>OX422224.1:61757162-62957162 GCA_949130495.1 Sambucus nigra | reverse complement strand
TGTTGATTCATGTTGTTTGATTATTGTTTGCTAGCTACGGATTTGATATTGTTGATTATTATTAGATGGTGTTTCAGGATTCATATTTATCTAGATATACTTTATTGATTTATCTCATGCTAGATATTTAATTTAATTGTATCCTTTCACTTATTGTCTATTCGATACGAAAAGGGGAAGAGATGTATGTGATGTAGGGGGGGAGTTTGTTCGATGAGCAGATACATTTGTTTCCTTACTTATTGGTATCATATTTGATTTAGATGATTGTTTACAAATTGGTATCATGTTTTCCTCACATGACATTTGATTTGGATGTTATACTACATATTTGTTTATATCATTTGTTCCTACATACTTCACTGGGTATTTATCTGTTTCATGTGTGTAGGTATGCTTAAGATATTGAAGATTTTAAGTCTACATCAGAGTTAAACAATCCATGCTTGTTGGAACATCATTTACTAGTCTTGTCCTGTAATTTTTTATTTTGGGTTTATGGGATGGTATTTAGGCATCATACGGCTTGACAGCCTGGCTTAGGCAATTCACCATTTGTTTTTATCCTGGAGTAGTCAAAGGGGGATATTTGTAAGAACAAAATTTTCAATTGAGTCCGTTGTATGATTATTTGACTTATTCCCAGAACAAAAACACGTTTGAGTCATAGGTAGATTTTTATTGTCACGATACCACACAGAGTATGACGTATTGATGTTTATTGAAGATGTTGCGACAAAGATTCAAAGATTTATCATGGCGGTTTTATGGTGCATATTTCTCGCCTATAAGTAATTGCATTTCGAGATCACTCTGGTATGAATGCATAATTTTAATGGGACTCGAAAAATGTTTTAAATTGTTTAAAGAATGTTATTTTATTAAAGAACTGGTTTTAAAGAGTATTAAAAGGATTAAACTTCGTCCATTCTTATATAAACATCGTTTAGAGTTGTGTTAAAATCAAACACATGCGTTTGTCGCTCAAATGGCATAACCAATCGTTCGAATGATGTGTCAATCTCGTTCGAGCGATATGTATAACTCGTTTTAACGATGAAACACTTCAAGAAATTTATTTAAGGCGTGTTTCCTTCATAATTTCTGTACAATGTTTTCTAAGTACAAAATATCCTTAGAGTTTCAAAGATCCGGGATTTCATTATCATATGCTATTGTGATCTTGTTTGCACCTTATTGGAGTTTTTTCTAAACTTTGAAGAACATCATTGGGTTTTAAGATGAAGAAATGAAGGAGTTCATGTTCGACATCGTAGACTTTCCAAGCTACATCGGTGGACACCGAGGCCTTTGTGGAGGTGTGTGTTGTGGACAGGTATCGTGGAAGGATTCGCATGGCCACTGTGGAGGAGTGGTTGAAGATCAGAAGAGTGTCAAGTCTCGTGGGTATCGAGCCTTTGAGTAAGGCTTGTGTCTGTTCCTTGTAATTCCACATCATAGTGATTGTCTGGCTTGGGTCGTCCGATATTTTTTCCCTTAGTGGTTTCCTTGTACATTCGGCGTTGTGAGCGGTCTTTTCCTTACTTTACTTGCTTTATTCACTAGATGAATGTTTATGATTAATCAAGATAAAATTTGGTTAAGT
This sequence comes from Sambucus nigra, assembly GCA_949130495.1. Classification (NCBI taxonomy): domain Eukaryota; kingdom Viridiplantae; phylum Streptophyta; class Magnoliopsida; order Dipsacales; family Adoxaceae; genus Sambucus; species Sambucus nigra. Next base: position 62,955,556 of record OX422224.1, on the reverse strand, counting down.
CAAAATTGGTGCACATAAAAGTTTGAAAAAGGGTTTTCAAAAAGGGAAAGTTGTTTCATCATCCTTAAAGCAAAGTTGATTTGAAAAATAAAGGGCCTATAGATGTCTTGTCTCGTCCTCGGGTCGAACAACATGTATAAGTGTTGGGAACCTCCTTAGGGTAATACAAGGAAACGTTGGCTTTAACTCAGCTAAAATCTGAAATAATCGCTAAACGTGGGGAGGGTTGTTCATCAAGATAAAGAAATGGAGTTTCTAGTTGGCTTATAAATGCTTGGGGCTATTCAGACGCAATAAAAAATGTATATGGGCAAGACCAAAACCTAAAAAGCCTAACAAACCAGAGATGGTAGAACCCAAGGCGAATAAACTCAATCGCAACCTAAGATGTTTAAAACACCATAAGAACATTTGAATCCATGACCGCCGATAATAAAATCTAGTGAAGAACAGGAAGCAAATATGTAGAGTAAAAAGAGATGTACCTGAACCCCTAATATAAGTCGAAGACAAGAAAAAAATGATGGGAAATTCTAGCGGCAAGCAAAAGTTGGCCGGAGAAGCTCACCGGAGATTATCCTCTCAGTGGATTCAAGGGAAATGGTGGGCGCTGAAAAAGAAGTTTGCGCTGAGTAAACAAGAGTTTATGAATAACTGAAACAAGACGATGGCTACTACTCTTGTACTCAATCCTAAACCCCCTGGTATTGACCGAGATGCCTGTAAACCAATGGCAGTTGATCTACATTTGAGTTAAAAAAAACTTCAACTTCCTACGCGAATATACCTTATTTAAATACATAAAAAGACCAAACAAATTATAAATACGGACAACAAAATTTTATAGATTTAAAAAAAAATAGTATTCTCGAATCTATGAATAATGAACAAATAGATAACATTTGAAAGAAAAATAAAATTAAAAAAATAAAAATTAGATTTGTGAAAAAAATAATTTACATAAGATATTACCTAATAGGTCCCATCACAATATTTTTCCCCAAAAGGTCCCATCACAATAAATGTAGAGTATATTCACTATATGTTTACAAATAGGACCTATTAGGCTAAAAATATTTTTTCATGGGACTTGATGAAGCAAAAAAAAAACGAAACTGAATCATCGTCAATACGCCAAAAAATAAAATAGCTAATTTTTTTAGTATTTAAAGAACCTTGAAACTTTCAAATGTGTGATATGGAAAAACATTCATAATATAAATTGTTGAAATAGAATGAAATAGTACATTGCCCATCAAAACATCACATAAAATGGAAGAAATTTTTGTGGAAACATGTTGAAAATTTTCAAATAGTAATAACGTAAAATTCATAACATGATGTAAAAACCTTAAAAAAGGAAAATGTTCATCATTAGATCATGTCAATCTGTCAAAACAAAAAAATGCTGAAGGAAAAGTAAATATTTATCATTGGAATTAAGGAAGATAAAAATTATAGGGAACAAATTTTTATGGTCATAAAACTCATATATGAAAATATAAAATTGTTTACCCAATATCTACCTTGTACATGAAATGAGGGAAGATAAGAAGCCACCAAAAATTATAAATCTGAAAGTCACATGAAATATATTATCAAATGTGATGTGCAGATCTTGAGAGAAAACATGCATGAAATTGAGAGTGAGAGGACACGATGGTTGACATTCTTAGAGGAGAGAGAAAAAGGGTGGGGGGAAGTTTTTTTTTTAATAAAAACACTGCATTAATTTAATATTATCAAAAAGAAATTCATATGCATCATCTTCTCTCCATATACACAAATGATAACAAAGCATAGAAAAACAGAAATAGACAGAGGAAATAAAAATGTAACGCCCTATATATACCCGCATTATCCCCTTATTAAATCGACACCGTTGATAAGCATAGATTCCATTCTCAACCAATCTTGACATCGATGGTCTTAGGCTTCGTGTGCTCCAACGGACGTAGCTTCTCGACGGTGACTAGGGGTGTTCACGGGTCGGTCGGTTTGGTTCTGACCGGGTTTTTTGGAGGAGGAGAACCGAACCGAAAATGTTGAAAAACCGAACCGAATCGGGTCGGTATTTGACAGGGCCGGTTCGGTTTGCCCGTCGGTTTTTGACAGGGCCGGTTCGGTTTTTTCCATTATTTTAATAAAAAATATATTTTTTTAATACCTAATATAAATATAAAATTAAAATATATAATATAATATGTCAACACAAATATAAATATAATATAAAATTAAAAAGTATAAAAATTAATTCAGTTCGGTTCAAAATTGGTTTTTTTATGCCAAAACCAAAAACCGAACTGATCATGTCGGTTTTATACCTGATTAAACCGAACCGAACCGAACCGACCCTCAAAAAAACTCGGCCGAAAATTTTCGGGTCGGCTCGGTTTTGTCGGTTTGTCGATTTGGTCGGTTTTTTTGCACACCCCTAACGGTGACGTTCAAAACTTCATCCTAATAAACAGCGCTGATGGCATCTTTATTAGCATTGTCTGGCAACGCGTACTTCCTCATGAATTTATTGACCCTCTTTTCCATCAATGTACTTGTCTGACGTCGCGTACGTAAGAGTGAGACGGTGCATTTTTTTGTTAGAGTCATCGTCTGCAGCGTTGAGGATGTGTTGTAGGGTGTGGAAGAGCGGGGCTTCCAAACCCATTACTCGCAATTTCATTTTTTCGATATATTTGGATTTTTGTTGATCTCTAGAACAGATTTTGGAGATGGGAGTGTTTTGATTTTATATTGTTTGACTTGGGATTTGGATAATGCTAGTCTGTTCTGATGATGAATGTGAGAAAAGGCATTGGTGTTTTATATGAGCGTCAGGGTTGGGGGAAGAAACAAATGTATTTGGAGACAGATGAAAGGTTTCTCTCTTTTTTTTACTTATTTGGAGAAGATGAAAGGTTTGTCTCTTGATTTGCTGAGGAAGAAATGAAAAAAGGAGAATAAAAGAGTGAATACAAAAGTAAAATAAAAAGTGAAAATTAGATGACGTGTAAGATGAGATGGCATCTTTCATATCTTGCTGTGGATATCCTCTTTGGTGACGAATCATAAATTCTTGTATAGCATTTATAGTAGTATAGAGATATCGTCACTTCATGCCACGACCATGCATTGATCACTAGCCCATAGATTCGTGTGATGTTCTTACTTTGAATAAAGACAATCAATGTTCTAATGGTATGGGCCATGATGCCAGTATGGTAAAAAACATTGGTTATTCTCAAACAGCAAACCCCACGTATAATAAGCAAGTCATCCCTAGTTTGATGATTCCTAAAAATATTCAAGTCAACCCATTAGAATCGGCAGACCCTAAAAATTATGAGAAAGTGGTTATTGAGTCAGCAGATATTCGAAAAGTTTTGGAATGTTTAATTAATATTACAGCTGGGACAGAAAAACCGATGGACCATAATAATATTCAAGTTATTTTATCAGAGGATAATTTGGATAGTTAAGATTCTTATGGAGATATGCCTCCCCTCGAGGATATTTCAAATCCGTATAATATCAAAAATGACTCATTAAAAGAAAATGAACACCAGGAAATTAATTAATTTGGGGAAATTCCTAAATTTGATCTTGGAATGTTATCTAGTTCTTCAAAACCTCGGGCATTTATTGAAGATTGCGTTGGCAGAAAATGTGGGCACCGTATGTTAAAAACTCTTATTAAAAATTCTTTTGAGGTTTTAGGTAATATGGAAGACTCCAACAATGTTTAGGTAGAAGGAACAAATAAAAAAAAAAATGTGACTCCTTTCTGTACTTAAGTGTTGAGGAGATGTCATCTCTGAAACACAATTTCAGGTGTCCCATAACTCATTTTAGTTCTCGTAAATTCTCTTAAGTTTTCTTTGCTTTAACACTTGTAAGTGCCCGAGGAGAGGATTTTTCTCCTTCCAATTAATAAATTGTTTTTTGTTTTAAAAAAAAGAAGTTTGTAAAAGTACGAGTTTTGAAGATGTAGGTTTTTTCTCTTATCTCTCTCCCTCTCTAAATCTCAAGCATTTGCAAATAACTAAGAAGTTTGGAATGATTCAATTTTTTAGGCATTATACCTTCTTTGTCATCATACATCTCATTAATGACATATGATGTCACGCCTGTGTGACAACCCGTTCAAAATAATAACGGGTGGACATCCCTATACTAAAATAATCAGGAATCACATGTGGATCATTCTCAGCATCAACTGTCGATACTAAAACTAAACACAGCTAACTACCCATTACTACAAAAAGAGGGTGTCAAAAACTTTTTATTTTAAAACATTTTAAAACCGACTATGCACAACCAAGCAGCACATCAATTCTAAATACGATAAGAGACAAGTAAAAGAGTACAATACAATGTACGAAATGAAATACCCGAATAACCTGTCGGGTCACAGACAAATACAACAACTGTAATGAAATAATAAAAGTTCTACATCTACAACACTTGGGTACAATCCCGATATACAAACTCAATCCTATTATAGATACACAAGGAATGAAATCGGCTAACAAAGTCCCGCGACAGTCCGCATCTTCTACAGCTCCACAAATACGGATGGAAAAGCATCCTAGGTATCCTCGCGGCTGGACACCTAAAGTAATATACAATATATATAGCAAGAGAGAGATATAAATGGGTCAGAGCCCGATGGTGAAAAACATTTGTAGCAATTAAAATGCATAATAATTTTAAACGCATTATGACATGATTAGGGTGGAGTCGCACTCACCAGAAAATCCAACTCACCTCTCAACTAAAGTGCGCACTAAATGTATGAACAAGATCTACAATTAACTACCCAATTCTCTCTAGGGACAAACTGGTCTAACCTACGCCCAAATCCACATTTTCTTAAGCCCTTATTCTTATTAAACTCCATATTGCGTCATAACTTAACTTAACTTAATATACATACACAAAACCATATTCTCTTATTAGAGTTTATAGGATTCCTATTTTTAACTTATGAGTTAATAGCATCTAAATGCTAAGGACTAAACTTCTCTTAAGTCTCAATACTGCACTGCGTTCCATGCGTGGGACGTCTCGTAAAGCGAAATCCAAACAAGGAACCCCCCCCCCCCCCATTACACTACTCCTTGGCAGTATTGATTATTAAGATTCATTATGCCCTCAATGCATGACGCATATAACCCCATATTACTAAATTCAATTAATACAAGGATAATTATTCCCAACTCTCAACAGTGCACGGCGTTTTATGCGTGGGACGTCTCGCAAAGCGAAATACAAACAAGGACCCCCCCCCCCCCCCCCCCCCCCGTTACACTAGTCCTTGGCACTGTCGATTATCGAGATATATATAATTATATATGATATGAGCAATAAGGACTAACTTCTCCTCACTCCCAACATTGCTCTACGCTTCATGCATGAGACGTCTCGCAAAGCGAAATTCAAATAAGGAACCCCCCCGTTACACTACTCCTTGGCAATATTGGTCGTTGAGGTCCAATATGCCCTCGATACCCAAAGTAATATAAATACTCATATAATCATTTACTCTATATTTCCACTCTAATGGCTTTATCACAAATTTGGTCCGAACTTAATCTCCCGGAATGAGATTCAATCAATCTTACTGTATCTCTTTACTTTAGAGATACCATATGATGTCACATAATTATATACAATTTATATACCGTTCACATAAGTATATATAATAACCATCCCATTGAGTTGTAACTCAAGGATGTGGTCTCTCAATGCTATCATCTTCCAGTGCCTCAAATAAGTAGCATCCTGGGGACCACCGATAGGACTAAACGACACCTACTTCATGGTCAAAACCAAATCAAAACGTCTGGGAAGCAGTCATAGTTCCAAACAGGCAATGAGACGAAACATATCCACCACGTCTCATCCCTAAAATGTATATCACATAATAAAAGCACGGACGACTATGACTTGGGGAATATCCACACTCTGCTCCTCGAGCCAGGGTGCTCACCCTCATCGCGCAACTTCCCAATGATAGCATTAGAGGGGGTATGCTTCACATATATGTATACGTACACATAAGGTGTACATACATCTTCACCATATAAAAGTATACCATCTCATAAGGTATAGGTATCACACTATATGCATATTCTTATTACGCTTGTATGCGCAATTGAAATAACATTATTATTTAGTACATTTTACTCTTGATATACTATTTGTCAATAACACACATAACTTCCCCACTTAGTATATGCTATACTATTCTCACTTCAAATTCATACTTTACTTCCTATTTGTACGAATCATCTCTCAATTCTATTCATGTTGAAGATATTCTCTCAATCCATATTCACATCAATAGGCACTTATCATCCATACAAAACATAACCCAATTCGATCTACGTTAGGGATATTCTTTATATTCGTTTACACCTCAATCGGCATTTATCGTTCTCGATTCATAATACGGTTCAATCTATCGTATGAACCTTTAAATTTATCCCAATTGGGATTTAATTCTAAATCCATTATCAGTAAGCAAATTCTGACTTTCTCTTATTAATCCATGATTATCTTTGCACGGAATACTCAAAGATAGTGGGCTTCCGCACTTTACCGAAACTATACTCTCTAATCGGCATTCTCTCGAATTAAATCAATAAGACTCCAATACTAACTCATAAGGAAATCTCCTTAAAATCCCCAAAACACACTTCTCATAACTCACATAGAGGTTCCCAATCGATAACCTCAAACGAAACGAGATGAAACTCACCCTAGAAAAACATCCCGAAATTGCCCGGTTTTGGAATCGATTCGGGCCCAATACGAATCGATTCGGCCCAGGGAATCGATTGGGCCTCCAAGGTGAATCGATTCGGGTCAATAGAACTGGGCTGCTGTCTCAATCTGAATCGATTCGACTGGGGTCTGAATCGATTCGGTCACTCAGAACTGGGCACCTGTAACTTTTCGAATCAATTCGGTAAGGGGCCGAATCGATTCGGCTCATCAGAAGCCATGAAAATGGCTATTTTCTCAAAAGCCAAAAATCCCAAAAATCACATATACTCATCTTCTAACCCTTATACGACAACCTAAACTCATATATAACATTAAAACTCATTACATAATCCAACCCAACCAATTTATACCCTCAAATCTATATATACACCTCAAATACTAGATTTTCCCAAAAACTGGGTTTTAACATATTTCCCCAAAATAATTTAAATCCACAAATCATGAAATAAAAGATGCACAAGAATTATTTAGCAAGTTTAATCACTTGCCTCGAGTTTTTAGGGTCTGAATCCTCCTGGAAATCACGGATTGGCCACCTCTCTCTCTCTTTCTCCTCTTCTTCTTCTTCTTTCTTCTTCCTTCTCTCTTTCTCTTTCTCTTTCTTTCTTTATCTTTCTCTCTAAGGAGATTTCTATCTCTCGTAGGTTTTTAAGCCCTAATTCCCCAAATACACAACCTTAAATGATAATACACACTTTAATTGACTCGGTAACTCTAATTCGAGCCAAACGAGCCTAAAACATTTCAGAACCCAAATAAACCCCAAGTACAGTCATTTCGACTTTATCGACCCTTTCGAAAATAATGGCACACTCAGAATCGCCATATGAAATACTTTCTAACGTCTTCAAATTTTGACCTCAAATGCCAATTTAATTATTCTCCGATCGAATTAATATTAATTCTTCCCAAACTAAATAAATATTAGTCCCAAAAATCTCGGGGTATTATAGACTTCACCACTTACAAGTATTTCGCCCTCGAAATTAAGCTAAGCCTAATACTCTAAAGCTTAACTCGATCCTACTACCTCACCCGTACTAACACTACCCAAACCTCTAACTCTAACTCTTACGAAGACTTATTTTAGTTTATATAAAACCAATTATAACAACTAGGGCGCCCATACACCCTTTATTTCGAGATTTACTCATATGAGCATAATTAGGCTTCTCTTGCCTCAAATAATACCATACTCTAAATATATATAAATCATACTAACATATAACTAATATAATAATTTTTAAAGGTCCAAGGATTTAACTCCTCTCAATTCCTGACATTCCTACTTTCATGCGGGGGAGGTCTCGCAAGCGAAATACAAACAAGGAACCCTCCCAATACACTAATATGTAGCGACGTCAAGGATTGAGAGTTTGTTAAATCGGGACTAGAGTTTAAAAATATTTTTGTATAAATCATATGGATATTACCCAAAGGCATATAAAACGTTTTATTTTGAAAACGGTTTATTTTATAATTTTATGTCTTTTGACATTTAAATAAAATACCTTATGCCCAAGACACAAGGTTTGTAGAAATTATCATACTCATACTAATATATAGTTCTCATAGTTAACACAATTATGAGCTAAAATCTCTGGCTCAAGAATAATCCACTCAATTTCTGAATCACTTAAGTAATAATCTTTCACATCATTATTAAAATATATTTCCATTCATTAGGCTTTTCCATAACTGGAATATAACAATTATATAAGTCTAACACGACTATAAAATAAGTAGCTTTATCATTACTACTAAACACATTTCAACAATTCTCATATTCACAACAAAGCTATAGTTCTATAATAGCATATTACAGATAAGCTATTCTCCCAAAAGATAATAATATAAGAACTTCACTTGCTCGATATTCCATTTTCGGATCATTCCAAACATAATAGGGTTACAGCACTACCCTCTTATAACTATCTCACTTACGATATTCCCAAAGTTTCACATAACATAGTCCTATTCACATAGAAAAACAACTTACATCATACATCTCTTGTCCGAATTCATCTCTTCATCTATGGGTTCCCACACAAAATCCCGTGGCCTAAAATGGCCTCGAATCTGCTGTAAGGGCTTCACTTACAAAATTTCTTCAAATCGGGGTCCTTTACCTCTTTTAGGACATTCTCTCTTCCTATGACCCATCTCTTTACAAAAGAAACATCTACCCACAAATCCTCTCTGCCCATCTTGAGGAACGTCACGATGTTGCGACCCTTGATAATCCTACTTATACCCACTGCCTTGTCGGTATTCTCATCACCAGACCTACTCGATGAACCCGAATATCTAATGTTCTTACCCCCTTGCAAACGAAGACGAGATTCATGACACTGTAACAATGCCGCATTTACTACCTCGGCGAAAGTCACTAACCCTGGGTTCCCTATCAAATTCTGCTAAATTCTCCAATCTAGACCTCGCATAAACTTAGATATACGCCCATCTTCTGTATTAACCTCATCGGTCACTAAATTTGCCAAACGAGTAAATTCCTCTTCATACTCGGCCACCGTTCGATTTCCTTGAAACACATCCCTCAGTTTCTTCCTCATCTCCTTCTGAATCACGTAAGGAAAATACCTTTGATCAAACAGTTCCCAAAAGTCCACTATGGGTAATACATCTCTCTGTTCCGATGTCGTGACCGACTCCCACCAATGGAGAGCTACCCCTGTCAACATAAAGGTAGCTAGAAATTGCTTCTGCACCTCGCTACACTCAACCATATGAAGGTGCCTCTGCATACTATTCTTCCATCGACTTGCAGCCATCACATCAAATTCCCCTAAAACTCTGGAGGATGCCCCTTCATAAAATCTTCCCGTACTCTTTCCCACAAAAACGGTCCTAGATGGGCTTGGGCTGCTTGAACGGCAGGTTGATGCGCCATTGCAGAAATGGCAGCAGTCACTGCTTGTGCCACAATATTGGCAACTTCATCTCTAGTCATATTCCTTTGAGGCAATTGAGGTTCCACACTTTCGGCTCCTTTATCTCCACTACCTGGACGGCCTCTCTTAGGTAGCATCTGAAACAAGAACAAGTGTATTAGAATGCCTTTCAATTGTTTTCTCATCACAGAAGAAAATATGGGCGTATGAACACAACAGTCCTAATTATAGGGCTCTACTTCAAGAACGCTTACGGAAGATCGCAGAAAACCCGCACAGATCCTAAGGACACTAGAACCTGATGCTCTGATACCATCTGTGACAACCCGCTCAATATAATAACGGGTGGCCAACCCTATACTAAAATAATCAGGAATCACATGTGGATCATTCTCAACATCAACTGTCGATACTAAAACTAAACATGGCTAACTACCCATTACTACAAAAAGAGGGTGTCAAAAACTTTTTATTTTAAAACATTTTAAAACCGACTGTGCACAACCAACCAACACATCAATTCTAAATACGATAAGAGACTCATATATGCTCGAATAATATAAAAGAGACTAGTAAAAGAGTATAATACAATGTACGAAATGAAATACCTGAATAAGCTGTCGGGTCACAGACAAATACAACAACTGTAATGAAATAATAAAAGTGCTACATCTACAACACTTGGGTACAATCTCGATATACAAACTCAATCCTATTCTAGATACATAAGGAATGAAATCGGCTAACAAAGTCCCGCGATAGTCTGCATCTGCTACAGCTCCACGAATACGGATGGAAAATCATCCTAGGTATCCTCGCGCCTGGACACCTAAAGTAATATGCAATATATATACCAAGAGAGAGATATAAACGGGTCAGAGCCCAATGGTGAAAAACATTTGTAGCAAGTGCATTAAAATGCATAATAATTTTAAATGCATTATGACATGATTAGGGTGGAGTCGAACTCACCAGAAAATCTAACTCACCTCACAACTAAAGAGCCCACTAAACGTATGCACGAGATCTCCAATTAACTACCCAATTCTCTCTAGGGACAAACTGGTCTAACCTACGCCCAAATCCACATTTTCTTAAGTCCTCATTCTTATTAAACTCCATAATGCGTCACAGCTTAACTTAACTTAATATACATACACATAACCATATTATGTTATTAGAGTTTATAGGATTCTTAATTTTAACTTATGATTTAATAGCATCTAAATGCTAAGGACTAAACTTCTCTTAAGTCTCAATACTGCACTGCGTTTCGTGCATGGGACGTCTCGAAGTGAAATTCAAACAAGGAACCCCCCAGTTACACTACTCCTTGGCAGTATTGATTATCAAGATTCATTATGCCCTCAATGCATGACGCATATAACCCCATATTACTAAATTCAATTAATACAAGATAATAATTCCTAACTCTCAACAGTGCACGACGTTTCATGCATGGGATGTCTCGCCAAGCGAAATCCAAACAAGGAACCCCCCCGTTACACTACTCCTTGGCACTGTCGATTATCAAGATATATATAATTATATATGATATGAGCAATAAGGACTAACTTCTCCTCACTCCCAACATGGCACAGTGTTTCATGCGTGGGACGTCTCGCAAAGCGAAATCCAAACAAGGAACCCCCCCCCCCCCATTACACTACTCCTTGGCAATGTTGGTCGTTGAGGTCCATTATGCCCTTGATACCCAAAGTAATATAAATAATCATATAATCATTTACTCTACATTTCCACTCTAATGGATTTATCACAAGTTTGGTCCGGACTTAATCTCCCGGAATGAGATTCAATCAATCTTACTGTATTTCTTTACTTTAGAGATAAGATATGATGTCAGATAATCATATACAATTTATATACCGTTCACATAAGTATATATAATAACCATCCCAATGAGTTGTAACTCAAGGATGCGGTCTCTCAATGCTATCATCTTCCAGTGCCTCAAATACGTAGCATCCTGGGGACCACCGAAAGGACTAAATGACACCTACTTCGAGGTCAAAACCAAATCACAACGTCTGGGAAGCGGTCATAGTTCCTAACAGGCAGTGAGATGAAACATACCCACCACGTCTCATCCCTAAAATGTATATCACATAATAAAAGCATGGACGACTATGACCTAGGAAATATCCACACTCTGCTCCCTGATCCAGGGTGCTCACCCTCATCGCGCAACTTCCCAATGATAGCATTAGAGGGGGTATGCTTCACTTATATGTATATGTACACATAAGGTGTACATACATCTTCACCATATAAAAGTATACCATCTCATAAGGTATAGGTATCACACTATATGCATATTCTTATTACGCTCTTAGGCGCAATTGAAATAACATTATTATTTAGTATATTTTACTCTTGATATACTATTTGTCAATAACACACATAACTTCCCCACTTAGTATACGCTATACTATTCTCACTTCAAATTCACACTTTACTTCTTATTTGTACAAATCACCTCTCAAGTCTATTCACGTTGATGATATTCTCTCAATCCTTATGCACATGAATCGACACTTATCATCCATACAAAACATCATCCAATTCGATCTACGTTAAGGATATTATTTATATCCGTTTGCACCTCAATCAGCATTTATCGTTCTCGATTCATAATATAGTTCAATCTATCGTATGAACCTTTAAAGTTATCCCAATTGGGATTTAATTCTAAATCCATTATCACTAAGCACATTCTGACTTTCTCTTATTAATCCATGATTATCTTTGCACTGAATACTCAAAGATAGTGGGCTTCCCCACTTTACCTAAACTATACTCTCTAATCGACATTCTCTCGAATTAAGTCAATAAGACTCCAATACTAACTCATAAGGGAATCTCCTTAAAATCCCCTAAACACACTTCTCATAACTCACATAGAGGTTCCCAATCGATAACCTCAAAAGAAACGGGATGAAACTCACCCCTAGAAAAACATCCTGAAATTGCCCTATTTCCGAATCACTTCGGGCCCAATTCGAACCGATTCGGCCCAGCGAATCGATTCGGCCTCCAAAGCGAATCGATTCGGGTTAATAGACCTGGGCTGCTGTCTCAGTCCGAATAGATTCGGCTGGGGTCCTAATCGATTCGGTCACTCAGACCTGGGCACCTGCAACTTTTCGAATCGATTCGTTAAGGGGCCGAATCGATTCGGCTCATCAGAAGCCACGAAAATTGCTATTTTCTCAAAAGCCAAAAATCCCAAAAATCATATATACTCATCTTCTAACCCTTATACAACAACCTAAACTCATATATAACATTAAAAGTCATTACATAATCCAACCCAACCAATTTATACCCTCAAATCTATATATACACCTCAAATACTAGATTTTTCCAAAAACTAGGTTTTAACATATTTCCCTAAAATTCATAATTTAAATCCACAAATCATGAAATAAAATATGCACAAGAATTATTTAGCAAGTTTAATCACTTGCCTAGAGTTTGTAGGGTCTGAATCCTCCTCAAAATCACAGATTGGCCACCTATCTCTCTCTCTTTCTCCTCTTCTTTCTTCTTCATTCTCTCTTTCTCTCTCTCTTTCTTTCTTTCTCTTTCTCTCTAAGGAGATTTCTATCTCCCGTAGGCTTTTAAGCCCTAATTCCCCAAATACACAACTTTAAATGACTCGGTAACTCTAATTCGAGCCAAACAAGCCTAAAACATTTCGGAACCCAAATAGACCCCAAGTACAGTCATTTCGACTTTCTCTACCCATATGAAATACTTTCTAACGTCTTCAATTTTTGACCTCAAATGCTAATTTAATTATTCTCCAATCGAATGAATATTTATTCTTCCCAAAATAAAAAAATATTACTCCCAAAAATCTCAGGGTATTACAGTCTGGAAAAGGAAAACTAGGGCAGTCAGAGCAGCACGTGCGTTTAATACGCCGTAATTTTAATGACTTTTAAAATGGGTTATATTTTAAATTAATGGATTAATTGGATTTTATTATAAATTAATTCATTTGGGGTTTTATCCGAATTGTGGATATTAAAATGAATGATTCTGAATATTACTTAAAGATATTTAGGTAATATATGAATGTAATGTTATTGATATTGCTGTGAGTTATTAATTCAGTAATTTGAATCTTTAGTCGGACGCGGTATGGGACGTGTCGGGACTAATTTGTTAGATTAAAAAGAAAACTTATTTTTACATCAACCTTATAGTCATTTCGAGTGCGTCGTTTAGTCCGGAAGGGCTGAAACAGTCAGAAAACTCTATTTGGATGTTGGTTTTGAGTCGCGGGTCATTTGGAAATGAAAAGACACCCAAAAATGGCATTTTGACCATATTTACAAGGGGGATGAATAGGGATTCTGAATTTTGTCTTATTATAAATATTTGGAGATTAGTTGTACGTGGGTTCATTCATCTCTTCTACACAAAATTGAAAGGTCATCTTGTGAGAGAGAGTGAAAGGGTGCTTGGGAGAAGAGAAGCTTGCTTGGAAATGAGGAGCACCAAGAGTCAAAGGTCACCACCATCAACCACCACCAGAGAAAGGTAGAACCACCAGTGATACACCACCCCAAAGGATCAGATCTTCATTAGAGGCAAGTATTTAATGATTACAATTTAAGTTTGTATATTGTCCATGTTAGGATAAATATAAAAGATGAGGTTTTTTATGTTTGGAAGATAAAGATAGAATTATTAATTGATTTCTGGAAAATGGAACTGTGTAGGGACCAAACTCATGTTGTAGTTAGATAGTAATCCACGAAATAATCATTAAGTTGTTGAAGAAATTCTGAGAATCAATGGTGTGTTCTTGAAGATATCATATATATAATTTTTTGGAAAAAGAGGATAAACATATGCTTTTAATTCAAACTCTTGATGATTCTAGGATGTTTAGAGCATTAGAAATCATTCACATATGTTGTTATATCATGTAGTAAGTATTATAATGGATTTGGGTTGTTAATATGAAGGTTTGAATGATCAGAAGTTATGAAACCCATAGTATAAGAAATGCAGAAGGGCTGATATCTGGGCGATCGATCGATCGACCCCCTACCTCCGATCGATCGACCTCCCCAGAATTCATGAAGTTTTTTCTTTTTAATGCTTGTTCCTATCCCAAACCTTTTGTAAATCTTTGGTGATTATTAATTGAATATTATGGGACTTAGGGAAGATCCGTAAGACCTAGAGAAGAATCGAATTAATGTGATTGGGATATAATTGATTAGAATTATAATAATTAAATTGAAAGAAATTTCGATTACTAGATTCATGTGTTGGATTCTAATATGTATGCATGAGTATTAAGGATAGGTCCAGTAGGGGTAACTTAATAAACCACCTGGTTAGCCTTAAGTTTACAAGATGGTTTAATCCTATGTGTTAGAGGATGTGTTTATAAGAGATTAGAAACTATCGGTTATAACCCTAATTAAGGGGGAGATTAAATTCGTAGTAATTCGGGAGATAAGATGATATGGACCAGTAGGATATTAGTGATTTCTTACTGAATAAATATATTGAGGAAAACCTATTTAAACCTTGAGTAATGAGTGAGACTTCGGAATAATTAAATTAAAGAAGTGAATACGTAGGATTTAAAGAGATATAATGCTACGTATGGGAATTATCTTAGGGTAGTGTGGTTACCTTGTTGTTATTATATATATAGGTAGATGATAATTCCTATTTGATTAATTGATGATTTATATGTATGACATACATAGCTTACTTGCTATCGACGGGAGGTTTGCGCGTGAGGGTAGTCATATCCTGATGAATCCATGGGATTTTTGATTTGTCGCTCGAGAACATAGGTCTATAAAAGACTTATCGAGGAGTTGATAAGTCCGCTGAATATGGGAACGTAGGTATGTGCGTGACCCGTGGGTATGATAACTATGTTAGCCTCCAGTATTTGTGTTGATGTTGTGGTTCGAGGAATCCTTACCGAACCTTTAGTCCCCTATTCGACGACCAGCTATACTGGGACATGATAGCAGAGTAATGCATGCATCGCATCTGTGTCTCGGGGTGCCGTATTATATATGTCTATATATAATGAACTGTATGAATGTATATATTGTGGTTGTATCAACCTATTATGTGATAATTGTAGATGACGGTGAATATAAAAACATAACTGAATGAATATAATGAATATTTATTCTTATAGATTTGAAAAGCTTAATTCATATTAATGGGAAAAGTATATGAATGATTATACAACGTATGGTATGGGACATACGGGGTTATGATATGGGATGGAGTCATATTTTGGAAATTTGTGAAGATGAGCCATTAACTATGAGGTTAATAGGAAACGTTAAGCGTGCACTCTAGCTGAGAGGTGAGAATATCAAGTGAGAGTCTGGATACTAACATCTACATAATAAATGCTTTATTGCACTTGTTAAATAATTGTTGTTTTCAAAATCATTTTCACATCGGGCTCTTAACCGTTTCCTTGCATATTCTCTTTTCTATTGTACCTTCTATATCAGGTGTCCAGCAGCAGGGACGCCAACCTTAGTGGATTATGACGAGCTATGGAACTATGGAGTATTGCTTAGATGCCTATCTTCATTTGATTCACAGTATTCTTTTAGATAGGGCATGTCGCCCAAAGGAATTCAGTATCTCTTTTATCTGAGTACTCTTGTATTCGTGTCATTTTAATACATTTATTATTGTTGGGATTACTGTATTGGATTATTATGTGGGAATGTTTATTCCAATTTCATTTAAATTCTTTTGAGTATCTGTTCGGTTATTAGTGTTGTAGAATAATATGTGTAGTGTTATTCATAAACTAATAAAATGAATTTTGTTGAATTCAAATTTGGAGAGTTTTTAACAACAGCTTAATTGGGTATTGGGTGATTAGTTAATGTTTTCAACAGTGATGCTAAGAATGAGCCAACTGTATATTCTATTTTAATTTGGTATGGGACTGGCCACCCTGTATTTAATTAGGCGGGGTGTTACAGGTGTTATCAGAGCATCAGGTTCTATTGTCCTTTAGGATCTGTATGGCTTACTGTGTTTTCAGCTTAGCGTTCTTTGATATAGAGCCTTATGTTTAGGATTGTTTTCCTTGGTGAGATTTCATTCTTCGGCTATCACGTATATATCAATGAATCTTATTTATGTTCGGACGTGATCGAACAATGAAGTATGGAAGATGAGGTCCGTTGGGCGAGTAGCGTGAGGCAGACGTAGGAGGTTATGAAGCATATTCGAGCATAATGATATTATGGCATGAGAAGTCAGGACTGTAAAGACGGTTAGGGCGCAGCCTACAAATTCAAAGTGCTGCTATAGTCGAAAGTGTGCCAAATTAGACTCACCCAACGTGGTGCGCTTGGGAGAGGGTCAAATGGAAAATTGAGGAGAGTCATCTGTAGAAGTTCTAGAAATGCGAGAATTGTGTGATACCCAATGAAGGCAATATATTCAAAGGCTTGGACATATAGTGGAGTGTGGTTTACTAGAACTGAAAATTTAGGGTAAATTGTTCCCTGACTCATCGGAGTAAAGTTATAATAGTAGGAGATTCAACAACCACCACCCGCGAATGAGGGTATGTTTTCTATCTAAGGAGTTATGTGGCTCATACTGATTTTGTAGCAATTAGTATTATATGGACATAAGGGTTACTAAACTTAGCCTATAGCACTGCTATTTACGTAGACTCGCCGAGGGGTTGTAGGACACCAATATTTTGCATGTCATCACGTGGGTCTAATTTTTATCACGGAATTACTTAATTTAGGCATATCCGAACATGATGTGATTATCGACGTGGATTTACTTGTGGTATATGAGAGTGTATGTACTACTACTAACCAGCATCTTGTCTTTTATAAGAGAGTAGATGAGTAGACTTTTATTTGAAATCGATAAAGACCCGTAGAGAAGTTATATATTATTAACTAAGGACCTGAGGAGTTTGGATGATCGACTACTTTAGGTAGTAGTGTATCGGGGGGGGTTCCTTGTTTGGATTTCACTTGCAAGACGCCCCACGCATGAAACTAACAAACTTTGGGAGTCGAAGTAAGTTAGGTCTTTAGGATATGAGTTTATAACCTTTGCGATAAATCATAGTCTTATGCGGGTAATCATATCCATTTTATAATGAAAGTTGTACGATAGGGTGTATGGGCGCCCTGGATGGTTGGATTGTAGAAGTTTTCATAATTGTGAAACAGTACGTAGTTGTGACTTCAGGATTTATTTGTTTAAATAAGTGAGGATAATTTTTCCAAACTTTGTCACGAGGATTGTATAGGGAATATTGCGTTCGATTCAGTTGGAACTATATGGTGAGACTTAGTGTAACATCAGTTGGATTTTTGATAATGTACTGTATGGGCGGTACACCATAGATTACTTGCAATGTGAGATTTATACTCAGAGTTGACCTTACCTGTATGATTTATCTTCCTGAATTTCGGGATGAAATTCTGTTATAAGGGGGAAAGTATGTAATACCCCGTAATTTTAATGGCTTTTAAAATGGGTTATATTTTAAATTAATGGATTAACTGGATTTTATTATTAATTAATTCATTTTCGAATTTTGGATACTAAAATGAATGATTCTGAATATTACTTAAAGATATTTAGGTAATATATGAATGTGATGTTATTGATATTACTGTGAGTTATTAATTCAGAAATTTGAATTTTCAGTCGGACGCGATATGGGACGTGTCGAGACTAATTTGTTAGATTAAAAAGGAGACTTATTTTTACATCAATCTTATAGTCATTTAGAGTGCGTCGTTGCGTCCGAAAGGGCTGAAATAGTCAGAAAAGTCTATTTGGATGTTGGTTTTGAGTCTCGAGTCATTTGGAAATGAAAAGACACCCAAAAAGGGCATTTTGACCATATTTACAAGGGGGATGAATAGTGATTTTGAATTTTGACGTATTATAAATATTTGGAGATTAGTTGTACGTGGGTTCATTCATCTTTTCTACACAAAATTGAAAGGTCATCTTGTGAGAGAGAGTGAAATGGTGCTTGAGAGAAGAGAAGCTTGCATGGAAATGAGGAGAACCAAGAGTCAAAGGTCACCACCATCAACCACCATTGGAGAAAGGGAGAACCACCAGTGATACACCACCCCAAAGGATCAAATCTTCATTAGGGTCAAGTATTTGATGATTAAAATTTAAGTTTGTATATTGTCCATGTTAGGATAGTTATAAAAGATGAGGTTTTTTATGTTTGGAAGATAAAGATAGCATTGTTAATTGATTTCTGGAAAATAGAACTATGTAGGAACCAAACGCATGTTGTAGGTAGATAGTAATCCACGAAATAATCATTAAGTTGTTGAAGAATTTTTGAGAATCAATGGTGTGTTCTTGAAGATATCATATATATAATTTTCTGGAAAAAGAGGATAAACATATGCTTTTAATTCAAACTCTTGATGATTCTAGGATGTTTAGAGCATTAGAAATCATTCACATATGTTGTTATATCATGTAGTAAGTATTATAAGGAATTTGGGTTGTTAATATGAAGGTTTGAATGATCAAAAGTTATGAAATCCGTAGTATAAGAAATGCAGAAAACTGGGCTGATATCTGGGCGATCGATCGATCGACCCCCTACCTTCGATCGATCGAACTCCCCAGAATTCATGAAGTTGTTTCTTTTTAATGCTTGTTCCTATCCCAAACATTTTGTAACTCTTTGGCGATTATTAATTGAATATTATGGGACTTAGGGAAGATCAGTAAGCCCTAGAGAAAAATCGAATTTATGTGATTGGGATTTAATTGATTAGAATTATAATAATTAAATTGAAAGAAATTTCGATTACTAGATTCATGTGTTGGATTCTAATTTGTATGCATGAGTATTAAGGATAGGTCCAGTAGGGGTAACTTAATAAACCACCTGGTTAGACTTAAGTTTACAAGATGGTTTAATCCTATGTATTAGAGGATGTGTTTATAAGAGATTAGAAACTATCGGTTATAACCCTAATTAAGGGGGAGATGAAATTCGTAGTAATTCGGGAGATAAGATGATATGGACCAGTAGGATATTAGTGATTTCTTACTGAATAAATATATTGAGGAAAACCTATTTAAACCTTGAGTAATGAGTGAGACTCCGGAATAATTAAATTAAAGAAGTGAATACCTAGGATTTAAAGAGTTATAATGCTACGTATGGGAATTATCTTAGGGTAGTGTCATTACCTTGTTGTTATTATATCTATAGGCAGATGATAATGCCTATTTGATTAATTGATGATTTATATGTATGAAATACATAGCTTACTTGCTATCGACAGGAGGTTTGCGCGTGAGGGTAGTCATATCCTGATGAATCCATGGGATTTTTGATTTGTCGCTCGAGAACATAGGTCTATAAAAGACTTATCGAGGAGTTGATAAGTCCACTGACTATGGGAACGTAGGTATGTGCGTGACCCGTGGGTATGATAACTATATTCACCTCCAGTATTTGTGTTGATGTTGTGGTTCGAGGAATCCTTACCGAACCTTTAGCCCCCTATTCGGCGTCCAACGATACTAGGACATGATAGCAGAGTAATGCATGCACCGCAGCTGCGTCTCGGGGTGCCGTATTATATATGTCTATATATAATGAACTGTATGAATGTATATATTGTGGTTGTATCAACCTACTGTGTGATAATTGTAGATGACGGTGAATAGAGAAAAAGAACTTAATTAAGTTATTGAATATTTATTCTTATAGACTTGAAAATCTTAATTCACATTAATGGCAAAAGTATATGAATGGTTATATGACATATGGTACGGGACATACGGGGTTATGATATAAGATGGAATCATATTTTGGAAATTTGTGAAGAGGAACCATTAACTTGGAGGTTAATAGGAAACGTTAAGTGTGCACTCTAGCTGAGAGGTGAGAATATCAAGTGATACTAACATGTACATAATAAATGCTTTATTGTACTTGTTAAATACTTGTTGTTTTCAAAATCATTTTCACATCGGGCTTTGACCCGTTTCCATGCATATTCTCTTTTCTATTGTACCTTCTATATCAGGTGTCCAGCAGTAGGGATGCCAACTTTAGTGGATTATGACGAGCTATGGAACTATGGAGTATTGCTTAGATGCCTATCTTCATTTGATTCACAGTATTCTTTTAGATAGGGCATGTCGCCCAAAGAAATAAGTATCTCTTTTATCTGAGTCAAAATACTCTTGTATTCGTGTCATTTTAATACATTTATTATTGTTGGGATTACTGTATTGGATTATTATGTGGGAATGTTTATTCCAATTGCATTTAAATTCTTTTGAGTATATGTTCGGTTATTAGTGTTGTAGAATAATATGTGTAGTGTTATTCGTAAACTAATAAAATGGATTATGTTGAATTAAAATTTGGAAAGTTTTTAACACCAGCTTAATTGGGTATTGGGTATTGGGTGATTAGTTAATGTTTTCGATAGTGATGCTAAGAATGAGCCAACTATATATTTTATTTTAATTTGGTATGGGACTGGCCACCCGGTATTTAATTCGGCGGGGTGTTACAGTGCGCACTGCCCCAAACACACATAATTATTACTCCAAGGGACAATTCATTCAAAGACGGCCAGACCTTGAAGTCGAACTATCCTGCTAATTAACATTTCATCCATTCATTTAACCTTTTAAATACTCTGAAGATTCACTACTCCGGATAACCTACTTTAAATTCCTATCATGAATGAAGTTTTGGGGGCTTTTTTTATACGCTAAATATAAAAAAAACCTTGTTAGCTCGTCAAGAGATGACATGTGTCTCCATTTGGGTCCATGAACCTTCTCGGCTAGGGATAATGTGGCCGAATCAATTGTAACTGTACTCGGCTATGATGAATAATGGACTGTCTCATCATAAACAAGGTGTTGGTTAACAGTTTTTATTGATCCCATTAGCTCTAACCTTACTCCAATTATGGCACGTGATGGAATACAAGCATTCATGTTATCCGACCTTCCCACGTAAAGAGATTAATGAATATTCCAAATTTATCAATCCATGATAACCCATCATTATCTAGATTTTGGAATGTACATGATGTAACTGCCTAACCTATAAAGGTACTCCACCCGTCCCACCACAATTTCTCTCTAATAACTACATATAAATAACAATAAATCCAACATTATAAGGGATCGAAAAATATTCTACCTAATGTTCAGATGTAAAACCCTAAAGAGAATTGGTAATCAATCTTTTCATTGCTATTGCCCATTGAGATACATATAATCTTCACTGCACCTGTGGATGTAGGCACCGCATTGAGCCGAACGACGTTAATCTCTTGTTTTCTTCTTTATCACTCATTTGTCTCTATTCTTCCACAAATAAGTGAGTTTGTAATGATAATTTCTTTATCTATTATTATTAATTACCAATATTTACTAGCTAATACTCACAAATAGATACACCAGTTTTAGATGATAATAATAAATATAACTATTGTTCTGATAAAATTTATTTAAAATCGGGCTCAACAAACCAAAGAGACCTTTTTTGTAATTGTGAAGTTAACTCGTGATTTTTCGGTATTATAATACATAATAGCATAGACATTAGAATTACAAAGAGGTCTTTTGACATAATATTTACATTGTCATTTTATAACAAACCATAATGTCAGCTTAACAAAAATTATAGTATTATCAGTAACCATGTTATAATGTTATTTTATATAAAGTGAATAGCTAATTTTATCGTCTAAGACTAGTATACTGATTTGGTCTTACTAAGAGTATACAAGTATAAATGATCATAAATAAAGAGATTTAAATCAACAGAATACTTGTTTAAGACTCGTTGTGAAGAGAGATGGAAGAAATGGAATGAATATAGATTTACGTAGTTCGGCCTACGGTGGTGCCTACATCCACAAGTAAAAGTGTATAATTGATATAGAAGAATGTCCTTTCTAGCTTACTTAGCACCACCTTAAATATGGGCGTGAGAGTATTTGTTCATATACTATTCCAGCTAGTCCACTAGAGTGTGTCAGGGGTCTTGTCTTTATATATTAAACACGTACCCACTTTGCATGACAGTGGGGGAATAATCATAAAGTTTAGCATGTGCACACAAGGTGGGAAGGAATATTTGTTAGTTTTTACCAGTGGGTATACTGCTGACATCATCCCACTGATTGACTCATACCTTTGACGAAGCTATTTGACAAAGTTAACCTAAATTCCAAATGACGAAGTTAAATGTGTTGTCTTGGATACTAAGGCGAACCAGAATACCTAGACCAGACCTGCCAGTATCTGAGTCGATCTCATTGTTGTCAGATCCGAACTCATTCGGGTTGATAATGAGTATGTCAGTGGTGTCCTTATCGTTTTTATTTAGGAATCATACCATATTAATGGTGTCATAACTAACTTAAAGATTTGTTGTATTTATTTTATCGCAATTTGGTAGTCATTATAATTATAATTTTTTTAACACAATACATACAATTATTCTAAACAAATAATTTAATTACTTTAAACAAATCATTTAAAGGTGTCAATTTAGCAAAAACCATACTGCCTTTTCTTAGAGTTAATTTATCTTTTTATGTTGTTATAATATTCTTTATGAAAAATGGACAATTTCACAAATGCAAGAACTATGAATGGGATATATATATATATATATATATATATATATATATATATATATAAAGTTAAAAAAGGTTGAATAAAAAAAATGGTTTGATACTTTTTTTCTAAAAACATGAAATTAAATGAGAACATTTATTCTTTTATTATAACAAACTAAATTTAATCCCCGCGCGATGCACAGACTTTTTTGGGGCTTGTTGAAACCACCTAAAAAATTAAGACTAATTCACCAATAAACATATATTGTGCGACAAATATTAATTTTAAAGAAATGTTAGGAAAAAATAAGTTTAATTGACGTATTACGTAAAAATCAAGTACTCTTAACCATACACATAATGTTGCAATTAAGGAGATCTCCTGATTAATAGGTGTTGGGATCATCATTGGTGTAAAATATGGTAAGGTTAGTTGGGAATAACTATACCTATAATTCGAGCAGGTAAAGATTGTTTGGGAGTAACTATATCTATAATTGTATTTACAAGGTTAGTTTGGGAGTAACTATACCTATGATTTTATCAATAAGGTTAGTTTGGGATTAATTGTACCTATATATTTTAAGGGAAATAAATGATGAAGCAAATGTGATTTAAGTCCAAAAATAATTGTATGAGACTTAATATTTAATCAGGAAGTAGTAATAAGATAACAACATAAAATGAGTATGGAATAATTGACTAAAATGTTATAATTAAGCCAATAAGGCTATATTTTATATGGGTTGAGATTTCATTGGGTTAAAGTAGTTATAGAGTAACTACTTATACATATTGGATGATAATATATATCATATTACTTTGTGTGGACATACCAATATTCATGGACTGTCCTATCAGCTTGGGGGTTTGTGCGTTCGGACCAGGTACCACACGCCGACACAGGTGGGCTTGGCGATTATGTAGGTCATATAGGTACTACATGGAGGCTCCATCTACAATGAGGTAGGTGTTGATGTTGAACCAGCCTGTGACGCATGGTATGGGTTGTGAGCAGGTATCCTACGTAGGGACCACCCCCAACTTGTGTGTGCTTTGTGATGTCCTCTTAAGATAGGAGATTCATCTGGACTTGCTGATAGAGCACGAACGAGACATCAACGGTAGATGCCTTTGTATATATATATGTATATATATACATACACACATACACACACACACATATATATACACATTATGGTGTACCTTATATGGGAATGTGCTCTCTTAGTCTAAAGATGAAGACAACGCTTAGTGATAATAAAGTTGGATTAATAAAATGATGTGGATAATTAAGGATAAATATGAGTCCTAATGAATAATAGGGTAGACAATTATTAATGAGAATGATAATTTGGTAATCTGAGAGAATGAAACTTATAGTCTAACGGGGTAGACGACAAGGAATATGCATTAAATCATTTAATGGTAAGAAGAGATTGACAAGGGATACGGGATATTATGACGTAAGAATATGCACCTAGTTTATGTAAATCGTGAAATGAATATTGAGAAATCTATTCGGGGATTGGGGTGTCACACACGAGCACCCACTTTTAGTTAATGCATAACAGAATGGCTTATTCTTTACATGGCTGATTAAATATTGGAAGTTATAATTGGCATTTTTATTGAGGATACGAGTAGGACTGCTTCTAGATAAAAGGGGAGGTACTCGTTAGATGTGAGCTTCGATGGGGAGACGTGAAGTGTGAGTTACCAACAAATTTCATATTTATTGGTGAAGAATCCTTGCAACTCTAGGGCTCTGAACCAAATTATAAGTCTTTTCCCCTGGTATTCTTAATGACAGGTATAACAGGACTGACGATGGATCAGACTTGCAGTTGGATTGGACGTAGTGGATTCCACTCCATTGATTCAAGTATAGGTTGTATTTCAGAATTTGGTCATTTTATTTCATAATTGTATTTGTATGGGCATAAGCCGGAGTGCTTATTTATATCAGTTGTACTTAGCTTTACATTTATGGATTTTGTATGATGATTCGGTTCTATTATTTATGTATTAAATCGGTTTCATTCAGATGTTTTTATTCATTGTACATTTTGATACAGTTAAAAAAGAATTTTTTTATTCCTTCAGTTTTGAGAATGGTATAAATTGTTGATAAGCCCCACTTTCATCGTGTTGAGCCTGACCAGCCATTACGTGAGAAAGTGGGAGTTGTTACAGTTCGTATCAGAGCACGGTTCTAGTTTTCTTAGGATCTGTGTTTGAGTTTGTCACTTTTGCATTACGTCCTTCGATGTAGAGCCCTATGTCTAGGAATCACTGTATTCTTTATGGATGGTTACTACCAGTTTCGGTAAAGGATTAGTTTTGGAGAGGGAGCCATAGAGACTTTGGGTGTGTCACTTATTAGAATTTCAAGGAGTTCGGGCAATTTGGTGCCTAGTAATTTAATGGAAGACATTTAGAGAAAATTGAGGATACGATAATTTACGGTAGAACGCAAGCGGATTTTAGATCGTTTAGACCATGACCCATAGCGAGATGGGCACCGGATTATAGATAAAATTATTTGCGAAAAAAGAGACTATTGATAGCATCAGTGGTAAATAAGGAGTTTTTCCGTACTTGGGAATATGTGGGAAATGTTTTTTTATACTGGAACTTAGTGTTCATTTGGGTTTTGATGATACAATGGAAAGGATAGACTCTGTACTTGGGAGAGTGTTTTACATTGTACCGTCATGGGTGAGAAGGAATATTGTCTTCGTTGGTGCATGTATAAATAAAAATGTATATTGGGAGGCTTATGTTTATTTTGGGCCTATATGTTAGCTATGTCGGAGTATAATATTTTCCTGGGAATGGATTTAGAGTTACTTGGAATATGTTAATTTCATGGGGATTGCTATAAGTTATGGTCATGTCTAAAAGACAAGATTGGTTAGAAATTAGTGTTCATCGTAGTCATGAGGATAATTGTGGGAAATTTTTTATGGGTGAGCCTAGTTTTGAAATAATGAATTTCGATGGGAACTTAAGTCGTACAAGGACCTTTAGAAATTTGAGTATTCTTAGGGAAGCAACATGTGAGTGTGGTATAGAATTTTGATAACTCAAGGAGGTAGATGCGTGTGAATAAACTCGAAATTATGGGATAAATAAGGTTATGCTCAGGGTAGAGAAAGGGTCCTTTATGTGGGGGAAAGCATTGCGAGATAAACGTGATGGTATGATTTGGGAAAGTATTGCCTTAGCGAGTATAGGCAACAAAGTAGAAGTAAGGCTAGTGACTGCTTCGATTATTGAGATTTTATATGATCATGTTTAATGTTTGTATCGCGAAGTTGTTACTGAACTGGTGATGGTAGACCTGATTAGAATGGGTATGCCTTTGGAGACTTAGAAATGGCTAAGTGCATTATAGAATTAATACGGACAGAGAATGTGCTACCTAGGTCATGGTGATTTAAGTGTTTGGAACGGTAGGGTCGAGTAACTCTAAAGGAGTTTGGTATAACTCTTATAAAGGATAAGTGGTTGATTTGGGTAATAAAAAATATTAAAACTTACATCATTAGCATAAATGGTTATTTTTATTTTCCCTTTTGATTTCAATAACTGACTACGTTGTGTAGTAAAGTATCAGGAGTATTCCTTATTTGGATTTCGCTTGTGAGACGTCCCACGCACGAAATTAGCTAAAGTCAGGAGTTAAAGGAAATTGCATACTAAGGTGGTTGTTTTCTTGTTACATATACATATGTGGTGGTATACTTGATGTATGGTTATGCTCAGTGTGAATGGTAGAGATTAGATGTATATGTGTCATTAATATTTATTAATGGTACGTGTGTGCATGCATGTAATGTGAAATATATGGGTGCCCCGGTTCGTTAAGATAGGCATAGATATGCCTTTTCATTTATCTCATGGGACATGAGTATGAACTAATTGTGTATAAACATAAGCTAATGGTGGAAAATGAAATGCGACTTTATACTGATTTGAATTCCGAGGATAGAATTCCGTTATGGGGGGGGGGGGAATGTAATACCCCGTATTTTTGGAGTAAAATAAAATCTAATAAGGATTAATTTAATTCGGTGAAATTAATTAATCAAGGTTGTGAGTAATTAAACTCCGTATTATTTTTAAATTTTGGAATTTGGACTTTAATGATTTGGAATAAATAAAAAGGGATTTTATTTTGAGTAAAAAGTATTTGCATGTGACACGTCACAATTGAAATATATTTTTGGATAAAAATATTCGAGGCACACTTTGAGAGGTATTATGGGCTCGTTTGGGAATTTTCGATCCTTAGGAATGGTCCCAGAGTATATATATATATATATATATATATATATATATATATATATATATATATATATATGAGTTGGGTAGTATAATACCCCGTATTTTTATGATATTTATTTATGGGATTAATTAAATTAAATGTGTATTAATTGA
Source organism: Sambucus nigra (assembly GCA_949130495.1). Lineage (NCBI taxonomy): Eukaryota > Viridiplantae > Streptophyta > Magnoliopsida > Dipsacales > Adoxaceae > Sambucus > Sambucus nigra. The sequence goes on along the minus strand of OX422224.1, from coordinate 62,927,736 downwards.
AAATTAATCCGGATTAAAATACTAGCGAGATGCGAGTTGGTATTTGATTTTAATGAGTATATATGGCTATATATGAATATTGAATTATGAAATTTGTCGTGAGATTGATATACGGCAATTTGGGTAACTTTGTTGAGACGCGTGTGACAGTCGCGTCAGGAATACAATTATTTTAATTAAAAAGTGAATTTTATTTCTTTTAACCATATGGTCGTTTTGAGTGCGCCAACGCGTCCGGAAGGGTCGAAATAGTCAGAAAACACTAGTCGGGGCTTTAGTTTGGGCCCCTGGGCATTTTTAGGCCATACCGGCAACGTAAAAGGGTAGTTTGGTAATTTTGGAATTTTAGGAATTAAAACCCAGGAAAATTAGGAATTAAAAAATCTGATTTGGACTTTACCCACTAAACCCACTAACTACACCTTATGACTTAATGGGATACAGGGGTTATTGGAATGAGCTTTGAAAGAGCTTCCTAGGGCAACCTTAACCACCATTACCATCCTTAGAGAAAAGATGGTAGAGAGAGAAAGAAAGGAAAATTCTGCAGAGAGAGAGAGAGAACAAATCAACCTTCATCAATCCAACACCAAATTCAGAGAAAGATTAGAGGCAAGTGGTTTAATTTCATTATTTGCCAAGAATGTTTCTTCCATGCGTAGGAAATTATGAAATTGTATTGTTTTGGGAGTTTGATAAAAACCCATTGAATTGGAAGTAGAAATTTATATTTTGATGAAAAGATTTCATGTAGAATTGTGTTAGGATTATTATTCTGATAGAAATACATCTTGTATATAACAAAAACGGATTTAATTATGCCCATTGGTGATTTTAAAATTTTAGGGTTCATGTTCATGGGATTTAGGGATAAATGAGGGGAATTGATGATTTGATGATGTTTAGGAAGATTTGGCCCTATTTAAATGTTTAATTATGACCTACGAATGTTTAGTATGGATTAGAAACCTTAAAATAATGTTGGGACGATTTTTATGTGGGATTAGAAGTGAAGAAAATTGGAAAAAACGAAAAGGGGAAAATCTGGGCTCGAAACTGGCCTCTCGTTAGAAGACCTGCCCAGGTCGTTCTAACGAGCTCGTTCGAACGAGCTTCTAAGGATTTGACCTTTGAATTCTAAAGAGGGGGATGTTCGTTCGATGCCTTTTGTTCGAACGAGATCTCGTTAGAAGGCCCACTTCGTTTGAACGAACTCTCGTTCGAACAGCCTCGTTCGAACGAGACATCTAACGAGCTGACAGTTTAGGCTTTTTGGCATGTTTTGATTTCGCGTGTCCCGTAACCTTGTTTAAATGTAGAGACAACATTTCCTTGATGATTAATTGATATATTTGGGATGTTTGGGATATAATGAGGAGTAAAACATAGAAGTGTGATTTGAACCAAATGGAAATTATGGATTAGGACGTGAGTGTCTATTACGACGTGAGAACAATTGACGGCTTCAATAATTATATTAACCGGGAATATGTAAATTGTGTAACATTATAAGTCGGTATGAGAATGAGAAGTGTGCCACAAATAAATTATGGTGATTACTAAGACGTGTGCATACTTAGTATATATATAGGATTTTTGTGTATGACATACCTACTGTACTTGCTATCACGGGAGGTTTACGTTCGCTTAGGGCCATCTAATCCTTGTGTTGCCCGGATTTAGAGTGGTACCTCGAGAACATAGGTCAGAGAAGGACTTATTGTGATGTTAATAAGTCTGCTGATCGTGGGAGCGTAGGTATGTGCGTGACCCATGTGATGTGACTGTGTTCGCCTCCATTGTTTGTGATTGTTGTTATCAGAGAACGATTCCTGAGAGATTCGGAATGCGTGATCCTTATGTACGTGATGTACCGGGATGGATAGCAGAGTATGTGTGCACCGCATCTTAGTCTCGGGGTGCTTGTATTGTATATTTATGACGTGAATAATATACACATAGATTAATGAGAACTTTCATGTTGATTTTGTGAGTATAAATACGGAAACGCTTTGAGTAGCTATAAAGGGGTAACCTGTAATGAATTGTATTGCTAATAATTGAGAATCCGAGTTTAAGTAAATCCCTCTATTTAGTTAATAACGCTAGAATGCATAATAAGAATTGAGTAGTAAGGGGTAGAACTTATTACGGATTGGTTAGAGATGTATGTAACTTAGATGGGTACGGTACGTTAGGAGTGCACAAATTAGTCGAGATGTGAGTATTTCATGTGAGTGCACGTCCTAACATGTATTTTGCATTCATTGTTTTAATGTCCTTAAAACACTTGCTATTTTAAAATACTCTCCACTTTCGGGCTCTGACCCGTTTGCTTTCAAATCTATCTTTTTGTAAAAATCATTTTAGGTGCCCAGCCACAAGGACACCATGCTTAGGATCATCATTCTGGTGACGAGCTGTAGCTGTTTGTGGAAGTTACAGGACTTTGATACTGGACGCTTAATTTATCTTGATTCTATATTCAGCTTTCATCAGTTGTAGGGCATGTCGCCCATTTCTATTAGAAACATTTCCTATTTAAGATTTTCAGACTTTTGGCATGTAATTAATTCAGGATACATTGTTTTACTTATTTCAGTTGTGGGATTGTTGTGAGGAGTTTTCCTCCGGACTTATTATTTATTTTTTTGGTTACTCTATTGCTTAGTTATGGTGTATGGTTTTTATTCTTTCATTATCCTTTTACTGTATGTTAACCAGACTTAATTTAAAATTTGACATCTTACTTTTAAATACTAGGTGGTTAGAAATTATAAACATGTTTTCGACAGTGATGCTGTTAACTGAGCCAACTTGGCATTTTGATTTAATTTAATAAAGGAGTATCTACCCGGTATTTAATTATTCGGGGTGTCACAGGTAGTTTTCGGGTTAATTAGATTATGTATTTGGGCCCATTTGGGGTTCCAAAGTTGGGGCCTAAAGCCCAACTTGCGAATTAAAGACCAACCTTATTTAATTAGATACAACCCACTCATTTGCGAGACATATCTAGGAACCCTAGACGTAGCCACCCAAGAGGAAGAGAAAGAAAACCCTAAGAGGAGGAAATAGACTTCTTTACACAATCTCAGGCAAGGATTCTCTCGCCACTCTTATTCAATTTGTGCTATTCTAATATTAATATTAACTCCATGCTTAGGTTTAAGGTCAAATTATGTTTTGAGACTGCAAAATTTGAGATATTTATATTATTGTAGAATTTTGGGATTTTCATTTGATCCATGCGTAGATCCATAATCGTTCGTAATGAATTTGTATCCAGGTGATTTAAATTGAGAAATTTTTTGGAAAACATGTTGTGGGAATCTTTCCACAAATCTGGAAATTTATGGTGTAATATAAGAAGAAATCTGGAAATATTATGTTCATAAGTTCTTGACAAATTCTTGATAATTTAATGCTAGTCTAAGGTTGGATTTGGAGCCAAATCTTGTGTATAATGATCCCTTGACGTTTTAGAGTCCATAGCCATATCTTCCTTTAAGTTTTTGGATCATAAAAATGAAAATTGATAAAGGAGAATTTGAGGCTAAAAATTCCGTAATGGAGTTTCATAGCAAATCTGGGCTTCTTCCAAGGTCCGAATCGATTCGGCTGCTTAACGAATTGATTCGGCTGATAGGAGAATCGATTCGATTTTGCCCAGGAATCCATTTTTTCTTGTCTTGATGATTTACGCTTTAGGCATTCATCCAAGTGAGGGACAGTGGTTGTTAAAAACATATGAGGTGTTTTATTGGGGACCTAAATATGTATTTACTCGGAATGGTTTCGTCGTAATATAGAGGTGCATACGTAATGACTTAGGGTGCAAGTTATCTACACGAATAAGATGATTTACACAAAATTCTTGAATAAAGACATATGAAATACGTGTGTTAGATGACAGAGAAATACCTAGTTGATTTGGGTAATTTCAGTAGGGGTACGTAGATGATAAGGCCCTAAGAGATAAGGTAATAATATTATGATTAATTTGAGGTAAATTAAAATAAAAAGGAACACTTATTTTAGATAAGTCGAATGTATGAGGTTAAAAATTAATAATTGAATTCCGTCAGATGATTACCGTATAACAACGTTAAATGGGAGTGTATCAGAAGCCTGGGGGCTAAGTCTAAAAGATTAACGTCGGTTGTGATAGTAGGTTGGGTGAGACTACTTACCACATTAGCGGATTACTTATATATGTACATATAACCCTTATTCACCGTACTTGACTCCTTATATATGTACATATAATCTTTATTGAAAATGTAAGAAGAAATGAGTAACTAAGGATAATTGAGAGTGATTAAGTCTAAGTCAAGAGGACAATAAGATAAAATCAGTAATTATATTGGTAAGGTTAGTTGGGAATAACTATATCTATAATTAGAGATGGTAAGGGTAGTTTAGGAGTAACTATCTCTATAATTGTATTGACAGAGTTAGTTTGGGACTAACTTTACCTATGATTTTATCGATACGGTTAGTTTGGGAATAATTGTACCTATATATTTTAAAGGAAATCAATGATGAAGAATGTGTGATTTAATTTCAAAAATTATTGTATGAGACTTAATATATAATTGGGAAGTAGTCATAGGATAACGACTTAAAATTATTATGGAATAATTGACTAAAATGTTATAGTTAAGCCAGGAAGGCTATATTTTATATGTATGGATATTTCCTTGGGTTAAAGTAGTTATAGAGTAACTTCTTATACATATTGGGTGATAATATGTATCATATTATTTTGTGTGGACATACTAATGTTTGTGGACTATCCTATCGGCTTGGGAGTTCATGCGTTCGGACCGGGTACCACACGCCAGCACAGCCACTTGGCGATTGTGTATGTCATATTGGTACTCCATGGAGGCGCCACCTATGAGGAGGTAGGTGTTGACGTTGTGCCTGCCTGTTTCACCGCTAGTTATGGGACTTGAACAGGTATCCTGTGTAGGGATCGCCCCCAACTTGTGTGTGTTTTGTGATGTCCGCTTAGGATAACGGATTCCTCCGAACTTGCCGATAGAGCACGAACGAGACACCAATGATAGATGCCTTTGTGTGTCGTATATATATACACACACACACACACACACTGTGGTGTACCTTATATGGGAATGTGCTCTCTCAGTCTAAAGATGTAGACAATGCTTAATGATAATAAAGTCTGATTATAAAAATGATGTGAATAATTAAGGGCGAAGATGAGTCCTAATGAATAATGGGATAGACAATTATTAATGAGAATAATAATTTCGTGTAATACCCCGTATATTTTAAGAAAAAAATAAAATTTAATAATGATTAAATTAATCTAATGAAATTAGTTAATCTGGGATTTTGAGTAATTAGAATCATTATTATTTATGAACTCTAGAGTTGGTCTTTAACGATTTGTAATATATCAAAAAGGGATTTTATTTTAAATAAAAAGTATTTACATGTGTCATGTTACAATAAAAATATACTTTTGGATAAAAATATTGGGGACACACTTTGAGAGGTATTACGGGCACATTTGGGCATTTTACACCCTTAGGAATGGTGCCGAGGTATATATATCTGAGTTGGGTAGTTTTCGGACTAATTAAATTATGTATTTGGACTCATTTGGGGGTCCAAAGTTGGGGCCTAAAGTCCAACTCGGGATTAGCCATTTATTAAGTGTTTAAGTGGGGGTAAACCACTCACCCACTGTCATTAGAGAAAACCTAAGACAACGGTTATGGGAGAGGGAAGAAGAATTACCAAAAAGTGTTTATATTGAACAACACATGTAGAGGATTGAAATTTATGCAGAAATTATTCGAGAGATTTAGGTATTGTAAATCTGAAAATGCATGGAAGATTCCTTAAGATTTGATAGTTATTTGGGGGTATTTTCTAATCAATGTGTAGAATGAAATTGTTAATTAATGGACTTAAATTTGGATGTGGATTTCTTAATAAATGCTCCTTATTGTGAAATGAACCTTGTTGGAATTTGGAGATTTTGAATCGTTAAAAGTCGGTATTTATAGTGACTTTGTTGGGATTGAATCTGTAAGATGTAAACACAAATTTTTGGGTTTTCGCGTGGCTATTTTTGTGTTGGAATGTACACTGGGATGAATAGATTGGGAAGTGGCGTAAGGAAGAAGATAAGGGGTCACTCAAATGACGTCGCATGATGAGTACCCATGTCGCTCGAGCGACATGCTGACCATTTTGACTTTTTATTCTTTTCATTCTTGGGCCTGGCATTGGTTGAGTTTTTATTAAAGGAATTGATTGAGTTTCTGAATTAGAATTGCTATACCAAGATTTGGATCAAAAGAAGGAATTTAAAAGACGAATAGTTATAACAGTAATGATATGTCACATTCAATTGACAATAATTTTAATTAATTACCTCGTTAAGTAATTAGTTCATGGAATAGAATTAATAATTTATTAGAAATGGATGCTTATACCTAGGAGGTGAGAGATGGTAAATTTATAAGTGCGTCAACTTATTTACCTGAATTTGAGTTAGGATACGGACCAAGGGAGTGAGTCTGGGCTTTTTTGTTGAGTGACACCATTCTAATAAATTAAGTAATGTGTAATTAATTAAATCTAGAGTCGGGGAAACTGACTCGGGTAGTAAGGTCTAGTGATACGACAGTTAGGCTCGGGGTAGCCGTTTTAATTTATTATATATATAATGAATTAGCAAATATCGAATTTATAAATAGGTGTCTGACATAATAGTGGAATTTTGTGCAATAAATTCTGAAGGATTTAGATACATACCGAATGAGTGAATCTGGGTATTGTAGTTGGGGTGATACAACTTAACCATATTAGAGGATTTCTTATATATGTACATATAACACTTTTCTCGTTAGTTGACTCCTTATATATGTACATATAAACCTTATTGAAAAGGTATCAAGAAGCGAATAATAATTAATAATCCGGAATGATTAAAGTTTGAGTCAAGAGAACAACATGCTAAAATTATTAAAAGTATGGGCAAGGTTAGTTTGTGAATAACTATACCTATAATCACGTTGGTAAGGTTATTTTGGGAATAACTATACCTATAATCGCGTTGGTAAGGTTAGTTTGGGAATAACTATACCTATAATATTTTGGAAAGGTTAGTTTGGGAATGACTATGCCAATGTATTTAAAGAGTAATAAATTATGAAGCAAATGTGATTTAAGTCCAAAAAAGAATTTTGTGAGACTTAATATTTAAAAGGGAAGTAGTCGTAAGACAACGACTTAAAATGAGATATGGAATAATTGACTAAAATGTTATAATTAAGCCAAGAAGGCTGTAATTTATATGGGTTAAAATTTCCTTGGATTAAAGTAGTTATAGAGTAACTACTTATACATATTAGGTGATAATATGTATTTATATGTATTTGTGTGGACATACTAGTGGACCATCCTATTGGCTCTGGGGTTCACACGTTCGGTCCGCGTACCACCCTTCGGCACAGGTGGGATTGACGATGTGTAGGCCATATAGATACTACATGGAGGTTCCACCCATGAGAGGTAGGTGTTGGCGCCGACCGTTCCTTATCAGCGCTGGTTATGAGCCGTGTACAGGTGTCCTGCGTAGGGACCGCCCCCAACTTGTGTGTGTTTTATGATGTCCTTTTAGGATAAGGGATTTCTTAGGATTTGTTGATAGAGCACGAACGAGACACCAACGATAGATGCTTTTGTGTGTCGCACATATACATATATATACGAACATATATATAATTATTCTTGTACATTTTTTGATGTATCTTATATGGGAATGTTCCACTTTTAGTCTAAAGATATAAACAATTGTTAATGATAATAAAGTTGGACTAATAAAATAATGTTGGATAATTAAGGATGAAGATGCGTCCTGATGAATAAAGTGGCAGACAATTCTTAATAAGAATAATAATTGGGTAGTCTAAGAAAGTAGACATACATTAAAGAGAATGAGAAATGGTGTAGCCAATTATTAATGAGAATAATAATTTGGTAATCTACGAGAATGAAACATATAGTCTACAGTGATAGACGATAAGGAATATGAATTTAATCATTAAATGATCTGAAGAAATAGACAAGGCTTACAGAAAATGATGACATAAAAATATGCACTTAGTTTATGTAAATTGAGAAATTTATATTATGAAGTCTATTCGGGGATTGGGGTGTCAGACATGAGTACCCACTTCTAGTTATTCCATAGACGAATGGATTACTCTTTAAATGACTAATTAAATCATGGAAGTTACAATTGTCATTTGATCGAGGATATGCGTAGGACTTCTTCTGGATAAGAGGTGAGGTTATCATTTCATGTGAGCGTCGATGGGGAGACGAGAAGTATAAGTTAGTAATAAATTACATATTTACTAGTGAAGAATCCTAGCACACCTCGGGATTTGACCCAAATTATAAATTTTTCCCCCTCGGGTATTCTAAATGGCATGGATAGTAGGACTGACAATGGATCAGGCTTGCAGTTGCATTGAATGTAATGGATCTCGCTCCATTGACTCTATTATAGTTTGTACTTCAGTCTCTTTGTTATTTTATTTCATACTGGGATTCATACTGTCATAAGCCTAAGTGTTTATTTATAGTAGTTGTACTTAGCTTTACATTATGAACATTGTATGATGATACAACTTTTATTATCCATGTGAAAGCAATTTTAGTCATATGTTTTTACCCATTGTGGATTTTATATAAAATAAAGAAATTTTCATTCCTTCAGTGATGATAATGATATAAATTGTTGATAAGCCCCATCTTCGGCCTATCGTTCTTGACCAGCATTTACTTGGGAAAATGGGGGTTGTTACAGTTGGTATCAGAGCACGGTTCTAGTGTTCTTAGGATCTTTGTTTGAGCTTGGCACTTATTATATTGCGTCCTTTGATGTAGAGCCCTATGATTAGTAATCAGTGTATTCTTTACAATTGGTTACTACCCGTTCGAGCAAAGGGTTAGTTTTGAAGAGAGAGACATAGAGACCTTTGTGTGGGTCACTTGCTACAATTGAGAGAAGTTGGACAATATGGTGCCTAGTAAATTAAAGGATGACATTTAAAAAATTTAAGGATATGGTAATGTAACCTAATGCATATGCAGAGGTTAGTTTGTGTAAACTATGACCTACAGTGAGATTTGGGCCTCGAATTATAGATGAAATTATCTGCGAAAAAAGAGACTAGTTATAGTATCGACGGTAACTGAGGTGTTTTTCCTACTTTGGAGTATGTGGGATATGTTTCATTTAATATTGGGGCTTAGTGCTCACTTGGGTTTTGTTAATACCTTGGAAAGGATGGACTTTTTATTTAGGAGAGTGCTTGATATTGACCCATCGTGGGTGAGAAGGAACATTGTTCTGTTGGTGCATGAACACATAGACATCTATATTGGGAGGGTTATGCTTATTTTATGTCTATTTGTTAACTATGTTGGAGTATGATATTTTCCTCATAATGGAATTTTAGTTACTTGGAATATGTTAGTTATATGTGGACCGCTATGAGTTGTGGTCATGTCTGAAAGACAAGATTGGTTAGAAATTGGTGTTCACTGTAGCTGTGAGGATTATTGTGATAGATTTTATGGGTGAGCCTAGTTTTGAAACAATAAATTTCGATAGGAACTTAAATCGTACAAGGACCTTTAAAAATATGAGTACGATTTGGGAAGCAACATGTGAGTGTGATCTAGAAATTTTAAATAACTCAAGGAGGTAGATACATGTGAATAAAATCAAATTTATGGAATAAATCGGGTGATGCTCAGGTGGGAGCTAGGGTCTTTTATGAGGGGGGAAATCATTTGCAAGATAACGTGATGGTATAATTTGGGAAAGTATTGCCTTAGCGAGTATAAGAAACGAAGTATAAGTAAGGCTAGTGATCGTTGCGATTATTGAGATTGTATATGATCATGTTTAATGTTTTTATAGTGACGTTGTCATTGAAGTGGTAATGGTAGACCTGACTAGCATGGGTATGCCTTTGGAGACATAAAATGACTAAGTGCTTTATAGAGTAAATACGGGCAAAGAATGTCCTACTTAGATTGTGGTAATTGATATATCGAGTATGGTATGGTCGATTGACTCTATAGGAGTTTTCTATAACTCTTATAACGGGATAAGTGGTTGATTTGAAAAATAGCAAATATTGAAATTTATATGATTAGCATAAATGTTTTTTTTTTATTTCCCTTTGCCTCAGGTCGATGAACCTAGATAACGGACTAAGGCATGTAGTAGTGTATCGGGAGGGTTCCTTGCTTGGATTTCGCTTGCGAGATGTCCCAGGAACGAAATTGGCAAAGGTAGGGAGTTGATGGTAGTAGGATACTAGGATGGTTATTTTTTTCCTGTGCGTATGTGAATATGTTGGGTATTAATGGTACATATTATATGTATATGTGTCATTCATATTTTTTAATGGTACGTGTGTGCATGCATGTAATGTGAAATATATGGGCACCTCAGTGATGTTATGATAGGCATAGATGTGCCTTTTCATTTATCTCATAGGACATAAGTATGGACTCATTAGGTATAAACATAATTTAACAGTGGAAAATAAAATATGATTTTATGCTATCTTGAATTCCGGGGACTGGATTCAGTTATAAAGGGAGGGAGAATTTAATACCCATATATTTTTAGAATAAAATAAAATTTAATAAGGATTAAATTAATTCGGTGAAATTACTTAATCTGGGATTTTGAGTAATTAGGCTCATTATTATTTTTAACTTTAGAGTTAAACTTTAACAATTTGGAATAAATTAAAAATGGATTTTATTTTAAATAAAAAGTATTTACATGTGTCACGTTACAATAAAAATACATTTTTGGATAAAAATATTCGGGACACACTTCTGTGACACCCCGACTAATTAAATACCGGGTAGCTACTCCTTTATTAAATCAATACAAAATGCCAAGTTGGTTCAGTTAATAGCATCACTGTCGAAAACATTTTTAATAATTACTAACCACCTAGTATTTAAAAAGTAAGTTGCCAAATTTTAAGTTAAGTATGATTAACATACAATAAAAGAATAATGGAAGAACAACATAATCCATTTACCATAACGAAGTAATGAAATAACCAACAAATAATAATAAGAAGTCCGGAGGAAAACTCCTCACAACAATCCCACAACTGTAATAAGTAAAACAAAGTACCCTGAATTAATTACATGCCAAAAGTCTGAAAATCTGAAATAGGAAATGTTTCTAATAGAAATGGGCGACATGCCCTACAACTGATGAAACTGAATATAGAGTAAAGATAGATGAAGCGTCTACTATCAAGGTCCTGTAACTTCCACAAACAGCTACAGCTCGTCACCTAAATGAAAGTCCTAAGCATGGTATCCTTGTGGCTGGGCACCTAAAATGGTTTTTACAAAAAGTAGATTTGAAAGCAAATGGGTCAGAGCCCGAAAGTGGAAATCATTTTGAAAACAGCAAGTGTTTTAATAACATTAAAACAATGAATGCAAAATACATGTTTGGACGTGCACTCGCATGAAATACTCACCTCTCGACTAATTGTGCACTCCTAATGAATAACACCCATCTAAGTGATATACATATCTAACCAAACCGTAATAAGTTCTACCCATTACTATTCAATTCCCATTACACATTCTAGCGTTATCAATTAACTAGAGGCTTTACTTAAACTCAGATTCTCAATTATTAGCAATACAATTCACTATCGGTTAACCCATTATGTTTTCTCAAAACATTACCATAATTATATTTACAATACCAACATGAAAGTTCCCATTATTTAAGTGTATATTATTCACGTCATAAATATACAATACAAGCACCCGAGACTAAGCTATGGTGCACACATACTCTGCTATCCATCCCGGTACATCACGTACATAAGGATCACGCATTCCGAATCTCTCAGGAATCGTTCTCAGACAACAACAATCACAAACAACGGAGGCGAACACAGTCACATCACATGGGTCACGCACATACCTATGCTCCCACGATAAGCACACTTATTAACATCCCAATAAGTCCTTCTCTGACCTATGTTCATCGAGGTACCAATCTAAATCCGGGCAACACAAGGATTAGAGGGCCCTAAGCGAACGTAAACCTCCCGTGATAGCAAGTATGGTAGGTATGTCATACACAAAAATCATATACATATACTAAGTAAGCACACATCTTAGTAATCACCATAAGTTTTATGCGGTACACTTCTCATTCTCGTACCTAAGTATAATGTTACACAATTTACATATTCCCGGTCAATGTAATTATTCAAGCTGACAATTGTTCTCACGTCGTAATAGACACTCACGTCCTAATCCCAAAATTTCCATTTGGTTCCAATCACGCTTCTAGGTTTTACTCCTCTATAAATCCCAAATGTCCCTACCATAACAATTTATCATCGAGGGAATGTCATCTCTACAATTCAATAAGGTTACGGGACACGTGAAATCAAAACAGGCCAAAAAGCCTAAACTGTCAACTAGTTAGAAGTCTCGTTCGAATGAGAGTTCGTTCGAACGAGAGTTCGTTCGAACGAAGTGGGCCTACTAACGAGATCTCGTTCGAACGAAAGTCATCGAAAGAACATCCCTCTCATTAGAAGTCAAACTGTCAACTCGTTAGAAGCTCGTTCGAACGACCTGGGCAGGTCTTCTAACGAGAGGCCAGTTTCGAGCCCAGAAATTCCTTACTTCGTTTTTCCAACTTTTCTTCCTCTCTAATCTCATCTAAACATCAATCTAACAATTGTTAAAGGTTTCTAATCATTCCTAAACACACCTAGGTCATATACTAACGGGTATTGTGGGATTAATTCATCCTAAACATCATCCAAATATCAAATCTCTACATTTTCTTCCCCAATCTCAAGAACATGAACCCTAGAAATATAATTCATCCATAAACATAAATAAATCCGTTTTTATGGTATAAAAGATGTATTTTTCTCTGAATAATCATCCTAACATTGTTCTACATGCAATCTCCTCATAAAATTATAAATCTCAACATCCAATTCAATGGGTTTTTATCATTCTCCAAGAACAATATAATTTCATAAATTTTCTACGTATGGAAGAAACATTCTTTGCAAAATATGTAATTAAAACACTTGCTTATGTGTATCTCTGATTTTGATGTCGAATTGATGAATGATTCTCTCTCTCTCTGCAGAATTATCCTCTCTTCTCTCTCTACAAGCCTTCTTCTCCAAAGTGACAATGGTGGCTAGGGTTTTCCTTAGGAAACTTTTTGGAACTAATTCTAATAACCTCCATAGCCCATTAGGTTATTAGTGGGTTTAGTGGGTAATTTACAAATCAGATATTAATTCCTAATTTTCGTGGGTTTTAATTCCCAAAAATTCAAAATTACCAAACTACCCTTATGCGTTGCCGGCATGGCCTAAAAATGCCCCGGGACCCAAACTAAACCCCCGGCTAGTGTTTTCCGACTATTTCGACCTTTCCGAACGCGTTGGCACACTCAAAACGACCATACGGTTAATAGAAATAAAATTCACTTTTATAATTAAAATAATTATATTCTTGACGCGACTGTCACACGCGTCTCAACAAAATTTCCAAATTGCCGTATTTCAATCTCACGACAAGTTTCATAATTCAATATTCATATATTGCCATATGTACACATTATAATCAAATACTAACTCACATCTCGTTAATATTTTATCCGGATTAATTCCCAAATTAATTCACATTTAATTCAATTAATCCCATAAATAAATATCATAAAAATACGGGGTATTACAACTTCGAGAGGTATTACGGGCTCGTTCGGGCATTTTAGACCCATAGGAATGGTCCTAGGGTATATATATCCGAGTTGGGTAGTTGTCGGTCTAATTAAATTATGTATTTGGGATCATTTGGGGGTCCAAAGTTGGGGCCTAAAGTCCAACTTGGGATTAGCCATTTATTAAGTGTTTAAGTGGGGGGAAACCATTCCCCCACTATCATTAGAAAAAATCTAAAACAAAAGTTACGAGAGAGGAAAGGAGAAATACCAAAAAGAGGATAAGGAAAACCCCGGGAGGAGGAACAGAGGATTGTCTACACAATCTCAGGCAAGGATTATATTCCCATATTTATTCAATTTGTGTTATTCTTATATAAATGTTAACTCTGTGCTTAGATTTAACGTTGAATCATGTTTTGAGACTTCTGGGAATTAGATTTAAATTGATGGATTTGATGATGAACAATACATGTAGAGGATTAAAATTTATGCAAAAATTGTTCTAGAGATTTAGGTATCGTAAATCTAAAAATTTATGGAAGATTGCTTGAGGTTTGATAGTTATTTGGGGGTATTTGACTAATCAATGTGTAGAATGAAATTGTTAATTAATGGAATTAAATTTGGATGTAGATTTCCTATTAAATGTTCCTTATAGTGAGATGAAATTGATTGGAATTTGAAGATTTGGAATCGTTAAAATCTGGTATTTATAGTAACTTTGTTTGGATTGAATCCGTAAGATGTAAACACAAAATTCTGGGTTTTCGCATGGCTGTTTCTGGGTTGGAATGTACACTGGGATGAACAAATTGGGGAGTGGCGTAAGAAAGAAGACAAGGGGTCGCTCAAACGATGCTGCATGTCATTCGAGCGAACTGCCATGTCACGCGAACAAGCCCCCCTATCGTTCGAGCGACGTGCTGACCATTTTGAATTTTCGTTCTTTTCTTTCTTGGGCCTTGGATTGGTTTGGTTTTGATTACAGGAATGGATTGAGTTACTGGATTTGAATTGGTATACTGAGATTTGGATCAAAAGAAATAATTTAAAAGAGGGATAATTATTATAGTAATGATATGTCAGATTCAATTGATAATAATTTTAATTAACTATATGGTTAAGTAATTAGTTCATGGAATATAATTAATAATTAGTTATAAGGGATTCTTATACCTAGGAGGTGAGAGATGGGAAATTTATAAGTGTGTCAACTTATTTATGTTAATTTGAGTTAGGTTACGGACCAAGTGAGTGAGTCTGGACTTTCTTGTTTAGTGACACGATTCTAATAAATTAATTAATGTGTAATTAATTAAATCTAGAGCCGGGGAAATTGACTCAAGTATTAAGGGTTTGTGCTACGACAGTTAGGCTCGGGGTAGCTGGTTTAATTTATTATATATATATACCGAATTATCAAATATTGAATTTATAAATGGGTGTCTGACCTAATTGTGGAATTTTGTTTAATAAATTATGAAGGATTTAGATACGGACCGAATGAGTGAATCTGGGTATTGTAGTTCGGGTGATACTAGTTAACCATATTAGAGGATTTCTTATATATGTACATATAACCCTTTTCTTGTTAGTTGGCTCCTTATATATGTACATATAAACCTCATTGAAAAGGTATCAAGAAGAGAATAATAATTATCAATCTAGAATGATTAAAGTTTGAGTCAATCGGGAATAACTATACCTATAATCGCGTTGGTAAGGTTAGTTTGGGAATAGTTATACCTATAATGTTTTGAAAAGGTTAGTTTGGGAATAACTATGCCTATGTATTTAAAGAGTGATAAATTATGAAGCAAATGTGATTTAAGTCCAAAACGTATTTTGTGAGACTTAATATTTAAATGGGAAGTAGTCGTAAGACAACGGCTTAAAATGAGGTATGGAATAATTGACTAAAATGTTATAATTAAGCCAAAAAGGCTGTAATTAATATGGATTGAGATTTCCTTGTATTAAAGTAGTTATAGAGTAACTTCTTATAGATATTGGGTGATAATATGTATTTATATGTATTTGTGTGGACATACCAGTGGACCATCCTAAAACTATTTTTATATCAATTGTTAAAAACAAAAGAATAAGAAACTGAAAATAATGAAAAATGCGGTCTCTGGGCGGTCACCAAGCGGTTCATGTAGAACTGCTCTTAATAATTTATGCATATTATTATAATTAGTAATATACATAAATTATTACGTATATTATATAATTGATAATTAATATATATTATCAGCATGGAACAAGTGAAAACGGGTATTTGTTAACTTCTAATAATTTATGTATATTATAATAATTAATATAAGGGGCTTCGCATATAGGTTCTATTAGACATTTCTTTACTATTTCTAGTCCCACCATGTTTTCCCCTACATATAGGTCCTACTCCTAATTTTTTGGAACTTTTTCTCACAATTATACCCTTTTAAAACCAACCATCGGTAACTACATTGGGGAAATTTCATAAGTGGTTGAACTTTTTTTATGTTATTTTTAATTTTCAAATGATCTTAACTTTTTATTGACAAATCCGTTTTTCGCAAAATTACTATTTTTGAAATCTCCTCACCGAGATCTATCAAACATGATCCATCAAGCCTATAAAATTTCAAAGAAAACAAATTACACATACAGTAAACTTTACTGTATACACTAGAAAATGAAATAGTTTTATATCTATGACATTTTTTATATTAATATTACACAGACAGTAAAATTTACTTGTTAAATAAATGGGTCAAATAATCTATAAGTCCGTATATATATATATATATATATATATATATATATAGGAGAAGGCTCACCTACATCATGCTCTATACATCATCCATGCATCACGCTTAATTACAGGCCCTAAAAAACTTTTTTTTTTTAATTTTATATTTTTTCCTTGAAATTAACCTTCTAATCAACCCATATGAAAAACATTAGGTCAAAATATATTTTGTAACTATTTTTAAAAAATCCACAAAAAACTGCTAAAAACACCTTATTTATAATGGTCTGCGCCAGCAGTTTTTTGTGGATTTTTTAAAAATAGCTACAAAATGTATTTTGACCTAATATTTTTCATATGTGTTGATTGGAAGGTTAATTTCAAGGGAAAAATATAAAATTTGAAAAAAAATATTTTCTAGGACTTAGAATTAGGTGTGATGTATGGTGTGATGTATAGTGCATGATGTAGGTGAGCCTTCCTCTCTCTCTCTCTCTCTCTCTCTCTCTCTCTCTCTCTCTCTCTATATATATATATATATATATATATATATATATATATATTGAAAAAAAGACACCTATTTTCATTTTCTCTCATTTAGTCGCTCAAACACCCATTTATCCAATATTCTCTTATTTTTAATGGTTCGCGCCAGTGACACCCATTTCCACCCCTACTCAACCGAAACGGGAGATCTGGTGGATCCAAACCCCATTTATCCAATATTCTCTTATTTTTATAGGTCCGCGCTAGCGACAACTCATGCGAGCTCTACCTACCACAAATCGAAAAATGAAATAGTTTTATATCTGTGATATTTTCTCAAATTCTTGTGAAAATGTCACATTTTCTTGTGACAAGGCCATTTTCGCACAATTGCTATTTTTGAAATCTCATCGCCGAGATCTATCAAACAAGATCCATGAACCCTATAAAATTTCAAAGAAAGAAAATTACACATACAATAAACTTTACTGTATGCAGTAGAAAATGAAATAGTTTTATGTCTATGACATTTTTTGTGTTAATATTACACAAACAATAAAATTTACTAGTTGCAACAACCCCTATTTTATCACGTAAAGGCTGGTCAGGCACGATACACCGAAGATAGGGCTTACTTGTCAATTAATACCATTTTCATCACCATAGTAAATATAAGTGAATTATTTTTCACAACTTCAGCATTTATAATTGAAGAACACATACACAATAATCCAATTATTCACACCACCATAATATTAATGAGGAATCCAACTAATGTAATAAATCCCATAAAATAAAAGGGTATCGGGCTTATGCCCTTACAAATATTCCAAATAATACATAAGTGAGTCTGAGCAGCATCTATGCTAGTAGAAAACCGAATCTGAATCTGGAGAGTAAGTGAGATCGCGGGACTACTATAGCACAATCAAACTATCCTTGTCTAGGAGCACCTGGGGGAGAAAACATTTAAATTTGGGTCAGACCCCGAGGTGTGCACGAATTAACTTGAATCAAATATGAATATAATTATACACTCGATGCACAATAATTATTCCCCCATTTCCCACACTCGCATGCGTATGACACCTCGCCCCTCATCTAAAAGAAATATCATTCGCACCCCAGAAATTCCCAATTAATGAATGGTAACAATACCTCAATGTACTATTTGGGGATAACAGTAATACATCATTTGAATATAATTTCTACGTTAAGTTTTTCCCAAGGTTTATTAATCTAGTCTCATAACTCTTCTAAAAGAAAAAAATCATCTATTATGCAGTATAAGATTTCACATATTAACATTTTCTATTTTTCTTAGACAATTCAAATTATTCCATTCATGTCCTGTCATTTAATAATATATGTCCTTATATATTTTGACACACAAGGCATCTAGCGTTTGTGTTTATTCGTGCTCTATCGACAAGTCCGGAGGAATTCTCTTATTCCTAAGCGGACAATACAACACACATGCGTTGGGGGTGGCCCCAACGTAGGACACCTGTATACGGCCCATATCCAGCGGTGATGCAGGAACGATCAGCGCTAACCCTACCTCTAGTGGGTGGAGCCTCCATGTAGTACCTATATAGCCTACACATCGTCAAGCCCACCAGTGTTGACATGTGGTACGCGACCCGAATGCGCGAACCCCCGAACCGATAGGATAGTCCACGAATATGGTATGTCCACATAAATACATACTAGTACGTATTATTTATCTCTATAATATGCATGGGTAATTCCCTTGCAATTACCCACAATATTCCTCATTAAATAATTCACAATATTTTCTCATTTATTAATAATTTATAATTCCGTTAATTATTAACTTCAGTTCAAAAATAATTCCTCAACTACTAATTAAAGGTAATTATAATAAATTCCGGCATGGGTGTAATTCTATTTTATAAATTAATTAACCTATAAATACATATTCTCCTTTTTCCCAAAATTAGTCCACCTAATTTAGTAAATAAAGTTCCCAAATTAATTGCCTAAGTTAATTAATTCATTAATTGTCCATTGTACGTGAGATATCCGAACTGGTAAGTAAAGGTTCAAGGAACAAGGTTACAGCAGAAGGGTGGAGGAGAGAGAAAATGTCCCCATCGCTCGAACAGTCGGAGGTCTCGTTCGAGCGACACGGATTGTCGCTTGAACGACCTGCCACATCGTTTGAACGACGCCGTTTCTGGGTTCCCAGATTTACCAATCTTCTTAATTCATTTAACATCAATACGGTTCTGACATTTGGATGCCCAGTTTCCAACAACAGGTCCAATCATAATCAATATATACTCATATGATTAAGAATTAAAGTCTATAACATCCAACAGTGTTTATTCCATAAGAAAGGCATTTATTTGGGGAAAATTTACACTTATAATTCAGCCCTAGATGATCAAAAATTGTATCTACAGTTGTTTACCAATCATTCCCCAATAATTATCAAACTTAGGGGAAATCTAATCATCAAATCAAATATAATAAACCCTAAATTTCCAGAAATTAAAAAGGGTATAACAATATGCATTGAGAAATAAATTAGAAACGTAGTTTATGCAAGAAAATTCTTGCCTTTAAATGTTGTAAAGGAGAACCCTTGAAAGCCTTTAATCCCTCCTTGTTCTTCCCGTTTCTCTTCTGTGGGTGTTTCTCTTTTCTTTCTCCCGTGTCTGGTATCTTAGGTTTTATTTTTGTGATAATGGGGGAGTAGTTTACCCCCACTAAACCACTAATTAAGTGTTAATCCCTAGTTGAGTTATGGGGCCAACTTTTGGACCCCCAAATGACCCCGAATAACTTATCTAATTAGCCCAAAACTTCCCCAACCCTTATGTTATTGATCCAAGACAATTTTTAAAGGTTCAAACCACTTGAATGAGTTCATATAAGTCTCAAAACGTTCTCCGAAATATTTATACTAAAATAATTACTTTTAATTTGTCGAACATAATTTATACAATTTTCTTTTTCTATTGAATACAAATAACATAACTATGCATGAAATGAGTAATACACATACGTATACTAAGTGACAAGTTTCCTCTTATCATTTTCGACAAAAAAAATTATTTCGTTAGATTAAGATTCCCAAAATTAATTATTTATTCCAAAACAATATTTCGCTAATTATTTAAAATATGCATAAAAAAGCGGGGTATTACACTAGTTAAATAAATGGGTCAAATAATCTATAAGCTCGCATATATATATATATATATATATATATATATATATATATATATATATATATATATATATATATATATATATATATATATATATATATATATATTAAGGAAAAGACATATATTTTCAGTTTAACCCATTTAGTCGCTCAAACACCCATTTATCCAATATTCTCTTATTTTTAAAGGTTCACGCCAGTGGCACCTAATTCCACCCCTACTCACCCCAAACCGAAGATCCGGTGGATCCAAACCCCATTTATCTAATATTCTCTTATTTTTATAGGTCCGCGCCAGTGGCAAGTCATGCGAGCTCTACCCACCACAAACCGAAAAATAAAATAGTTTTATATTTGTGATATTTTCCCAAATTCTTGTGAAAATGTCACATTTTCTTGTGAACACATTGAACTTTATTGTATGCACCAGAAAATAAAATAGTCTTACATCAGTGACATTTTCACAAACAGTAACATTTACTGTGTTGAAATACTTTTATATCTGTGCCTTTTTTAGAAACAACAACATTTATTGTGTTGATATTATAGAGACAGGAAAATTTATTATGTTGGTCAATTAATGTGTGTGTATATATATATATATATATATATATATATATATATATATATATATTGTAAAAAAGACACATATTTCTAGTTTAATCCATTTAGTCGCTTAAACACTCATTTATCCAATATTCTCTTATTTTTTAATGTCCGCGCTAGCGGCTTCCCATGCCACCCCTACTCATCCCAAATGGGAGCTCCGGTGCATCACAACCATTTTTTCCCGATATTCTCTTATTTTTAAAGGTCCGCGCTAGCGGCACCCAATCCCTACCACCACCCACCCCCATTGTCGGAGCTCCAACGACCTTAATCAGAGCTCCGGTTTGGAGTGGGTAGGGGTGGCATGGGTGCCGTTGGCGTGGATCTTTAAAAATAAAAGAAAATTGGATAAATGAGGTTTGGATCCACCAAAGCTCCGATTTGGGGTGAGTAGTGGTGTCATTGAGTGCCGCTGTCGCGGACCTTAAAAAATAACAGAATATTTGATATTGAAAATGTCACAGATATAAGACTATTTCATTTTCTGGTGCTTGAAGTAAAGTTTAATGTGTTCATAAGAAAATATGATATTTGGAGAAAAATTTGTGAAAATGTCACATATATAAAACTATTTCATTTTCCGGTTTGTGGTGGGTAATGCTGACATGGGTTGCCGCTGGCGCGGACCATTAAAAATAAGAGAAAATTGGATAAATGGGTGTTTGAGCGACTAAATGGGTATCTTTTTTTCAATATATATATATATATATATATATATATATATAAATATATATATACATACATATATGAGTTAATAAATTTCATTTTTCGGTTTGTGGTGGGTAGAGCTGGAATGGGTTGCCATAGGCGCGGACTTTAAAAAGAAGCAAATATTGGATAAATGGGGTTTGGATTTACCGGATCTCCGGTTTGGGGTGAGTAGGGGTGTCATTAGATGCCGCTGGCGCGGACCTTTAAAAATAAGAAAATATTGGATAAATGGGTGTTTGAGCGACTAAATGAGTTAAACTGAAAATAGGTGTCTTTTTTTCAAAAAAAATATATATATACTATTTGACCCATTTATTTAACTAGTAAATTTTACTGTCTATGTAATATTAACATAAAAAATGTCATCTCTTTATGAAAATGTCATAGATCGAAGACTATTTCATTTTCCAGTGCATACAGTAAAGTTTACTGTATGTATATATTTGTTTTTCATTGAAATTTTATAGACTTCATGGATCTTGTTTATTAGATCTCAATGAGGAGATTTCAAAAATAGTAATTTTGCAAAAAACTAATTTGTCAATCAAAAGTTATGATAATTAGAGAATTAAAAAAAAGTTCGACCACTTATGTAACCTTCCCAAGGAAGTTACGGATGATTAGTTTTAAAAAGGTATAATTGTGAGAAAAAGTTCCAAAAAATTAGGAGTAGGGCCTATATGTAGGGGGAAAATATATTGGGACTAGAATGAGTAAACAAGTTTCTAATACGACCTATATATAATAAACTCTTAATATAAATCTATTTATATTTATTAATATCAATGCAAAGGTGCTACTATTCCCGTCCAAACTTTTTAAATCATCATAAAATCTTTTACGTAGCAAACTCATCATTTGGTTCCTTAACATCGGCCCCTCTTCCTTCTTTGCCTAAACTTTCGACACATCTCATATTTTAAGACTATACTTACTTAAAATAATAATAATAATAATAATAATAATAATAATAATAATAATAATAATAATAATAATAATAAAAATAATAATAATAATAATAATAATAATAATAATAATAATAATAATAATAATAATAATAATAATAATAATAATAATAATAATAATAATAATAATAATAATAAGTATTTTATATATTCAACCATACTTCCTCCCATCACAGCTATGTTAATTTATCTAGATAAATACATTCAAATTAATATATATTAACAATTAATTAATATGCTTTAACAAAATAAATATAAAAATGAGGCAAAGTACACGAAATAAAAATGCAATACGAAGTGAAATTTTATTTTCTATCAAATATGAATACAATCCAAATCAAAACGAGACTATAGGAAATTATTTTATTTTCTCTAATAAGAATATAATTCAAATAAAAACAACACGACATGAAAGCTTTTTCTTTCCAAACACATATATGATCGATTTAAAACTACACAACCTAAATAAAAAAGACACGGATCGAAATTATATTTAATTTTATCTAGTACGAGCACTCCCCAAATAAATATATATATATATATATATATATACTTTAATACATATATATATAGGAACACAACCTAATTAAAACATAATACAAAACAAAGCGAAATTTTACTTTTTATCAGAAAGTTTAGCCATGAAAATAAGCTACTTAACGGTGAACTGATAAAACCATTCAAAATGGGGACCTAAACCCCAGAAGTAAAAACTATTGAGGTTTGACTCAATAACCAATAATTAACGTGGCAACCCTACAGTGTTATTATTATTTTTTCAAATTAATTATTATTTTTGTTAATATACAACATGAACGCGATCTAAATACGTCATTAACTCGTTAAGACGCGACAAGACACAAAATCTTATTCTTTTTACCAAACACGACACAATTAAAATGCAACACGACATGAGACATTATTGTGACACCCCGCCCATTTAAATATCGAGTGATCAGTCCTTTATTAAATTTAAAACAGAATGTTCGATGGTTTCATTCTTTGCATCACTATCGAAAACATTTAATCTTATTAATCACCTAATAAATAATTAAGCTAGTGTCAAAATAATTTCCATTTTTATTTATACCCAATTAATCCATTAATAAATTTCCATGCCTTAAGATACAAGTCATTCACATTCTACACGAAGAGAATAAATACTGGACATGAATCAACTACTGAAATAAATAAGAATGGATAAAACGTTCCAGTTCATATTCTCAAACCAATAAAGCGTAATAATACTCAATCCAACAGAAGAAGAAAAACTAATAAGAAAAGAGTACAATCTCTCTGAAATAACTAAACTGGAAACGGGAAACACATGCCCTAACTGAAATGTCTGAACTAGAAACTGAATAAAAAGATAGATGTGTCTAATCTCGAAAACCTACAGCTTCCACAACAGCTGCAGCTCGCCAAATAGTTCAAGTGTCTAAATCCGGTGTCCCTGTGGCTTAGCACCTGATATAATTCATATATATATATATATAGAAAAAGAGAGGAGAGATGCAAGAGACGGGTCAGAGCCCGAGTTGTAAAAATATTTGTTTTAGCAAGTATTTAAAACTGCATTAAAGCAAGTATTATGTGCATGTTAGATATCGTACTCTCACATGATATTCTCACATCTCTTCTATATTGTGCACACTTAACGCATCTTCTAACCCCCACTATCTATGCTACCCAGTCTAACTAGTTCGAAGTCCTCATAACGCTATCTACGTTTATACCCATATTGCCCATACAATACATTATTAAAGTAGTTTTTCCCAGATCACTACCTTTCATATTTACCGTTCAAGTGATTTATCTTCCTCACTGAGATTATTTCATTTATCCATTATTACCATGACTACTAGTTTCATTTAGTATAATTTCCCACAAGTACATATATATATATAGTCATATCATCCTTATACATATATATACCAATTTGTGCCCTTAGTTTAAGACCACTTGGCACAATACATACTAATAAATATATATACATATAGTCACATCATCCATATACATATATATAATAATCATGAACCCCTGGGTTAGGACCCCTTGGTGCAATGCATACTCTACTATCGTATCCCGGTGCATCTCTCACTGCATGGAGGACTACTAGTTCAGATTCTCACGAACCATAAGTTTAAATCACAAATATTGTAGGCGAGTATACTCCACAGTCAAATGGGTCACGCACATACCTACGCTCCCATTCAACCGTCGAAACTATCCTACATATCAGATAGCACGTATCCAAGTTAATTTACTCTGGATACAAGTCAAATATCCCCCCAGTGGGTCACCCAGGATAAGATTGTCCACTACGCGAAAACCTCCTCCCGATAGCAAGCAGCGTGTAATACCCCGTAATTTTAAATGACTTTTAAAATGGGTTATATTTTAATTAAAGGGATTAATTAGATTTTATTATTAGTTAATTCATTCGGGTTTATCCGGACGGTGGATATTAAAATGTATGGCTCTGAATATTACTTAAAGATAATTAGGTAATATGTGAAATGTGATGTCATTGATATGACTGTATGATATAAATTCGATAATTTATATTTTTAGTCAGACGCGGTATGGGACGTGTCGGGACTAGTTTATTAAATTAAAAAGGAAATTTATTTTCTATCGATCTAATAGTCATTTCGACTGCGTCGTTGCGTCCGGAAGGTTCGAAATAGTCAGAAAAGTCTATTTGGATGTCAAATTTGAGTCTCGGGTCATTTGGGAATGAATAGACAACCCGAAAGGGCATTTTGGTCATTTTCTAGGGGGGATGAATAGTGATTACGGATTTGGCACTATTATAAGTATTGGTAGATTAAGTGAATGGGAGTTATTCATCTCCTCTTCACAAATAAGAGCAGCCGTCTTCTTAGAGTGAGAGTAAGAGTGCTTGGGAAGGGAAAAGTCACTTGGGAAGGAGAAGAACTAGAACCAAGGTTCACCACCACCAACCACCACCAGCCACCACCGGAGTTTGACCGGAGAAGGGACAACCAACTGAGATAAACTAAACCAAAGGATCAGACCTACACTAAAGGCAAGTGTTTAATAATGGCAAATTCAGTTTGTATATTGTCCATGTTAGAATAATATGAAAAGAGAAGATTATTATTGTTTGGAAGAAATAATGGATCATTAAATGGATTTCTGGAAAACTGAAATGATATAGGAATTTAACTCATGCGTTAGGATGTTAATAATCCACGAATTAGTCATGAATCTGTTGAAGAAATGATGGAAACCATTGTTATGTTCTTGAAGAGGTTATGTTAATAAATTTCTGGGAATAAGGATATAAACAAGCTTTTTAATCCAATCCTTTGATGATTCTAGGATGTTTAGAGTATTGGAAATCGTTCATATATGTTGTTATATCATGAAGTAAAGTTTATAAGACATTTGGGATGTTTAGATGAAGGTTTAAATGATCAAAAGTTGTTAAACCCGTAGTTGCAGAAAATGCAGGCCTGGACCTGAGGGATCGATCGATCGACCCCTACCTTCGATCGATCGACTTCCCCTGGTTAAGTAAAGTTGTTTCTTTTTAAATGTTGATTCTTATCCCGAAACTTTTATGGATCTTTGGTGATTATTATTTGAATATTTTGGGACTTAGAAAATATCAGTAAACCCTTGAAAATAGTTGAATTAAATTTGATTTGGATTCGGGTGATTTAAATGTTGGAAATTATATTGAATGTTATTTCGGTTGCTAGATTCATTTGTTAAATTCTAAATGGAGATGTATGAGGATTAAAGTTAGGACCAGTAGGGGTGATTGAATATAACACCTGGGTATCCTTAAGTTTACAAGAGGGTTTAATCCTAAGTGAAAGAATATGTGTTTATAAGAGATTTGAAACTATCGATTTTAACCTTATTAAAAAGGAGAAATAAACTCGTAGTAGTTCGGGGGAATGATGTTATGGACCAGTAGGATATTAGTGACTTCTTACTGAATATATGTTGAGGAAAATCCTATTTGAATCTTATGAGATGGGAGCTTAGAATACATTTGGTTGAAAGAGGTTATGAGGTTATTCCGATCGCATAGTTTAAGATTTCGGACCTCCTCGATTGACAAAGTTAAGTAGTAGTGTATTGGAGGGGTTCCTTGTTTGGATTTCGCTTTGCGAGACGCTCCGCGCATGAACCTTAACGACGTCGGTAGTGGAGAGATGTTATAGGATGCGAGGATAATTAATTTATGAAGTTAAGTTATGATATTTTAAAAGAAATAAAATTCTACGTATGGGAAATATCTTAGGGTAGTGATAATTACCTTATTGATATTATATTATAGGTATGATAATACCTAAGTGATTAATTGATGATTATGTGTATGACATACCTAGCTTACTTGCTATCGGTGGGAGGTTTACGCGTGAGGGCAGTCATATCCTGATGAATCCATGGGATCTTTGATTTGTCGCTCGAGAACATAGGTCTATGAAAGACTTATCGGGGAGTTGATAAGTCCGCTGACTGTGGGTACGTAGGTATGTGCGTGACCCATGGATATGAGAACTATGTTCGCCTCTAATTTGTTTGTTGTTTGTGGTTCGTGGAATCTTATCGAACCTGTAGTTCCCTATTCAGCGACATGCGATGATGGGACATGATAGCAGAGTAATGCATTGCACCACAGCTGTGACTCGGGGTGCTGTATTATATATGAGTATATATATATATATATATATAATGGATTAAATGGTTACATAATTATTTATTATGGTTAAATCTATCTACGGTGTTAATTGTAGATAACGGTAAATAGAAAAAGATAATGGAATTTAGATAATAAATGTTTATGCTTATAGAATTGAAAAGCTTAACTCATGTTAATGAGAAACGATTCATATTAATGAGAAACGATTCATATTAATGGGAAATGATTCAGGTTAATAAGTATTGATTCATGTTTATGAGAAACTAAATCATAATGGAGAAATGTAAATGGTTAATAATGTGACGTATGGTATGGGACATACGGGGATTATGATATGGGAATGGAATTGTAATGTGGAGACTAGAAAAGAGGAACCATTAACTAGGAGGTTAATAGGAAACGTTAAGTGTGCACTCTAGTTGAGAGGTGAGAATTGCAAGTGAGAGTTGGATCTAACATGTACATAATAAATGCTTTATTGCACTTGTTAAATACTTGCTGTTTTTAAAATACTCTACACATTCGGGCTCTGACCCGTTTCCTTGCATATTTTCTCTTCTATTGTATCTCTATATCAGGTGTCCAGCAACAGGGACGCCAACCATAGTTGATTTTGACGAGCTATGGAGCTATGGAGGTTTTGCTTAGACGCTTGTCATCTTTTTGATTCACAGTATTCTTACATAGGGCATGTCGCCCAAAGGATTTCAGTTATCATTTTCTGTCGGAGTTAAACTATTGTATTTGTGTCTTTTTATTAATACATTTAACATTGTTGGGATTGTTGTAAAGGATTTATATTATTTGGGAATGTTTATTCCAGTTGCATTTAAATTCTTTTGAGTTATTTATTTAGTGATCTGTGTTGTAGAATAAAATGTGTCGTGTTATTCTTAAACTGGAAATGGATTTTGTTAAATTAAAATTTGGAAAGTTTTTAACACCAGCTTGATTGGGTATTGGGTGTGTTGTAAATGTTTTCGACAGTGATGCTAAGAATGAGCCAACTGTATATTCTGTTTTAATTTGGTATGGGACTGGCCACCCGGTATTTAATTATGCGGGGTGTTACACAGCGTAGGTATGCAATACACACAATAATAATCATATAATAGGCATTCACCCATCCTATTAGAGTTACTAGGTATTAACCCAACCAGATTATATACTTCATATGCATTATTCTATAGTGGATACGTATAATATAATTTTTTCGAATACCATCTCTCTCGTAATCTCCAAGGTTAAATTACCATTCCAACTACTTAAGGTATTACGCTACGAATACTTCCCAAAAATTCTGCAATATGCTAAGATCATTTAATGGAAGTTTTCCTCACTCAAAATAACTGTGTAACACGATTTGGGTAAAAATAAGGAATTCTGGGTTTTCTGGGATCTGTCGTTCGAACCAGAGTTGACCTCATTTGAACGAGTCAGTAGGTCGTTTGAACGATCCCCCATTTCATCGGAACCATGTATAATCTCGTTCGAGCGAGATATCCTCGTCTCCACTCTAATACCTATTGCGTTTTTTAACCCTTTTCCAACTCAAAACCTCTACAGATTACTCCCAAACTCCCAGCAATAACTTCCAAACATTATGTTAACATGTAGGGATAGAATCATTTAATCATGCATAAATTTTGATAATTTCTAAAAATTCTCAAATTAACACAATAAAACCTAGTTCTTCAAATTTCTATACAAGAACATAAAATCAGATTCGTCCAACATCATTAATCATCAATTTGTGATCTCTAACCTACATACATGAGGGATTCAACCTAATTAAATACCAGATTTTAATTGATGTTCTTAATTCTCCAATTTCATCAAAATTAATTAACTATAAATGGGTATTATACAGCTACACTAACATGAACATGATTATTGCTACAATGTTACAAGGATTAAACACTTGCCTTAATTTCGAAGGTCTGATCCGTTGGTGATGTTGGTATGGGTGCGTTCCGCTTCTCACGATCTACACTTTGGTGGAATTTGTGGTGTGAATCCTTGAGTTTTGCTCCAAGACCTCCGATGGCTCTCTCTCCTTCTTCCTCTGTGGTTCTCTCTTTTTCCCTCGAAGGTTTAGAACTGATAACTTCCCCTCTAACCCACGTACACCCATATTTAATTTCCTAATTTTCGTCCATATTAATTCCCCAAAAATCCAAAGGATAAAAATACCCCTACGGGGTGCCGATTAGACCTAAAAATATCCTGGAGTCCAAATAAAATACCCGGGTAGAGTTTTCTAACTATCCCGACCCTCCCGAACTCAACGGCGCACTTGAAATGACCATACGATTTACTTAAAAATAATTTACTTCTTTAATCCATTAAATCAGTCCCGAAACGACTCACACGCGCGTCATGACTCAATATACTAAACTATCGTATTTCTCACTCTTGATAATTTATCAAATTTCATAATTCCATATTACGTATTCACACAGTAATATTCAATAATTCTCATCAGTAAGTATTTACCCTTGGCACGCTAGTTAATATTTATTTTTTAATACGGATTTATTAACAATTATTTTCTCACATTTTAATTTAATTAATCCAACAATAGTAATAAATCACCTAATTATTTAATATCATAAAAAATACAGGCGGTTACATATTTCCCCTCTTACAACGAAATTTCGTCTCGAAATTCGGAAAAGTATACTAGGTACAAACGGCGTTATATATAAGTTGTGCATCGCATCGTTGCACTCCTAAGTAAAGTACTCCGTGCCACCCATATAGTACGCTATTGAATACCCTTAATAATGAACACCCCATATGTTCGTTTTAAACTCCAAGTTACCTTGTCAAGTAGGTTCTTCCCCAAGTCGTATCGTTTAAGTTTCATTACTTAAATTTTATTATAGATACTCACTATCTAGCCTTCTACTATTAGCACCTTAGTAGATTGATCATTCATTAGATACATTCGATCTTATCTCGCGACGATCGCACACAAGTAGGTGTTTGTCAATTTATAAAATACCACAAGTGCACGAGCTATTATAGAATAGCGAGTGTAAGTACGGGTCGAACCCACGAGGATTTATCAATTTTTTTCATTAAAAATTATTGTGACTTTCCAACTAGATTAAAGTGGTTTAGAGATGAGATGTGCTATTAAACAAAGCAACACAAACCAAAAAAAAAAAGTAGGACTACGAGAGATATAATCAAGGGAGCGTGAAAACTAGGACGTTGGATCCGTTTATCACGTTAAACTAACACTGTGCAATAATTTAAATTCGTCATTCCCGAATTTATAACTCAAATTAAACCAACTCTCGTCGTATTTAATTTGGAAAAATAACACGTTCTAAGTCCAAAATAAAATTTAACGTCTCTGACTTTAGACAGCTAAAATCTCTATTCCCTTAAAAGTTCATTTTAAAGTATAGTCTTTAAGTATGGAGTATCAATTAATTTAATAAAAGTATAATCCATCAAAAAACACTCACACTTAAAAATAAAAATATGATTTTTTTCCAAACAAAACCGAAGGTTTAAAATACACTCTCGTGTCGTTTTAAAGAAATACCGAATTTTTTTAGAATCTTTAGCACATATCGGGAACAAAAATGAATTTAAATCACACACAATATTAATCACACATGATAAATTTCACCTAGTCCTAGTAAGGAAATTAAGCGATCAGAATTGTAGACATAATAAATTTGTAAGAATGAATGCTAATTTTCATTAAATAAACAAACTTACAAATGGTGTGTCACAAATATTCTTGACAGAATTCCTCCCACAAAATAATTATTAGCCCTCAATAAAAATATACTCTCAAAATAAGGAACCAAAAACTATCTCTAAAGTTCTCTCTACAACTCTCTGTAAAATAATGAGCCAAAATGTCTTATTTATAGGCTTAGGGGTGAGGTATTTGGATGGAATGGGACTCCTTTTTAAATTGGTAAAAAATGAATTTTAAAATTGATTAAGCAATTTTGACGAAATCTTCTCTTTTGTTGGGATGTGAAATTGATCTTTATCTTTAAAGATTTGATTCCATCAAAAGCTGATCACTTTAGCTTCTTGGATCAATGACATGGCAGCTGATTGGGCAAAATTGGTGACGTGGCTGTTGATAAAGTTGTGATGTGGCTGCTGACATGGCTTAACTGTGTTGTGGATGTTGAGTAATCAGATGATGTGAACTGACCTAATGAGGTGTGCATTCACTACCAAATGGCGTTGACTGGACTGTTGATGTGGGGCGATGACTGGGCATGCCTTTTACTAAAAAAATAGTGTAGGGGGGACAATTGAACCCCTGACCGGTTGCCTTTAAAACATGCACAAAACCACCAGGCTAAGAGACTTCTCTATTAATATATCTGCTTCAATAATATATAACCCAATCCAATTTTCAAAGTTCCTCTTTTATGCTTTTGGCCCCAACATTCTTTTCTTCTTTCAATTCTTCCCATAATCTTCATATCTTCACCAAATTTCAGAGGTACGTGTAAAAATATAAAATAACTTATATTGATTCAAATTCAGCCCCAGAAAGTTTAGGAAATTATCAATTTACCTTTATATGCATTTTAGACCCCGAAATTTGAAACTTTTCCGTTTTAACTCTGAATTCAACCAAATTTCAGGGAGAGCTTTATTTTGCCTAGATAAAGATTAAAAATTTATTTTTAACACCCCATGAGATTACAAAAAATGCATTTTTAACTCGAATTTTATTCAAACTTGTATTTTTCTTTTATTTTATAAAAATGACTCAAAGAGCTCATTATTTATGATACAAATGGCCTAATAAGGCCTAGATTTGGACATAATTCATGCAAAATAATTCACTCATCAAATACCCCCAAACCTAAACTTTGCTAGTCCTCGAGCAAAGTTAAAATTTTAAAATCTAACTCACTTTCATAGGAATCACGATTGCACTTAGCATGGGCAACAAGCTGTTAACCCTCTAGGTTACCCTAGTGGATGAATTTTATCTCGTTAGGGTTTGCAGTGAATATACCCACAAAATTCAAACACTTGACACAATACAAAAGACTCAAAAATAATATAACCAAGCTTGAATGCAAACTTCATAAATATAGCAGAACTTCACTTTTCAATCTCAACTTATCGTGTGTGTGTGCATAGCCAATATAACCGTCCATTTCAAAAGATTTGATCGTTACATTTCTTATCCGAAAGTTCGTTTTGATTTCAAAATCTCAATGGATGCGCTCACAATCAAACACCCGAAAATGGGTTATTTTCTCTCGGTACATGTGAATAAAACATTAAGTTTAAATGAACAAATTTCACATATATATGATCAAAAACTGATTTTTTTTAAATGGATGAATATGATCTCACGAATGGAAAATCGATTACTTATTGAAAACATTAAATCACACCATAGATTCAATTCATCTTCTCTCCACACTATAATTAATTTCACTTGAGATCGATTAGGACTTCCTTTGGTTGGCATGTGGAGTTCAAAACTTTTGAGAATATAGAGGCTTTTCGGTATTTTGAATTTTTGGCACTTTTTCTCACCTTCATTTTTCTTCTCTCTTTCCTTTTTCTTTTCAACTCACATTTTTTTTCATTGCTTTTTTTTCTTTCTTCCTCCTTTTTTTTCTTTTCTTTTCACACATTATTCTTGCAACCTCCTTTTCTTTTGGCCTTTTTCCTACCATAATTTTACCCCAGTATTCTCAAAAAACGGGTATGGCTCTTTTTATGGGCTTTAAACTCCCAGTTGGAGTTGGGTATGATAGTGGGTTATCAAATGATGGCCTAATCTCATTTCTCAAGTTTCGTTAAGTTAATTTGTGTCCCAAGAGGACTTACTAAGACTTCTAGTGCTTAAGATTCACATTTTGACTTTTTATTTCCAATAATAGAACAAAATAATGAATTTAAGATCATCAATGAATATATCACTGAAGGAAAGTTTGAGTTATTTTAACTCGAATTGATTTAAATCTCTCAGAAACGATAAATGGCACAAAAATCTTACGTGGTTAAAATCTCCACATTTATTTGTTAAGCATATTAACTTTCTCCTCAATATCCATTTTCGATCATATTATACGGCTAATGTGTAAAAAATTTCATAAGTTGAGAGATCCATAAATTAATTCTATATTAAGAAATCGTTTCAAAACTCAATTATACTAAAAATCTTTTTAGTTTTTTTTTTTTTTTTTTTTTTGAAATTTTTATGATTTTTTTTTTTTTTTATTTTATTTTCAAAAGTACCATCCTTACCCCAAACCTAATTTGTACATTGTCCTCAATGTATGCTCAAACTAAAAATATGGACAAACTAAATAAAGTACAGAGTAAAAGGACGATATTACCCGTGAATTTCCTCTTGTGTTACCAATTTCCCACTGATCTCTCATGCATTGCATCATAAATCAAAAGTCTGAACAATTGAGAGTCAACCCAATCGACAAAGTATACACATGAAGGCACATAATGAATGTGGTGAGTAAAATTATCGAGATGTGCAGTCACATTATAACATAGATGGTCAGTCTCGAAGAGACTATCATAATAAAATTTTGAATGACATGGTACGCCTAGGTTTCCCTCAAACTCGAGAATGAATAAATCGGGCTCTAAATCGGAAGATACTCTACTCATTTCCTCAATCTCATCCAAATATTCAAATGACACAGGTGGATGTGGTGGAAAAGGATAACGCGGTATGACAGAACATGAGTCACCAGGTGAAAATGCTCGAATGATTTTCTCAATCTCGTCACTAGTAGTTAAAATCTCATGCGTCAGCATACTCTCAAAAGGCTCGAGTTTTCGTTCATAGAGAAGGAATTGATCCATACTATCAGCCGAGTCTCTCTCATATAAATGACAAAAAGAGTCCAATAAAGATTGGACGTCAACAGTAAGCTCCTCATCAACAGGGCCAAATTTTGTTTCAAATTCTTCAAGACTCATATCTAGACACAGATCAGGTGGCCAAGCATATAGATCGGGTGTGTCACTATCCCGTGGGTAGTGACATCGTTCACTTCTTGAACGTACTTGACTTCATTCTCTCCCTCATCAGACGATGACCTCTCTAAATTAAAAACATTCAAATCCATGGTCATGTTCCCAAACGACAGGTTCAATTGCCAACTACGGCATCGAATGACAGCGTCGAAGGTGGGCAAAAAGGGTCGACCAAGGATGATCAGGATTTTTACGGATGAGTTTAGTACGTGTTGTGTGTCTAAGACCACAAAGTCTACCGGGAAAATAAACTCACCCACTTTAATCAATACATCTTCCACAACACCTCTAGGCGCCTTAATGGATCGGTCGGCTAAGGACAAGGTCATCTTAGTGGGCTTTAACTCCCCCAAACCTAGTTTCTCGTACATGGAGTACGGTAGAAGGTTCACGCTAGCTCCTAAGTCTAAGAGAGCTCTCTCGAAGTGATTATCCCCTATCTTAATAGAGATCGTCGGTGTCTCCGGATCCTTGTACTTGACAGGAGTTCTATAGGAAATGATCGAGCTAGCTTGCTCGGCGAGAAAAGCTTTCTTGGGCACGTTGGTGTTTCTCTTGAAGGTGCAAAGGTCCTTTAGAAATTTGGCGTAGGGTGGAACTTGTTGTATAGCGTCAAGCAATGGGATATTTATTTGTACTTGCTTGAATACTTCCAACATCTTGTCAACTTGCGCCTTTTCCTTTTGGGGCACCAATCGTTGGAGAAATGGAGATTTTGGAACATAGGTCTCTACAGGTGTCTCGGAAGATAAGGGTGGGGAGGAAGTTGGATCCACATGTGGATTTTATGATGATTGCTTTGACATCCTCTTGGGTTTGTGATGAACCGACGTTATCTTGCACAAAATATTGACCTTTAGGTAAGTTACCTTTAGGATTGGGCTCAGGTTGACTCGGGAATGTTCCATTGTTTCTCTCAGTCAACACGTTTGCTAATTGACTCACTTGAACCTATAGTTTGGCGATGGATTGAGTGTTTGCATGCAATTTCTATTGGGTGGATTGGAGGACATTTTGAGTGGTTTGTTGGAATTGGAGGGTACTTTGAGCAAGCAAATTCATCGTATCCTCTTAAGCATGGATCTTTTGGGAAGAAGGATACGATGGTTCGGGGGCATTCTTTTGAAAACCCGAAGTTGGATTACCAAAAGATAGACCTCCACTTTCTTGGTACTGACCCTTGGACCATGAAAAATTGGGGTGGTCTCGCCACCCCGGATTGTACGCATTTGAGTATGGGTCATGCTTTGGCCAATTTTGGTAAAGGATAGTGTCTTTCTCGGTACATGCCTTGTGTGTCAGAAGGGAGGGACTATTTTTGACTAAGTGGCCGAATTCATCGCAAAGTATACACATAGGGGAACCTACATGTCGTACGACCGCAGGTGCGGCTCGATTACCCTCTTTGATCGTCTCTAAAGCTTCTAAACGTAGGGCCAAGGTGGCCACTTTGGCATTTAAATCATAACTTTGTTCAACTTGGTGAGCAAAACCCTCATGGGATGTGGTAGACCTAGATTCTCTATTAGGTGCCCATCGTTGTGACTTTTTCGCTACGGTTTCCAGGAATATCCACGTGTCAACCTCACTTTTCTCGGTAAAATAACCATTACATAGTGACTCGAGCATAGTTCGAGTATTATAATCGAACCCCTCATACAAAATTTGGACTTGGCGTCCCATCTCAATCCCATGGTCCGGACATTGCCATAGCAAGTCCTTCAATCTCTCCAAATACATCCATAAGGCTTCTCTCTCCTTTTGGCTAAATGTGTTGATGGCGTGACGTGTCGACGCCGTCTTTTGGTTGGGAAAGAATTTTTGCAGGAAGGCGACACTCATTTGGTTCTAAGTGGTGATAAATTCGGGTGTTAACGAGTTAAACCAACTCTTGGCTTTGTCTTTCAACGAGAATGGGACACAATTTAAGTTTGACAATCTCATCGGTGAGTTGTTGATACTTAATGGTCCCACATATCTCCTCGAATTCCCGAATATGAAGGTAGGGATCCTCTTTGTTGGTACCTCGAAACATGGGCAACATTTGGGTTGTTCCATGATGGAATAGGAAATTATTCGTCGTGTGATCGGGTAGACGTATGCACGAAGGTTGACTAGACCTGGTTGGGTAAAGGTAATCTTTAAGGGCACGTGGCGGTAACTCATCTCCAAAATGGGAAAATTGAAAATTGACCTACGTAAGTATCGGGAATGCTAGACTCCACAGTTGACAAACGATCGGTATGATCTGAAAACCAACTTCGCATACACTGAGCTCACTCGAAATTTTCTCTTTTTTTTTTATTTTATTTTTATTTTTTTTTAAATTTATTATTTTTTTTTTTATGTGAAGAAAAAATTAAAAAATAATAGTTGACTTAAACCATGTAATTCCTAGTTAACACAAAGCAAATTGAATTGTCTAATTTAGGTGAGGGGAATTCCAATTTTAAAATCTAGTTTTCCCGAGATTAATCGACGACAACTGGGGTCTCCGAATTAATCTCCCTAATTAGACAGCTCCTACTCTTTGA
Source organism: Sambucus nigra (assembly GCA_949130495.1). Lineage (NCBI taxonomy): Eukaryota > Viridiplantae > Streptophyta > Magnoliopsida > Dipsacales > Adoxaceae > Sambucus > Sambucus nigra. The sequence goes on along the minus strand of OX422224.1, from coordinate 62,890,969 downwards.
CAAGGGAGAATTTAAAAGACGACCAACTACGGTTATCGCCTCAAATTCCACGTTTTCCTCCAGGTAGGTACAAAGACACATTAAAAACCACAAAACCTAGACAAGGTGAAACGGGATCGATTTGACAAGTTCACGTGGGAGAAGCTTTTAATTCTAGCCTCGTTAAAAGGTCTCCTTTGAGCTATGTGATATCATAAGGCCAATGTCTACTTGATTTTAAATTAAATATGATGACCCGTGATATGTAGATGCTTGGTCAATTAGTGATTTTCGGGCCAAGGAAGGGTGATGATATCCCCACCTTATCTTTCACACGTGTTTTTGCCCTTAAGTCAATTTATGCAACGTGGGCGAAATTAAACCACATATGAGCACACAAAAACGTACCCCCGGCGTGAACTTTTTACGGTCACTTGTTTACGTCAGGTCGAAGTTTTAGTTGACGTCGATCGGAGGGAACCGCCGCCTACGTTTCAGTCGACCCGAGAGTTTCTAGTGCTCGTGGCAAGATTGCACAATTTTTTTCGTCATTCGCGCACCGTCTCACACTTTTCCGAATTTTTCTTCCCTTTGGCCCCCTTTTTATTCTCTTTTTTTTAACGTGCTACTAAAAAAAAACACTACACCAAACGTAAAGTGAGACAAAAAAAAAACACGACACACGCACTAATAGTGTATTTATCACACACAAAAAAAACACACCTATGAAACATTATTTTTTTTAATACTCGAGAAAAAAAATAGATTTACTACTGGGAATAAAAAAAAATCGTATTTTTATTTATTTATTTTTTTAAAGTTTTTTTTTAGGGCCTACCTACTGAAAAAACGAATCTGGAAATTTCCAGAATTTTTTTTCAAGTTTTTTCATTTTTTATGTATATTGAGATAAACTAGTGCTAAAAGTGATATTTTCTAAAAAAAAACTTAAATCTGATTTTTTTGTTTTTTTCTAAGAAATAGAAATAGTGTTGCTGATTTTTTTTTTCCAGAATTTTTTACTTCTTTTTTTTAAATTTTGCCTAAGAAAATTGCGAAATGTAAAAAAAAAAAAAACTAGTCCGAAACCCCCAACATTTGTTTAAAAAAAAAATTGAATAAATCCACGACAACGGCGCCAAAAACTTGTTCGTCAATTTATAAAATACTTCAAGTGCATGGGCTATTATAGAATAGCGAGTGTCAGTACGGGTCGAACCCACGAGGATTTATCAATTTTTTTTGTTAAAAATTATTGTGACTTTCCAACTAGATTAAAGGGGTTTAGAGATGAGATGTACTATTAAACAAAGCAACACAAACCAAAAATAAAAGTAGAATTACGAGAGATATAAACAAGGGAGTGTGAAAATTATGACGTTGGATCCATTTATCACGTTAAACTAGTACTGTTTAATAATTTAAATTCATCATTCTCGATTTTATAACTCAAATTAAATCGACTCTCGTCGTATTTAATTCAAAATAATAACACGTTCTAAGTCCAAAATAAAATTTAACGTCTTTGACTTTAGAGGCTAAAATCCCTATTCCCTTAACAGTTCATTTTTAAATTTTAAAGTATAGCCTTTAAGCATGGACTATCAATTAAGTTAATAAAAGTATAATCCATCAAAAAGTACTCACACTTACAAATAAAAATATAATTTTTTTCCAAACAAAACCGAAGGTTTAAAACACACTCTCGTGTCATTTTAAATGAATACCGAATTTTTTTTAGAACCTTTAGCACATATCGGGAATAAAAATGAATTTAAATCACACACAATATTAATCACAGATGATAAATGTCACCTAGTCCTAGTAAGGGAATTAAGCGAGCAAAATTGTAGACATAATAAATTTGCAAGAATGAATGCTAATTTTCATTAAATAAACAAACTTACAAATGGTGTCATAAATATTCTTGACAGAATTCCTCCCACAAAATAATTATTAGCCCTCAATAAAAATATACTCTCAAAATAAGGAACCAAAAACTATCTCTAAAGCTCTCTCTACAACTCTCTGTAAAATGATGAGCCAAAATGTCTTATTTATAGGCTTAGGGGTGAGGTATTTGGATGGAATGGGACTCCTTTTTAAATTAGTAAAAAATGAATTTTAAAATTCATTAACCAATTTTGACGAAATCTTCTCTTTTGCTGGGAAGTGAAATTTATCTTTGTCTTTAAAGATTTGATTCCATCAAAAGCCGATCACTTTAGCTTCTTGGATCGATGACATGGCAGCTGACTGGGGAAAATTGGTGATGTGGCTGTTGACAGGACTGTGACGTGGTCTGACCTGATGACGTGTGCATTCACTGCCAAATGGCGCTGACTGGACTGCTGATGTGAGCAATGACTGGGCATGCCTTTTATTTAAGAATTAGTGTCAGGGGGGAGAATTGAACCCCTGACCTATTGTCTTTAAAACATGCACAAAACCACCAAGCTAAGAGCCTTCTCTACTAATATATCTGCTTCAATAATATATAACGCAATCCAATTTCCGAAGTTCCTCTTTTATGCTTTTGGCCCCATCATTCTTTTCTTCTTTCAATCTTCCCATAATCTTCATATCTTCACCAAATTTCAGAGCTACCTGTAAAAATATAAAATAACTTATATTGATTCAAATTCAGCCCCAAAAAGTTTAGGAAATTACCAATTTACCCTTATTTGCTTTTTAGACCCCGAAATTCGAAACTTTTCTATTTTAACTCTGAGTTCAACCAAATTTCAGGGAGAGCTTTATTTTTCCTACATAAAGATTAAAATTATTTTTACGACCATAAAGTTTCTGAAATTACTGTTTCACCCCCTGAGATTACAAAAATTGCATTTTTAACTCCAATTTTATTCAAACTTGTATTTTTCTTTTATTTTGTAAAAATGACTCTAAGAGCTCATTAGTTATGATACAAAGGGCCTAACAAGACCTAGATTTGGACATAATTCATGCAAAATAATGCACTCATCAGTAAGTTATTTGCACAGTATATATTTTATGCACATGATATACTAAGTACCAACTCATCTCTGATCTTCGCAATAATACCTGGTCCCCTATCTTTAACAAGAAAGAGGACAACAAGGCTTACCGTGCCATACCTCAATTGGCGACAAGCCCAAAAGTGAACTTATGTGAGTTATTGTGCACAAACTCCACATGTGGAAGGGACTTCTCTCGTCCATCCCTGAGATTCAAGGGTACACATATAATTTTTTTTTTATAGTTGACTAGTCCGCTTATTCTGCCCATTCGTCTACGGAGGATAAATCGTACTCAATCATAACTCAGTATCCAAAGCCTCGTGAACACTTTTTCGAAATCGAAAGACAAAGATCTTGTCCTAATCGGACACGATATCAAGTGATACCCCATACAACTTCACTATCTCGATTATAAAGGTCTTCGCATACTGTCCCGTAGTATGACTAGTCTTAACTGGCATAACGTGAGCTACTTTGGTCAACCGATCCATTATCACCCATATAGGATCATAACCCCCTTCGCGATAAAATCCTTGGGAATAGTCTCATATTACTACTTAAGAATCCCTAACGGTTGAAGAAATCCCAACTGGTTTTGGATGGTCCACCCTTTTCCAACGGACATGTGACCCATTGCAAAACGAATTTAGCCATATTTCTATTTATTAATTCCCATCACCACTATCATTTATAACATGCAATATTTTATATTCTCTCAAATGTACCTCTAATCGTGATCCATGTGACTTTACCTCAACGCGTGTCACAAGTCCTTCCCCCGCTCTAATAATCGATTTCTCATGAAGCGTAAGCCTCTAACAAATCTTACGGAATAAACATCGACTCCTCGAGATAAATGTTGTCGAATTCACGTGACAATCACAATCTACTGCCTAATACAATACCATTCTCATGAGCGTACAATCAAGTCCTTATATCTCCACTTCTATCTTTATTTACCTTATCCCATACGTCCCGAACGATAACAAAAATTAAGATACAATTACCTAGGGCGCCCAGACACCCCATGTCTTGCGCATTATTGTATCAATGAAATATATTCTCACATCATAGTGGAATTATCCACTCTCAATTATACTCTCATATATGTACAATTACTAAGGTACGAATCCCATGTACTATCATCCAAACTTCTCTCTAACTCCCGATGTTCGTTAGTTTCATGCGTGGAATGTCTCGCAAAGCGAAATCCAAATAAGGAACCCCCTCGATACATTACTACCTAACATTGTCGGTCGTCGAGAACCGAAAGGCCCCTAATCCACAATGTGTAACTAATAAGGCCCCTATTGGAACCATAAAATGCAATATGAAATGAAGTTTATTTTCGATCAAATGTGATTACAATCCAAATAAAAGCGAGACGACATAAAATTTATTTTATTTTAACTAATAAGATTATAATCCAAATAAAAACAACACGACGTGAAAGCTTTTTTTTACCCAAACACAAATATGATCGAATTAAAACTGCACGGTCAAGATAAAAAATACACGACTCGAAATTTTATTTAATGTTATCTACTACGAGCACGATTAAAAAAAGGACCACGACATGAAATATTTAATTTATTATCGTATATATATATATATATATATATATATATATATATATATATATATATATATATATATACACACGACGACATCAACGCGATCTAAATACGACATTAGGTCTTTAAGACGTGACACGACAATTCTTTTTTAAAAACAAGACACAATTAAAATGCAACACGACATGAGACGTTATGTCGCTTTCTATTTGGCCGTATTTGTGTTACGTAATTAAAAAAAATGGATCTGGTGTTTATTTTTTAATTTGGTCGTGTTCGTGCTTGGTAAAATAAGTAAGATTTCATATCGTATCATTTTTATTATGGATGTATTCCATTTAAGTTAAAAAAAAGTAAGATTTCACTTATTGTCACGTTTTATAGTTATTGTATTCATGTTTGCTAGGAAAAAAATTAATTTTATAGCATGACATGCCATTTTTATTTAGATTGTCTTTGTGTTCAATAAAAAAAACTTATAGTACGTGTCATGTCATATCGCATTTTAATTGGGTGTATTAATTTTTTAATAAAAAAAATTTACATTATTTAATAGCCATATTTAAAATTCTAGTCGGTAAGTTAAACTATTATAATTACTAAAACTAATAGGGATATCTTTAGGGAACATAAAGATTAACTACATTACTAAGAAAAGAGTGGTTCTACACGGACACACAAAATTTGACACATTTTTTAAATATACTGACGTGTGTCATTTATATTGACTCGTGTCTAAATTTCACAGAATTCCCACTGACGTAGAGCACATAGACGAGTCAATGCAAATGCAACGTATTAATGTATCTAAAAAAATTCGTTCGATTTTGCGTGTATATAGATAATTTTCCTACAATCCAGGGGGGTGGTGGAGCGGTAGGGGTCATCCTCCCTTAACCAAGTGTCGGGGGTTCGATTCCCGCCTTGGGCATGGAACAGCCTTAAATCTTTGGGACAGCTGTCCCACCCTAAGAGGTGCCTACAATCAACGAATGAAGTAATCACTGTGGTACAGTGGACACCCTGATATTATAAAAAAATAATAATAATAATAATAATTTTCCTACCAAAAACTTTTAGCATAATAATCATGGGTCAAAAAGAAAAGTTGATTGGACATTTATACATATTTAACTTCTTTTAACCTTTTGAGATATAAAGCCTATTAAGCCACGTACGCGTGTTGAATGCTGTTTGTGTAAATATTCTTATTTTAAATGCTAGCTGTTGAACAAGTAGACATTCAAGTATTGGATCATATCAGATTTTGTCATTGAAACAATGGTAAAAGGTTCGTCCACGTGAAACTTTTAGCAGACTACTCTGAATTAATGTCTTTGTCTCTGTATTTTGTTCAGACATTATTAGAATGAAACTTTTTAAATGTTAACAAAACCTCCTCCATTAACTTTATGCCATCTTCCTTCCTTGCCTAAACTTTCTACACATCTCCTATTTTAATCAAAACTATAATTACTTAAAATAATAATATTAATTAATTCACATATTCAACCATACTTTCTTCCCTCAGAATTACGATACTTTATATATATATATATATATATATATATATATATATATATATATATATATATATATATTCAAATTAATATATATTAGACTTAAATTGATATTCTTTAATAATATAAATATGAATATGATACAAAGTACACGAAATTAGAACACAATACGAAATTTAACTTTATTTTCTATCAAATATGAAAAGAATCAAAATAAAAGTGACACTGTAGAGAATTTATTTTATTTTAGCTAATAAGAATTTAATCCAAATAAAAATAATACGACATGAAATCTTTTTTTACCCAAACACAAATATCATCATCACCATTGTCTTAATTCCGTCACACGGGATTATCCACATGGATGCTCATTTTTCAATTTAATCTATTATAAGCAATATTAACATTCAAATTTGATACCTTAAGATCTCTCCTAATAATTTCCTTCCAATATATCTATTATATGCAATATTATCATTCGAGTTGAATATTTTTTGTGTAATTATTATTAGGGTATAGGTATTCCCGCTCCTCTCAAACCTCCTGGCACTCCAAAAAACTATTATATACAAAACTAGTCTTCTAAAAAAAGGAAACCCTCTCCATCTTTCTCCAACACTACGAAAAAAAACTGTAAACAAAATTTTTAAGTTGATAATATTTTGGATCTTTCTCTAACTTTATATATATATATACATTAATTGACCAGCACAGTATATTTATTTTTATATAATATAAACACAACAAATGTTAGTGTTTGTGAAAATGACACATATATAAAACTATTTCAACACAGTAAATGTCACTGTTTGTGAAAATGTCACAGATATAAGAATATTTTCATTTTTTGGTGCATACAGTAAAATTTAATGTGCTCATACGAAAATGTGATATTTTCACAAGAATTTGTAAGAATGTCACAGATATAAAACTATTTCATTTTCCGATTTGTGGTGGGTAGAGCTTACATGGGTTGTCGCTGGCGCAGACATTTAAAAATAAGAGAATATTGGATAAATGGGTGTTTGAGCGACTAAATGGGTTAAACTAAAAATAGTTATTTTTTTTCAATATATATATATATATATATATATATATATATATATATATATAGATAGATAGATAGATAGATAGATTTCATTTCTCGGATGTGGTGGGTAAAGCTGGCATGAGTTGCCGCTGACGCAGACCTTTAAAAAGACGCGAATAATTGATAAATGGGATTTGGATCCACCGGATCTCCCGTTTGGGGTGAGTAGGGGTGGCATTGGGTGCCGCTGGCGCGGACCTTTAAAAATAAGAGAATATTAGATAAAAGGGTGTTTGAGCGACTAAATGGGTCAAACTAAAAATATGTGTCTATTCCTCAAGGCTCAATATATATAAATAAATAAATATATATATATATATATATATATATATATATAGGGGCAGGCTCCTGTGCACACTAAGTTTGCACACTAAGTTTGCACATTACCTTTTAAAAGTGTGCAAACTTAGTGCTAGCGCACACCAATTTTTTTATGTGATATTTTAACATTTCAACGGACTCACATAAAAAAAATTAGCTCAAAAAAACTTTTTTTACTATTTTTAAAAAATCGGTCAAACTTTCGCAGTTTTTAAAGCGCTTAAAAACTGCGAAAGTTTGACCGATTTTTTAAAAATAGCAAAAAAAGTTTTTTTGAGCTGATTTTTTTTATATGGGTTCCTTGAAATGTTTAAATATCACACAAAAAAAATCAACTCAAAAATATTTTTTTTACTACTTTTAAAAGGTAATGTGCAAACTTAGTGTGCACAGGAGCCTGCCTCTCTCTCTCTCTCTCTCTCTCTCTCTATATATATATATATATATATATATATATATATATTATTTGACCCATTTATTTAACCAGTAAATTTTACTGTCTGTGTAATATTAACACAAAAAATATCACTGTTTGTGAAATTGTCATAGATATAAGACTATATTATGTTTAGTGCATACAGTATTACTATATGTGTAATTTTTTTTCATTGAAATTTTATAGGTTTCATGGGTCTTGTTTGATAGCTCTCAACGAGGAGATTTCAAAAATTATAATTTTGCCAAAAACGGATTTGTCAATCAAAAGTTATGATTATTTGAGAATTAAAAAAAAAAATCAATCACTTATGTAAGTTCTCCAAGGAAGATACGGATGATTAGTTTTAAAAGGGTATAATTGTGAGAAAAAGTATCAAAAAATTAAGAGTAGGACATATATGTCGGGGGAAAACATGGTGTGACTAGAATGAGAAAAAAAACATCTAATATGACCTATATATAATAACCTCTTAATATAAATCTATTTATATTTATTACTATCAATGCAAAGGTGTTGTTATTCTCGTCCAAACTTTTTAAATCATCACAAAATCTTTTACGTAGCAAACTCATCATCTGGTTCCTAAACGTCGGCCCCTCTTCCTTCTTTGCCTAAACTTTCGACACATCTCTTATTATAAGACTATACTTAGTTAAAATAATAATAATAATAATAATAATAATAATAATAATAATAATAATAATAATAATAATAATAATAATAATAAATATTTAACATATTCAACCATACTTCCTCCCCTCACAACTACATTAATTTATCTATATATATACATTCAAATTAATATTTATTAACAATTAAATTAAAATGCTTTAATAATATAAATATAAAAACGAGGCAAAGTACACGAAATTAAAATGTAATACGAAGTGAAATTTTATTTCCTATCAAATATGAATACAATCCAAATCAAAACGAGACTACACGAAATTATTTTATTTTGTCTAATAAGAATATAATTCAAATTAAAACAAAATGACATGAATGTTTTTTTTCCCAAACACATATATGATCGATTTAAAGCTACACGACCTAAATAAAAAAGACATGAATCAAATTTTTATTTAATTTTATCTAGTACGAACACTACCCAAATAAATATATATACATTAATACATATATATACGACCACAACCTAATTAAAACATAATATAAAACAAAACAAAATTTAAATTTTTATTAGAATGTTTGGCCATGAAATAAACTACTTAACGGTCAACTGATAAAACAATTCAAAATGGGGACCTAAACTCCAAAAGTAAAAACTATTGCGGTTTGACTCAATAACCAATCATTAATGTGGCAAACCCTATAATGTTATTATTATTTTTTCAAAATTAATTATTATTTTTGTTAATATACACCATGAACGCAATCTAAATATGTTTATAACTCGTTAAGACACAACAAAATACGAAATCTTATTACTGTTATTAAATAGAATACAATTAAAATACAATACGACATGAGACATTATGCTTGTTTTAAATGCTAGGAGATGCTGTTGAACAAGGATAGATGAAAGTATGGGATGTCAGATTTTCTTATTAATGCAATGGTGAAAGATAGGTCCACGTGAAACTTTTAGCACACCAGTCTCAATTATTGTCTTTGTCTTTCTAATTTGTTCAACACGTGAAAATAGGTATTTTTCTAACATTCAATAAATTTTAAATGATCCAAAAAAACTATAATTCCTTATAGTTGTAATATTAATTATTTCACATATTTATCCATACTTTCTTCCCTCACAACTACATTACTTTATGTAGATATATATATTCAAATTAATATGTATTAACAATTAAATTAATATTCTTTAATAATATAAATGTAAATATGACACAAAATACACGAAATTAAAACACAATAGGAAATGAAACTTTATTGTCTATCAAATATGAATAGAATCAAAATAAAAGCGACACTCTATGAAACTTATTTTATTTTAAATAATATGAATATAATCTAAATAAAAAAAACGACATGAAAACTTTTTTTATCCCAACACAAATACCATTATCATTCTCGTCTTAATCTCATCGAATGAGATCGGTCATATGGACGCTCATTTTTCATTCTAATCATTATAAAGAGTAGTGTCATTAAAATTTAATGTCTTAAAATATTTCCTAATAATTTTCTCTCACGATATTTATTATATACAATATTATTATTCAAATTGAATGTTGTTTGTGTAATTATTATTATTATTATTTTAAATGTTGGGAGATGGATGTTGAACAAGTACATATTTCCAAACTTTCGTCATATTCTTTGCCTGAACTTTCGACACATCTCTTATTTTAAAATAATAACTATACTTAATTAAAATAATAACAATAACTATTTCACCAAATATTCAACCATGAATAATGATATGAGTACAAAATAACTCCTTCATATCTCTTTCAAATCTGATGTGGACGCCACATTATTCTCTTACCTGCCTATTAAGTATTGCAATGTGGTGCGAGTCCCGCCGAGAGACAAAAACCAAGTCATTTTGAGCAAGGTTTGAAGGATTTATTTTGGTATGTACCATTACTCTTCAACCATACATCTTGGAGATGGTTGTTGAACATGTGCACATTAAAGTATGGGATCATATCAGATTGTGTCAAATATGCAATGTGGAAAGATAGGTCCATGTGAAACATGGGTCCACTCTCATTGTATATTATAATAATTAATATAAATTTATTTATATTAAGGGTCCTCACAACATGTGCGCTAAGGCCACACATTAAGATACAAAAAAAATAGGGATAGAGTTCTGACAAACATCTAATAGGAAAGAAATACTCATGTGAAAATTTAATACTTATTATTTTGAGCTCGAAAACATGTGCCCTAAGGCACAAGTTATCATTTTCCTTATATTATAATATGAAACACGTGAAGACATATATTTTGCAACTTTTCATAAATAAATGTTTATTACAATAATTAATATAAGTCTATTTATAATTATCAACATAAAGGCAAAGGAGTCACTATTCCCGTCCAAGCTTTCCTAAATGATCACAAAATCTTTTACATAGCACACTCATCGTCCCCTTGCTTAACTTCAACCCATCTTCCTTCTTTGCCTAAATTAAAAACTATATATATATATATATATATAGGGTGACGCTATTCTCACTTCATAAAAATACTTAGGCACTCCAATTTTTTTCTAAATTTTATAAATGACAACAAAGTCCTTTCACATGATACGTCACATCATCTTTCACCTTCTGAAAAGCTCTACACGTCTTGGATTTTAATAAAAATTGTTCTTGGTTAAAAGATAAAAATAATTGTTTCATTAATATACTTTAATACATCTAAATACAAACACGACCTAATTAAAATGCAACACAACATGATACGAAATATTGTTTTTTTTTATCTAGTACAAACACGAACCAAATAAAAATAACACGACTCGAAATATTTTTTTTACCAAACACTAACATGATCTAATTAAAATATGACACAATCCAAATAAAACATGATATGCAATCTTATTATTTTACCAAATACGAATACGATCCAAATAAAAACGACAAGACACAAAAAAAAAAATTTACCAAACACAAACATGATCCAATTAAAACATGGCACGACTTAAATAAAATACCATATGCAATCTACCAACCACATTTTCCCATAGAATCCCTAACTGTCGTGTATGTTTTTACGTAAATAAAATTATATAAACAATTTTAAATTTACGCAAATAATCTATAATCTATAAATAGTTTATATACATTAATAAACATAACTATTCATAAAAAACACTCGTAAGCAAATGTTAGGTTTGTCCACTTTCGACTATTAAACAACTTAATGAGTCAAAAAGTAAAATAATTATTTCAAAAATAAATAAAAACTTGACTAACATAAAAATATATTTGACTAAAATAAATAGATTTTACCAAAATAGCAAATTAGTACATTTTTTTAAAACTGTTTTAAAAATTGTTTTCAAAAACTGTTTTTAAATTAATACATTTTTGAAAACTGTTTGAAAAATTGTTTTTAAAAACTGTTTTTAAATTAATACATTTTTTTTAAACTGTTTTTGAAAACAGTTTTAAAACAATTTTTAAAACGGTTTTTAAATTAATAAATTTTTTGAAAACTGGTTTCAAAAAATGTATTAATTTACTTTTTTGGTAAAATCTATTTATTTTAGTCAACTATATTTTATGTTAGTCAAGTTTTTATTTATTTTTGAAATAATTATTTTACTTTTTGACTCATTGGATTGATTTTAATTTTTGACTCATTAGGTTGTTTGATAGTCTAAAGTGGACAAACCTAATTGTTGATGCCATATTTTGTAGTCTTACGTGGATCAATTACAAATCAACATGTGGCACATAGTCAACTGAAAGCACTTGACATACTCTGAGGCCCGACTTACTGATTGAAAGGAAACTCCCGACTTACTCTTAAGCCTCGGCTTATTTGGAGGCCCGACTTACTTCTCCAGGAATACCAACCAGCTCTGACAGCCAAGCGCCAGTAGTCAGATCGCCAGCAGTCACACACCTAATATCTCAGTGTACAGATGTAAATGTCTAAGTTATAAAGGCATTCCATCCTTTCACATGACGACTGTGCACATACCCTAGTGGTATAAATACATTGTAATCTCCCCATTGCAAGGGACGAAATCATTATGAGGCAACCCCTAAGGGCGATAACATAATAGTGGACGTAGGTTGTTATCTAAGGCCGAACCACTTTAAAAACTTCTTGTGCCTTATTTGATTCTACTTATTTATCTGTGATCAATTAAATAGGTCATCTAGTTTTTTGCATCAACAGATTGGCGCCGTCTGTGGGAACGACTTGATCAAAGCGTTTTCATACAATCATTCATATGACTGACCATGCTGAAAATAGTCATAGGAACGAGGGTGTTCCACCCAATCCTTCTGCTCCTCCAAACAATGCAGATTTAACATGGATTCTGACCAATCTAGCAAGAGGTCAAGAGCGGATGCAAGAAACAATGAGGCAATTAGCCTTAGCGTTTCAAGAACACACCCCTACTCCGTCAGCCCAAGGAGGTATGCCACCTCCTCCATTCAGGACTATGGATCAGTCATCTACGCAAAGGGATTCGTCTAAACGCCCTAGCAAAACTTCATCGATCATAACATCTTATTCCAATGAAGGTCAATCTTTGGTCCCAGAACGACAAAGTTCCTTACAAAGACTTAGCATGGAATCTGCCTTCGAAAGATTGGGCCCCAGAAGGAATAATAATTCCCAAAGGATTGCGTCGGGTAATTCTCGACGACCAATTGATCTAAGGGAAGGTTCTGTCCAATCTAGACCTAATACCATACAAGTTCCTCGTTCTAAAAGAAATTCTCGAGATGTAAATTCTGCCCGATCGGTTGCTCAGGTGAATTTAGGCAATAATGATGCTTGGAAGGGCTCCATACAGAGGTTGGAAGATAGATTGGGAGAGATAGCTAAATCTAAGAATCCTTTGCAAAGAACTTTTATCAAAGGATCACATTTTATACAAGCAATAGTGGAGTTCCCCACCCCGAGCAAGTTCAAAGATCCGGTGGTTACACCAAAATATGATGGCAAGACAGATCCAGTTCTTCATATAGAACAATACCAAGCAACTACAGACATTTATGATATTCCTCATGAAATGAGATGTCGCGCATTTTCAGGAACCATAACTGGATCAACTCAAATTTGGTATAATGGACTTCCTCGGGGACAGATTGCCTGCTTCCAACAGTTGGCTGAACTCTTTATTGGTAATTTTTGCTTCGGAGCAAAACCAGTAAAGAGGGTACCTCATTTGTTAAGTGTTAGGCAGAAGGTGGGAGAATCGACCAGAGATTATATCACTCGTTTCAACAATGAGAAGCTAGAGGTAATTGATTATGAGGAGAAAACAGCAATAACCGCTCTGATGAGTGGCCTGCTCCCCGACAAGCTTTACTATACCATGGCCAAAGATCCCCCAAAGACAATGACTGAACCGATGGCTAAAGCGGTGAAGAAAATAAATGTCAAGGAAGCCATGGCAGCAAAGAAGGGCACAGAAACTAAGGCAGACGCTAAAGGTGAAAGAAAGTTGGAGAAAAACGAGTCCCAAAGTACCAATGGGAAGAACAAAGGACGCAAGGATGACCGAGAAAAAGAGCACTTGGAATGGTTAGATAACCTGAGAAAATTCACAAACTATACTCCGTTAAAGGTAGATATCCATCATGTCTTGAAAGAAATTAAGCACAGCGAGGATCTAAGTTGGCCAGAGAAGTTGAGAACACCTGCTGATAGGTGAAGCAAGACCAAGTATTGTGAGTTCCATAAGGATCATGGGCACACAACCAATAGGTGTATTACTTTGCAAAATGAGATTGAGGCATTAATTCGCCGAGGAAAGCTCAATCGATTTGTGGACCAACATAATAGAGATAGGCCAATATGATAAGGTCGGCAAAGATCAAAGTCCCCTAGCAAGCCACGAGATAAGAGAAAAAGAAACCATGACAGCGACCTCGAGGATGATCCTGATCTCCCGAAGAGGCCTAAGAAACCTGAGAGGGAGGTATTTACTTTAAGCTTCAGTTCATTTGACGGTAATGTGATAACTGGTGGTGACGCAGGTGGAGGGGATCATTTGGTCGAAAGGAAAGCTTACCTCAATGAGGCTCAAGCTTGTTCTTATATACAACGAATAAATCTTGCCGAGGAGGATAGGCCGAGAAAGGTGAATAAGGACAAGCTCATCATAGGCTTTTCCAAAAATAAACTTTCTAGTGTGTTATACCCACATGATGATCCCTTGGTGATCAAAATAAGAATAGAAAAAAGTTATTATATGAAGAGTGTTGGATGACAATGGCAGTGCGGCAGATATTATGTTTTACCCATGTTTTGACAGTTTGGGTTTAAAACTCAGCCAATTGGACCCGTGTCACAGACCTCTTATTGGTTTCCCAGGGGAGAAAGTGTACCCTCTGGGAACCATCAAATTAGATGTGTTGATCGGGACCTGTCCATTATGCAGAACAGAGAAAGTGAGATATTTTATCATGGACAAAAATGTTATTTCAGCCTACAATCTGAGAATGGGTAGAATAGGATTGAAGAAATACGAAGTTGTTCCTTCTACTATGGGACACCCCGCCTAATTAAACATCGGGTGATCAGGCCTTTATTAAATTAAAACATGTTTCTCAAATGGTTCATTCTTAGCATCACTGTCGAAAACTTTTTAATTACTAATCCCCTAAGTAAAATTAGATCGGTGCCAAATTTTATCTTTTTTAAAATAGATAAATCAACTATGCGGAACAAAGAAAAAATAATTATGTACTATAACCCAACCAAAAAAGTAAAAGTACAACAGAACAAAAGTATTACCGAGTAAACCATTAGCTAAAAATCCCAAAACAACAACAGAATAACCACTAGTCTGAACTAACATCTGAGACTGATACCGGACCACAAGTCCATACATAGAATAGTGTGAGATCCTGTACTAGATCTGAATGAGAGATATCGTCTAATCAAAATCCTGTAAGCATCCACTGTGCTACAGCTTCGAGTCCCTGGAATGAAATCATCACACATGGCATCCTTGTGGCTGGACACCTAAAAGGTTTTGAAAATATTTTATAGCAAGAGTTAGTACTCAAAACATTTTGAAAATATTTAGCAAGCATTTATCACAATATAAAATGCGATTATTGATTACACATGTTAGGTTCTCGTACACTCTCTTGAGTTTACTCACCCCTCATCTTTTGTGCACACCTAACGTTATACACTTAGCCCACCTAGCCATATCTTCAAAGCTATCTAGGACTAAGTAATCATCTGAACATATCTATACTTAAGTTCTCATATTTCCCACACCGTACATTCATTACATTAACATCTCACTAAGGTTAATTAATACACAAGTAACATTTCCTCTATGTTATGTTTCAAAACTTCTCATTTAGTTTCACTACTAAATTTCTACAATAATCAAAATTTCTGTCTTCCCACTTTTGTAATTAAGTTTCACTACTTAAATTACTAAATAGATATTCTCTATCTAACGTTACGTTTCGTAATAAGTTTCACTACTTAACTTACCATTTCGGTATGTATCTTTGAATACATAATATATATCAATCTACTAATACACATAAGTAGAATATCATCAAGTATATATTTCACACACAATATATACTAAATATCAGTCATTACTATTTTGCCCTTTTCACGCACGTAAAGGTCTCTTGGTTCGGAATGATTCATCGACCCCAAGTAGGAATTGGTTCAGAATGATACATCGACCCCAATTATTTATATACACAAATTAAGAATTTTTGGTTTGGAATGATTCATCGACCCCAAGTAAGAATTGGTTCGGAACAATACATCGACCCCAATTATTTATATACACAAATTCTGGCTCGGACTCTTTCATCACGCCACCAGTTCAAAGTTTGGTTTGGCATTTTACATCGACCCCAAACATATAATAACCCTATGTTAGTTCGGAATATCACATCGACCCTAACATAGTTACTTTAGGTATAAATCTCTCGACCTAAAAGATCATATAATTCAGTAGGTACACGCCTGACCTACTAATTATATACGTACGTAATATTTTAATCTCTTATATTTACCGTACAATATCTGCTTTACGATTTATCTCATTAATCGCATTTACTTGAGTATTCAGACAAATCTAAGGGTCCTATTTACCCCTCACACATAATTTCAGTAGTTATTACTTACCCTACTGTCGATTACTTAAATTGAATTTACTTCGACTCATAACTTAATTCTGAATTCCCCGATACTCTACTAAATCGGGTTATTCTCGTCGGTCCATAATCCAAGCCCTACACCCAATGGCCTTATCGAACCTCAACAATATACCTAATGGTCTTATTCTCACTCCCATATAAGTATAATATAAATCCTAGGATACTCATTCATTCCTGAAAATCAACGAAGACTTAAACACGAAAAATTCGAGAAATTCAGCTTGCGTCTATCGATCGACTGTTGGGTTTGATCGATCGACCTAGTCGATCGATCGATATTTCAAGATCGATCGATCAATCGAACGGGACAATCTTCTTCGTTAAACTTTTCCTCCATTAACAAATCTCCAAACTCCATTATAGTCCACCAAACTTCGACCCAATGATCCTAATATGTTTCCACATATACCAGGACAATATCTAAGGTGTCAAATACATCAAAATTCCAATTCCTTTAAAGAAATAGTGAATTAAATCCAGAATTTCTTGAAACCCTAGTTATGGTGTTCTTCCCATATTTTCATTCAAAATCTAGATTTTATTCCGAAATAATCATCAAGTCTAATCTGAATATTAATCCTCTGCATATGTTAAATCATTCTACATGCGATTCCTATCCCAACATGTATAAATATCATTATTTTCTTATCAAGATATTGATTTAAACAAGACTATTCAAAAACCCTACACATGGGTATTATAACTTTATAATTTTTGCAATAAGCAACTTGCCTTATGATTAGTAGGGTCTGATTTCGTAGTTGTTGTTGATGATTGATGATCTTCATCCTTCAATCCTTCTTCCCCAACAACTTGATAGTGAAAATCTCCTTTGAATCCTTCCCAATTCTTCCTTTTGCCTTGAGAATGGTTTCTCTCTTATCTCTAATGGCTATAGTGTATTTTCATGGGTTTTCTAACCCTAACCCCACTATCACACGGCTGATATAAAGCTCTCAATTTCATAGGTCTCCATGCCCTCTCATGTTAAAAGACCAAAACGCCCCCGAACGGTCTCGGTTTAGTCCAAAATTACCCGGAGACTCAACTGGTACCCCCGGGTATACTATTTTGACTAATTTGTGACCTCTAAATTATCATTTGAGTCACTTAAAAAATATTACTCGTTCTCACCCCAACACGGTCTATAAGCGTTAAGTAACTATTTACCACTCGTACTAAGTAAATATAATGAGGCAATATAAACCGGTATCTATCTCTCGATTAATATTCCAAAATTACAATTTTAAATAAAACTCTATAAATTACTACTCTTACGTAATTTAAATTAAGCCGTATTTTCTCATTTAATTCTCCAATTTAATTAAATAGAATACTTGGAATATTAAGAAATACGGGGTATTACATACTGTACATCAGTACCTCAAATTCCCAACCAAATTCGGTGTGGGAGTGGTGAAAGGCGATCAAAAGGTAGCTCGGGAATGCTACTAATCTTCCGCTAAGGAAAATCTAGAGGAAATAAAGAAGAAAACCACAACTTACCAAGTGGATACATTTGGGGATGATGAAGTTGAAACCCTTGATCCCAGAGATGAATATGAGCTGATAAATGAAGAAGTAATGGAAGAGATAGAAAGCATTGTACTTGACGAGGACAGACCAGAGAGGACAACCTAAATCGGGACCTCATTGGATCTTATTCTCAAGCAGCAGTTAATTGCTTTTCTACGACAAAGGAAGCATATTTTTGCATGGAGTCACGAAGATATGCCTGGCATAGATCCATACATATTATGCCATGAATTAAATGTTGATAAAACCATGAAGCCAGTCAAGCAGAGGCGACGAGTGTTCAGCCATGAGAAGAATCAAGCAATCCAGGAGGAAATGGAGAAATTGCAAAAAATAACTTTTATTGAAGATGTCAAGTATCCAGACTGGTTAGCAAATGTGGTGATGGTCAAGAAGAAGAACAACAAGTGGAGGATGTGTGTTGACTTCACTGATCTGAACAAAGCCTACCCAAAGGATCATTTTCCTTTGCTGAGAATTGACCAACTAGTAGGTGCCACGTCTGGACACGAGTTGCTCAGCTTTATGGATGCTTATTCAGGGTACAACCAAATCAAAATGAAGTCAGAGGATAAAAATAGTATTTCTTTCATCACGCCTCGAGGAACTTACTATTATAATGTCATGCCTTTTGGTTTGAAAAATGCAGGTGCTACGTACCAAAGGCTGGTGAACAAGGTATTCGAGGAAGAAATCGGTAAAAATATGGAGGTCTATGTTGATGATATTCTCACCAAGAGCAAAAAGGTTGTTGACCATATTGTCGACCTCACCCAAACGTTCAACTAGTTGGAGAAGCATCAGATGAAACTCAACCCGGCAAAGTGCATATTTGGAGTTCGACAAGGCATGTTCCTAGGGTATATAGTGAATCAAAGGGGAATAGAGGCTAATCCAGACAAAATCAAGGCATTGATAGAAATGCCATCCCCGACTAGCATGAAGGAAGTACAGAGATTGACTGGAAGAGTTGCAACTCTTAATAAATTCATCTCCCGAGCAAGTGACAAATGCTTACCATTCTTCAAGGTGCTTAGGAAAACCTTCGAATGGAATGACGAATGTGAGAAGGAGTTTCAGGAGTTAAAGAAGTATTTGGGGACGCCACCACTACTTTCCCGACCAGTGCTTGGGGAAAAGATATACTTGTATTTGGCAGTCTCAGAGTCAGCGATTAGCTCGGCGTTGATTAGATTGGAGAATGGTGTCCAAAAGCCCGTCTACTACACCAGTAAGGCTTTTCGAGGAGCTAAAATCAGATACCCAAGGCTGGAGAAGTTAGCATTGGCTCTCATCGAAGCAAGTAGAATAAATAAGCCATATTTTCAAGCTCATACTATTGTGGTATACACTGATTTACCACATAGGCAAGCTTTACATAAGCCTAAAAAATCCGGACGATTGATGTATTGGGCAATGGAGCTTGGAGAATACGATATAGTCTAGGAGACCAGAACCTCGCTCAAAGGCCAAGCAGTGGTAGATTTTATAGCTGAGTTTACCTATCCAGATAGTCCCAAGAAACTGGGGGCTGCTACCGAGCAACATGTAGCATTTGAAAAATCTGGTGACGGTATACCAGAGCAATACGGAGTTGGAAAGAACACAGAGGAGACAGCCAAGTCAGCTACCACCATTTCCTATTTTAGAAATTTAGCTGATCAAGCTTTTGATGACGTCATTCCTATATGGAGTTTATATGTAGATGGCTCATCTTGTGGGACAGGCTCTGGAGCAGGTATTATTCTTATTTCCCTCGATAATATTGACATAGAATATGATTTGCAATTCTAATTTCAAGCCTCTAATAATGAGGCTGAATATGAAGCCTTGATTGTGGGTTTACACTTGGAAAAATAGCTGGATGCCGAGAAAATAGTGGTATACAGTGATTCACAATTGGTCGTGAACCAACTTCTTAATATTTATGCTGCCAAAGGAGACTTAATGATTCAATATTTAGCTAAGGAGAAAGATATTATCAGAGGGTTACGAGCAGTCCAAGTAGTGCGAATCCCAAGAGAAGAGAATGCACATGCAGATGCACTAGCTCGGTTGGCCTCAGGAATGCGCATCGAGTTATGACGAACGATTCTATTATAACTATTAGCTAGTCGGAGCATTGATGATGACATAATGGTGAACTTTCTTACTGTGGATTTAGGCCCCTCCTAGATGGATCCAGTCAGGGCATATATTGAAGAGGGGACGTTAACTATTGATCAAGTCATGGCATAAAAACTGAGATATAAGGTTGCTCGGTATGTTTTGCTACATGGAGTTTTGTACAAGGGAGGTTGGTTGGTGAATCTCCTACGATGTGTACATCCTTTGGAGGTAAAAGACCTAGTGGAAGAGGTACATGAAGGATCCTGTGGAGCACATGTAGCGGTGAGAACATTGATACGAAGAATTGTAACACAGGGATATTATTGGTCGACTATGAGAGCAGATTGTGCTGATTTTGCAAAAAAGTGTGACAAATGCCAAAAGTTTTCTAACATTCGAAAGAATACCCAAGCACTGTTGACACCCATTACTTCTCCTTGGCCGTTTGCAATGTGGGGAATTGACTTAGTCGGGCCATTACCAACTACCCGAGGAAGATTCAAATATTTAGTTGTTATTGTGGACTATTTTACTAAATGGGTGGAAGTCGAGCCTTTGCTTGATATGTCCTATGAAAAAGTCTATCAGTTCATTTGGAAGACCATTATTTGCAGATATGAATTGCCTCATGCATTTATTACTGATCATGGAATGCAATTTGACAATGATGAATTCGCTGAATATTGTGCTCAATCCAACATTAAAAAGTTGCATGTTGCTCCCGGACATCCCCAATTCAACGGGCAAATAGAGGTAACGAACATGACGATCTTAAATGGACTGAAGAAAAGATTGGGTGCTGCAAAAGTAAATTGGATCAACGAATTGCACTCTGTCTTATGGGCGTACCAAATAACTCCCCGAACAGCTACTGGAGAAACACCATGCATGCTTGCATTTGGTACTGAATCTGTGAT
Organism: Sambucus nigra; assembly: GCA_949130495.1. Taxonomy (NCBI): domain Eukaryota; kingdom Viridiplantae; phylum Streptophyta; class Magnoliopsida; order Dipsacales; family Adoxaceae; genus Sambucus; species Sambucus nigra. The sequence goes on along the minus strand of OX422224.1, from coordinate 62,869,663 downwards.
CCCTGTCGAGTTAGGATTTCCTACTCATAGGGTCCTCAACTTTGATAGCCCTGTGAATGATTTGATGAGAAGATTGGATCTGGACATGACCGAGGAAGTTCGAGAAGATGTTGCCTTGAGAAATGCAGCTTATCAACAGAGAACCAGTCATTTTTACAACAAAAGGGTGAAACCAAGCAACTTGAAAGAAGGAGATTATATGTTAAAGAAAGTAATTCAGAAGAGTAACAAGTTATATGCTAATCGGCATAGACCATACCGTATCTCAAGAGTCATTTGTCCTGGCACCTACAAACTTGAAACATTAGAAGGGGAAGAGTTTAAGAATCCATGGAATGCAAAACATCTGAGAAAATACTATCAGTGATGCAGTTGCTTAAATTTTGAATATCTATAAAACTTTCATTATCTTCATTTTGTTGAATTTTTATGGGAATACTAGTGCTAAGCACCACGCAATTATTAATTTATTCCAAAATTTACTTTCATAACTGTAACCGACTAACCAATTATTGGTCAGCAATTTGCATCCTACTCATCGGCAATTTATGAAGCAATATAGTTAATGATTCTTGCAACGGAACTAAAAGTTGTATTGTAATTTGCCAATTTGCAACAGATTAACTTAGAGTTGTTCTGCAATTTGTAAGTCCATATAACCATTAAGGCAAAAGTCCTAAATACTTGGTTATATAATCGGGTGAAGATAATCTTTACCTAACCCGGGCTAAAAGTTAGACAAATGATCTACTCACACCTGAAAACCATGGTATTTAATGCAATACCTTAATTTTGGTACATTAGTGTAACGAACCATGGTGATACATAGGTAATTGGTATTATTCTTAGGTAATCCTAAGGGTATCAATAGAACCGAGGAACAAAGAACAACACATTCAATCCACAAGGAGATTACCGAGTAACAAAAGTTGGTACAACATTCATTTATTCATGATTTTAAATGATTACATAATTGCGCAACTAACAAAATACAGGAAATAAAATACAAAGATCCTATTCTATTGGACATTTTCCCTCCGACTTGGACAAAAGATCCATTCCAGTTGGGGGCTCATCCAAGCAGTATGGATTGTTGATGAAGTTAAAGTCCTCAATCATCCTAATGCTATTATTCTCGTCATACCTAGCATATGTGGAGGGCGAGTAATCTCAAGTTCCTCTTCCAGCTCATAATTCCCGAGATACGTAGCAATCAAAGCAAAGGGAATGGCAGACACAAGAATCCAACTTTTATCCAGTTCGAATGCACATTTATCAACATCCGGAAAACCTGGATCAACCCAATACCACAGTGGAGACTTTTGATCATGCTTTAGGACTGCCGAAGCATTCAACCAACCTTCTTTATAGCCTTCCTTGGACTTTTGCATTAATTGTTCATCCATCTCTACAATGGCCATGTTGTAGCCATCGTTCCATACCTCCCGAGGTTATTTATTGAACTAGAAGAGTAACTTATCGATCTTTATCTTTTGACTCTTCAACAAATCATTCTTACTTTGAATATCAGAGGATTTTCCAATTGATTTGATAAAGTAGCAAGAGCAGCATCCTTAGCTTGAAGTCGGGAGAGAAGAATTGATACTTTGGATCTTGATCGGGAGGAAGTAGAGGTTTTGCTCGTCTCGAGTTCTTTAATTTTAGATCTAAGTTGAGCGTTTTCTTTTTTAAGAAACGAGATTCCTTCATCAGCAACATCTGTAGTCAGAACAATGATCAAGGACTCTATATTATTCTTCAAAGCATTATTTTCATCCTCAAGAAACTTTGTAATTTCTCTTGCTTCTCGGGCTTCAAAAGTAGCAGCATCTGCTGCCTGACGAAGAAGACGTGTTATATATGCTTATTGGGATGGGATAGATGTACATTCCTTAATCTCTTTAAGAATTATGGAAGCAAATTTATTCATCTGTTAGACAAATTTCCAATAACAAGTCCAAAGTTCAACAAACAGAAAAAGAAAACAAGCAGTGCAAGTAAAGGGAATAGATTTTCATTAATTATAAATGTGTTATATGCACTACAAAAATTCACTGCCTAGAAGCTACACCTTGACCACATCCTGAGCTACTTCCTCGGGATCAACAGAGGTTACAACTTGCTCAGATGGCAGTTGATCAATAGCAATAGCACTCAAGGAATCTTCAGAACCTTCGTCTTATATTTATTGCTTGGTATTAGGAGGAGATCCTGGATCATATCTGAGGAATAGCTTCAAAGTTTTTGTTGTTCCCAATTCAGACAAAGCAGCAATCTAGCCATCCTGGAACTTTTTCCGACCAACATAGCTGATTTGTTGAGAAGCAGTAGCAAATTCCTTGTCCCAACCTCGGTTGAAGGCATTATCCCGAGTTTATTTCCTCTTTAACTTTGCCTCAACCAGAAGTTGATTGGATACATTCAAGCTCGATTGCAGCCCAACATTGGTCACTTTAGCACTCTCAATTTTCTCTCGAGCAGCACCTTCAGTAGCCTTCTAAGCAAGACGTTCCTTATCAAAGGCTTGCTGTGATTACATGAGAGATTTTTGAAGTTGGGTGAAAGCTTCATCCACATCGATAAAAGAAGATGATCGAATAGCATCATCTCTTTTATACAGTTGGTTAAAATCAACCAAAACCTGTAACACAGAGAACTCATTACAAATACTAGCTATATGAGAAAAGGAGAATAAGTACATGAGACACGTAATTTACTTAGGCCAGATTTTGAGCTACCCAAGCAGTAAGGTGAGTCCTCGACAGTTGGGTAGCAGAGCTAGCTCTCTTCAGGATGTCACTTTCCAAAACCTTCCTAGCAGAGGCAAGGTCAATCATGGCATCACTGCTGGAAGATAAAATTGGAATAGGACAAGGAGGCAATACAGTTAAATGAACCAACTTTTGTTGATCGGGGATTGATGAAGTTTCCTCAGCACGTTGAGAGGGAAGTCCTTTCTTTATTATCTTGAGATCTTGACTCTTAGAAGAGTCATTTTTGTTGCTCAGGACAGTAGATTTGCCCACAGGAGCATTGTCCATGATGTTCAAAACTTTTCTCTTAACCATCCTAGCAGACAAAGGAAGATTTGACTGAGAAGACTCTGATTTGGTATTTGATGATGAGGAACTTTGCACAACAAAAGTAGCAGTAGTAGTTGGTCGGGCGATGAATGAAGTAACGTTGGGCTTATAGCTCAACAAATATGACGCTGATCTACTATGCTCCTCGCCAATTTGTTGATGAATTTTCCAAACAATGCTCAAGTCTCCCAAGTTCACGTCCTTCTTACTAGGGCACTTTCTCTTCCTATCAACTGCAAGCCAACCAAGAGTACTCAAAACAAATCAATAAAATAGCTACACATGAAAAGGATAGAAAGACAGAACATGCACCTATGCCACGACCAAGGGCATCTGGGTCCATCATATACAACTCCTTTAGCCAATGGAGCATGTTGCCAATTCTTAATAACCAAGCCATAGTAAAAATAACCCCTATTGGAATCATGGAGATTTACAACTAATGCCCTATTTACTGCTCTAGTTTTTAAATAATATATATTATCTCCTATAGCCCATTTATAATAAAACATTATTTCAAGAATATCGAGATGAAGGTTATATTTTTGGTTCAACTTATACACCCTATTTACAACTCTCCAAGTATTGGGAGTTATCCTAATAGGAACGACATCAAAGTGTTGACAAAATTCCAAAAGAAGAATATTTGGGGGGAAAGTAAAACCACATTCAACAATGAAGATTGAAGAAATCCAGTGACCTTCGGCTAAATCAAATGGGTTACCTAATACATCAGGAATCTCTAAATCTACCCAATTAGGGATATCCCATCAGCCCTAAATTCAACTACAGACGATACCACATAAACCATGATGAAGCAAAGAAAAAGTAAAAGAAAGAGTTCTTACAGAGTCTTAAGGATTCAGTAAGAACTGGTGAAGAAGAAACGATCGAACAAAAGCAAGAGACATGAAGGCAAGAAGGCAAGAGCTCTGAAAATTTTGAAAAGGTTTGAAGCGTAGAAGATAATCAAGGGATTTACCGCCTCTTTATATGTAACCTCGATAACCGTGAAAGCAATGATTATAACGTCCGGCCGTTGACGCTCCGACGGTTCAGAAAGAAAAAGACTAAAGTGCCCCGGAAGAAACAGTTCAAAATCGAGATATTTGAAAAATTGCCACTCACGCCAAAATGTTTAATCTGTGGACCAAAATATTTCCAAGTATTGGAGGTCAGTTTCCCAACAGTCATTGCCCGAGAAACTACACCATTAATATTCCATACTTTTGCAAAAACTTTAAGTATAAAACATTGGGGGCTTCTGTTGATGCCATATTTTGTAGTCTTACATGGACCAATTACAAATCAACATGTGGCACATAGTCAACTGAAAGCACCCGACATACTCTGAGGCCCGACTTACTGATTGAAAGGAAACTCCCGACTTACCCTTAAGCCCCGGCTTATTTGGAGGCCCGACTTACTTCTCCAGGAATACCAACTAACTCTGACAGCCAAGCGCCAACAGTCAGATTGCCAACAGTCACACAGCTAATATCTCAGTGCACACATGTACTAAGTTATAAAGGCATTCCATCCTTTCACATGACGACTGTTCACATACCCTAGGGGTATAAATACATTGTAATCTCCCCATTGCAAGGGATGGAATCATTCTGAGGCAAACACTAAGGGAAATAAGATAATAGTAGACGTAGCTGTTATCTAAGGCCGAACCACTTAAAAAACTTCTTGTGCCTTGTCTGATTTTACTTATTTATTTGTGATCAATTAATTAGGTCGTCTAGTTTTTTGCATCAACACTAACATCTGTTTATGACTATTTTTTATGAATAGTTATGTTTATTAATGTATATAAATTATTTGTATATTATCGATTATTTACGTAAATTTAAAATTGTTTATATAATTTTATTTACGTAAAAAACAAACACAACGGTTAGGGATTCTATGGGAAAATGTGGTTTGTAGATTGCATGTGGTATTTTATTTAAGTTGTGCCATGTTTTGATTGGATCGTGTTTGTGTTTGGTAAAAAAAAAGATTCTGTCTCATGTCGTTTTTATTTGGATCGTATTCGTAATAGGTAAAATAATAAGATTGCATATCGTATTTTATTTGGATTGTGTGATATTTTAATTAGATCATGTTAGTGTTTTGTAAAAAAAATATTTCAAGTCGTGTTCTACTAGATAAAAAAATAATATTTCGTATCGCGTTGTGTTGCGTTTTAATTAGGTCGTGTTCGTATTTAGATGTATTATAATGTATTAATGATCAATTATTTTTATCTTTTAACCAAGAACAATTTTAATTAAAATTCAAGACATGTAGAACTTTTGAGAGGGATAAAGATGATGTTGTGATGTATCATGTGAAAGGACTTTGTTATAATTTACAAAATTTTGGAGTGCCTAAGTATTTTCATGGAGTGGGAATAGCATCACCCTATATATATATATATATATATATATATATATATATATATATATATATATATATTCAAATTAATATTTATTGGTAATTACATTATTATGCTTTGACAATATAAATATAAAAAAGACACAAAATACAAAAATTAAAATGCAATATGAAATGAAGTTTTATTTTCGATCAAATATGAATACAATCCAAATAAAAGCGACATTACATAAAATTTATTTTATTTTAACTAATAAGAATATAATCCAAATAAAAACAACACTGACATGAAAGCTTTTTTTTACCCAAACACAAATATGATTGAATTAAAACTACATGGTCATAATAAAAAAGACACGACTCGAAATTTTATTTAATGTTATTAATGTTATCTACTACGAACACGATACAAAAAATGCAACATAACATGAAATATTTTATTTATTATTTTATACATAATATATATATATATATATATATATATATATATATATATATATATATATAGAGAGAGAGAGAGAGAGAGAGAGAGAGAGAGAGAGAGAGAGAGTTCAACGTGATCTAAATACGACATTAGCTCTTTAAGACGCGACGCGACACGACAATTTTTTTTAACAAACAAGACACAATTAAAATGTAACACGACTTGAGACGCTATGTCGCTTTCAATTTAGTCGTATTTGTGTTACGTACTTAAAAAAATTGGCCAAGTGTTTATTTTTAAATTTGATCGTGTTCGTGCTCGGTAAAAAAAAATAAGATTTCATATCAAATCATTTTTATTTTGGATGTATGCGGGTTAAGTTACAAAAAGTAAGATTTCACGTATTGTCGCGTTTTATACTTAATGTATTCGTGTTTGCTAGGAAAAAAATAATTTTATCGTATGACGTGCCATTTTTAGTTAGATTGTGTTCGTGTTCGATAAAAAAAAATTATATTAGTTGTCATGTCATATCTTAATTAGGTGAATTAATTTTTTAATAAAAAAATCACATTTTTTATTGCCATATTTAAAATTCTAGCATGCAAGTCAAACTATTATAATTACTAAAACTAGTGGGGATATCTTCACAGAAGATAAAGATTAACGTCATTACTAAGAAAATAGTGGTTGTACACGGACACACAAAATTAAACACATTTTTTAGACACAATGACGTGTCGCATTTATATTGACTTGTGTTCGGATTTCACATGAATCTCACTCATGTAGATTCTAAATACGAGTCAATACAAACATGATACGTTAGTTTATAAAAAAAAATGTATCAAATTTTGTATGTACGCTTTGAATTTTCCAACTAAAAAATTTTAGCATAATAATCATGGGTCAAAAAGAAAAGTTAACTTAATTGGCATGACACATATATACATATTTAACTTCTTTTAGCCTTTTGAGATATAAAGCCTATTAAGCCACGTCCGCGAGTTGAATGCTGTTTGCGTAAATATTCTTATTTTAAATGCTAGCTGTTGAGCAAGTAGACATTCAAGTATAGGATCATATCAGATTTTGTCATTAATGCAATGGTGACAGATAGGTTCAATTAATGTCTCTTTGTCTCTGTGTTTTGTTCAGACATTATTAGAATAGCACACGTGAAGACACGTATTTTTTTAGACTTTCATTAAATACTTTTATATTATATTAATTACTAGCACGAAAGCTACGCAGCGTGGCCAAATTGAGCACTACTGCAGCGACCCAAAAACTCAACATAAATTTCAAACTTAATGATGTGGCATTGCCACATCATTAGTTCCATAATACCCTTTGTTTTTAGATGTATCCTAACAGCAAAAACAAAAATATTTATGTATTTATTTTATTATTCTATAAATTCATTTTTTTCATAAAATATAACTTTCAAGTTAAAAAACAAAACAGGCCAATTAAAAAACATAAATACACGCTATATATAAAAAAAATATATGTTGAAATTATATGTGTTCAAATACATCATTGTGTTAATTTTTTAGCTCTATACCAAATAATCTTTCAAAAAAAATTTAATTCATGTTTAGTCAAATTTTTTTTATTTTGTTCCAAAAGTCACTCACCACATAAAAACAGTCAATGTGTGCCGTTGGCTCGGACTTTTAAAAATAAGAGAATATTGATTAAATGGGTGTTTGAAAGACTTTTTGGAACAAAATAAAAACGCTTGGATTAAATGTGTATTAAAAATGTTTGAGGAACTTTTTGATAATTGATCATTTATTTACTTAACACAAATCAATTAAAAAATTACACAATGCGATTGCCAATCTTTTATTTTTTAACTAACTTGATCACGACCTAGATAAAACACGACGTGACATGAAGTTATATTTTCTTCATGCCGCTAGCGAGGACCATTTTTCCTAAATAGTAAAAAAAATTAATTTCAAAATAGTAAAAAATGGTTCGTGGCAGCGGTATAAAAAAAATCGACTCTATGCCACTTCGCGTTTTATTTGGGTCGCGATCGTGTTAGTTCAAAAATAAAGGATTCACAATCGCATTATGTAATTTTTTAATTGATTTGCGTTAAGTAAAAAAATTAACAAAATGATGTATTTTAACACACATAATTTTAACATAATTTTTTTTTACATATATTTCTGTTTTTTAATTTGACTGTTTTTTTTAAACTCAAAAATTATATTTTGAAAAAAAAAATTTATGGAGTGATAAAACAGACAAATAAAAAAATGTTTTGAGATAAATGAGTATTGTGTAATTAAAAGAAAAGGAAAATGATAGAGACGCGAAATCATTTTTTTTTACTTATCACAATTCAATTAAAAAATTACATAATGCGAATATGAATCTTTTAACTTACAGGATCACGATCCAATAAAACACAATGTGGCATGAAGTCTAATTTTTTTTTTCATACCGTTGGTGCGAATCATTTTCTACTATTTTAAAAATAATATTTTTACGATTTAAAAAAAAAATGATCTACGTCAGCGGTTTGTATAGGCGGTAAGACTACCTATACATACCGCTGGCGCGGACCATTTTTTCTAATATGTTGGTTCGTGCCCGCAATATGTATAGGTGGTCGGACCGCCTACACATACCACTGGCGCGGACCGTTTTGTTTAAATCGTAAAATTATTATTTTTAAAACAGTAAAAAATGATCCGAGCCACCGATATGAAAAAAATACGACTCTATGTCACGTCGCATTTTTTTAGATCATGATCTTCTTTGTTAAAAAAATAAAAGATTCATAAATGTATTGTGTAATTTTTTAATTGATTTGTGATAAGTAAAAAAATATAATTTCGTGTCTTGTCTTATTGTATTTTAACACACATAATTTTAACATATATATATTTTTTAATTGGACAACTTTTTTTTTTTTTACTTTAAAATTATATTTTGAAAAATAAATGATAAGGTCATAAAATAAAAAAGTGTGCATCTTAATAATGTGGCATGTGCCACATCATTAAGTAGGGAATTTAAGTGTGGGTTGCAAGTCGCTCTAATAGTTTTCGGCCAAATTTATGTAAAATATTCTTTTGCTATAGCATTCTTTTTTATACATTTCACTAATTTAAAATGAAAAAGGTAATATATCTTATTTTAGAAGTTTCATTTATTATTGTCTCAACTTAAAAAATAAAATTGACACAAAAAATCAAATGACTTTAAGGCGTAAGAGATGATTTGTAAAATCAATTCCTTTACAAATTATATATTGCTATTGAAATTATAAAATTTGATTGTAAAAATGATTGAAATAATGAACATGATAAAAAATAAAAACAAAATCATAGGTACCTGTAGTGTTCCGCCATGAATGCTTTGCGCTCACAGGTAAAAAGTTACTTTCACCACCAACAAATTATGAATTGTTTTGGGTTATGTTTTTTTTTTCTTTGGCTAATCCTTTAACAGATGGTTCATATATTAAAGGGGAGAGAGAAGAGAAAGAGGAAAAGAAAGATATTGTTCTTGGAAAATTAAAAATGGAGTACATTGAGTAGGAAGTCGGTTAGACGGACTAAATTCATTGTATTAGAGTGTAGAGAAAGATGATGTTGGATTTCGGTAGGAGGAAAATAAATGAGTCTTGAAAATCTGCCTTGGAAATGTAACGGTGGAAGAGAAGAGAGGAGAGATGATTTGAGGAGGAGAGATGTACATTTATGTCAATGCCACGTGTCATCCTCCCATGATTTGGGTCTATTGTTTTTATATAGTTATATAGATTATAAATTTATTTATATAATTATCAATATTAAAGCAAAGGTGTCGCTATTTCCGTCCAAAATTTTTAAATGGCGACAAAACCTACCCCCTTACCTTTATGCCCTCTTCCTTCTTTGCCTAAACTTTCTACACATCTCCTATTTTAATCCAAACTATAATTACTTAAAATATTAACATTAATTATTTCACATATTCAACCATACTTTCTTCTCTCATAACTACGTTACTTTATGTGTGTGTGTGTGTGTGTGTGTGTGTGTATATATATATATTCAAATTAATATATATTAATTATTAAATTGATATTCTTTAATAATATAAATATGAATATGACACAAAGTACACGAAATTAGAACACAATACAAAATTTAACTTTATTTTCTATCAACTATGAATAGAATCAAAATAAAAGCGACACTGTAGAGAATTTATTTTATTTTAAGTAATAAGAATATAATCCAAATAAAAACAATACGACATGAAATCTTTTTTTACCCAAACACAAATATCATCATCATCATCATTGTCTTAATCCCATCATATGGGGTCGTTAATATGGATGCTCGTTTTTCAATCTAATCTTTTATAAGCAATATTATCATTCAAATTTAATACCTTAAGATTTCTCCTGATAATTTCCTCCCATGATATCTATTATATGCAATATTATCATTCAAGTTGAATATTTTTTGTGTAATTATTATTAGGGTATAGGTATCCCCGCTCCTCTCAAACCTCCTCGCACTCCAAAAAACTATTATATACAAAACTAGTCTCCAAAAAAAAAGGAAACCAACTCCATCTATCTCCAACAGCGTGAAAAAAACTCTAAACAAAATTTTTAAGCTATTAATATTTTGGATCTCTCTCTCTCTATATATATATATATATATATATATATATATTAAAGTTAATAAATACAGATTCTTTTTTTAACTAAATAAGAACATCACCAAATTAAAATATTAAACGACACGATTTTTTCTTACTTGACACGCATACGAAACAAGTAAAAGCGACACGACCTAATTTTTTTTTATCAAATGCAAACATGACCCAATGAAATTGCACACCCTTTTGTATAATTTTTCATGATGTGCTCCATAATTATATTAATTCTAAGAGTCACTTTGGTTACTGAAAGGGTACTCCAAATACAAGAGTCAAAAGGACTCTTGGGCATCTACCTTGATGGATGGTTGATATTAAGTGACTGTTGGAGATTTAGGTCATGTCCCTGCATATAAATAAGTGACTGATTTCCATCATTTAGGCACTCTAAAATGACAACATAATGAATTTATAGGAAAGGGAAAGAAATTTAAATTCTCGAGGAGAGTAAATTTTTAAATACCTTTTTGGCCATATTTAGTGATCTGACCGTTGTAGTGCGCTGGAATTGGAGTATGTTCTTGCCATATACAAGATGAAGTTGCGTCCCGAAATGCAGACCAATCAGACATCGTTAAGGTTGACTACTCCGTCAATATTTTTAATTGTGACAATTATGGAGGTATGTTATTTTAACACCTTTTATGTTCCGCATAATGCTTATATGTGATAATCATGAAGAGCCAATGTCCTTTTATTAAGAATATTTGTATATGAAAATTTAATCAAATTAATTTATTATTGATTAATATTATGTTGTTCTTAAAAATGATTTTTCATGTACTATCAAAGCTAAAGTTTTAGATCTCTTGATTTTCCTTTATTGGTGTTTGACCATAATGGAGTTTATATTAAATTAATTTTTGTGTATGCCTGAGACTTCTTTTGTGACTTTTTTTTGTCGCCTATACCCACTAGTCGGAATGTGAAGGTCAAAAATTGATCGGAATTTTTTGAAACTCCTATGGTCGATTGGAAACATCAAAATAAACAAAACCCATTGTTTATAATGGGTACCCCCCAGTTTTGCGTTTTAACATCGTTTAGACCTTTAAAAATATGTTTTTGCCATTTTTTGTAATAATGTCAACGCTTATAACTCTCGTTTAAAATTTGACTTTGTGATTCCGCAAATTGGAGAGTGATCTTTGAGTAATTTTCTACATCCCTAGGGTGCTAACTCAAATTTTCTATTTTTGACAAAAATTATGATTTTTTCAAATATTATGTATTTTTCCATCATGGGGGTTGTTTTCTTTGTTCATAGTTTGTCTAATATTCATGTTATGTATTATTTGTATTGATAAAAATGTTCAATATAAAAATTTGAATATTAGATGTATGATTATGGGTTTGACAATAATATTTCGGTAAATTAGATTATTGTGCATAATCTATTCTTAGTGGCTCAAATGTCCGAATTGATGTTTCAACAATAATATTTATATGATTTTGGATGGGGGAAGATATTAAAGTGTCTTAATCTATAATTGTAAATATAGATATTCTATTAATGTGTATGCATTTATATTTGGACCCTTAATTATACATTAAGTTTTGAGTATAATATTTTTGAGGGCATTAATTTTACATAAATAATGTTTACGATAATATCTCGTTCCAGAAAATTGATTTTTGAATTCCAAAATTGATTTTATGATTTTGTAGTAATTATCTATATCCCATAGTGTTAACTATTTTTTTTTGGGGGGGGGGGGGGGGGGGAGTTACGATTTTGTCATATAGTATGCGTGTGTTTTCACTATAGGAGTGGTTTTATTTATTCATGAATGTATGTTTGTGTTGGATTAGAAAGCAAACACATGTTATGATCATTTCATGAATATTGAACGTATGAATATATTTTTGAGACTAATATTCATATTTTACGTGCATTTAAATGCCAAACACGAGTTAAATATATTTCATATGGTCGGATATTAGACTTGTGTTATTGTTAATATTCATATTTTGATGAATCTCGTGCCAAACACAGGCCAATGATTCATATTATTGAATATTATGTTATAGTTAATATTCATATTTTTATGACTCTCGTGCAAAACACGTGCCAATGATTAATAACATTTCATATTAAGTATATTAGAATTTAATATTCATATTTTTATGAATCTCGTGCAAAATACATGGCAATGATTCATAACATTGAATATTAAGTATATTAAAATTTAATATTCATATTTTTATGAGTCTGGTGCAAAACACATGCTAATGATTCATAACATTGAATATTAAATATATTATAATTTTTTATTCATATTTTTATGATTCTCGTGCAAAACACATGCCAATGATTCATAACATTGAATATTAATTTTTGTTTTAATTTTATGAGTCTCATGCAAAACACATGCCAATGATTCATAATACTGAATATTATGTTATTATTAATATTCCTGTTTTGATGAGTCTCGTGCCAAACACAGGCCAATAATTCATATTATTGAATATTATGAGTCTCGTGCCAAACACAGGCCAACGATTCATATTATTGAATTTTATGTTATTGTTAATATTCATATTTTGATGAGTCTCGTGCCAAACACAGGTCAATGTTTCATACTGTTGAATATTATGATATTCGTGTTTGAATGAGTCTCGTGCCAAACACAGGTCAACGATTCATGTAGTTGAATATTAGAATTATTATTTATTCTAATGCTAGTACTCCCATTAAGTTGAATTAAATATCAAATACCATCAACTTAATGTTATAACCATATCGTGCATTAGTGTGACCTTGAATGATTTAGGTCAATATTTATGATTTGTTACTCATACATAAGTGATGAAGTGAAAGTAAATGATTCATATTTTTCATTTACTATTGTTCGTATAATATCTCATGAAAACTCCTTGTCTATTTGATTTTCACATTATGTCTAGTTTTTTATGAATTTCAAATTAAGAAATAGACAAAAATAATATAATTTATTCATGTATTACGGGTATTTTATACATGTATGTTTATCTCTAATATTTATATAATGTAAGGATTGGTGTTCGTTAAAGTACTCCATTCCATAACAAATAAATATTGGACTAATGCGTTCATATCATACATATTTTGGTTACCTACTGGTTCTTGTATGATATTGAATGCTAAGATTTCTGATGTTGCACACATATTATTGTGATTCGGTAGCCTACAGGTCCAATTACAATTATTGAGCAACAAATTAAGTGGTGCTATATATTTTGGGAAGACAATAATGATCATCAAATGTAGATGTCATTGTTTCTTTCATTATGATATCACCAATTAAATGTATGAAACCCAAACATGAATAGTTTAGTTCATTACTCATGCGATATTTAATGAACATAATTGAAAAAATCATTGCCTTGTGTATGTAAGTCTTTACTTAATATAATATTCATATTATGAACTGTTTGGTAATCACCATAGTGACCCAACTATAATGAGCATGAATATTAACTATAAAGATGATAACACTAGTATCCTGTGATGCTTATAGTTGTGGAGTATATTGAGCTTAATTATCAAACAAGATTGTTTCTTACAGGGAGTTGATTTTGACTGTTTGAATAAATTCTATATAACATATACATTATTCAAGTATATATCATGTATATTTACTACTCCAGTATCTACAAGCATCTAATCAATGGTTACTAATGAGAAAAATAAAATGCACATTAGGTACTAGCGAGATATTAACATATGTGTTGTCAAATCAAAGCATTAATGTAGTGAGAAATTTATCTCATATCTTTCACATGTTATGATATAGTTTTGTTTCTCTCGATTATTATGTTGGATTTTTTAAGCCCACTAATGATGATCAATATTGTATGGAACACTTCATATAAAATTTGAAGTAATAAAAGAAATTAAGTTTGTTTACCTGTTACACACACGGACTAATAATGACAGAGATAATATATATCTTTTATGATTTGAAATGAGTTTTATCTTCCTAGAGTTTGCCAGTTAAACTCATTGTGTTACATAAAGTATCTTTTGATGCAAGGATTGTTTTCAAAACAAACTAGAAATGCAAATAAGATTTCTTCTCTTTCATTTTTGGGGAATCAAGTCATTTGTCTTTTCATATACCCTCAATGCTTCCAATTTTCTTGAAAAATATTTGTCTGGACTTAATTATGAGGGATATTTTTTTTAAAGGCATCTTTTAGTCCTTCTCAAAGGTTATGGTATTCCTCTGATGTTTTGTATAAAATAAAGTTTTGAATATATTTCTTTTAAAGATTGTTTTGCTCCTGCTTCATAATCACAGTATTTTTTTATGAAACTCCTTAATCTTGTCCCAAATTAAATCTAGACTTCTTTTGATAATTTTATGGACAAGATTTTTGCAATATCTCTAATAAATATCGATCGTCGAGTTATGATCTTAAGGTATTACAATATCTAATACAAGGATGACTTATGTGGTCCAAGTGGAAGATTTTGAGAATTCCCTTAAAGTAGACTTACATAGATCATATAATCGTTATTAACATGTACTTATTGCATTATAGAAAATCAAATTCATTCTGAATGGTGAAATTAGTGGGAGTTGAAAATCATGAAATGTGATTATAAACGAAGGTAGGGTGTTTATCCCATTACCGATAACATTCTTCAATATTTATTCTTTTAGTTGTTGGATTGCTTAAACAACAAAGAATAAATAAATGATCGACCACTAAATTATTGTATTGTCACTATGAGACAAATGTAGATAAAATCATAAGGAATAGTATTACGAAGATCTTAAACGGAGTCTACTATTCTAAGTGATTATGTGGTGTATCTACATGAATATGAATTTGCCATAAGGATAAATAAATATTTGGTTTTTTTTTCACAAAAGAAGTAACTGGACTACGAGATCTCATTGAATTACATTTAAATTGAGTATGAAGAGGTCATAAAGAATTTTTAGTCAAACATTTTATGTGTCATGAGAAAAGGGTTATAAATGAACCTTCTCACCTTTTCCAAGGACGTCATTTTTTTTAAGGACATACAATTCTTATGAGATGAGTAAATCATTATGATGAGAGTTACATTTAGTGTATGAGAAAACTATTATTCTTATGATATTTTACACATGTTATATAGAAATGATTGTATAAACTTAATTAACTTTCCCACCTATGGTATTTTTAGAAGCAATACCATTATATTTTTAAATCATTGTATATTCAATTTATACAACTTATGATATGTGGAAGTTAGTTTATATATTCAATTTACTGTAAAGTAGAGAAACACAATGTTATATAAATTTTCAATATGTAATGGATGAAGTTATGAGATACTAAAATATTATATGCTCACATTTGTAATACCCCGTACTTTTATTGATATTTATTTATGGGATTAATTAGATTAAAAATGAATTAATTGAGAATTAATCCGGACATAATACTAATGAGATGTGAGTTGGTATTTGATTATAATGTGTATATATGACAATATATGAATTTTGAAAATATTGAAATTGTCGCGAGACTGAAATACGGCAATTTGGGAAATTTAGTTGGGACATACGTGCCAGTCGCGTCAAGAATGTAATTATTTGAATTAAAAAGTGAATTTTATTTTTATCAACCGAATGATCATTTTGAGTGCTCCAACGAGTTCAGAAGGGTCGAAATAGTCAGAAAACACTAGCCGGGGGCTTAGTTTGGGTTCCGGGGCATTTTTAGGCTAAACCGACAACTTAAAAGGACATTTTGGGAATTTAGAAATTTAGGGAATTAAAACCCACGAAAATTTGAGTTAATATTTATCATTTTAAAGAAAGTTAGAGAGTGGTTACGTGATTTTTGAGAGAAGTGGGAAGAGAAGTTATAAGGGCCAAAACCACCATCTTCAACCTTGGGAGAAAACCCATAGAGAAAGGAGAGAATCAATCCATTCACCAACATCAAATTCAGAGAACTATCTAAGGCAAGTAATTTAATTACGTTAATTTCAAGTGAATGTTTCTTCCATGCTTAGAATTGATAAAATTGCTTTATATTGGGTATTTGATGAAAACCCTTGAAATTTGAAATAGAAATTCATGATATGTTATATGGATTACATGTAGAATGTTAGTTGATGATTGTTGTGACAACCCGAATATAATTATGATAAATTATATTTAAATCATGCTTATATTATGTGATATGAATAATGTGATATTAGTATATCTAATGTTAAGTGAATATGTTTAGTCTAATCCTACTGTCATAAATCATGAAATGTCGAGTTATGTACGAACACAAGATTTGGTTATTTTCGATAGAAATGTCCCTGTTTAAGACTAGTTTTGACCTTTATAACATTATAAATGACTTGAGGTGAAAACTACATAGTTGTAGACATGTGAGTTAGGATCGCAACACAACAAACGGTGCATCAAATGGATGCTCGAGGAAGAAGTTAGGTCGAAATTACGAGAAGGGGCAAATATGTCAATTCCCTTAAGTGGTATTTTGTCTTTTATTAAACCAAATGTTTTAAATTGATTGGTTGGCTTGGGAGGCAGCCTTGGCCGACTTAAAACCCTCCCTCTAACATATTTCTTCAGCAAAAGCCAGCCATGAAAGGGTTTTGAGCTTAAGGAAAGAGAAGGTAGAAGTTTAGGAAGAAAAGTGAGGAGAAAAAGTGTAGAAAAATCCGTGGAAATTACGTAAAAAGCCCTGAAGGTAATCCTAATAGAAATTCTTGTTATTTATCTTATATTACTGATTTATATGATATAAATCATCATAGGTTTACGAAAGTTTCAGCCCTTTATATGTATGTATGGTTAGATGTAAGTTTATGTTAAGTTGAATGTAGAAACCCTTAAAATTGCTTTGTATTGAAACCCCTTGTATTCAAACTTGCATATCTCTTTGTGTGATTACTGGAATTGAGAAATTCCAATTGGATATGAAAGTAGACTCATATATTCATATCATATCTGAAAATTATAATTTATCTCCTTGTGGTTAGGCCGTAATAATGATTTCAAGTTGGTACATAGTTGCTGTTTGTATACTTGATTTCGGTATGACTTGAGTTTGGTCCAGATTTTGAGATAGCAAATGAAGTCCAAATATTATGAAACTTTAATTCTGTACTATTCAGTATGTCTACTGAAAGTGTGTTGAAAATCATGGAAAGTTATGCTGTAGAAAAATTATGAAAATTCTGGGAATTCGAAGGAACAATAGAGGAGCTTGTAGGGCAGATTTCTGGTGTTGTAGAGAAATGGTCATAACTTGCCCTAGGAAGCTTTAAAAATTACACCGTCACTTGTACTGGATAATATATTCATATATGTTTTCATATTGATGAGGTTGGACCCCTGTATTTGTACAATTTAGGAATATAGGATGGTTAAGTATGCAAGACCATAATTTCAGGCCATACTTGGTACCCTTTGAATGAATGTTTGTATTTCGTCCTTACAAAGGGTACTTTGAGTACATGTTTCATGTTTATATACATTGAGGAGTATAATTTCATATTGATTTTATTATGATCATACCAACAACACGATACAAATATCTCTTTCCAGTGAGTACACTCACCTTGGTTAGCAACTACGTATTCAGGTTTCCTTCTGGTGGAGCTGAACTGGGTTGATTAGACCTTACACCTATCAATCCAACTAGATCAGTACTGAACCTCAATCACCGAAATGAGGGGTTACTCCTCGACCAGGAATGGGGGAGATTTGTCTATTAATGACAAGGGGTTACTCCTCGACCAGGAATGGGGGAGAATTGTCTATTTAGACAGGATATGTGAATCATGATTCGAAAAAGTTGGTCATTCATTTTGAATGAGCCGGATAAGTTAATACATAAGTATATGGACATGATTTATTGCATTTAAATTCATGCAGTAGTTTAGTAGTGATACATTCACTGGGCTATTTTGCTCATGATTCCTATGTTCACATTTTTCAGGAAACGCGATGTCACTGCCAAATCTAGGAGGTCAGGTTGGGTTAGCCAGGAATGGGAGAAACTATGATTTGTGTAAATGTAAATGATGTAATTAAGTTAACTTATCCTTCAAGAAAGTTTTTATGGGCATCATTACTCTGATGTTGTAAAAAGGGTTTCAGTTATATGGATTTACAATAATGATTCTGAAATCAAAACTCGTGATTATGGTTTGGTTAGATTAATTATGGTTTGACTCACTTTGACTTTCAAACTTAATTATAAGTAACTGGGTTGGGGTGTGTCAATTGTCCTACAAGAAATACAACTTTTTACGATTAAAAAATGGATTTATAAGGATAAAATTGAAGACATGAAATTCTAGGTTCATACCCATAGGGTTTGGGGTAAAATTGGGGATTGATGATAATTTTATGTTATTTAGGAAGATTGGAACCCCATAATATGTTAAGATACGATCTACGAAAGTTTAGTGACGTTTAGGAACCTTAAAACACTATTTGGGATGATTTTAGGATGAGTTTAGAGATGAAGAAAATTGAGAGAAACGAAGTAGAATTTTTGGGCTTGAAACTGCCATCTCGTTAGAAGACCTGCCCAGGTCGTTCGAACGAGCTCGTTCGAACGAGCTTCTAACGAGGTGACAGTCTGCCTTCTAACGAGTTGGTAGTTTGTTCGATGCCTTTCGTTCGAACGAACTCTCGTTCGATGCCCTTCATTCGAACGAACTCTCGTTCGAACGACCTCATTCGAACAAGATTTCTAATGAGTTGACATAATGGCCTTTTTGGCCTGATTTGATTTCTAGTGTCCCGTAACCTTGTTTAATTGATGAGATAACTTTCCCTTGTTAACTAATTGGTATAGTTGGGAGATTTGGGATATATTGAGGAGTAAAATATAGAAGAGTGGCTTGATTTAAATGATATTTGTGGATTAGGACGCAAGTGACTAATCACGATGCGAGGATAATTGATGACTTAAATACGTATAAACCGGGGACATGTGATTTGTGTAATACTAAAAGTTGGTATAAGAACGAGAAATATACCACTAATAAAATATGGTAATTACTAAGATGTGTGCATGC
Source organism: Sambucus nigra (assembly GCA_949130495.1). Lineage (NCBI taxonomy): Eukaryota > Viridiplantae > Streptophyta > Magnoliopsida > Dipsacales > Adoxaceae > Sambucus > Sambucus nigra. The sequence continues at coordinate 62,850,057 of OX422224.1, read as the reverse complement.
TTAGTATATATGATTTTATGTGATTGACATACCTACCATACTTGCTATCATGGGATGTTTGCGTTCGTTTAGGGCCATCTAATCTTTGTGTGCTTACGGGGGGGATATAGATTGGCACCTCGAGGACATAGGTCGGAGAAGGACTTATTGAGAAGTTAATAAGTCTGCTGATCATGGGAGCGTAGGTATGTGCGTGACCTATGTGATGTGAACTATGTTCGCCTCCATTGTTTGTGATTGTTACTATCTGAGAACGATTCCTGAGAGATTCGGAATGCGTGATCCTTATGTACGTGATGTACCGGGATGGGATAGCAGAGTATGTGTGCACCGCAGCTTAGTCTCGGGTGCTAGTATTGTATATTTATGATGAGAATAATATACGGTTAAATGAAAAGAATTGTCATGTTTAAATTGTGAAGTATAATTATCGTAATGAACGCTAAAGATAAAAAGGGATAACCTGTGGTGATTTGTATTGCTAATAATTGAGAATCCGAGAATTAAAGTAAAACTCTCTATTTAATTGATGATGTTGGAATTAAATTGTAAATCGAGTAGAAAGGTTAGAATTTGTTTTAGTCTAGATAGATATGAGAATCACTTGTATGGGTACGGTACGTTAGGAGTGCACAAATAGTCGAGAGGGGAGCATTTCATGTGAGAACACGTCCTAATATGTATTTTGCATTCATTGTTTTAATGTCATTAAAGCACTTGCTATTTTAAACTATTTTCCACATTCGGGCTCTGACCCGTTTGCTTTCAAATCTATTTTTGTAAAAACCTTTTTAGGTGCCCAGCCACAAGGACACCATGCATAGGAATTCTATTCAAGTGACGAGCTATAGCTGTTGTGAAAGTTACAGGGCCTTGACAGTAAACGCCTCCTTTTCTAGTCTTGACTCCATGTTCAGTTTATCATTTGTAGGGCACGTCGCCCATTTCCTTTAGAGACATTTTATATTTCAGTTATTCAAACTTTGATTTGTAATTAGTTCAGGATGCAGACTTGTTTTATTTATTTCAGTATTGGGATTGTTGTGAGGAGTATTTCCTCCAGACTCATTATTACTTGTTGGTTACTCTATTGAGCTTTTTATTGTGTATGGTTATGTTAATTTTATAATTTCACTTATTGTATGTTTCGGATTTAAATTAAAATGGACATCTCACTTTTCAAATATTAGGTGGTTAGTAATTATTAAAATGTTTTCGACAGTGATGCTATTAACTGAACCAACTTGACATTTTGTATTAATTTAATAAAGGAGTAGCTACCCGGTATTTAATTAGTCGGGGTGTCACAGGTGGTATCAGAGCATCAAGTTCTAGTGTCCTTAGGATCTGTACGGCTTATTATGTTTCGCTGAGCTTTCTTTGATGTAGAGCCCTATATTTTAGGATTGTTGTATTCTTTTGTGTATGCTTCGCTCTTCAGCTATTTTGAGTTAATAACTGCGAACTTACAGACTCTACTCTTATTTCAGATGCCTCCGCGACGCGCGCAACGGGTTCCTAGGGATGCACAGCCAGAACCACAGCCTGCTCCAGTACAGGGCACCATGAATGCCGCTGAGGTTGCAGCCATCGTAGCCCAAGCGGTAAATGTCGCCCTAGCCGTTGTATAGCAGGCACCACTCCAGGCGCCGGTAGCTGCTCCAGTTCAGGCACATGCATTCCCGTCTGCTTGGGAATGCGTTCGTGATGCTTTTCAGAAAGCACACCCTCCGGAGTTCGCAGGTAGCTCCGATGTTGTGGTATCCAGTCAGTGGAGGAGAGATATTCAGAGGCACTTAAGGATGTATGAGTGCACCGATGTTCAGAAGCAGATACTAGCTACTTTCAAGCTAGTGGGATTTGCATTGCAGTGGTGGGAGTCCATTACCACCGCAGAGGAGAGGGATACTCTCACTATACAGGAGTTTTGGGTGCGGTTCGACCGCAAATATTTTCCATCAGCTGTTCACACAGAGATGAGGAGGAAACAGATGAACCTCAAGCAGGAGGGAAAGACTGTGGCCGAGTACGAGGCTGAATTCACTAACTTATTGAACATTATTCCGGATGAGATACCGACTGAGGAGAGAAGATTCAGAAGTTCACAGATGGATTGACTTGGAGGACCCGTCAGCATTTATTGGGGAATCTCTCGTTGGCCACTTATTATGACGTGGTTAACGCTGCACTACTACACTTCCAGGATCACAGCTTTCACATGTCTGAGAGCAAGAGGTCAGGAGAGTCCAGCCATCAGGGCAGGACCGGGGTAAATGGTGCCAGCGGGGCACAATTTGCTCAGGGACAGTACCGGCAGGGTGACCAGGGTTCCCAGCAGGGGGATTCTAATAGATTTAGATTGGGGAATTTCAGAAGTGGACAGGGAGGCTTCAAGCAGGGCCATCAGGGTCCGAACGGACATCAGGGCCAACAGGGTCAGAATGGTCAGCAACAGCAGTTTCAGCAGGGCCAGCATGGCCAGGGGAGGAATGGTAACGGCCACCAGGACCGAGGGCAGCAGGGACAGCGAGGGGGAAACTTCCCAGGGAAGTGTTATGTTTGTGGCAAGACTGGCCATAAATGCCAGGATTTTTCGGATAGGGGCAGGGCCCCACAGCAGCAACAACAGGGTGCCCGACACGAGCCACAGTGGCCTATGTTTCCCGCCGCCCCCCAGCACCACCACAGATGGAAGCACTACCACCCATTCCAGCAGTCCCAGTTCAGCAGGGACAACTTCAGTATGGGAGAGTGTATCAGCTCTAGCATGCCGCAGCCCCACAGGATCCACCTGCCATTGAGGGTATGTTCTCTATTCAGGGGACTATGGGGCGTATTTTATTTGACACGAGGGCCACACATTATTTCATTGCCATGAGATTTGCACGCACTATTGGGCTATTAGACACCGCAGAGAGCACGATTACTTGTGTAGATTCACCGTTGAGTAGGGGTTTCGTGATTTCCCTTATATGTAGAGGTGTGGATATAGAGATCGGGAGGTTTACTTTACCCGCAGATATGTTAGTGTTAGAGATGAGCTAGTATGATGCCATTATTGGTATGGATTGGCTAGTTGCGTACCGAGCCATGATTGAATGTTTTAGTAGGAGTATTATCTTTGCCATTCTCGGGCAGGAGATGTTTTTAGTGGCGATGCCTCGCCCTGAGGGAGGATCGTCCACTCACTTGTACTATATAGAGGAGGAGACCTCTAAGGAAGTGGTGATACCACTTGATGCGATTCTAGTTGTTCGAGAGTTTGCCGATGTATTTTAGGATATACCTGGATTACCTCCGAGTAGAGAGATAGATTTTGTGATCGATTTGACGCCGAGCACTCGGCCTATTGCCCGCGCACCTTACCGTATGGCTCCAGCCGAGATGAGAGAGTTACGGGATCAGATTGAGCAGTTATTGGGTCAGGGGTTTATCCAAAGGAGTACTTCGCCGTGGGGTGCTCCTGTGTTGTTCGTAAAGAAGAGGGATGGATCGACGAGATTGTGTGTAGATTACCGGGAGTTGAATAAGGTCACGATACGGAATAAGTATCCATTGCCCCGAATCGATGACTTATTCGACCAGCTGAGAGGAGCTTCTTTCTTCTCAAAGATTGATTTGCGATCAGGATCCCATCATTTGCGTATCAGGGAAGAGGACGTCTCGAAGACAGCTTTCTTAACGAGATATGGTTCCTATGAGTTTCCGGTTATGCCTTTTGGCTTGACCAATGCTCCAGTCGTGTTTATGGACTTGATGATTAGGGTGTTCAGGAGTTCCTAGACCAGTTCGTCATTGTCTTCATTGATGACATTCTGATCTACTCCCAGACAGAAGAGGATCACGTCGAGCATTTGAGGCAGGTTTTGCAAACTCTACGTGAGAACGAGTTGTATGCAAAGTATGAGAAGTGTGGGTTTTGGCTGAAGGAAGTTCAGTTTTTGGGGCATATCATTTCAGACCGGGGGATATCTGTTGATCCGGGGAAGGTATCCGCGGTGAGGGAGTGGGGACAGTCCACGACACCGACTAAGATCCGTAGTTTCTTAGGACTAGCAGGATACTACTGGAGATTTATTCGGGGTTTCTCAAAGATAGCGGGTCCTTTGACAGATCTGACTCGTAAGGGTGTGCCATTTATTTGGAGTGATGCCTGTCAGATGGCATTCGATGAGTTGAAGGATAAGTTAACCTCAGCACCTGTGTTAGCATTGCCGAGATCGGGAGTTGAGTATCTAGTCTACACCGATGCATCCTTACAAGGACTTGGAGCTGTATTGCAGCAGGAGAGTCAGGCCATAGCTTATGCTTCCCGTAATCTTAAGCCTCACGAGAAGAATTACCCCACCCATGACCTGGAGTTAGCGGCAGTTGTATTTGCACTTCGGATTTAGAGACACTATCTCCTGGGGGAGAAATTTCGGTTTTTCACGGACCACAAATCTCTTCAGTACCTATTCACGCAGAAGGAGTTGAATATGCGGCAACGGAGGTGGCTTGAGTTTGTGAAGGATTATCAGTTTGATATCCTATATCACCCGGGGAAGGCTAACGTGGTAGCAGACGCGTTGAGCCGTAGGCCAGTAGATGAGGTGGCCGAGGTGTGGAAGGCTAAGTGGAAAGAGTTGGGACACCAGGATGCATTGGCCCGATCGTTCATGTCTGTGATGACAGTTACACCGCAGATTGTCACGAAGGTGGTAAAGGCACAGGCAAATGACTCGTTCTGTAAGGAGCAGATAGTTCGATTACTAGCAGAGGGAGCAGAGTCCTATACCGTTAGTTCAGATGGAGGATTACACTTCAATGGGAGACTAGTCATTCCGGAAGGGGAAGACTTGTGACACGAGGTGATGGCAGAGTCGCAAGCGTCACGGTTCGCGGTACACCCCGGTGGGGATAAAATGTACCAAGACATGAGACGTCAGTATTGGTGGAGCGGGATGAAGAGAGATATTTCCGTGTCTGTTTCTAAATGCGCTACTTGTCAGCTGGTAAAAGTGGATCATCAGAGACCAGTAGGACTTCTACAGCCATTAGAGGTCCCGATGTGGATATGGGAAAGCATCTCCATGGATTTTATCACGGGGTTACCTACGTCACAGAGGGGTCACGACTCCATTTGGGTAATTGTGGATAGGTTGACCAAAGTCGCTCATTTTCTAAACGTAAGGACAGACTACACTACGGGACAGTATGCCCAGATTTTTATTGCAGAAATAGTGAGACTTCACGGTGTGCCCCTAAATATCGTGTCTGACCGAGACAAGATATTTGTTTCACAGTTTTGGGAGAGTTTTCAGGAGGCCATGGGCACGGAATTGTGGTTGAGTACGGATTATCACCCGCAGATCGATGGACAAACCGAGCGTACAAATCAAATGTTGGAGGACATGTTGCGTATGTGCATCATAGACTTTGGGGGTGGATGGGAGCAGTACCTTCCATTGGTGGAGTTTGCTTATAATAACTCCTACCAGTTCACCATTGGCATGGCTCCATTTGAGGCGTTGTATGGTAGACCTTGTCGTTCCCCAGCATGTTGGTTAGAGGTGGGGGACAACAAAATACTTGGGCCGTAGGTGATTCAGGATACTTCGGTAAGGATAGAATTGATACGAAGTCGCATTTGGGTAGCTCAGGATCGGCAGAAGAGCTATGTTAATGCGAAGAGGCTCTTCAGAGAATTCAAAGTGGGGGACCAGGTTTTACTCAGAGTATCTCCTATGAAGGGGATTATGCGTTTTGGGAAGAAGGGGAAACTGACATCGAGATATGTGGGGCCATTTCCTATCATCGAGCGGATTGGGTCCGTTGCATATAGACTTGGTTTACCGGAGCATTTGCATAGGATTCATGATGTGTTTCATATTTCCTCGCTAAGGAAATATCTCAGGAACGATTTGGCTCATACTCACATTGCTTTGGAGGACATCGATCTCCAGCCTAATAGCTCCTACGAGGAGGGGCCGATTGCTATTTTGGACCGAAGCGAGCGGAAACTGCGGTCAAAGATAGTACCGTTAGTACGTGTTCAGTGGCGGCATCATAATGATGAGTAATCCACATACGAGCGCGAGGATGAGATGCGCGAACGTTATCCAGAGTTGTTTTTACCAGGTACTTTCTAGTTCCGAATTTCGGGACGAAATTCTGTTATTACGGGGGAAGTATGTAATACCCCGTACTTTTATTGATATTTATTTATGAGATTAATTAGATTAAAAATAAATTAATTAAGAATTAATCCGGACATAATACAAATGAGATATGAGTTGGTATTTGATTATAATGTGTATATATGACGATATATGAATTTTGAAAATATTGAAATTGTCGCGAGACTGAAATACGATAATTTGGGAAATTTAGTTGGGACGCACGTGTCAGTCGCATCAGGAATGTAATTATTTGAATTAAAAAGTGAATTTTATTTTTATCAACTGAATGATCATTTTGAGTGCGCCAACGAGTCCGGAAGGGTCGAAATAGTCAGAAAACAGTAGCCGGGGGCTTAGTTTGGGTCTCGGGGCATTTTTAGGCTAAACCGGCAACTTAAAAGGGCATTTTGGGAATTTAGAAATTTAGGGAATTAAAACCCACGAAAATTAGAGTTAATATTTATCATTTTAATAGGGCCACTAAGGCCATTATCAGCAAAGAAAGTTAGAGAGTGGTTACGTGAGTTTTGAGAGAAGTGGGAAGAGAAGTTACAAGGGCCAAAACCACCATCTTCAACCTTGGGAGAAAACCCGTAGAGAAAGGATAGAATCAATCCATTCACCAACATCAAACTCAGAGAACTATCTAAGGCAAGTGGTTTAATTACGTTAATTTCAAGTGAATGTTTCTTCCATGCTTAGAATCGATAAAATTGCTTTATATTGGGTATTTGATGAAAACCCTTGAAATTTGAAATAGAAATTCATGATATGTTATAGGGATTGCATGTAGAATATTAGTTGATGGTTGTCCTACAAGAAATACAACTTTTTATGATGAAAAAATGGATTTATAAGGATAAATTGAAGACATGAAATTCTAGGTTCATACCCATAGGGTTTGGGGTAAAATTGGGGATTGATGATAATTTTATGTTATTTAGGAAGATTGGAACCCCAATAATATGTTAAGATACGATCTATGAAAGTTTAGTGACGTTTAGGAACCTTAAAAAACTATTTAGGATGATTTTAGGATGAGTTTAGAGATGAAAAAAATTGAGAAAAACGAAGTAGAATTTCTTGGCTTAAAACTGCCATCTCGTTAGAAGACCACCCCAGGTCGTTTGAACGAGCTCGTTCGAACGAGCTTCTAACGAGGTGATAGTCTGCCTTCTAACGAGTGGGTAGTTCGTTTGATTCCCTTCGTTCGAACGAACTCTCGTTCGAACGACCTCATTCGAACGAGATTTCTAACGAGTTGACAGAATGGTCTTTTTGGCCTGATTTGATTTCTAGTGTCCCGTAACCTTGTTTAATTGATGAGATAACTTTCCCTTGTTAACAAATTGGTATAGTTGGGAGATTTGGGATATATTGAGGAGTAAAATATAGAAGAGTGGCTTGAACCAAATGATATTTGTGGATTAGGACGCGAGTGACTAATCACGATGCGAGGATAATTGATGACTACAATACGTATAAATCGGGGACATGTGATTTGTGTAATACTAAAAGTTGGTATAAGAACGAAAAATATACCACTAATAAAATATGGTAATTACTAATATGTGTGCATGCTTAGTATATATGATTTTATGTGTATGACATACCTACCATACTTGCTATCATGGGAGGTTTGCGTTCGTTTAGGGCCATCTAATCTTTGTGTGCCTACAGGGGGGATATAGATTGGTACCTCGAGGACATAGGTCGGAGAAGGACTTATTGAGAAGTTAATAAGTCTGCTGATCATGGGAGCGTAGGTATGTGCGTGACCCATGTGATGTGAACTATGTTCGCCTCCATTGTTTGTGATTATTACTATCTGAGAACGATTCCTGAGAGATTCGGAATGCGTGATCCTTATGTACGTGATGTACCGGGATGGGATAGCAGAGTATGTGTGCATCGTAGCTTAGTCTCGGGTGCTAGTATTGTATATTTATGATGAGAATAATATACGGTTAAATGAAAAGAATTGTCATGTTTAAATTGTGAAGTATAATTATCGTAATGAACGCTAAAGATAAAAAGGGATAAACTGTGGTGATTTGTATTGCTAATAATTGAGAATCCGAGAATTAAAGTAAAACTCTCTATTTAATTGATGATGTTGGAATTAAATTGCAAATCGAGTAGAAAGGTTAGAATTTGTTTTGGTCTAGATAGATATGAGAATCACTTGTATGGGTACGGTACGTTAGGAGTGCACAAATAGTCGAGAGGTGAGTATTTCATGTGAGAGCACGTCCTAACATGTATTTTGCATTTATTATTTTAATGTCATTAAAGCATTTGCTATTTTAAACTATTTTCCACATTCGGGCTCTGACCCGTTTGCCTTTAAATCTATTTTTGTAAAAACCTTTTTAGGTGCCCAGCCACAAGGACACCATGCATAGGAATTCTATTCAAGTGACGAGCTGTAGCTGTTGTGGAAGTTACAGGGCCTTGACAGTAGACAGCTCCTTTTCTAGTCTTGACTCCATGTTCAGTTTATCATTTGTAGGGCACGTCGCCCATTTCCTTTAGAGACATTTTATATTTCAGTTATTCAGACTTTGATTTGTAATTAATTCAGGATGCAAACTTGTTTTATTTATTTCAGTATTGGGATTGTTGTGAGGAGTATTTCCTCCAGACTCATTATTACTTGTTGGTTACTCTATTGAGCTTTTTATTGTGTATGGTTATGTTAATTTTATAATTTCACTTATTGTATGTTTCGGATTTAAATTAAAATGGACATCTCACTTTTCAAATATTAGGTGGTTAGTAATTATTAAAATGTTTTCGACAGTGATGCTATTAACTGAACCAACTTGACATTTTGTATTAATTTAATAAAGGAGTAGCTACCCGGTATTTAATTAGTCGGGGTGTCACAACATTAAAGTTGACTGTTCATTTTTGGGCGAATAGTTATTACAACTTAGATTTACCGGTTTTGTGGAAAGTATGAAGTTCACTCTTATCTACTTATGTTTATTTTGGTTTAAAGACCAATATAATGAAAGAGTACAACACAATCCATTGACTATTATGGAAATCTAAATCTGTAGCATGCTTTGATGCTACAACTTATTGATAATGGCAATATAATTTAAATTTTGGGACTTGGATTTGTCGACACTATTGCCAAGTTGCTAAAATATTATGATACTGTCGTTGCAATATTCTTTATTAAGATACATTAGGTATTATATGAAGAACAAATCACATTAAATGTAAATACCTTTTAAAATGTAATTACCTTTTAAAAAAATGTAAATAACTTTTAAAGAAGAAATTTCGAAACAAGTGTCAATTAACACATTTGTATAAGTGTCAATATAGAAAATCCACGTGATTGGGCTATCGTGAAAGACATTAACGAAGCATGCTTAAGATACAAGTATTTAAATATGGCCAATATAATCTTGATATGGTGGATTTTTTAGTGCTTATTTTGACACTGCCATATGATATCATAGAGTGTTTCAGAATTATTTATTTTTGTCGTTATTGTACACATGCATGTGAATGAAAGAATGTGACACAAATAGTCTTTTACAAAGACATTATTGGACCATTATGGAATAACCCTATTTATACACCTTATTGGATGAGTTGTTAATGTTGTGGTGCATGGAAGCGATCATGCTCCTGAATTAGTGTGTGAGCGCCATGACTCGCATTAATGATTTATTTGATGAAGATGTTTATGGAAAACCATTTAAGGATGACTCAAGGATTATTGCGCACTTTATGATAATTATGGATCAAGTGGGAGACTATTAGAGAATTTATTTTATTTTAAGTAATAAGAATATAATCCAAATAAAAACAATACGACATGAAATCTTTTTTTACCCAAACACAAATATCATCATCATCATCATTGTCTTAATCCCATCATATGGGATCGTTAATATGGATGCTCGTTTTTCAATCTAATCTTTTATAAGCAATATTATCATTCAAATTTAATACCTTAAGATTTCTCCTGATAATTTCCTCCCATGATATCTATTATATGCAATATTATCATTCAAGTTGAATATTTTTTGTGTAATTATGATTAGGGTATAGGTATCCCCGCTCCTCTCAAACCTCCTCGCACTCCAAAAAACTATTATATACAAAACTAGTCTCCAAAAAAAAAGGAAACCAACTCCATCTATCTCCAACAGCGTGAAAAAAACTCTAAACAAAATTTTTAAGCTATTAATATTTTGGATCTCTCTCTCTCTCTCTCTCTATATATATATATATATATATATATATATATATATATTAAAGTTAATAAATACAAATTCTTTTTTTAACTAAATAAGAACATCACCAAATTAAAATATTAAACGACACGATTTTTTCTTACTTGACACGCATACGAAACAAGTAAAAGCGACACGACCTAATTCTTTTTTATCAAATGCAAACATGACCCAATGAAATTGCACACCCTTTTGTATAATTCTCCATTATGTGCTCCATAATTATATTAATTCTAAGAGTCACTTTGGTTAATGAAAGGGTACTCCAAATACCAAGGGTCAAAATGACTATTGGGCATCTACCTTGATGGACGGTTGATATTAAGTGACTGTTGGAGATTTAGGTCATGTCCCTGCCTATAAATAAGTGACTGATTTCCATCATTCAAGCACTCTAAAATGACAACATAATGAATTTATAGGAAAGGGAGAGAAATCTAAATTCTCAAGGAGAGTAAATTTCCAAATAAATTTTTGTCCATACTGAGAGATCTGACCGTTGGAATGCGTTGGAATTGGAGTATGTTCTTGATATATACAAGATGAAGCCACGTTCCGAAATCCAGGCCGAACTGACATCGTTAAGGTTAACTGCTACGTCAATATTTTTAATTGTGACAATTATGGAGGTATGTTATTTTAACACCTTTTATGTTTCGCATAATGCTTATATGTGATAATCATGAAGATACAAGGTCCTTTTATTAAGAATATTTGTATATGAAAATTTAATCAAATTAATGTATTATTGATTAATATTATGTTGTTCTTCAAAATGATTTTACAAACACGAAATATATTTTTAACCTAACACGATCACAATGATAAGCTTTAGTTTCAAATCTAGGAAGAAAATGATAAGCTTAAGTAAAATATTTGGTCATGTGTGTGTGTAGTAATAAAAATGAGATTTTGGGTTGTGTCATTTTCATAGTGTATGTATTCGTGTTAGGTAGAAAAAATATGATTTCAAGTCGTGTCGTGTATTATATTTATTGTATCCGCGCTTGGTAGGAAAACTAAAATTTTATAGCATGACTTGCCATTTTTATTTAGATTGTATTCCTATTCGATAAAAAAACATATATTACGTGTCATCTAGTGTCTTGTTTTAATTGGATGTATGACTTTTTGATATAGAAAAAATAAAATTCCATATTTTTTTTTTACTGCAATATTTAAAAATCTTTGCTTTAAATTAAACTATAATAATTACTAAAAATAATGGGTATCACTTCACTGAAAATAGAGATTAATGTGATTACTAAATCATAATAGCCGAAGTTATTTCACACATAAATTTAAGAATAATAATTACGATTCAAAAAGAAAATCCGAAGTAATTTTAAACATAAATTTTAGCTTATTAATTATGGCTCAAAAAGAAAAGGTTATTGGCAAGACTAATATGGTTCAAAAACATCTATTATATATATATATATATATATATATATATATATATATATAACTTCTTTAAAACTTTTTGAGATATAAAGTCACGTACACATAAGCGAGTTGAATGTTATAAAGTCGCTTACAGAGTCAGAGCCCCTAAAGTCACGTACAAAATATTAAGTATTAGAGTTCCACATGAGTATATGTTCCCTATTAAATGTATATCAGAACCCCGTCCCTAATATTTTGGGTATCTTAATTAAATAAAATCTCCAAGAAACTGAATTCATATTGAAATATCTAAATAAAAACTATAAACAACTGTGGAACCGAAAGGCCTACTCATTCCATAAACTAGGTGTCATAATAAAGTGAAGGAATAGAAACTAAACTAACTAATAATCATAAAATAAATAAACTCCAGTTGCACCTCCAAGGTATATCTCTAAAAAAACTCCTATGCAACTACTCCAACAATAATAACTGAAAATGTTAGTCAATGCACAGGGTTAGAGCCCCGAGCATGATTACCAGCTACTCCCTCCAATTAGGGTCCGTGAATCCAGATAATAGCATTATACATAATAAATATCACAATATAATATTTTAAATTAAATGGAATAATTAATAACGATGCGGGAAAATAAACAACCTATGCGAGAAATACTCATTCATGCCATCTCCACATCTAAGTCCAATTATTCAATCATTTAACTTAATTTGAGTTATTCCAATTATTTAATTTCCATAATTATAAACATCACTTTGTGGAACTCCCACTTAAATCTTCATCTCATTTTATTTGTTTGGTTGCAGTACTTCCGTTGTTATACATTACACACATTCCCCTCGCCATAGCCAATCGGTCCGTTAAATTAATTCGGTGAAATTAGTTAATCTAAGATTTCGAGTAATTAGACTCATTATTATTTTAAACTTTTGAGTTAAACTTTAACTATTTGGAATCAATCAAAAATGGAATTTATTTTAAATAAAAATTATTTACATGTGTCACGTTATAATAAAAATATATTTTTGGATAAAAATGTCCGGGACACACTTCGAGAGGTATTACTGGCTCGTTCGGGCATTTTATACCCTTAGGAATGATCACGGGTTATATATATCTGAGTTGGGTAGTTGTCGGGCTAATTAAATTATGTATTTGGGAAAATTTGGGGGTTCAAAGCTGGGTCCTAAAGTCCAACTAGGGATTAGCCATTTATTAAGTGTCTAAGTGAGAGTAAACCACTCCCCCGCTATCATCAGAGAAAATCTAAAACAACATTTACGGGAGAGAGAAGGAGAAATACCAAAAAGAGAAGAAAGAAAACTCTAGGAGGACGAACAGAGGTTTCTCTATAGAATTTCAGGCAAGGATTCTCTTCACATATTTATTCAATTTGTGTTATTATTATATAAATGTTAACTCCGTGCTTAGATTAGAAGTTGAATCATGTTTTGAGATTTTTGGGAATTACATTTAAATTGATGGATTTGATGATGAACAATACATGTAGAGGATTACAATTTATGCAGAAATTGTTCCAGAGATTTAGGTATCGTAAATCCGAAAATACATGGAAGATTGCTTAAGGTTTAATAGTTATTTAGGGGTATTTGACTAATCAATGTGTAGAATAAAATTGTTAAGTAATGGAATTAAATTTTGATCTTGATTTCCTAATAATTTCTCCTTATTGTGAAATGAACCTGGATGGAATTTGGAGCTTTTGAATCGTTAAAATTTGGTATTTCTAGTAACTTTGTTGTGATTGAATCTGTAAGATGTAAGCACAAAATTCTGGGTTTTCGCATGCCCGTTTTTGGGTTTGAATGTATTCCCGAACTATTAAACTCAAGTAAGAAAGAAGTGGGGTAGTGGGATGTTTTATAAACAAACCGACACAAATTGCTCGAAACTGCATTCTCGTTCTAACGACATTCCATGGTCATACGAACGAGAATTTAGAAGAAAAAAAATTCATCTCGTTTGAAAGGTGGTTCGAACGACATTTCAAACTCATTTGAACGAGATGCCTAAATTCGTTCGAACGACCTATCAACCCACATTTTTGGCCATGAATCTAGGAAATTTCAATACGAACGAGTGGTCGCCAGTTTCGTATTTTTTTTATTTTTTTAAATTAGTTATGATTTTTCTACGAAAAAGTGTCCAAGAACCAAATCTTTAGATGGAATGAATTAAAAAAACAATTGACAAAAATTCTAACTCCCAATAATAAATTCATAAGTCTCAATATATCATATGTATTCATACCTTTAGAGACCATGAAAATATTAAAAGGTTGATGCCGTTTAAACATGACACGACAATCGGGAATGATGATATCTTTAATTTAGGCTTGGCCGCTACGTCTTCAAACTCAAATGTCATAGGCTTGAAGGACACAAACTTCTATCCTACGATTCAAATATTTTTGTTCGGAATTAAGCCAACACTTACAAATTGTCTCAATTGGAAATTGTCCTTACAGATTAAATAGGAGAATTTAAATTATTAGTTCCTAAAAAATAAATTATTGTCATGTTGTAATTATGTGTGAAGGATTTGTGCTATGTTAAGATTTATAGTAATTGCATGTGTAGTAGTAAATTCATAAATGGAGTGTGGAATAATTATAAAAATATAATATTGGGATAAAAATAATTGGGACGTATTTCGAGGAGTACACGGGTTGCTTTAAATGTTTAAACTGTTAAAAATGGTCCCGGACCTATATATTGGGAGACTTTCGAGCTAGTTTGGTTATGTGTTCGGGTCCTTTTTGGGCCTAACTTTTGTAATTTTAACCCAACTCGTGATTTGGGGTTAATATATGTTTAAGTTCAAGAGTAATAACTCTCCACTACCGATTAAAAAACCTAAACAAACACCTCAAGAGAGAAAATGAGAAGAACCAAAAGGGATAAGAGGCAAGAGATTTAAAGGGAATTCAAGGGGACTTTTTCCACTACATATTAAGGCAAGAACTTTCTTTCTCAATTTAAATTTCAATTTACTTCTTGATGCATTGAAATTATGCCATGCTATTCTTGGGTTTTAGATTAGACTTTGACGATTAATTGTTAGGAATTAATCTCATTCATGTGGAGGATTAATTAGAACATAGGGCGTTAACCCAAAAATCTAGGAATTGATTCTTTAATTTTGATAATACAAGCCTTAGGATTCTTGGAGTAATTTTGGTGAATCTCGAAATTACGTGTAGAGGAGATTTGGACATGTTATTTTCTACAAATTGTGACTTTAAATTTCGGTTCAAATCATGTCTCCGTAATATCTTTTTATAAAAAATGTTTAGGTTATTGTAGGAGAAATAAGGGATTAAAGATCTCAAATTCTCATATGAAATATGGAAATTTAGTGGTAACAATTGGTGTGATTATATGGAATAAATGGTTATATGATGTATAACTAGGTACTAAGTACCCATTCACGTGTTTATACAAATGAAATCACGTTTGAAATGAATCTAGAAGAAGAAACAAGAAATTTCATATCTAAGAAAATAAGAAGATCTGGGAACTACCATATTCCAAATCGATTTGGCCTTGGAGCGAATCGATTCGGTTTGGCAGCGAATCGATTCGGCCAAGAACCGAATTGATTCGGCCCTGGGGCTGAGTGAGCAGGGGCCATGGTTATTTCAGGAATATTTTTAGAAGTCCGAACGAGTTGGTAGGACGGTGTTTAGGCCAACGGGGAATTTATTAAACATATAAATGTGGTGTATATGTCAATGAGGATATTATATTTTACAATATGGTTAAATAAATTGGTAAAGGAAACAGAATTTATAATTAACTAGATGGTCAATTATTAATTGATGAACAATTATGGATATCATGTGAAACATTTAACTAATTGTAGAGTAGTTACCAATACATATTATATGGGAATAATAATATGTACTTATGTGTAACTGTATGGATGTACCAATGCTCGGGGACGGTCCTATCGTCTTGAGGTTTCTCGCCTTCAGGACCGTAGCACACATCGACAGAGGTGAGCTATGCGTTGTGTAGGTCATTTAGTTACAACGTAGCAGCGCCATCTACGATATGTAGGTGTTGATGCTGGGATCCTTTATCATTGTTGGGTATGGGCCGTGAAATAGTGTACTGCGTAGGGACCACCTCACTTATGTGTGTTTTGTGATGTCCTCTTTGGATAAGAGATTCCTTTAGACTGGCCGATGAAGCACGAACGAGACACCACTGATAGATTCCTTTACGTGTCGCATATATATATATATATATATATATATATATATATATATATATATATATATATATAAAGTACCCGAATTAACTTTGATCAATTAAATTGTCTAAGAATGTAGACATAAATCACAAACCCTTACTATGTTGTGCATAATAAATGCTTATACCACTTTTTATGAGATATATAAGATTGGAATACCTTGTAATTGGGTAATTAAATATAGTCGGCTTCGTTGTAGCAATTGATTATAGCTAATTCCATTGTTATTAAATTGACACAGTTGTCACATATATTATGTCGGGACTTGTTAGGATGTGGGTAATATCAAACTTCGATGAGGGGTGAGATTTTAATATCACGTGAGTGACGATGGGAGATATTTACTTTGTATCGACTGTATTTAATGCAATTTAAAATTGAATAAGTTAATTCTTGCACATCTAGGGCTTTGACCCAAATTTAAATGTTTTCTCCCCCCAGGTGCTCATAGATAGGGATAGTGGGACTGCTGACTTGGCTTGCATTGTCATTTTTCTCCTTAGGCATTTCAGATCAGTTGATTCTAGATCAGGTTCTTTTCAGCTTTAGTACTTATTTTTATTTGAGATTATTGTATGGGCATAAGCCCGACATTCATTTATTTTATGTTGTGTGGGTTGTTTACATTTATATTGAGACTTATTGTACTCTTGTTGTTGGATTGAACTTATGTATTATTGAGATGTTGATTCAAACTAAATTATGGGCCTTTAATATATCATTTATATTATGTTGATGCTGAGAATGATATTAGTTGAGAAACAAGCCTCATCTTCGGCGTATCGTGCCTGGCCAGCCTTTACGTGAGAAAATGGGGGTTGCTATAGAGACAATTGAAAAGAACTACAAACATGCTGAATTAAAGATCTTACTTATACACATTCACGACTAGCTTTCCAAAGTCCTAAAATTTTAGAGTGGTTAGAAGAAGTAGCTACTGTAGTTTGTTTAGTAAAACACCAAGAAATAACAATATTCAAAAGAAATATATATCTTGTTTATGATTGACACTTATAAGGATAAAAGAGATATCAAAAACCTTCATAACCTACTGACTCATAACTATTAAAATAATTAGAATAATATAAGCTCATGTTAGTGGTTCCTCGCAGATATCTTAGGATATGCTTCGTACCGATCAAATACTTTTCTGTTTTTTTAGAACCATATTTAGAAAGAAAGTTGGCAAAGAATGAAATGTCTGTTCTAGTGCATTGTGCCAAGTACGATAATGCACCAATTACACTTAAATATCATACGTCTCGACCCAATATTTCATCATCGTCATTTTTAGGACGATATTGATCTATCTTTACGTCTAAAGACTTGAGAACTTTGAAATGGCTATAAATTATAAGATATGCTCTGATACCCATCGTTAGAATCGAAGGTTCCTGGAAAATACCAAATTTTATATTTCTCAAATGTCATGGTTCACACAATATTCCAAATTTTAAAATTCTTTAAAGATTAACAATTAAAATCCTTAAATTTTATTTTTTTTCAAAATGAAAATTAAATTAACCTAAACAAATATTTAAATTTCTATTTAAAAAAAATTAATTCAAGTTCTAACTATGCCAAACAAACTAAGCATGAATATTTTCAAATTAAATTAGTTGACTTAAATTAAACTAAAATTACCCAAATTTAAACTACGGTTGTGATTTAAACCAATTTTATCTTTTTAACCCTAAGAAAGCATCTACTTGATTTTTCAAGATATAATAAACACACAACTACAAGTCCGCGATGAACAAGGAAACCCCACAACGAGAAAAATCCCGGATGACCCAGCCAACAAGTCCACTAGGTATGGATTTACAAAAGACATGACAAAAGACTTACTTCCTCAACTTGACTCCCTCTCAAACCTTGATGCTTCTTTGTTCTTCCACATCCGCCTAGTCGGCAACTCCGGAATCCACTTCATCTCGAAATCCACCAATGAGGTACAACTATCGTCAACTACACACGAAGAATTTCTCGGTATTCACACCTCAAATCAAAAACACAAAATTCTTCGTAGGAAACTATCTCCTTTTGGGGTAGAGAATGAAAACCCGGTGCCAAAATGATGATCTCAAAACATATGATATAAAGAAACTTGGATCATGAAACAATTGGGGGTAAAAATCTTGGTTTTGTTCTAGAAATTAATTCATTTTAATTAACAAACACAAAGGTGACTTTTTCAAAGTGTTTATCTCATTTGGAAGATGGAAAAAGTTTTGGCTCTAAAAAACTCTTGGAAAATATGGAAAAAGCCACTTAACAAAATGTATTCCCGAACTATTAAACTCAAGTGAGAAAGAAGTGGGTTAGTGGGATGGTTTACAAAACAAATCGACAAAAACTGCTCGAAACTACATTCTCATTCGAACGACATTCCATGGTCATTCGAACGAGAATTTAGAAGAAAATAATTTCGTCTCGTTTGAAAGGTCGTTCGAACGACATTCCAAACTCGTTTGAACGATATTCCTAAAGTCGTTCGAACGACCTATCAAACGATATTTTTGGCCACGAATCTAGGAAATTTCAATACGAACGCGTGGTCACCAGTTTTGTATTTTTTTGATTTTTTTTTTAAATTAGTTATGATTTTTCTACGGCCAAATGTATGAATTTAAGCCTCAAATCCCCAAATATTCTTCCCATTGAGTGTTTTTTCCCTCCTTAGCCTTCCAGGGTTTTTCTAATGCTTCAATATGTTTTAGATATTACTAACCTAAAAACTAAGCTTCCCATGAAATTGGGCTTGGGCCTCACTTAAGCCCCAACATAATGAACCCAAATAACATTCAAAATGGTCCAAAACTCTTCCCAAGTCATGTACTTAAACCCCATTATTTTAAGTAAAAAATAGACATTCCCAACGTCCCAAAGGTTAAAAAGAAAATATATCAAATTCTATTAAATTAAGAAAAAATTGCACCTAGCCCCCTTCAACTATCTTAATTTTATGGGTCACCCCTTTAAATTCAATAGCCGATAAACTCACCCCTCAACTATTAATTTGTTGCAACTAAATCCAAAAGTCGAGTTCCCTCCATTTTAGGGACAAATGGACTAAAATACCCCTAAAACCTAATTTTACCCCCACCCTCCAAAAAAACAAATAAATTCCCAAGTCTCAATATATCATATGTATTCATACCTTTAGAGACCTTGAAAATATTAAAAGGTTGATGTCGTTTAAACATGGCACGAAAATCGCCAATGATGATATCTTCAATTTAGGCTTGGCCGATACGTCTTCAACTCAAATGTCATAGGCTTAAAGGACACAAACTTCTATCCTACGATTCAAATAGTTTTGTTCGGAATTAAGCCAACACTTACAAATTTACTCAATTGGAAATTTATCCTTAAAGATTAAATCGGTGAATTTAAATTATTAATTTAAAATAAATAAATTATTGTAATGTTGTAATTATGTGTGATGGATTTGTGCTATGTTAAGGTTTATAGTAATTGCATATGTAGTAGGAAATTCATAAATGGAGTGTGGCACAATTATAAAAATAGAATGTTGGGATAAAAATAATTGAGTCGTATTTCGTGGGGTACATGGGATGGTTTAACTGTTTAAACCGTTAAAAAGGGTCCCGGGGTATAGGTATATATATTGGGAGACTTTCGAGCTAGTTTGGTTATGGGTTCGGGTCCTTTTTGGGCCTAAATTTAGTAATTGTAACCCAACTCGTGATTTGGGGTTATTATATGTGTAAGGACAAGAGTAATAACTCCCCACTACTGATTAAAAAACCAAAACAAACAGCTCAAGAGTGAAAATGAGAAGAACCAAAAGAGAGAAGAGGCAAGAGATTTAAAGGGAATTCAAAGGGACTTCTTCCACTACATATTAAAGGTTGCTAAATTTAAATTTCAATTTACTTCTTGATGCATTGAAATTATGCCATGTGATTTTTAGGTTTTAGATTAGACTTTGATGATTAATTGTTAGGAATTAATCTCATTCATGTGGAGGATTAATTAGAACATAGGGCGTTAACCCAGAAATCTAGGAATTGATTCTTTAATTTTGATAATATAAGCATTAGGATTCTTGGAGTAATTTTGGTGAATCTCGAAATTACATGTAGAGGAGATTTGGACATGTTATTTTCTACAAATTGTGACTTTAAATTCCAGTTCAAATCCTGTCTCCGCAATATCTTTTTATAAAAAAATGTTTAGGTTGTTGTAGGAGAAATTTGGGAGTAAAGTTCTTAAATTCTCATATGAAATATGGAAATTTAGTGGTAACAATTGATGTGATTATATGGAATAAATGGTTATATGACGTATAACTAGGTACTAAGTACCCATTCACGTATATATATAAATTACTTAAATGAGATCAATTAAATTGTCAAAAAATGTAGACATAAATCACAGACCCTTACTATATTGTGCATAATAGATGCTTATGCCATTTTTTATGAGATATATAAGACTGGGATACCTTGTAATTGGGTAATTAAATATAGTCGGCTTCATTGTAGCAATTGAATATTGCTAATTCCATTGTTTATTAAATTGACACGGTTTTCACATATATTATTTCGGGACTTGTTGGGATGTGGGTAATATCACACTTAGATGTGGGGTAAGATGTTAATCTCATGTGAGTGACGATGGGAGATATATACTTTGAATCGACTGTTTTTATTGCAATTTAAAATTGAATAAGTTAATTCTTGCACATCTAGGGTTCTGACCTAAATTCGAATGTTTTCTCCCCCCAGGTGCTCATAGACGGGGATAGCGAGACTGTTGAATTGGCAGCTCCTCAGTCATTTCAGATGAGTTGATTCTAGATGAGGTGCTTTTCAGCATCAGTACTAATTTTTATTTCAGATTATTGTATGGGCATAAGCCCGAGATTCATATATTTTGTGTTAGTGTGGGTTGTTTACATTTGTATTCAAACTTATATCACTCTTAATGTTGGATTGGACTTATGTATTATTCAGATGTTGATTCAAACTAAATTACAGGCTTTTATTATATCTTTTTATTATGTTGATGCTGAGAATGGTATTAATTGGGAAACAAGCCTCATGTTCGACGTATCGTGCCTGGTCAGCCTTTACGTGAGAAAATGGGGTTGTTATAGAGACGATTGAAAAGAAGTACGAACATGCTGAATTAAAGATCTTACTTATACACATTCACGACTAGCTTTCCAAAGTGCTAAAATTTTAGAGTGGATAGAAGAATTATCTATTGTAGTTTATTTAGTAAAACACCAAGAAATAACAATATTCATAAGAAATATATATCTTGTTTAAGATCGACACTTATAAGGATCAAAGAAATATCAAAAACTTGTATAACCTACTCACTCATAACTATTAAAATAATTAGAATAATATAAGCTAATGTAAGTGGTTCCTCACAGATATCTTAGGATATGCTTCATACCAATCTAATACTTTTTTGTTATTATAGAACTATATTTAGAAAGCAAGTTGAAAGAGAATGAAATGTTCGGTCTAGTTCATTGTTCCAAGTATAATAATGTACCAATTGCACTTAAATATCGTATGCCTCGACCCAATATTTCGTCATCATCCTTTTTAGGACGATATTGATCTATCTTTACGTCTAAAGACTTGACAACCATGGGTGTACTTTGTGCATGTGTTGTATTCATATCAAATCTTTTAAAGACTTTTTTACTATAATTAGCTATATAAAATTCAAAATCCTCAAGAGTGAACACAATTCCACATGCTCACGAACAATCACTGCAGCATGAAGTCTCATTTTAATTTGTACCATCATCGTAATTTTTACACCTAGTTAGTCCTTACTCATATTCCATGATATAAAAGAAATAGACCCATCTATGCCTATTACAATGTTGTTGGGGCATCCATACATTTCACATTGCATTCAAACACATGTACGAACGTCAAATATGGATAATACTTATACATTCAATTTGAACCATAAATACCAAGTGTATCGATGGAGCAAAGTATACCTCCACATATGTAAAACGTAAAAAAAGTACTTCTTAGTATCCAACTTCCCTCAAATCCTATCAATAGCCAATTTCATGCGTGGGACATCTCGCAAGCGAAAATCAAACAATGAACCCTCCTGATATATAACTTCACGGCTTAGTCAGTTATTGAGATCCATCGGTCCAATACTTAAAGGAAAAATAAAATAACGTTCACGCTAATCACATAAATTCCAATTTACAACCATTTTCAACAAAAGTTTCGTATCTTGCCCAATTGAGTTATTATTTTTAGACGACACGTAACCATAAATGTTTACTCATTTAAATTTAAATCATTTCAATTTTATTTAATCCCAAATTTAATCCAAAATTATTAAATTAATTTGCGTCATAATATTTTTTTTCGAAAACACGGGGTACTACAATGCCGAATGAACATTCTTGTCTAGGATTAAGAAACATATCATTTATGTTCGACATGTTGTCCTAGTGCCTGTGACACCCCGCCTATTTTAATGACAAGTGGTCATTCCTTTACCAAAATAAACATGAATCTCATTTGGTTCATTCTTAGTATCACTGTCGAACTTATTACATTTACTAACCACTTATGTTAAATTAAGCTTGTGTCAAATTTTATTTTTTCGTGAACTAATAGCAACATGCGTAAATAAATAATATCCTCCATCCACATAATAATATAAGTCTGAAACATTGCAAGTTAAATAGATAAATTATAAATGTCGAATAAACTATCGGCTCCAAAACCAACATCCGAATCATAATTCTACTAGAATGAAAGTGAATCTAAATATAGAGTCTGATAAATAAAT
Source organism: Sambucus nigra (assembly GCA_949130495.1). NCBI lineage: Eukaryota > Viridiplantae > Streptophyta > Magnoliopsida > Dipsacales > Adoxaceae > Sambucus > Sambucus nigra. Next base: position 62,827,138 of record OX422224.1, on the reverse strand, counting down.
CTGAAAAAAATGTCTAAACTGAATGGAAAATATGCCCAACCAAAATAATTGATCATGAATCCTAACCTAGGAATGAAATAACTGAAGCATCTACTCAAGTCATGCATGCCTCCACAATTTCTTCTGCTACTCCTCCCTGGAAAGAATCATCGAGTATGGCATCCCTCTGCATGGAAACCTAAAAGTTTTTGGAAAACCAGATTTAATACGGGTTAGAGGCTAAAATCTTTGAAAAACATTTAACAAGTATTGTAATTGCAGTTAAAAGTTGTTATTGAATACACACATTAGTTTCACGTACACTCCCTTGAGTTCCTCACCTCTCAACTATAGTGCACACCTAACGTCTCCTATTTAACCCACCTAGTTATGCTACCCAGCCTAGCTAGACAAAAGTATCCAACTAACCATAATAAGTTTAGCACACCCGTACTTCCCATACGATACACTATCGTAGGACCAATAATTAATATTAAACGAACATTTTTATTGAACTATTAATTAAGTTTCTCTTACTTAATTTACTTTTAGATATACACTATCTATCTTTTCGACCATCACACAAAAGTAGAATAATTCACACTTGTATATATGTATCACACTATCTATATATACAATTACGACATCCCCGGAATGACCATTGTGATGCATGCATACTGTGCTATCAATTTCATGTACCTCTCATTCCAAATTAAGGACTATCGGTTCAGAATGGCACCTCGATCCATAAATCAAATAACACATAATAGATACGAACATAGTTATAAGACTTTGGGCTACGCATATACCTGATGTACCCAAATGACATACCAATACAACTATTTTACATTGAAATAGTGATCCACCCAAAGTTCTATGTTCTCGGGCACATATCCAGACCTCGCTGGAATTGCCAATGTGGGATCACCCATTGTGCGGAACCTCTTACGAGAGCAGGAAGCGTAGGTATGTTCCCAAAAATATAAGAAAGCACATAATAGGTATTCGCATAACCTATATATATATCTCCAGTATAGGTATACACCAACCCATAACATATCGAGTATGTAGTATTTATATCTCTCGAATACTCAACGTACTAACGATTCACCCTTAATATTATAATCGTACATTTCGAGTATCACTCACTACCCGAAGGGTCCTAGTTATCCCTTAAATAATTTCAGTAGTAACACATCCCTATCCTGCTGCTATTGATCTTAGGTTATGGTTCACTCTTCTGGTAACCCGATTTCTAAATTCTTGATACGTAACACAATCATTTTACTCTTGTCGGTCCAAATCCCAATGTTTCCCTCATTAAGACTAAGTCGGACTTTAATTATATCTCTATTGGTCTCCTCTAAGTATTTATATAGTTAATACAACATCACTAAAGTTTCAACCCAATCTTCAGCAAGGAAAACTATGTAAATAAACAAAAAAGCCCCATTTCAGCTTTGGTCGCTTGATCAACAAAAACTAGTTGGTCAATCGATCCTGGGTTCTATAGTTTCATCCCGACTTCGTTTTTCTCCATGATTAACACCTCAAGCCTCCATGAAACCTTTCCAAACTCCCATCCAACATACCCAAATGTCAAACATATGTATAGGAATAATATCTAACGTAAATAAAATATCAAATCCTTAATAAATCTACCCATAAGCAGATTAAATCTCTATAAATCATAAAATCCTAGCTTTTGATGTTCTTCATGCACATTCATCAAGATACCCAGATTTCTTTAATGTCATCATCCTTAACCTTATATTTTGTATTATCAAGGTAGATGGATTAATTCCAACATGAATCCTACCCAAAATTATCAATCACACCCCTATAAATCCCAAGAATTAACCCAAATCATGCAATTACAACCCAACATTATCATGGGTATTATAACATGGTTAAAGATATGCACGATAAACACTTGCCTTGTAATAGCATGTCTAATTTTTGTTCTTAGATGATGACATTGTTCTCCCCTTGATCCGATCTCAATTCCGCCAATGTAGTGATAGGAAAAAGGTGTGGAATAGCCTAGGGTTCTTCTCTTCTTCCTCTTCTAAGGCCTCTCCTCTCTACCAAGTGTCGTAACCCTAGACTCTAACTCAAAGGGGCCAATATAACCATCTAAAATTCGGATTTCCATCTACCCTCGATTCCTAAATGACCAAAATGCCCTTACGTGGTACCATGTTTGTTTAAAATCACCCCGGGACCCAATCAATACGCACGGGTATACTATTCCGCCTATTACGACCCATTCGAAATCAACCGTAACATCAAAATCATCATTCTAGTCACTCTACATAAATTTCCAATCTCAACCTTAACATAGCCTACACACGTCTTCCGGTTGAGATATAATAAAATTTCGTCGTTATTACTCACTACAACGTATAATAATTATCACATGTTATTTACTACACGTTTAGTAAATTTACTACATTAATATTAATCTTAATCTCACCCAATTTATATTTATAAAAATACGTAATATTTCACTTTAATTAAATTACTGCACATGTGTAATTTAAAATACCCGAAATAATTAAATTCATAATTATCCAAAAATACGGGGTGTTACAGTGTTGGCCACTACTTCCAGTTCGACCATGCCAAGACATTGCACCTTTTATTTAGAGAAACCAACTAGGGGCCTATGGCAGGGTTCCATCTTACTTTCCCCAAGTCCCAAGCCCCTAAGGCAACATAGTGACAACTAGAGGATCGTCGTGCGGGTATAGGACACCAGACAAATCATCCTTAAAAAATCCAACAATTAAGTGATATTTATTTACCTTCTTTGGGTGATTATCCACGCTAGCTGTTAGTTTTATCTTCCTGATATGAGCACAGATCTTTCCCTCATTGAGGTTGGCCTTCCTTAATGTGAGTTCGTCTCGCTCACCATCATCTGATCCTGCAATAAAATGACACCCAAAAGAGACCATTTTAACCTTGTGGAGGAGCTCCGTGAGTCTCTTTGGTAAGTCTAGTTCCTCCCCTAAATTGTCATTTCCTCTTCTTTTCTATGCATCTTGTTTCCTCCAAGGGGATTCTGAACGTCTACTAGCTTTTCTCTTATCTCCATGATCAGTTATGCCACCTCTTTCCATGTACTTTGACAGTTTTCCTCGCCTAATCAATCTCTAAATTCCGTTCTTTAGGGTTATGCAGTTGTCCGTGATGTTATCGCAATCCTTGGAGAACTCAAAATACTTAATTTTATCTTCTCGGATTGGCGGAGCTTTCAGCTTCCCATGCCATCTCAAGTCTTTGTCCCTACAAATCTCCTCGAGTATGTGATGAACGCCCACTGTTAATGATGAGTACTCATTATACTTTTTTAGCTTGTCGTTCTTCTTATCTTTTTGTTCCTTCCTTTTGTCATTATTGTTGACTATACTCGTCGCGTTACTTGAAAAATAGGTTAACAAGGAGTTTTGTCATTTTTATTAGTCGTTCTTTAGATAATACCCAATATAGATTCCTATGTAGTAACCCACTCACCAGTGCAATTATTGCAGTTCTTTCGTCATAATCTACTACTTCAAGTTTCTCTCTTTTGGAATGAGTGATAAACTCACGAGTAGTTTCCTCGACATTCTGATGGACATTGAGTAGGTTGGCTACTCTCTTATCGGGATTGGCATCCAAATAGAAATTACTCACAAAGAGGGCAGTCAGCTGTTAGAAGTTTAAGATCTATCCGCACGGCAAATTGTTATACTAGATTTGTGCTTACCCTGTGACCCTAATGGAAAATGCTCGGTAACGCATTTTATCATCAATCGACTATATGTCAAGGATAGCTTGATACAGCTACACATGCAGTATTGGATCAATTTTTCCATCATACATTGGGGTAATAATCGGTGTATTGAACTTTGCAGGAGTCGAATAACCCACATTGGACAGAGTTAACGGTGACCCTTTAACGAAACTCTATGAAAGGGGTTCTTAGATCTAAAAATTCACCACAAACTTTCATTCAGTTGTTCCATAGATCCCTACCTGGGCTGGTTTTCTTATTTGACTTTAATTGTGACAGTCTTACCTAATCAACATTGTCTTTCAGATGAGCTATCTTTCTTGGACGTCTAATCAACTTTTACCGACCCTCTCACGCGTGTACAAGATTTGACTCAACATTATGTTCTCCTAATGACGGGCCCTACTTAGTCTGTCCTATAAAATGGTACTTTCCTCGGAGAAAGACTACTCATCATCTTACTTAGGGGCATGAGGTAAAATTCCATCCCTCCTGCAAGAGGGTTCTCTTCTGGCCGGGGTGATAGGATCTTCCCCACACCTACTTTATCCATCTTGGATCATCTGTGTCAGTTGCTTCACAGTCTCATCCATTGGCTTTTGGAATTTATCATGGCTCATCAAAATTTCTTACATGTCGCCCATCCTAACTAGCTTACTGGGAGGATTTGCTTCGGTCAAGCAGCTACTTTATGTATTTTCTTCAATTTCCCTAAATTCGCGAATCAATGCGAAGTGTTTAAATAAGGACTAGGGGAATTTGAATTGGATTTATTGATATAAAATTGTAGGAAACAACAAATGGCTTGTAATCATCACAGAAGACACCAATTTACTGTAACCATAAAACAAATTAGATTTTTATAGGCATTTTGATTTGATAATTCAGATATTTTTATTGTGTACCAGCATAGACATGAGGGATATTCATATGGACATATTTTACATAGTCTGTATACATTAGAGTATGTCGTATACTGCTACAAACAGTCGAAGAAAATGTTCAAGCTCATATGCGCCTCGAGACTGATCTGAATATCAAAGTTCTTCATCAAAGAAGGCTCCGCAAGATTAATTTTGATAAGGTTGTGTTTAAGTACCTTAATGGTCCACTTAGAGTATTGAGATAATTTTTCAAAAAAAATTTCTAAGTGTTGGAGCAGAGCTTTTCGTCAAAATCATTTTTTTAAGTGTTGAGGCGGACTGTATGACGTTTAAGAAAAAAATATTTTTATTTATCTCGTTCGAGTGATAGATGTAAGTCGTTCAAATGACATCCGCATGTCGCGTGAAGTCGCTCAAGCGACATGTCACCTCGTTCGAGCGACATGCATATTTTGTTCGAGCGAAGCGCCGCCTTACATTTTTTATAAATTGGTTTGTCCAACTTTGAGTTTCGGCATAAGACCTGAGATTTTTACAATACATGAAACTGCTTTGGCAGAACCCTTTATCTTCTCACTTTTAGGGTGTTAGTCCCTTGCTTTCAATTCACAACAATCCTAATTTTTATGTGAATTATTTTGGAACTCAAGATACAATCTTTGTTATTGTTCATCTTTAAGGAGAGGGATCTTTACTGTTGATTTAGGTGTCGCTTGAGGGAGGTACTGGGCTGACTACGACTGTGTGTCAATTGGGAGTACTTGAGGGTGTTCCTGGGCTGATCCGGACTGCGTGTTCGTGTGGACTGCTGCGGTTGTTCTATTGTAAATTATAGACTGCGTGTCTATATAGGTTTGCTGAGCTAAACTTATTGCAGATTTCATTATATTCATTGTAAATTGCGATCGAAGTGTTTATAGTGAAATAAAGGTTTTACCCGAAAGGGGTTTTTTCCTAAAATCTGTGAAATAACACTTAGAAAAAAAGTTTTGATGATTTAAATAGTTGCATGTTTAAGGGCTGATTTAATCTGTGAAATAACACATAGGAAAAAAGTTTTGTGATGGTTTGACACACACACACGTAGTTGCATGTTTAATGGTTGATTTAAATTGGTTTGAAAATTGAATCCAACTAAATAAGTTTAAAATTGGAATTCGCTAATTTGGTTTAATCAGTATCATACCGCGCATTAACAAATTGGTATCAGAGCGGGTTACGCTAAGTTATTGCATTAGATTTTATTTTCGCAAAATTTGTGTGCTATTGATTTTTTCGAAAAATCTGTTTTGTGTGAAATCGCAATTTTTCAATGTAGAACTTATGTAATCGGATGCCTACCCTCAATGGCACGATTTGATGATTTAAATAGCTTGAATTTGACGTTTGCGAAAAGAATTGACTTGCTGAAAAAAGAAAATTCTCATTTTAAATCCACTACGAATCTTTTTGCAAACGGTTCAAAATCAAAGGGATTTTTGTCGTGAAAAATTTATTTAATTGGACAATGACTTTAATACTTTAAAATTGTCGAAAAAGAAGAGCGATGACAGAGTCCTATTTTAAAAAAAGAATTGGAGCACTTAAAAAATTTCAGGGATTGTGTTTGTGCCAAAGATGATAAAAATATTTTAACTGATGAGTTTGTGGCACGTGAAGAGACTCTTATGGATAAGTCTGCATATTTTAAGGGAGAACTTGATAACCTTCTAGGAATAATTAAAAATTTAGAGAAGGAGTCCCTAAAATTGGAAGAGTCTAATTCTCTGCTTGAGTAAAAAAAATTTGGAGTTAAAAATTAATTTGACATACTCGAGTAGTGTTAGTAGTAATGGTAGTGGCTCGCATTGTTCATATGTTTCGAGTGTTAAATCCAAGACCATTATTTGTTTTTGAGGGTCAATTAATCCCAAAGATGTTAGAAAAGGTCAACCCATAGGTGCTGTTAGACCCGTTTACATATGTTCACATTGTGGTAGGAAAGGTCACCTTAGGCGTTTTGGTTTCGATCTTTAAAAAAGTCCTAGGAAGTTGAAGTCTAGAGTTCCCGTGGTTTCCAAAACCCCTATTAGACATTTCACATCTATTTGGGTTAGGAAATCATTCTTAGAGGAGGTAGATGGTAAACTAATTGATTCTCACATCCTGACATTATGATGCATCCTTTGCTATTCCTTATGGATAGTTGCTTGCATGCTTTGTTTGTCATACACTAGTTGTGCTTTATGATATATCTTTGCTAGTGTGACGACTCGTGTACTTTTTGTATTAAATTTTTGTTTTTGAATTTTTTTGAAAAATACGAAAAAAATTTATTTTGATAAGTTTTTTGGAAAAAGACAAAAAGAGTTTTGTATTTTGTTTGCACCGTTTATGAATGGAAATTTAGGATGACCAAGTCATAATTTCATTCCATATCCATGTGACAATTTGATAGTATTTTTTAGTCAATATGTCATGTCATCCATGTGTTTTATAATATTTGGAGTCATTAAAATGTAATTAATTGTCACTGCGTATATGTTTGACTCATGATTTCCTTTAATGCACACTTATATGGATGTGTTTGATTATTGTTCTTGTCTTATCACATATTAGTCGAGTGTTTTCAATTCAATTATGTCTTTAAAACGAACTAAGTGCAATAATATGAGGATAATAAAAGTAGTGCATGTAAGAACTGGTTCCCATGAGGAAATTATTTTAGGATGAAAAAATGATGAGTGACACGAGAAAGGACTGCGAGAATAATAATCACGTCATGAAAGTCACCGTTTGAAAAGAGGTCAGAGAAAATATTATGGCAATATAAAGAAATATATGCCAAAAATGGGCCAATAAGTTTTCTCTAAGTGTAGAATTTATAACCTCATTAGAAAAATAAAATGAATATTATTTATGACGGAGTTTGGTTGGCTATAAATCAACCGGTTTCCACGTCCTTTGAGAAGTTCTCGAAATGACATTACATAGTTTTGGACATTATTGGTGTGAAAATCATTTAAACTTTGATGTGTCGATTTGATTTAAGACGATGTCATTTAAATTCAACGTTTTTACACCTAAGGATGATTTTGACGTTCCTTCATTAGGAGTGCACTTATGCATCGTGCACATATGAGTGATTGATTTTATTTGCCAATTGAATTTGTTCACACCCATCCATACAGTATCCACTATTTGGTTATCTTAGTGTAAATTCATGGTGTGTGATTTATGTAATTTTATTTTTACATTTTTGTATGAAAAATGGAAAAATCAAAAATAGTTTGTGGGATGCTTTTGAGTATGTCCTTTATATGAGTGTAGTTTGATCCATGTTTGCTATGACTATTTATCATGACACTCCTTGTTTATTTTGTTTATTTATTTCCTTGTCTTCAGACAAATAAAAAGGAGGAGAATGAATTATGGGGGAATTTTATATTATGTGGGAGATTTGAGATTTAATCATTATGTTTTGATTTATTTTTATCTCATATCAACTCGATATGTAACGAAGGTATTTGCTTTGTCTCATGTTGCACACCGTGATGAGAAAAGCTTAGCAATTTGAAGATTTTGAAGATGAAGATTTTTGAAGAAAAGTTTGAAGACTTGCATTTTGAGTACCTTTAACTTTGGGGTTCATGGGAGGGTATTAGATTTTTATAGGCATTTTGATTTGATAATTCAGATGTTTTTATTTTGTACCGGCAGAGACATATGGGGAGATTTATAAGGACATATTTTACATAGTCCGTATACATTAGAGTATGTCGTATACCGCTACAAACCGTCGAAGAAAATGTTCAATCTTATATACGCCTCGAGACTGATCCGAATATCAAAGTTCTTCATCAAAGAAGCCTCCACGAGATTAATTTTGACAAGATTGTGTTGTAGTACCTTAACGGTCCACTTAGAGTATTGGGATAATGTTTCTAAAAAAATTCTAAGTGTTGGAGCAGAGTTTTTTGTCAAAATAATTTTTTAAGTGTTGAGGCGGACTGTTTGACGTTCAAGAAAAAAATTATTTTTATTTATCTCGTTCGAGCGACAGAGGTAGGTCGTTCAAGAGACATCTGCATGTCGCGCGAAGTTTCTCAAGAGACATGTCACCTTGTTCAAGCGACAGGCTTATTTCGTTCGAGCGACGCGCCGCCTTATGTTTTCTATAAATTGGTGTGTCCAACTTTGATTTTCGGAAGAAGACCTGAGATTTTTACAATACACGAAACTGCTTTGGTAGAACCCTTTGTCTTCTAAGTTTTAGGGTGTTTAGTCCCTTGTTTTCAATTCACAACAATCCCAATCTTTATGTGAATTATTTTAGAACCCAAGATACAATCTTTGTTATTGTTCATCTTTGTGGAGAGGGTTCTTGTAACACCCCGCCCGCCCGGGGCGAGCGAGCGGAGCGCTACTCATCGATAAAACTAAACTAATCCACAAATAACAAGGTATAGAGCATTTAAATTCCACAATAAAACAAGAAACCACTATTCTCATCTTCAAATTAATACAACAAATCTCTCGAAATAATTACAACAATCTAACTATCTCGAAAATAAAATAAATCTCCAAATGCTCTATACATCAAAATAAATACAAGTCTTCTCATCTCTTGTATTAAAAATTCTTCCCAAATAATTCTCGCTAAAATCATCCCAATTGGTCCATAGCACTCAAATCCGTGCTCACCTGCCAACTAAGAAAAAGATGGGGAAGTACACAATACGACAGGAAGATGTTCAACAAAGATGTTAGCGATGAACAAAGCGCAACAATACGACTACGAATACGAATACTCAAATAATGCAAATCTCAATAGCATTTTATCAATAAATTTCTCTACAACACATTAATCGGAGTCACCAGGCCTCACCATACCGCGCCATACTTTATCAAGTAGCCGGAAAAGGAGTCTTGGCGGGTGTCCAACATCAGTGCCATATTAAAATCTCATGACATCGTGCTTAAAACAACATGAATAATACCTCGTGAATGAAAATAATTCCAACAATTATTTTTCCAGATTTCCAAGAATTTAACAATTCAAAATATGAGTTCAATTAACAAGAATTCAACGGAATAAACACTCACGAGATTTCAGGAGCATATTGTGTAAATCCCCATACCTCAAAATCATCAAATGAATCATCGCATAATTCAGCCTCAAGATCTAATCACACCATCACGTTCCTCTCGCGAAAATAATCAAATCTCGTTCTACCCCAACCTCGAGAAAACACCAAATAAGCTTTCTAATCTAAGGTTGAAATCTTGAATAGGTTTGGGGCTATGGTTTGTAGATGAAAGGGAGTAATTTTGGAGAGGTCTTCTGGTTGAAAAGTTTGAGAAAAAGTGATTTGAAGAGCCAAGCCACGAATTTGTTGATATATAAAGGATTAAGAGTTTGATTAAGAAAAGAGTTCTAATCAGATACAAACACTAAAAATTTTATTCCGGACGATCGGACCGTTGGAATCGCTGGAAATTTTAATATGTTGTAGCGAACGGCGAGACAGGACGGCTGACAAAAATTCAGCTTGATCGAACGGTCGGATTTCTAAAAATATTATTTTTACTGGAGAGTTTTATTTTTCGAGGACTCTTAGAGAGTTTTATGTTTTGAGGACTCTTCTAAATAATAAAAATTCAATTAAAACTCCATTTTAATTCCGATTTCGAAATCGTTTGAAATTCTCGCCTTTAAAAATAATAACCAACATATTTGAGCAATAATAATAATTTTATCTCAAATTTCATTTTTCCTCTTAATTTCGAAAATACCCCCAAAAATTACGCGGGTTGTTACAGATCTCTAGTACTGATTTACTTGCTGCTTGAGGGAAGTACTAGGATGACTATGACTGCGTGTCGATATAGAGTACTCGAGGGTGTTCCTGGGCTGATCCGGACTGCTGCGATTATTCCGTTGTTGATTCTAGACTGCATGTCTATGTAGGTTTGCCGAGGTAAATTTACTGTAGATTTCGTTATATTCATTGTAAATTGAGATTGAAGTGTTTATAGCGAAATAAAGATTTTACCCGAAAGGTTTTTTTCCTGAAATCTGTGAATTAGCAATTTTTTTGTGATGGTTTGACACACACACGTAGTTCCATGTTTAAGGGATGATTTAATTTGGTTTGAAAATTGACTCCAATTAAATAAGTTTAAAACTGAAATTTGCGAATTTGATTTAATCAGTATCACACCGCGCATTCACAATCACCATGCAAGAAACATAGCACACTAAAGTGGCATGGCGAGTATTTATTCACCCAAGTCTGATAAACCTCATGATCACATCGGCTGGTGGTAGTGCTGCCTAGAGAAGGTTCAATCATAGTGTTAAAGAGGTGATCAATCAACTCATTATGATCCACGACAATTTGTACCTTGGTTTGCCATATTTTATAGTTGTGTCATGTTAGATTTTCCTCGTTAGTGATTACAGCGAAAACATTTTTTCTTGTTGGAAGCCATTTTTTATTTTTAAAAATTTCCCGTAAAAAATGGACATTAATACTATTTTACACTTATTTATTGTTTTTAAAATATGATTAAAAATTATTGTCTTTTTATGGCATATTTAGATTGAAAGTCCGTCAGACTCACAATCATCTCCCAATAATGCAAAAATTTGGAATATATTTTCTAATTTATTTTCAAACAAATATGCATTTTTTTTAGGAATGGTTCTAAAACAAATTTTTGTACCACAATTTATCATAAGTGTAGACTAACTACATCTTCTATGTGATAATGAAATAATATTTGCATTATACAATATTAGGTGCGTAGGGGCTCCACGTAGGTCTGTTCTTGTCCAATCAAGAAAATGGATCCCCTTACGCAACGTCTTTCAAATAAATAAAACTCTCTCCTCACAACTATTAATTCAAAAATAAAAAATAAATCTTAGACATTTCATCTACAAATAAGGCAAATGGGGATGCCTTGATTCCACATTTACATAAGGACAACATTGAACAAAAATTAACAAGCAAACACAAGCTCTTAGTAAATTGTTAATATAATCTTCAGTTTAAGCATGCAAACACATTACCTAGTACTTCAAATGGACGAATTTGTCACTCACCTTCTAAGGGGGCGAACCAAACACGATAATAGTATACGCTGGTTTTGACAAACCAAGCATAAACCATGCAACAATTTAAAATTTTATGGGCATTTTTCACTCACGAAGTGGAAAAAATAAAATTGCATATTTTACCATATTTTCTGGGCATTCAAAAAACAATGCCTAAAAGGCCAAAACTTCTCAATAATTGGAGATCGATATTTATAAAAATTATACCATGTTATGAATTGTATCAAATAACATATTAAGATGTTGCTTTTTCATAAAAACTGGTCAAAGTTTTATTTGAGAAAACAAAGTGGAAAAAAAAATAATGTTCATTGTCTTTTCAACAAGAAATCCCAAATTTGCGATTTTAAGAGGTCTTGTTGTTCGAGAGATCACATCCATGTCAATACTAGTGCAAAAATTGCGTAGTATATATTGTTTTAAAACCCTTTTGACGTAGAACATTTATGTAAAATGAAATCAAATTCTTATTGACCACAATGCCTTCAAAATAGCATGCAAAATTACTCGGAAAACAATATTTTTTAACCATAAACCAGAATTTTTAGATTTTGTGATTTTGAGGAGACAAGTTTAATAGCTTATATCTCACTCATTTTCCGAGGACTTTGAAAATATATAAATTTGGGGGGTCATAAATGAATTGTTAGAAAATAATGAATATGCAATCAAATGGCGAAACAAGAAGCAAAGTAGCTCTGATACTAATGTAGAGATAAACCTACGAGAATATAACACATGGAACATAATATAAGTAATCAGTTCTTACCGAATATGCGGAAATTACGAATCGAGCATCGATTTGTTGGTACAGACCTTTTACGAGCTTGAATCCAAGACCGATTTCATGTAGGCCTTGAAGTCGTGAGTTGTGTCGAATTGGCAAAAAGAGTTACTCATAGTCCACAAATACAAATCTTAGTATGCAAAACCCCCAAAACCATTATGATTTATTTAATAGACCACATTGCCATGGCAAATTGTCCAAAAGAATGTTTTTATGGGTTTTATATACTTTATTTTCCATAAAACATATTGCACATAAAATGTTTTGCCATCATTTTCACAAATATGTTGGCAAAATTTGCTGACCTATATAGGTTTCACACAAAATTTCCATCCCATAGATTTTTTTTAAACTTGCTTTTCTTGATTAATACTTTTTTTTTTTTTTATAAATTTTTTTTTATATTTTTCGTTACAATTTTTTTTATGGCTAAAAATTGCTTTCTTGTGTGTGAAAAATATTTTTTTTTTAAATTCAAAAAACTTTTTTTCTTTAATAAATTTTTTGTTTTTTGTCAAAACTATTTATTATTGCTAAAATTTGTTTCCACTAAAAAATCATTAAAATTGTTTCACTTTGGGGTAAGAAAATATTTTTGTGTTAAAACATTATTTTTAAAAATTGTTTTTCGCTAAAAACTATTTTATTTTTGTTAAAATTGTTTTTAATTTTTAATTTTTTCTCGTTAAAAACTGATTTATTTTTGACAACGCTATTATTTATTTGTTAATAACTATTTTTGAAAAGTATTTTCTTAAAAAATATTATTACAAATTATTTTTCTTGAAAAACTGTGTTTTTTCGAATTATAAACTGTTTTTTTCGTTAAAAATTTATGATTTTTGTCCCGTTATAAGTTATTTTTTCGTTAAAATTGATTTTTTTGAAACTATTTTATAATAAATGTTTTATGATAAGAATTATTTTTTTGGTTGAAAATATTTTTTTAAATATATTATATTTACGCTCGTCACTTTTCCTATTAGTTCTATCAAATTTCTCACTTTTGCCACCTGAAAAATTAATGTTATCAAACTATCCTGTTTAAAAAATTAAAGGATTTGAATGAATTTTATTTTCATTTGATGAAATGAAAAATTTGACAAGAAAAAATTAATGATTTTTTTTTTCATTTGACAAGAAAAAATCATGGAAAAATTTGATTACTTTTTCTTTTTTTGTTGCCACACAAGAGAGATTCGCTAAATCGTCATATTATATTGGCTTTTTAAATGGATAGATATTAATAGGATCCCTCTACTCCCGCTCCATTTTCATGTTCAAAGACCAAAATACCTTTAAATTCATTAACTCTTTTTCATTCATTCAAAATTCACATTTACACCCAAAACTTATATCAACTTTCTTATCCCACCTAAAACAAACATTTTATTTATTTATTAACAAAGATTTATTTATATTAAAAATTATGTTGATTATAAAAAAAAATGAGTAAAAAACTTTTATGGTCCCTGAAATGTACAAGTTTGACCAATTTAGTCCATAAACTAATAGTTGACCAATTTAATCCTTAAACTAATAATTGACCAATTTAGTCCTTGAAATTTGCCCAATTTAATTTAAATAGGATAAAAACTGTATTTTAAATAGGATAAAAACAGTTTTTTTATTAAGTTTAATAAAAAACTGTTTTTCAAATATGATAGAAAAACAGTTTTTTTTTCTAAATACGAAAAAAACAGTTTCTAAATAGAATAAAAAACAGTTTTTTAAATAGGATAAAAAACAGTTTTTTGCCTATTTAAAAAAAACAGTTTTTAAATTTGAAAAAAAAATGTTTTTTTTTAAATAGGATACAAAACTGTTTACTCTAAATTAAATAAAAAAATAGTTTTTTTAAACAGTTAAAAATTGCTTAAACAGTTAAAAGCATTTTTCAAACAATTTTTAAATAGGATAAAAAACAGTTTTTTTTTAAATAGGAATAAAACAGTTTTTTTCCTATTTAAAAAAAACAGTTTTTAAATTTGAAAAAAAAAACTGTTTTTTTCCTATTTAAAAAAACAGTTTTTGTCTTACTTAAATTAAATTGTGCAAATTTCAAGGACTAAATTGGCAAAACTTGTATAGTTTAGGGACTAAATTGGCCAAACATATATAGTTTAGGGACTAAATTAGCCAAATTATTAGTTTGGGGACTAAATTGATCAAACTTGAATAGTTCAAGGTCATAGAGGTCTGTTACTCATTTTTTTATAATCAACATAATTTTTAATATAAATAAATCTTTGTTAATAAACAAATAAAATGTTTGCTTTAGGTGGGATAAGAAAGTTGATATAAGTTTTGGGTATAAATGTGAATTTTGAATGAATGAAAAAGAATTAATGAATTTAAGGGTATTTTGATCTTTGAACATGAAATGAATTTCAATGAAATGAATTTCAATGAGGGAAGTGTTTGGTGGAGTGGGAATAGAGGGATTTTATTAATATTATTATTTCAATGAAATGAATTAGACTCTATCACTCATATGGGCTGATAGACCTGACAAAAAGAGGCACGACACGAGACGAGACGACACGACACGAAATTATAAGTTAATGGGTTTAGTCTTATCGAGTTTGGGTCATTAACAGGTCAACACGGTAGAATTGTTATCATAACGGGTCGTGTTTGGGTTTGTAGTCTTACACGATTAAATCGGTTTATACTTGTTATCGCCCGTTAGTGGTACCGGATTTTATTGGGTCGTGTGACCCGAACCAATATTACACGGGTATTAACGGGTACTAACGGGTATTAACGAGTACTAACGGGTAATATATGGTCACCCAACCCGTTACCCGTTTAGACCCGTTAATATTAACGGGTATTAACGGTTCGGATCGTGTACCCGTTAACATTAATGGGACGTGTTTGGATATCATCATTTGACCCGTTAGTCTTAACGGGCCGTGTACGGATTAAAAGTGTTTTCATCCGTTAACCCGTTAACACGACCCATTGAGTGCTCTATGGGCTGATCCGGTCGATTCAACTCAAATATCACACATACTTAATACATTGTTATATAAGATAAACATATGCATAATTTCCATTAATCAATAACATAACATAGATAGATGGAGATGCACGTTCAACATCAACACTAGACTCAGCTTATTTCTTACGAACGTACACAGACATAAACATAAGTAAAACATACAGAGACAGACACATACATGTTGTGTCTATTATGTTGAACACTTGAACACTAGTCGGTTTAGAAAGTAGCAACGTTGGCAGCGGGGGTGATAATTTTATTGCTCACTAAATCTATGGGACCCGTACAAGCACCCAACTGACCACCAACTCCGACGCAAGTGCAACCGGATTGGCAGGGGCTCCAAGGAGCACAACCTTTACCCCAGCATTGACCGAGGGAACTATAAACGTTGAGGAGCATGTTGGAGTCCAACATCTTCTTATTGTTAACAACCGTACTGTCAGTAGGGGTGATAATTTTACGATTGTTAACAACGGAATCGGCAGTGGGGGTGATAATTTTATTGCTCAATAAATCTATGGGACCAGTACAAGCACCCAACTGACCACCAACTCCGACGCAAGTGCAACCGGATTGGCAGGGGCTCCAAGGAGCACAACCTTTACCCCAGCACTGACCAAGGGAACTATAAACGTTGAGGAGCATGTCGGAGTCCAACATCTTCTTATTGTTAACAGCCGAATCGGCAGTGGAGGTGACAGTGGTAGCCATAAACACCATAGCTACCAACAATGTCATCAAAACAACCTTCTTCATTTCCATGTCTTTCTCTTATAATATGGGTGTTTGTTATATCCCAATGGCTCTCCACCATGTAGTATTTATAGAGGATTCTGTCAAACCAAGGCTAAAACCGTCCAATCTACTTTCTTAAAGCTAGAACAGTTTAAAATGGTGAAAACTAATGAGTTGGTTAACCTTCTTAGAATAATATAACAAACACAACGTTACCCTTTTTTATTAAAAAATATCAGACCTTCTTTTTTAAAGTTCGTTTTCATTTCAAAATAATAATTCAATTAATAAAACATATTTTTTTTTAAAAAAACTGTTTTTTATTGAAAATACAATTTTTTTGTTTTTATTTAAAAAAACCAAGTTTTTTTTGGTTTAAATGGCACTTTATTTTAAAAAAACAAAATTTTCATACTTTATTTAAAAAACCATTTTTTTGGTTTTACTTTATTTAAAAAAAACAAAATTTTCATGCTTTTACTTTTTTTTTTGGTTTAAAACCAAAAAAATCTGTTTTTTTGGTTTAAAAAAAGTATAATTTAAATTTTAATAAAAAACTGTTTACTTTCGATAAAAAAAGACTGTTTTTATATTAAGAGGAAAACTGTTTTTTTAATATAAAAAATTGTTTTTATATCCATCGTTGAAAACAAAATAATAAAAACCTTAAAAAAGAAAAAGAAGAAGAAGAAGAAGAAGAAGGAATCTATGTGGCCACTCAACTCTGTACAGCCTCGGTACAAAATTTCTCTGTGCAAATAGAAAAGATCTTTCTCATTTTAAATAGGAGAAATTCTATTTGTACATAAATTTACATGCCGAGACATGTACCGAGTGAGTTAAACGACAAAACATAACATGAGTAAATGAGGAAGTACTTCTATTGTAATATAATTTTTGACATGATTTTTTATTGAAATTACACGTGGCAGGGTGTTATTGGTTTGTTCTTTGGTCCCATTGATGTGGACCCCACAAAACAATCAATAGAAAACCATCACCTCATTTGGTAATTCCATTTTCGGTCAAAAATTCAGTCCCAATATCATTTTCGAAATGAGAATTCACAAGTTAAACATTAAGGAACGTGTTTCTCTTTTCTTTTGTCACTTTATAATTTTTTTTTCAAAATATAATTTTAAAGTTAAAAAAAAACGTCCAATTAAAAAAAAAAAAATATATATATATATATATATATGTGTTAAAATTATGTGTTTTAAAATACAACAAGACAAGACACGCGCGACGTGACATGGAGTCGTATTTTTTTTCATACTGCTAGCGCGGATAATTTTTTACTATTTTAAAAACAATCTTTTTACGATCTAAAAAAAATGATCTGCGCCAGCGGTATGTATAGGCGGTCCGACCACCTATATATACCGTTGGCGCGGACAAACATATTAAAAAAATGGTCCGCACCAACGGTATGTATAGGGGGTCGGATCAACTATACATACTGCTGACGAGGACCATTCTTTTTTAATGGTAAAAAAAATATTTTTAACATTTAAAAAAACAGGTCTGCCCCAGCGGCATGAAAAACATACTACTCCATGTCACATCACGTTTTATTTGGATCGTGATCGTGCTAGTTAATAAAATATTTTTTGTTATTTTAGAAAAAAACTGTGCATATTATTAATGAAATGTTTTATAAAAACTCAACTATTATTTTAAGAAAATAGTTTTATTTCTAAAAATAAATTCTTAAGAAGATTATAATACTGTTAAAAAACACCGAATTCTTAAAAAATAGTGTTAAAAAAAACACTCAATTCTGATTTTGGCACACAAACATAGGAGTCCTTCTACACGCCGCATTGTCATAGGAGTCCTTATGGATGTGGGTCCGCGTTGTCATACCACATCACGCCGCGTTGTCATTAAAAGTCAATTATTTATTTCAAGGTTCTAAAAAACACAGGGTGTGACCGAGGCGTGGATGCCAAGTCTTAAGCCTTAGAAGCATAGACGGGTTTTAGGTGTAAAAAGGCGTTTAGATATTTTTTAATATATTTTAATATTTTTTAATTAAGACAAGACTATTAAAAATACTAAAATTGTACATACTTTAAAATATATCTGAATATTTGCAAATTAAAATACTATTTTTTTAAAATTAAAAAAAAAAGACTCGTTTTTCCACCCCGTACTTCTAAAAAACTTGCGTTTTTTCATGCCTTATCCCCAAAAAACGCGCGCTTTTTCACGCCTTACCCCCAAAAACGTTGACCATCGTTGACCACGCCTTAATCCACGTTTAGGATCAAAACTTGACGTATTTAAAAAACCTCGCCCCTAGGCGCGTTTTTTAGAACACTGATTTATTTTAAGAAAATAATTTTATTTCTAAAAAGAATCCTTAAGAAGATTATAAAAAATTGTTTTATAAAAAAGTTGGAACAAAATCATGGATAAAAATACAGTTTTTTTTAATAAAAAATGTCCAGTTTTTTTTTTTATATATAAAATGTTAAGTGTGTTAAACGTAAACCAAATGAAAAGAAAAACACATTTTCTTTTTATACATTGCCTTTGACCTATGCCACCTCACTCTGTAAATAATCGGTACAAAAATTGTTTGTGCAAATAGTAACGCTCTTTTTAAAATTTTGACCAAAATATCTACATTTTGGTATGCATGACATTTTCTCATTTCATGCCCATGCATGAAATGTCATGCTAAAAGTTATTTTTTTTTGTGTTACATATATAATATTATAAATACTATTATACTATTATAAATACATGTATTTTTTTAAATACATGTATTTTTTTTATTATTTTTTTAAACTATTTTTTATTAATTTTTTAAATATTTTTTTCTTTTTTTAATTTATATTTTTTCTTTTTTTTTATTTTTTCTCAATTTTTTTTTTCATTTTTTTAAACTATTTTTTATTAATTTTTTAACTATTTTTATTTTTTATTTTTTTTTATTTTGTCTCAATTTTTTTTTATCACGGGGGCAAATTTATCGCAGTGCCCTCGGGCACGGGCATCCACTAGTATATATATATGGAGCCATATGGGGATGGCCAAAATGCATGTATGATATTTTTGACATTTCATGCCCATGCATGAAATGTCATGCTAAAAGTTTTTTTTTTTTAATAATTTTAATAGATATGGGATTTTTTTAACTATTTTTTTTATGGACTGGGTTTTATCACGGGGGCATTTTTTATGGACTGAGTTATATATATATATATATATATATATATATATATATATATATATATATATTTCATTAAGTAGCAGGGCTCTCTTTTGTTCCACCTGCAGGGGAGTGAGTGTGAACACTAAGAGGAAATTCTTTAGTGGATTTGCTCGTTGTAGAGATATGTGATATATGAGTATGATGTTATCTTGGGTATTGACTGGTCAGCGAAGGTTTGAGCGATAGTGGACTGTTATAGTAAGACTATCATATTCGTTGTTCCAGAGTAGGTTTTTTTTTATAGTAAGACTATCACTTGAAAGAGGGTCGAGCATGTATATATTATATATTGTAAAAGAGACTTCGGGAAATATAGATGTCTCATTATTTTCGATCTCGGTGTTTAGGGGCTTTTTTTAGCAGACTCAGGGGATATTGGGTTTATTGTCAAGCAGAGAGATTTAGCTCGTTATTTATTTAGCGTTGAGGACTTAGTGATAGTGAAAGTGTCGTATTGTATAATGCCTTAAGCGACGTAAGAGTGAACGATTAGACTTATATATCGGGGAACATCATTTTGGATATCATGGTTATGTGCTTTGGGCCTATGGATCTCGATGACCAATAATGTTAGATACTAGTGTATCGGGGGTTCCTTGTTTGGATTTTGCTTGTGAGACGCCCCACGCATGAACCTTAGTGAGCGTCGAGAGTTGAGAGATGTGTGGTCATTAGGGCATGGACTTAGTGATTTAGTTATTAAACATGTATGTTAATAAAATTATGAGTTAAGAGTTATTTTTATGATTTAAGGCTGGTGGAGCCGGGTAGTGTGATGTAGTAACCATTGTGGAATGTTTGCACCACGAGTGGATCGGTTGGGAAATCTCAAGAATAATTAACTTGTGACTAGTAGGGTAATTGAGTTTACCTTTACTGATAGTCATGCCAAGTATGTAAGGCCTAGTTTGATAAGTATGTTATGTTTGGTATAACAGTGCAGTTATGCACGGGATATAGGGTGTATGGGGGTCCCAGTTAGTTGGATTATCAGTATCGTCCATGATGAGAAGACATGGAAATGTAGGTGTTGAATGTATGAGTATGGGTAACTTAGAAGAAGAATTGGAAAAGTAAGATGGACTGAATCTCGTCGGGGAGAAATATAGTATAGGTTTGTGTATAGCAAGGAGAGCTATCACACATGAGATGGATTGAAAGACAGTAGATATACAGGCAATGGATCTCTCTGAAAAAGGGAGGATCCAACAGTTTTTGGATTTTTAGCGGAGTCGCGCTCAGGCTAGATCAGAGGATGCCTTGCACATAAATGGGAGGATAATTTTACTAAACGAGGAAGATCCACAAAGTGCAAAATTGTGGAGCAGACTCATATATCACAATTTTCTGTTTGGAATACCTCGGGATAGGGTAGTAATATGTATGATAAAGTGTTGGTCCGAGACGATCGACCATAAATTTTGCAAGACTTAGAAATTCCAATGATGAAATGAGTAGGAAAACCAATGGAGTCACTGATGGGTTATCAACATCATGGAAGGGTCAAGGATTCCTTTGAGTAGTGAAATTAGTTGAATAAGATGGAAATTATTGCAAATTTGGGGTGAGCTACTTTATCGGGCAATGTGCCCCCTGTTGATGGAAGGAAGAGAAATATTGCAAGAGTTACGTCATAACTAATAAAAAAATTTAAAGTCTGACATGAGTAGTTAGGTATGATTGCGGAGGTCTCCCACGAAGGGAGTGATGTGATTTAGAAATTAGGGGAGTTGGCACCTAGGGACGTTGGGACCTTTCCCCAATAGAGAGAATGATATATAGCCTCTAGAATATAGGCTTATCGTATTGTAATATTTTTGGCAGAAGTGTAATGTGTTGTGCAGTCGCCAAGGTGAAATGTTAAGTGAAATAATAGGGAATTTCAATGTAAGGTGACTAGAGCGAACTCGTTACTAGTTTGAACGATAGTGTATAGACCGTCGGGGTAAAGAGTACCGTTAGTGGAGTTGTAGAGGAGCAATATATTATTTCCAACTTTGGGGAATATATGGATGTTGTGCGAGGAAGTATCCAAATCTATTAGTACCAGACTTTTCCGAATTTTGGGGACGAAGTTCCTTTGCAAGGGGGAGTATGTAACACCCCGTATTTTCGAGAAAATATAAATTATATGTGTCACAGTAATTTAATTAATTTGAGAAAATAAAGTAAAGTTAAATATTTATTAATTAGCAAGAAATGGATTAATATGTATGTGATATTATATTTACTTGTGTGATACGTAAATTAAATTCTATTATTTTATAGTACGTCCTAAGTGGGTAAAAGCAACGGGCTAACAGGATATTATTCCGGACGCGCGTGTGGGGTCGTTTGGGGAATATGATAGGATATTAATGCTTGGTGACTCGGATGGTAATTTCGAGTGCACGGTTGATCCATAATGGACTATAGTAGTCAAAATTAAGTTCTCGGGGGTAGTAATTGAGTTCTGGGAGCTTTTTAGACTAGTTGGGACTCACTTAAGGGTATTCGGATAATTTTATATTAACATATTAACTTAATTTCGGGATTAGGCATATAAAATAATAGGGTTAGTGTTGGCAGTCATCCACCTTGTTATTCCAAAGCCCTAAGACAGAAGGAATAGAGGAAAAAGAAGGGAAATTAAGTGAAAGCTCAGGATGAGGCCAAACTAGGAGAAATTTTGGGGACTCCTAGATTTGATTCATCACACATGAGGAAGATTCAGACCCTACAAAAAATTTTAAGGCATTTAATTATGTTGCTTAATCGTATAAGTAGTGGTTTAAATTCATATCATAGTAGGTGTATGAAAATATATTTTTGGGTGGGGATTCACATGTAAATGAGCTTTTTTGAGATATTTATTCCATAAATAGCGGTGTGAACTCGTTTATGAAATTATTAAATGATTCCTAAATGATGAAATTAGGATCGTGATAAGCATTTTAGGATTGATCATGGTTAGTTATGTTCTTGAATCGAAAATACAAGATTTTGGGGTGTTAATCTATGAAAATTCAAAGCATGGAAGAATCGGAATCTCTAAAAGGTGACGCAGACGACCTTAATGATGTTTGATCAAGTTGATTTTTGGACATCGACTTCGGCTCACCTTCAGCTTCAACATATCCAAATTTCAGTTAATTCTGATGGTCCGATCGTGATTGAGACTATTTTTTATAACAAAATAATGGGCAGATTCGTAACGGACAAAACTACGTCGCTTTGTGGGCGTGACAACAGGAATGAATCGATTGCTGTCTAGTTTGTTTGTTTTTTTATTGAGTTTTGGAAATGGGGAAATTTTCGAGTTAGTATGGGATGTCCGCAAAAGAGTTAGAACTTCTAGAAATGACTTTAAAATATTCTGGAATATCTTGGGATGATTGGGTCATATTCGGGGTTAAGTTTAGAGTATCTGGAATGAATACTACCCGAGGAAACTTAATAATGAGTTCATGATGAAAATTCGATAAAACAGGGATACAGACTGGTGGAGGTAGGCTTAGTGTCAGGAATAAAATATAAATATGTTATATATAAATAAGTAAGTGACTACTTATGAATTTGGGAGACGATTGTAGACTCGGGAACGGGCTAGTGCTATGAGTGATATGCACGGTTAGCCTAATTGATTTGAAATATATCACTACAACAAACTGTCTAATCAGTGACAAAAAAAATTATGAAAAAAGTAATTTTGTCATAAAAAGTAACCTTTCTGTGAGGAAAAACACGAATTGAGTGTGTAGATGTTAAATTGGTGACGAAATAATAATATTTGTCAACAAATACTCATTAAAATTTTGACGCCATCATTCCCGCGTTGCAAAATGCTCCATTCATCTATTCGTGACAAAATTATTATACATTCAGTGACAAATACGTTTATCACAAAAAAAAATGGTGACAAAACATTTCATCAGTTATTCCTTAAAAAAAATAACAAGACTTATTCTTCTAAGCCCTAAATCGATCCCCAAAAATCACACACTCAAAAATCACTCACCCAAAGCTGCTTCGTCCTCATTTCTCACGGCTCCAGCTCTTGGGTCTCCGATTTGAGAAACGAGAAGGCGAGAAGTTACCAACACCTGTCTCCGATATCTCCTCTGTCTCCGGTGGATTTCTCCATTTCACCGAAAAATTCATCCATTTCGTCTTCGTCTAGTCAATACAGACTTTCGATTTTTCTTTGTATGATGCGATTCTCCTTGACATTGTTCGGGAATTCTTCTTTAGGGCGGTAGGTTCTTCTGTCAGGTTACATTTATTGGTGAATGGGGATGAGATTATTGTCACCCCAGACACTATTGTCCATATTTTGCACATTCCCCATGAGCCCAAGGCTACGTTTCCAGGTCACAGTGACCCTGCGCATAGAAATGGAATACCTCCTGCTGATAGCTGATTTATTTTCTTTATGTGATTTGTATTTGAGGATACAGTTCTGGGCATGTATTTTGAGATATTCTGATGGTGCTATCTATTTCGATACATTTTATTATATATGTATGGATATATCGTTTTATTTATAGCAGTACTCTTTTTCTGATATTTGGAGCATCAATATTCTGTTTCACTGTATATAAATTTGTGTTAGTGTGTATGCTTCATCTTTGTTTTTATGTTCCATATTGTGAGGATTGTACTTATTTTTTTCACATTAATCTTATACTGCCGACTATCTCTGTGACATTATCTAACTATGTTGTTTTCTTGATTTATTATTATCACATATGCTGGATATTTGGTGTGTACTTTATGTCCTCCCTTTGTCTTTGTCGGGAAAAAAAAGGGGAGAGATACCTGTGATGTTGGGGCAGTATTTATGGTGTTTTTATTGACTCATTATGATTTACAGTTTGTTCTCCATACTTCACGAGGTATTACTGTTTCATGTGTGTAGGTTGCTTCATACGATGCGATTCAGATTAAGAAGGACAAACATAACTTAAGGGACATCATTCAGATGTGTCAGCAGGGGAAGGCATGGCAACTTACTATGAAATGTGATGCCAGCTCTCCATCTGTTTATCCAGAGTACATTCTACCATATCTGGTCCATGCTCTCGCGTATCATTCTTCATGTCCTAATGTTGATGAGTGTAAGGATGTCAAAGCATTTGAACAAATATACAGGCATCTCTGGTTTCATGTTTTATATGCGACGATGTTTATGTATGCATATTCAACAGAGAGGAGTAGGGGTGGGGGTGGGGGGTGAATTTGGTTTTATCAATAAATTTAATAAATCTGTATTCTACATTTCTCAGGAAATTGTATTTCTTTCTATCTATGTTGGTGCATGGAGATGAAGATAGGAAGTCAGAAATTAGTTTAAAGGAGAAGGATGATATTTTGACATTGATATCAATATTTCAAAGTATCAAGTGCTCAGCCGATGAAAAAAAATCAAAGGTAAAGATTGAAGTTTTTGCAACTATCCAATCAATTATATAATTTATTTGGAGCCTCCAAACAAATTCGCATGTTAAGGAAACAATCAGAAATAGTAATAAAATTATGATGATGAAGAGAGATGTGAAAAATAGATGTTGAGAAAGGCACAGATGCTCTATGTTGTTTTAGTGATATGAACATTATTTTTTCAGAACTCTCTTGCAGTCTGTGATCTTGGCCTCTGAATCATTAAGCGTTTAGCTCGAAGGCAAGATGATCTTCAGAAATTAATTGTACCTGCACCCCTACCTCCACTGCTGTACAAGCCACATGATAACAAAAAAGGAAATGACCCTCTGGTAAGTTACTCTGCAGTGATATAAATGCCTCGAAGAGGAAAAATTACTTCCCACTTAAATTTGTTCAGATAAGAATATGAGATGCATGTTGTTCATTTTATAATTTAGTCGCACGTATGGTTTTTCCACAAATTGCCGTCATTTAGGGACTCATGAACTCTCACTCATTAGCCCGTAACCCTCCGCAAAAGAATCCCCACTCCTCTGAGGATTTACAAAAAGGAGACAACATAATACCCTTTCAAATATGCCTCTATAATAGCCCCAAAGTTGCCCCTCCATTGAGTCATATCATACCCACATTATGTCCCACAAACATGTGTACCAAATAATATTAGAGGGTTCCTAAGTATTTAAAATCAACTAGAGAGGAATAAAACCAGAATTTGCAAAAATTTTGTGACTGGACCGGACCGAAGGTCCCCAAAAATGAACCGGTCCAGTTCCTTAAAAATGGCATAAAACTTTGGATGAGCGGACCGATTTGATATCTTTTAAAGATGTAGGGTCTGATTCTTCCTCAAAGTCATGGATTCTTTAAGATTTCGATAGTTCTTAAGCTTTCTCTTCTCTTTCTCTTCTTCTCACATTTTCTCTCAAAAGGGCATTCTCTTAATTGAGAGTAATTAACTCTTTGAAGGCTAATAACCTCGTATTATTAGTAATCCAAAATTTAAATGATAATACACACATAAAAATGACTCGTATACCCCAGTTTGAGTCAAACTAGCCAAAAAGATCCCAGAACCCAAATAAAAACTCGAGGGCAGTCATTTTGACTTTCTCGGCCCTTTCGGAATCAACCATTGGAATAGATAATAAGGCACAATTCAAGACCTCCAAGGAGACGCATGCATTTTGCATAATTATTTGTGGTTATACCTTCATTAGTTGCATAGGCTTTTATCATTATACCTTCTTCATCTCTGATAATTCCACCACTTCCTGATGGAATTCGATTTCCCTTTAAAGCCTCATACTTGAACTGTCAACTGAAGGCAATGATAATTATATTCCAAACAGAGCTGTGAAGAACTCCCATACCTGAAGTATTATTGAGTCATTAATAAAAGGACGATCTGCATATTCACTGGAATTACCACAGCATTTGCAACGAGCAGCCACAAAAATCGACACCTTCAAAATATTCTCCTCAACACGAGAAATATGAAGATAACACTTCCAAAGAAACACTGAGATGTTGGGAGGAAATTTTGAATTCCTCAAAAGGGAATAAATCATAGAAGACTGTTTAACTAGTCTAGTAGTATTCCAAGTTGAATTTGATGAAAAAACCACATCAGTAGAAATGGCCCAAATCACTTAAGCATCCATAATCATCAAATGCTTTCCTACCTCATTATACACCTGCTTCATCCTGCTATAAGCCAATGAACCAGAATTTTCATGGAAATTATGATATTTATTGAGAAAAAATTTAAATCAGAGAATTTTCAAATTCAATCTTCCAAAGTAATTTCATACTTTTGGTTTTGCATATATCATGGATATATTTAAAAACGAGTCCACCTTATTCGATGTGAAAGCACAATTTATCGCATTTGATGCTATGTTTTTTCCATTAAAACTCATTACTGGACTCCATAAAAATTGCTAAATATGTAGTTAATCTTATTAATTGTTGACTTGGGAGGATTAGAGCAACAATAATATAAAGAAGGATAAATGTTAATATTGAGTTGATGGGAACTCTTTTACCATAAATTTTGATAAATTCTGCTTCCCACTCCGCCACTCTGATTCCCAGACTGCATTGACCAGCTTATGGAAACCACAAATAGTGATTTGGGAATATGGAACTATCAATGTATCAAAAATCATATTTGTATGTTCTTTCAAATTAAGTCGATGCACGTATTGATGACGTTAGAAGAGTTTATCTAACTTTCTTCACCACCCATCTCTAAATTATTATTTCAGATCTGAATAGATCGATAGTTGATCTACGATTCGACCATGGCTTCATCTTCTTCCGTTAACCAATACTCCTTTGCCAATCCTTTTGTTGATATGGAGCTTATTGTTCCGAATCAGCTTGTTCGTAGCTTTATATCGATGGAGTTTGGCTAGATCTGTGGCTTAGCTTAACATACGAATCTGTTTGGTTAGACCAAATCTGTACCCTTTGACCATTTCAGTTTATGCTTCGAGTGATGTATGAATTAATTGTATTATCCTCCATTTATGTAGGTTCGTAAAGCTGCTATCAATCTCCTGACAGCGTTATCCGTATACCGTTAAGAGTCTACTTCTTCAAAGGTGAGATTTGTTGATGAACTTTTCTACACGTGTCTTTCTGTTACACCTTTACAGGTTGTTTAATTTGCTATTTTTTCTGTTTTGGCAGATATATATTAACGTTTTGATGAAGACCTCTTCGGCTTGTAACTGATCTGAATGATTTTCTTGGATTGTTAGTTACTAATACTAGCAACATTTTTCATACCACAAATAGTGATTTGAGAATATGGAACTATGAAATGTTCTAAACAGACACCCCTTTGCCAAGCAGACTGTCTCTCGATCATCTCCGTTGCAAACTCGGGGTCCACAAGAAGGTTTGCAAGCTCTGGGTTTCTATCATGGGCCTTCTTGATACGGTCCAAAAATATAGCATGGATAATGCGATAGAAACCTCAGCAGCCTGCTGGACTGTCCATTTACCGGTACCCTTCATGCCAGTTTTATCAAGAACCTTGTCTACCAAGAACCCATCTCCCTTGCCATCCTTAATTCCAAAAATTTATGTCGTGATCTCAATCAAGAAGCTTTGAAGCCCCCCCCCCCCCCCCCTTGTTCCACTCGGATAAAACCTGTTGTAGTTCCTCATTAGAGAGCTTCCCGACTGATTTTAGTACATCATAAGCCTCTGTAATCAGCTACATATCACCATATTCGATTCTATTGTTTGCTGAATCGATTCATTATTTTTAAACAACAGATATTTTTAAACAGATTTTTTAAACATTCATTCAATATTCATTCAGTGTTTTTGTAATGCCTCACCTCATTATATGTTGTATTCGGTGAACTAATATATCCTTTAATTGCAGCTTCCACCACGACAAAAAGGATACGTGGTCCAACTAAAGGAATGCTCTTTGTGATTTTTTCTCTAACTCTGAGCATCAGGTATAATAAATTTATAAAATATAACAATTTCGTTCTTTTAATTGACACATAACATACTCATTATCCATCAACTATTATTGAAGCATCAATGTGATGACACATAACATACTAATTTGTTTTACATATTAAGATGAAACAGTTGCAAGCTGAGCCTACTTCTGAGGGTAGTGAACCTTTGACTCTCGATGAGATAGCTGATTAAGTACTTGGCACTAAGTCGGGATATATCATAGGTCTTGGGCATGGTCAGAAAGCTACCAAATCAAAAACATAACGACGAGATGCAGAGTTGGAGGAGGCCCTTAGGCAAGCTAAGAGAGCGAATCGTGAGTTAAAGGAACAACTACAGCCTCGTGATGAGCGTCTGGAACGCTTAGAGGCCCGTCAATTCGGATTCGACAAGTTATGTGATGCTTTAAAAGCATCAGGTACCCTTCCTCCCACATCTACTATATGGTAACTTTTAATAATTTCAATATTGAATTTATCGAAATTACATTGTTGGATTTACATCCTTTGAGTTATTTAATATCTTTATTGGTGATGCTATTACCTTATTTGCTGAATCGGTGGAAGGGATATTTTGGTGGATTGTCATTGGGTTTCTTGACTTTTTTATTTTTTAATTTAATAGGGTGGTTTTAGTCTATAAACAAAGGAAACTCAGCCGATTTTTTTTTAAATGTTGGCGACGCTATTACCTTATCTTTTGAATCGACAGAAGGGGTATTTTGGTGGATTGTCATTGGGCTTCTTTATTTTTTAATTTTTTTAGTTTAATAGGGTGGTTTTAGTCTATAAACAAGGGAATCTCTGTCGATTTTTTTTAAAATATTAAAAATAAAATTGAATTTCGTAATTTTTTTGGTTATTAGCTCAATGTGTTATTTTTTAGTTGATGTTATTCTATTTATCAATTGTTAATAGACTTGTAAAGTTAGAAACTAATGCCTTGGAACTTTTTGAATTGCAGATTGGGACGTTGTGAGGACCTTTTTTTGGAAATTATTTTTGGGATGATGAAGATGCAAGGATAATTTAGCAAACTTGTTGGGAATTGTTTTTTGGATGCTACTTTGTAATTGATTAGAAATAGCATTAGGAAATGTAAAGTTAGAAACTAATGCCTTAGGAATTATTTTTTCGAGGCTACTTTGTAGTTGATGTGTTGTAACAAACGATGTAGGCTACTTTGTAAATTACCAATGGTTTTGAGATATTTGTATGAATGCTTTCGTATCAATTATATAATATTTTGAACCTTAATTTTGAGTATGTATATGATGGTGGTTGATTACTTATGTAATGTTGATGAAATTTATGTGACAACCCGCTCCAAATAATAACGGGTGGCCAACCTTATACTACATAAATGAGGTATCGCAGATGGTATAGTCTCAACATCAACAACAAAACACTAATATAAGGTTAACTACCCGAAATCATTAAGTGCGAATTGCCAAAAATTTAAAACTTTTATTTTCAACAACAACAAAACCAATAATGCACACAACCAACAATATACATCTAACTATGATATGAAAAGTGCATGCTCCAATAATAAAAGAGTACAATACATTGTACAACAAAAATCTCAACAATGAAATACCCGAATTTGCTGTCGGGTAACAGACAATACAATACTCTGAGAAATGAAATATGAAAGTGTTGATCTACAACACTTGAATACTAACTCAATACAACTGAATCCTAATCTAGATATACAAAGATAGGAATCGACTAAAGCTAAGTGCCGCAACAGTCCGCTACTGCTACAGCTCCACGAATCCTGAATGGAGGACGATCAAAGGCCAGAAGTAATATTATATATACATGGAGGAGGAAAATATAAACGGGTCAGAGCCCGAGTTTTGAAAAACAGTTTGTAGCAAGTGTATTAAAATGCATAATAATTATCAATGCATTATTACATGATTTAGTTGGAATGGAACTCTCCATAACAATTCAACTCACCTCTCATTTAAAGCGCGCGTTAAGCGTATGCACGTGTCTCCAAATGGATGTCCGATTCTAATTAGGTAAGAGGATTCTAACTTAAACCCAAATAAAGCATTTAAGTGAAACCGTCTAACCTATGTCCCAGTCTACCTTTACCTCAATCATCTTTAAGTTAAATGCTTTAACTATAAAGTAATAGTTACAGTTATCTTTATAATGTTCATTTGTTGAACATATAGAGTTACATGATCCAATCATGTCCACATCATCACAATACATCAACAATCTCATTTACTAGAATTTTATATTCTAGTGATGCCCTTATAAGGCATGAAACCATATATAATTATTATATGAGTTATTAGCATCAAGAGTTAAGGACTAAACTCCTCCCGATTCTCAACACGGCGCTACATTTCGTGCGTGGGACGTCTCGCCGAAGCGAAATCCAAACAAGGAACCTCCCGTTACACTACTCCTGACCGTATCGATCCTCGGGGCTCATTATGCCCTCAATGCAAGATGCATGTAACCCAAATGATTATTATCCAATTTTAATTAATTAATATTCCCAATTCTCAATAATACACGGCGTTTCATGCGTGGGACGTCTCGCCGAGGCGAAATCCAAACAAGGAACCCCCCCGTTACACTACTCCTGGCACTGCCGATTGTCGGGATATATATATAAATATGAGCATTAAGGACTAAACTTATCCCCAAGTTCCAACATTACACTGCGGTTCGTGCATGGGACTTCTCGCCGAGGTGAAATCCAAACAAGGAACCCCCCCGATACACTAATCCTGGCAATGTAGGTCGTTGAGGTCCATTATGCCCTTGATACCCAAATACAAGCACAAGCAATAATAACCATCCAACCGAGCTATAACTTGAAGGACGCAGGCTCACATGCTATCATCTTCCAGCAGCCCATATACGTAGCAAACTGGGGCCACTTGGTGGGGTTCAACGACACCCACCTCGTGATCTACTCACGCACACGACGTCCGGGAAGCGGTAATAGTTCCTAACCGGTAAGTGAGAGCGTCACATACCCCCGACCTCTCACCCCTAAAATAAATAAATATATATATCATAAATGTCACTTGCTGACCACAAAGGACGACTATGACCGGGGGAATATCCACATCCTGCTTTTCTACTCAGAATGCTCACCCTCTACGCACGAAACTTCCCAATGATAGCACGGAGGGGGTATGCTTAACATGTATATACACCATCATATATAAGGTATACATACATCCCACATAATAAAGATATACCATTTATATAAGGTATACCTGCAACATCATATTCATTTTCATTATACGCTTCTTAGGCGCAATTTGATTAATATCATTATTTAGTATATTACTCTCAAGATATACTAACGTCCAACCTCGCACATTAACCCCACTTAGTATATGCTATACTAATTCTCTCTTGAAGCTCTCATGTCGCTTCTAGTATGAATTGTCTTTCAATTCTATTTATGTTAAGGATATTCTATATCCTAATGCACCTCAATTAGCATTTCTCATTGTGAGAGATATCTCCCAAATCAACCATCAATAGGGATACTTCTATATCCGCATACATATCAATCAAACATTTTCATTCCTCAAATATTAACCCCGATACTTATAGGATTTCCACCAAATTGATATAATCTTTTAGATTCTCACTTTCTCAAAATCAATCACTAAAACTCCCCGACATATTCATTTAGGCATTTATCATTATTTCTCTTATTTCCCAGACAAGAGATATATCCCACCATCACATTTATTTACCAATTAGCCCCATATGGTTTTATGATTCTAAAGTCAATAAATCCCCCGTATATAATCACTTAATCCTTTATGATACTCTGATTAGGGAAGTTCATACATATAAACCCAAAGAGAAAGGGGATAACTTAATTTCTCAAACTTGAACCCAAAACAGGGGACCGGTCGACCGGTGCCCAAACCGCGGTCGACCGACCCCTTGTACGCGGTCGACCGGCTATACCAGGTACCATGGCCAAACTCCATTTTTACACACTCCAACTTCTCAAAAACCCACAACATAATTAAATTTAACCACAAATCTTCAACCCAACCATATTCATAACATTAATATACATTCTAAAATGCTTATAAACTAATTTAAATCCTTAAATCCATTTTATACACTACAAATCTAAGGTTTTTTCCCAAAAGTTGGGTTTTAATAATTTAAACCTAAAACCCAAAATTCAGTCCACAAATCATGCAATAATTAGTACACAACAATTATTTAGCAAGTTTAATCACTTGCCTCGGGTTCGTAGGGTCTGAATCCGCCTTGAGATCGCGCATTGGCCGGAAATCTCCACTTTTCTCCTCTTCTCTTCTTCCTTTCTCCTTTTCTCTCTTTCTTTCTAGGGTTTTCCTCTTTCTCTTAAGTGAGAATTACTTCTCACGTGGCTTTTAAGCCTGATATCCCAAAATACACATCTTTAAATGACAATACACACTTTAAATGACTCGGTGACTTTAATTCGAGTCAAACGGTCCTAATTTATTTCGGAACCCAAATAGACCCCAAGTACAGTCATTTCGACTTTCTCGACCCTTCCGGACACAATGGTACCCTCAGAATTTCCATTCGAAACACTTTCTAACAACTCTAAATTTTGACCTCAATTACAGATTCGATTATTCTCCAATAAAATATTATTTATTTCTCCCAAAATAAAATAATTACTGTTCCGAAAGTCTTGGGTTGTTACAAACTTCCCCACTTACAGAAATTTCGTCCTCGAAATTTAGCTAAGCCTAGTTCTCCCAAAACTCAACTATTCCTAATCTACCCATTATCACTAATCCTATCTCCAAACTTCTAACTTCCCACGACGAATTAATTTAATTTATCTTATTTTAAGTTGATTTTGATTTAAATAAAACCAATTTCCACAACAAGGGCGCCTATACACCCTTTAAATTTGAGCTTTGTGCTCATAGCAATCATAATGAGGCTTTATTTGCTTCCAAAGTTTCAAAATTCAAACAATACAAGTAATACTAAAAGTTTAATAGAACAAAATTTGAATGGTCCAAAGAAATAACTCCTCTCAATTCCTGACATTTGCCACTTTCGTGCGGGGGACGTCTCGCAAAAGCGAAATCCAAACAAGGAACCCTCCCAATACACTACTATGTGGCGACGTCGGGGATTGAGAGTTTGTTAAATCCGGACTAGAGTTTGAAAATATTTTAGTGAAAAATTTAGTTTGAAAGGGCCCGAAGGCCGATAAAAGTTTTATTTTGAAAATAATTTATTTTGAAAACGGTTTATATATGAAAATATAACATAAAATGCCTTATGTCCAACACAAGGTCTTTATAGATCATCATCTATATATAACATGTAGCTCAGAAATATTATCATATTCATGAGATAATATTTTACCTGCGTCCCATCAATCCACAATCTCAACTTTCACACATAAACAACATCTTACATCATTTCAATATATAGCCTTTTTATAAGGCACATTCATATCTGAAATACAATATTCATAATAGTCTATCATGACTATAAAAAAAAGTAGCTTTTATCATTACTACTTACTACTATATCCATTCTTACATTTACTACAAGGTTTAAAGCTCTTTATGAGCACCTTGCAAAATCATCAATCCTTTACAAAATCATAGAATAAGAGCCTATTTTGCTCCAAATTTCCCCTTAGGGTCATTACATACCATACATAAACAAAAAGGGCTAAAGAACTACCCAATTCATATATATCTCCCATTCGATATTCCAAAACTTCATATAGTAATAATCCTATTAGTAAAGGAAAATTACTTACAACATCCATCTCTAGTCCGATTGCCCTTCCTCATCAATGGGCTCCCAAACATAGTCCCCCGGTCTAAAGCGACCTCGAATCTGCTATAGGGGTTGCACTTCCAAATTTTCATCAAAACGTGGTCCTTTACCTCTATAAGGATAATCTCTCTTTTTATGGCCTATTTCTTTACAAAAGAAACACTTACCCATAAACCCTTTCTGCCCACTTGCATTACTGGCACTCTCTTTGCCAAACTTACCTGATGAACTCGAATCTCCAAAGTTCTTACTCTTTTGAGAACGAAAACGATATTCATGACACTTTAATAGTGATGCATTCACTACATCGACGAAAGTCATTAACTTAGGACTTTCTAACAAATGTTGTTGGATTTTCCCTTCTAAACCTTGAACAAACTTCGATATACGTTTGTCTTGTGTATTTACCTCATTAGGTACTAATCTCACCCATAGAGAAAAATCTTCTTCATATTCTGCCACCGTCCTATTTCCTTGAAAAATCCCCATATCCTGAGTAGGGGAAGACAAATACCTTCGATCAAAAAGTTCCCAAAATTCTTTTATAGGTAAAGTATCTCTCTGTTCAGATGTGGTGACAGACTTCCGCCATTTAAGAGCTGCACCCACTAACCTAAAGGTGACTAAAAACTATTTCTGCACCTCACTACACTCAACCATACGAAGATGCCTCTTTATACTATTCTTCCATTGACTTGCAGCCATTACCTCAACTCCCCCTGCAAACTCGGGAGGATGCCCCTTAGTAAAATCTTCCTTCACTCTCTCCCACAAAGACAATCCTATATGGGGTGGGGCTACTCGAGCGACAGATTGCTGAGCCATCGTAGAAATGGTAGCAGTGACCGCTTGTGCCACAATATTGGCTACATCTTCCGTAGTCATGTTCCTTTGAGTCATTTGGGGTGGCCATTTGTTTGCCCTGATTGAACGACCTCCCTTCGGTGGCATCTGAAAGAAGAACAATTGTATCAGAACGCCTTTCAAATATTTTTGAATCACAGAAAGATATGGACGTATGAATGTAATCGTCCTAACAATAAGGCTCTATATCAAGAACGCTTACGAAAGATCGTAGTAATGCACACAGATCCTAAAGACACTAGAACCTAATGCTCTGATACCACCTCTGACAACCCTCTCCAAATAATAACGGGTGGCCAGCCCAATACTACATAAATCAGGTATCGCAGATGGTACAGTCTCAACATCAACAACACAACACTAATATAAGGCTAACTACCCGAAATCATTAAGTGCGAATTGCCAAAAATTTAAAACTTTTATTTTCAACAACAACAAAACCAATAATGCACACAACCAACAATATACATCTAACTATGATATGAAAAGTGCATGCTCCAATAATAAAAGAGTACAATACATTGTACAACAAAAATCTCAACAATCAATTACCCGAATATGCTGTCGGGTAACAGACAATACAATACTCTGAGAAATGAAATATGAAAGTATTGATCTACAACACATGAATACTAACTCAATACAACTGAATCCTAATCTAGATATACAAAGATAGGAATCGACTAAAGCAAAGTGCCGCAACAGTTCGCTACTGCTACAGCTCCACGAATCCTGAATGGAGGACTATCAAAGGCGTCCTTGCGGAGGAACACCTGAAGTAATACAATATATACATGGAGGAGGAAAATATAAACGGGTCAGAGCCCGAGTTTTGAAAAACAGTTTATAACAAGTGTATTAAAATGCATAATAATTATCAATGCATTATTACATGATTTAGTTGGAATCGAACTCTCCATAACAATTCAACTCACCTCTCATCTAAAGAGCGCGCTAATCGTATGCCCGTGTCTCCAAATGGATGTTCGATTCTAATTAGGTAAGAGGATTCTAACTTAAACCCAAATAAAGCATTTAAGTTAAACCGTCTAACCTATGTCCCAGTCTACCTTTACCTCAATCATCTTTAAGTTAAATGCTTTAACTATAATGTAATAGTTACAGTTATCTTTATAATTTTTATTTGTTGAACATATAAAGCTACCTGATCCAATCATGTCCACATCATCATAATACATCAACAATCTCATTTACTAGAATTTTATATTCTAGTGATGCCCTTATAAGGCATGAAACCATATATAATTATTATATGAGTTATTAGCATCAAGAGTTAAGGACTAAACTCCTCCCGATTCTCAACACGGCACTGCGTTTCGTGCGTGGGACGTCTCGCCGAAGCGAAATCCAAACAAGGAACCCCCCGTTACACTACTCCTGACCGTATCGATCCTCGGGG
Source organism: Sambucus nigra (assembly GCA_949130495.1). NCBI lineage: Eukaryota > Viridiplantae > Streptophyta > Magnoliopsida > Dipsacales > Adoxaceae > Sambucus > Sambucus nigra. Next base: position 62,790,627 of record OX422224.1, on the reverse strand, counting down.
CTCATTATGCCCTAAATGCAAGATGCATGTAACCCAAATGATTATTATCCAATTTTAATTAATTAATATTCCCAATTCTCAACAGTACATGGCGTTTCATGTGTGGGACGTCTTGCCGAGGTGAAATCCAAACAAGGAACCCCCCCGATACACTAATCCTGGCAATGTAGGTCGTTGAGGTCCATTATGCCCTTGATACCCAAATACAAGCACAAGCAATAATAACCATCCAACCGAGCTATAACTCGAAGGACGTAGGCTCACATGCTATCATCTTCCAGCAGCCCATATACGTAGCAAACTGGGGCCACCTAGTGGGGTTCAACGACACCCACCTCGTGATCTACTCACGCACACGACGTCCGGCAAGTGAGAGAGTCACATACCCCCGACCTATCACCCCCAAAATAAATAAATATATATATCATAAATGTCATTTGCTGACCACAAAGGACGACTATGACCGGGGGAATATCCACATCTTGCTTTTCTAGTCAGAATGCTCACCCTCTACGCACGAAACTTCCCAATGATAGCACGGAGGGGGTATTCTTAACATGTATATACACCATCATATATAAGGTATACATACATCCCACATAATAAAGATATACCATTTTATATAAGTTATACCTGCAACATCATATTCATTTTCATTATACGCTTCTTAGGCGCAATTTGATTAATATCATTATTTACTATATTACTCTCAAGATATACTAACGTCCGACCTCGCACATTAACCCCACTTAGTATATGCTATACTAATTCTCTCTTGAAGCTCTTATGTCGCTTCTAGTATGAATTGTCTTTCAATTCTATTTAAGTTAAGGATATTCTATATCCTAATGCACCTCAATTAGCATTTCTCATTGTGAGAGATATCTCCGAAATCAACCAACAATAGGGATACTTCTATATCCGCATACATATCAATCAAACATTTTCATTCCTCAAATACTAACCCCGATACTCATAGGATTTTCCACCAAATTGATATAATCTTTTAGATTCTCACTTTCTCAAAATCAATCACTAAAACTCCCCGACATATTCATTTAGGCATTTATCATTATTTCTCTCATTTCCCAGACAAGAGATATATCCCACCATCACATTTATTTATCAATTAGCCCCATATATGGTTTTATGATTCTAAAGTCAATAAATCCCCCGTATATAATCACGTAATCCTTTATGATACTCTGATTAGGGAAGTCCATACATATAAACCCAAAGAGAAAGGGGATAACTTAATTTCTCAAACTTGAACCCAAAACAGGGGACCGGTCGACTGGTGCCCAAACCGCGGTCGACCGCGTTTCTTAATTTTGCCTATAGTCGAAGACAGTGTGCCCAATTCTGGAGGCGCGGTCGACCGACCCTTTGTACGCAGTCGACCGGCCATACCAGGTACCACGGCCAAACTCCATTTTTACACACTCCAACTTCTCAAAACCCCCCAACATAATTACATTTAACCACAAATCTTCAACCCAACCATACTCATAACATTAATATACATTCTAAAATGCTTATAAACTAATTTAAATCCTTAAATCCGTTTTATACACTACAAATCTAAGGTTTTTTCCCAAAAGTTAGGTTTTAACAATTTAAACCTAAAACCCAAAATTCAGTCCACAAATCATGCAATAATTAGTACACAACAATTATTTAGCAAGTTTAATCACTTGCCTCGGGTTCGTAGGGTCTGAATCCGCCTTGAGATCGCGCATTGGCCGGAAATCTCCACTTTTCTCCTCTTCTCTTCTTCCTTTCTCCTTTTCTCTCTTTCTTTCTAGGGTTTTCCTCTTTCTCTTAAGTGAGAATTACTTCTCACGTGGCTTTTAAGCCTGAAATCCCAAAATACACATCTTTAAATGATAATACACACTTTAAATGACTCGGTGACTTTAATTCGAGTCAAGCGGTCCTAATTTATTTCGGAACCCAAATAGACCCCAAGTACAGTCATTTCGACTTTCTCGACCCTTCCGGACACAATGGTACCCTCAGAATTTCCATTCGAAACACTTTCTAACAACTCTAAATTTTGACCTCAATTACAGATTCGATTATTCTCCAATAAAATATTATTTATTTCTCCCAAAATAAAATAATTACTGTTCCGAAAGTCTTGGGTTGTTACAAACTTCCCCACTTACAGAAATTTCGTCCTCGAAATTTAGCTAAGCCTAGTTCTCCCAAAGCCCAACTATTCCTAATCTACCCATTATCACTAATCCTATCTCCAAACTTCTAACTTCCCACGACGAATTAATTTAATTTATCTTATTGAATTAAATAAAACCAATTTCCACAACAAGGGCGCCCATACACCCTTTAAATTTGAGCTCTGTGCTCATAGCAATTATAATGAGGCTTTATTTGCCTCCAAAGTTCCACAATTCCAACAATACAAGTAAGACTAAAAGTTTAATAGAACAAAATTTGAATGGTCCTAACAAATAACTTCTCTTAATTCCTGACATTTGCCACTTTCATGCAGGGGACGTCTCGCAAAAGCGAAATCCAAACAAGGAACCCTCCCAATACACTACTATGTGGTGACATCGGGGATTGAGAGTTTGTTAAATCCGGACTAGAGTTTGAAAATATTTTAGTGAAAATTTTTGTTTGAAAGGGCCCGAACGCCGATAAAAGTTTTATTTTGAAAACAATTTATTTTGAAAACGGTTTATATATGAAAATATAACATAAAATGCCTTATGTCCAACACAAGGTCTTTATAGATCATCATCTATATATAACATGTAGCTCAGAAATATTATCATATTCATGAGCTAATATTTTACATGCGTCCCATCAATCCACAATCTCAAAACAACATCTTACATCATTTCAATATATAGCCTTTTTATAAGGCACATCCATATCTGGAATACAATATTCATAATAGTCTATCATGACTATAAAAAAAAGTATCTTTTATCATTACTACTTACCACCATATCCATTCTTACATTTACTACAAGGTTTAAAGCTCTTTATGAGCACCTTGCAAAATAATCAATCCTTTACAAAATCATAGAATAAGAGCCTATTTTGCTCCAAATTTCCCCTTAGGGTCATTACATACCATACATAAACAAAAAGGGCTAAAGAACTACCCAATTCATATATATCTCCCATTCGATATTCCAAAACTTCATATAGTAATAATCCGATTAGTAAAGGAAAATTACTGACAACATCCATCTCTAGTCCGATTGCCCTTCCTCATCAATGGGCTCCCAAACATAGTCCCCCGGTCTAAAGCGACCTCGAATCTGCTGTAGGGGTTGCACTTCCAAAATTTCATCAAAACGTGGTCCTTTACCTCTATAAGGACAATATCTCTTTTTATGGCCTATTTCTTTACAAAAGAAACACTTACCCATAAACCCTTTCTGCCCACTTGCATTACTGGCACTCTCTTTGCCAAACTTACCTGATGAACTCGAATCTCCAAAGTTCTTACTCTTTTGAGAATGAAAACGATATTCATGACACTTTAATAGTGATGCATTCACTACCTCGACGAAAGTCATTAACTTAGGACTTTCTAACAAATGTTGTTGGATTTTCCCATCTAAACCTCGAACAAACATCGATATACGTTTGTCTTCCGTATTTACCTCATTAGGTACTAATCTCGCCCATAGAAAAAAATCTTCTTCATATTCTGCCACCGTCCTATTTCCTTGAAAAATCCCCATATCCTGCGTAGGGGAAGGCAAATACCTTCGATCAAAAAGTTCCCAAAATTCTTTTATAGGTAAAGTATCTCTCTGTTAATATTTGGTGACAGACTCCCGCCATTTAAGATCTGCACCCACTAACCTAAAGGTGACTAAAAACTATTTTTGCACCTCACTACACTCAACCATACGAAGATGCCTCTGTATACTATTCTTCCATTGACTTGCAGCCATTACCTCAACTCCCCCTGCAAACTAGGGAGGATGGCCCTTACTAAAATCTTCCTTCACTCTCTCCCACAAAGACGATCCTATATGGGGTGGGGCTACTCGAGCGACAGATTGCTGAGCCATCGTAGAAATGGTAGCAGTGACCGCTTGTGCCACAGTATTGGCAACATCTTCCGTAGTCATGTTCCTTTGAGGCATTTGGGGTGGCCCTTTGTTTGCCCTGATTGAACGACCTCCCTTCGGTGGCATCTGAAACAAGAATAATTGTATCAGAACGCTTTTCAAATATTTTCGAATCACCGAAAGATATGGACGTATGAATGTAATCGTCCTAACAATAAGGCTCTATATCAAGAACGCTTACGAAAGATCGTAGTAACACACACAGATCCTAAAGACACTAGAACCTGATGCTCTGATACCACCTGTGACAACCCGCTCCAAACAATAACGGGTTGCCAGCCCTATACTACAAAAATCAGGTATCGCAGATGGTACAATCTCAACGTCAACAACAAAACACTAATATAAGGCTAACTACCCGAAAGTATTAAGTGCGAATTGCCAAAAATTTAAAACTTTTATTTTCAACAACAACAAATCCAATAATGCACACAACCAACAATATACATCTAACTATGATATGAAAAGTGCATGCTCCAATAATAAAAGAGTACAATACATTGCACAACAAAAATCTCAACAATGAAATACCCGAATATGCTGTCGGGTAACAGACAATACAATACTCTGAGAAATGAAATATGAAAGTGTTGATCTACAACACTTGAATACTAACTCAATACAACTGAATCCTAATCTAGATATACAAAGATAGGAATCGACTAAAGCAAAGTGCCGCAACAGTCCGCTACTGCTACAGCTCCACGAATCCTGAATGGAGGACTATCAAAGGCCTGAAGTAATACAATATATACACGGAGGAGGAAAATATAAACGGGTCAGAGCCCGAGTTTTGAAAAACAGTTTATAGCAAGTGTATTAAAATGCATAATAATTATCAATGCATTATTACATGATTTAGTTGGAATCGAACTCTCCATAATAATTCAACTCACCTCTCATTTAAAGCGCGTGTTAAGCGTATGCACGTGTCTCCAAATGGATATCCGATTCTAATTAGGTAAGAGGATTCTAACTTAAACCCAAATAAAGCATTTAAGTTAAACCGTCTAACCTATGTCCCAGTCTATCTTTACCTCAATCATCTTTAAGTTAAATGCTTTACCTATAATGTAATAGTTACAGTTATCTTTATAATGTTCATTTGCTGAACATATAAAGTTACATGATCCAATCATGTCCACATCATCACAATACATCAACAATCTCATTTACTAGAATTTTATATTCTAGTGATGCCCTTATAAGGCATGAAACCATTTATAATTATTATATGAGTTATTAGCATCAAGAGTTAAGGACTAAACTCCTCCCGATTCTCAACACGGCGCTGCGTTTCGTGCATGGGACATCTCGCCGAAGCGAAATCCAAACAAGGAACCCCCCCGTTACACTACTCCTGACCGTATTGATCCTAGGAGCTCATTATGCCCTAAATGCAAGATGCATGTAACCCAAATGATTATTATCCAATTTTAATTAATTAATATTCCCAATTCTCAACAGTACATGGCGTTTCATGTGCGGGACGTCTCGCCGAGGCAAAATCTAAACAAGGAACCCCCCCGTTACACTACTACTGGCACTGTCGATTGTCGGGATAGGTGATATATATATATATATATATATATATATATATATATATATATATATATATGAGCATTAAGGACTAAACTTATCCCCAAGTTCCAACATTACACTGCGGTTCGTTCGTGGGACGTCTCGCCGAGGCGAAATCCAAACAAGGAACCCCCCCCCCCCCCCCCGATACACTAATCGTGGCAATGTAGGTCGTTGAGGTCCATTATGCCCTTGATACCCAAATACAAGCACAAGCAATAATAACCATCCAACCGAGCCATAACTCGAAGGACGCTGGCTCACATGCTATCATCTTCCAGCAGCCCATATACGTAGCAAACTGGGGCCACCTGGTGGGGTTCAACGACACCCATCTCGTGATCTACTCACGCACACGACGTCCGGGAAGCGGTAATAGTTCCTAACCGGTAAGTGAGAGCGTCACATACCCCCGACCTCTCACCCCCAAAATAAATAAATATATATATCATAAATGTCATTTGCTAACCACAAAGGACGACTATGACCTGGGGAATATCCACATCCTGCTTTTCTAGTCAGAATGCTCACCCTCTACGCACGAAACTTCCCAATGATAGCACGGAGGGGGTATGCTTAACATGTATATACACCATCATATATAAGGTATACATACATCCCACATAATAAAGATATACCATTTTATATAAGGTATACCTGCAACATCATATTCATTTTCATTATACGCTTCTTAGTCGCAATTTCATTAATATCATTATTTAGTATATTACTCTCAAGATATACTAACGTCCAACCTCGCACATTAACCCCACTTAATATATGCTATACTAATTCTCTCTTGAAGCTCTCATGTCGCTTCTAGTACGAATTGTCTTTCAATTCTATTTAAGTTAAGGATATTCTATATCCTAATGCACCTCAATTAGCATTTCTCATTGTGAGAAATATCTACCAAATCAACCATCAATAGGGATACTTCTATATCCGCATACATATCAATCAAACATTTTCATTCCTCAAATACTAACCCCGATACGTATAGGATTTTCCACCAAATTGCTATAATCTTTTAGATTCTCACTTTCTCAAAATCAATCACTAAAACTCCCCGACATATTCATTTAGGCATTTATCATTATTTCTCTTATTTCCCAAACAAGAGATATATCCCACCATCACATTTATTTATCAATTAGCCCCATATATGGTTTTATTATTCTAAAGTCAATAAATCCCCCGTATATAATCACTTAATCCTTTATGATACTCTGATTAGGCAAGTCCATACATATAAACCCAAAGAGAAAGGGGGTAACTTAATTTCTCAAACTTGAACCCAAAACAGGGGACCGATCGACCGGTGCCCAAATCGCGGTCGACCGCATTTCTTAATTTTGCCTATAGTCGAAGACAGTGTGCCCAATTCTGGAGGCGCGGTCGATCGACCATTTGTACGCGGTCGACCGGCCATACCAGGTACCACGGCCAAACTCCATTTTTACACACTCCAACTTCTCAAAACCCCCCAACATAATTACATTTAACCAAAAATCTTCAGCCCAACCATATTCATAACATTAATATGCATTCTAAAATGCTTATAAACTAATTTAAATCCTTAAATCCGTTTTATACACTACAAATCTAAGGTTTTTTCCCAAAAGTTAGGTTTTAACAATTTAAACCTAAAACCCAAAATTCAGTCCACAAATCATGCAATAATTAGTACACAATAATTATTTAGCAAGTTTAATCACTTGCCTCGGGTTCGTAGGGTCTGAATCCGCCTTGAGATCGCGCATTGGCCGGAAATCTCCACTTTTCTCCTCTTCTTTTCTTCCTTTCTCCTTTTCTCTCTTTCTTTCTAGGGTTTTCCTCTTTCTCTTAAGTGAGAATTACTTCTCACGTGGCTTTTAAGCCTGAAAATCCAAAATACACATCTTTAAATGATAATACACACTTTAAATGACTCGGTGACTTTAATTCGAGTCAAACGGTTCTAATTTATTTCGGAACCCAAATAGACCCCAAGTACAGTCATTTCGACTTTCTCGACCCTTCCGGACACAATGGTACCCTCAGAATTTCCATTTGAAACACTTTCTAACAACTCTAAATTTTGACCTCAAATGCAGATTCGATTATTCTCCAATAAAATATTATTTATTTCTCCCAAAATAAAATAATTAGTGTTTCGAAAGTCTTGGGTTGTTACAATTTAGTTGATTTTTATATTTAAAAAAAATTAGTTGATTCTATATTTAATATTTATTTGATTTAATAACTATATGAGAAATGCAAAAAAATATGAGTTCTAAATTTATTATTTTTTGACAACAAAATTCATTTCGTGACAAAAATATTTTATTCCCTAAGTATATTAATTTTGTCACCAAATGGTAATCATTTTTCATATTATCATGTACCTTAGGTGACAAAATTCGCCTTTTGGTGACCTAAAATAAGATCTTTGGCTACAAGTAATTTTGTCACTAAAAGCTTGTTATTACGTGACAATTCATATTTTGTCACCAAATGGTGTACTATTTGGTGACGAAATTTGTATTTCGTCACCAAAACCTTTAGCGACGGGGCTTTCGTGAGGGACGATTGACGAAAAAATTTCGTCACCAAATGTATTTGGTGACGAAATTTTTTCATTTGGTGACAATTTTTTTGCCACTAATTATCTGTTTTGTTGTGGTGTATATACGAGTATAGAGATAGTATATATGTATTATTATATCTGTGTGTGAGATATAATTATGTGAACCTACCACTCTAGTGCTATCAGGGAGGTTGCGCACCATGGGTGATCTCTCCTGGAAAATCTCAGCAGGTGTAGTATCGGCCCCAAAGTCATAAGGCCATGCATGCCACCCTATGTGAGGTTGGGGCCGTAGTGAGGCGATTTATGGCATGGTCATGACACACTAGCTCAGGACTATAACTTCCTCCAATATGTTTACGATTCTTTTTAAATCGATGTGAGATTCCGACTTGGTAGCCCAGGATGATGTGTGTATGCCCTGGTGCATGGTAGCATTATAGAGGGATGGCGGATATACTTATATAGTGAGCAAGATGTTAATTTGAATATACTAGATGTGATTGGTATATTGCAAATATATGTGTGTGAAAATATATATATCTGGGCATATTAAAGAATAATACAAACAGTAAATTGATATACATGTGGGAGTACAACTCAAGGACGCTGTGTGTATATACGTATATATAAGCGAAGCAAATTATGCACATGCTTAGGATATTAAGTGCGAATCATGATTTGATAACTAGTGAAAGTTATTAGAAACGAATTTTGTGATATTAACTGGTGAATATTGAATTAATAACTAGTGAAAGTTATTTGAAATGAACTAATTTAATTATAATTGAGAATTCTAATCGTTAGGCGTATGTGAAAGCTAATTGTAGAAAATACAGGTAGCACAGGGTAGTGTGTGAACCTATAGTGATATAGATTCTTGTTAGGTTGGGTAATATAACTAAGATTTAAAATGCATATCTTTGGTGCGCACTATAATTGAGAGGTAAGGAGTATATTATGGGAGTGCCACACGAGCTTAAATATGGAAGGCTGTGATGCCTATTTATTATAGAATTTTAATTACTTGCAAATGTTATTAAAAAAATTTGGGCTCTGACCCGTATCAATTCTATTTTCAAAACTTTTAGGTATCCATCCACAGGGACGCCAAGGATGACTATTCTTTCCAGGGACATGTAACTGCAGCTGATGTGGAGGCGTGTAGGATTTCTGAGTAGTCGATTCTATTATTGATGTTATAGATTAGGTTCTCAATTACAGTATTTGTTGGATGTGTTTTCCTTTTAATTCAGACTTATGTATTTCAAATTATTTCACATGTTGAATCGGATGTATTGGATTTTTACCCAATGGTTTATTCGGGGAGTTTATTTATTTATCTCAGCTTCAGACTTTACATTGTGGTTTCATGTATATCAGTCACTGTGTACGTGATTATGGTTGCTTGGTTCATATTATTTTAGGTTAATGAGAGATTAAATTTTACACTGCTTGCTAAATTAATATGTGGTTAGTAATTAATTGAATTTGGACAGATATGCTAAGAATGAGCCATATGACACTCTTTTTCTATTTTAATAGGCAGGGTGTCATAATATTTCTTCTAAACACGGATTCAAACCTAGTTGCCTGTTTGGTTATAAATTATACTTATATTTTATATGTTTAAATACAATTCTGGCAAGAATTTGCGTTTGGCATACTTGTTTTTAAATGCTAAATTATAATATTTATGTGTCAAAATCAAGTTTTTAGAAAATAGCAAAATGATGTTTTTCGAATTCTATTTCCTATTTTTTCAACTCGGAATCATCCATCCTCTATATTTTTATGTATTTATACATCAATATATAATATACATACACAATACATTAATATGTGTGTAATTATAATGAATAAAAATTACATATGTACTTGTACACAAAATTAAGTATATGTATCTATAGGCGATATTGACCGACAATACAAGAAATAATTAGAGATTGGCCCATAAATAATTATGAATGAAAGAAAGGAACAAAGAACATGAGATGCATGTGGTTCAATGGATGGTCTTCCTACATCCTGGTGGAAGGGAGGGGGTTGGTTTATTATTTAGGAGAACAATGGTGATTGAAGTGCTAGGGTTGCTAGCTGAGATTCCATGTTACCATGTGCAGGTTACACCAATTCGTATAGTCTCCCTTCAGTATGTATTATTTAATTCTATAATATACTAAGATTTATATGTTAAATAATATTATAAATACATAATATATATATATATATATATATATATATATATATATATATATATATATATATACAGAGAGAGAGAGAGAGAGAGAGGGGGGGGGGGCTCGGGTGCTTGAGTCCAAAATGCGGAACTCACGTTCAATTTTTCTTTTGAAAAATGAGTTTCTTTTTTAATTATTTTTTGTAAGGGTTTTAATCACCTCAGGGTACCTCTAAAAAATGTGAATGGCCCTACGTGTGTGCTTTAGGCAAAATAATCTTTTTTAAAATTTTCACAATTTTATCTTGCACCAATTATGTTAACCAATTCAATTGACCCGATTTTATCTTTTTAATCCTAAACGTGCAGCTAGATGGATTAAGAAGATAAAGTAAATAAAGTTCACAATGTCGATGTACAAGGAAACCACAAAGGGAAAAAACGTCGAATGGCCAAGGCCAGACAATCCACTATGATACGGAAATTACAAAGAAAAAATTTAGTCTTACTCAACGACTCGACTCCACAAGCCTTGACACCTCTTCTTTTCTTTGACCATTTTTCCACAGAAGCAACGTCGGAGTCTGCCCATGCCAGTGTCCACAACACGCCACGTATGTCTCTGTATCCACTGATATAGACTCCATAACCCTCTATGATTCGAGACACGGAATCCACCGCTTCTTAACCGCAAGACAGCACGCACGGAGTCCACCGCACGAAAACATGTTATTCAGTAAATGGAAAAATCACATAGGTGAAAACACAAGAACTCTATGACATATGGTTATGTAAACTCGGATCTTGTAAAAAAGTAAGGATGTGTTTATCTTTGGAAAACTTGTAAACAAACTTGCACAAATCGTATCTCATTTCAATTATGTCCTTCCCTCCTTTTTTTGAGTGAAAGACACCTTAAATATTAAAACAAATTTTTCGAGGTGGTAAATTGTTCGAACAAAAACAGCATGTCGTGAGAATGAACTAGGCAACTCGTTAGAACAATAAAGTAATTTCGTTCCAACGACAAGACAATGTCATTTGAACGACTATTAAAGTCATTTGAACCATGCAAACATAAGGGATTGTTTGATACGAATCTAAACACGAAATAGCTCAGAAAAATCATTTTTAAAACATTTTAAAATCTAATTTAAATAAAATAACATCCTTAGAAAAATTTACCTAGAGTCCATAAACCATTATGAATTTATACCTGAGATAATCTCGGAAATCCAGTGTGAAGACGTGAAACGTTCACCAAAACTACTGCATGATCTATCTCTGAAGTTTGGCCGCTACGTCTTCATCACAATGTCATATGCTTAATGGAATCGTGAAAAGTAAAAACTATAGTACGACTGAGAGTGTGTTTTTTCCCAGAATAATGCCAAATATATAAAAATGACACTATGTGGAAATTTGTCCTTACAAATCACCCCATTTGTCTATTCTAGGACAAAACCAAAAACAGTGAAATGCCTCAGTCGGGCTGTCAAGCCGAATGAACTAAATCCCATCCCATAAACCCAAAATGAAAAGTACAGGACACGGGTTATCAGATGTAGGACTACTCACAATCATGAATAGTCTGAATGTGATGTAGTCTATGGATGTGATGTAGTCGCAAAATCTGGAATCGCTCAAGAATCACTGCACACACGAAATGAACAAATACAAAGTGAAGTATGTAGGAACAAAAATGTATAAATAGTATAATCAACAATATGATCAAATCAAATCCCCCCCTATATTGCATATCTATCTCTCCCCCTTTTTGTCTCGAATACACAACTAGTGAGAAAAATAAACATATAAACGAACATTTAGCATGAATATAATATGTAAAGTATATCTAGATAAACATGAGTAACTAGCTAAAAAGAAGGGTTTTTACCATTTAGTCCCGTTTACTAAGTATGTAGTTCAATAGGTCCTAACATTTTTTTAGCTCAATCAGGTCCCATGATTTTTTTTTTGTTCCAATAGGTCTTATTTGTAAACATGTGGTGAATATTCACTATATGTACAAATAGGAACTATTGAGGAAAAAAATGCTGTGATGGGATCTATTAAAAAATGTCTCATGTAAACAGGACTTATTTGTCAAGCTCCCTAATAATAATCAATATATCTCAAGACATAGCTACCAAACGGTCACATAAATGAAACATCAATATAACCAATGATGTGACTAAAACAAACTCTCATCCAACAATGAAGTATAACAATTGAGCATGAATAATCAAAGATAAATGCATGTAAACTGTCCAGAACCATCCAGAAGCACCAAATCAGTGTAACATCAGAATATATAACAAGCAGGTGCTGAAACAGATCGCAAATCTCAAAAACCAAAGAGGTCGTTCGAACGATATGAGATGTCATTCTAATGATATGTGAATGTTGTTCGATCAAGGTGAAAGCTTTCTACTAACGACCCAAAATAGTAGCCTCTCGTTAGAAAGGTCCTTGATAGCGACCATACTAACGACCATACATGTACGTCGATTATAGCTGACGCGAAGGGTCGTTTTATCCACTCATTGAACGACGTGGATATGTCATTCAAACCATAGCCCAAAGTCATTCTAACGACTTTACAAACTCTCAATTCCAGCTCAAAATTTATGAAACATCAGCCCAGCGAAAGAATTAACTGATAAAAGAAACTGGAAGTATGCAAACAGTAGCAAAATAGACTAAAAAACAAAACATGTGAGTTACACGTTAACATAGTATCAATGTGCTAAAAATGGAATGGAATGAATGGGTGTAACTGACACAAATGGATCATAATACAAACACAAAGATACGTTCAAGAAGCTTTAATTAACCGCTAAATATCATCATACTACGCCTTAGCCATATGTGACAATAAACTATGAACTTAATCAACTAAACAAAAATCACACACACAAGTCTAGAAATTTTGACGATTCTACAAATAATAGCATCATGACACAATCGATAAACAAAGGTCTCATAGTGCAAACCCGTTGATCTTCAATAAACTCCCTCGAATATACTCACATATTTTCTATTATCTTTTTCTATTCAAGTTAATTTTGAAAGATCAATCTAAAACAAAGTTGGCCCCTTTTTGACATTTTTTTTATTTTTATTATCTTTGATCTTTTATTGGGCTCTTGCCAAAGGTGGCTTTCTCACAAAGACTTTGCCTTCTGTAGCCCTTTTTCGTGCACACTCATAATATTTTCAATGTTGCACACAATAATATAACACAAGTAACGATTCCTACATGCACAACTCCCCCTAAGTCGATAAACGAATAGATGACAAAATTGAGAGGATAACGTCTCACCAAACTCAAATATGCATGAGAAGTTAAACATTCAAATAATCTCGTTCATGTGTGTAATGGCATATACATAGTCGAATAAAAAATGAAAATTAACTTCGAAACAACCCCATTAAACAAATAGTTAAGATCAATTTATGCATCTAAAATTATGGCCAAAAGTCCTAGCCATGTGGAAAAATGGAATGAAGGGGGTCCAAGCACACCAATATGCCATATCAAGTGTAAACTTAAGACACAAAAACCTAAAATATTTTTGAATTTTTCTAAACATATTTTAACCCCAAAGAAAAATCTTTATGTATTTCTTCCATAATACTCAATAAAAGAGAAAAAATAAAATACAAATGATATACATGCCATAACACTATAAAAAAAATATATCATGAAGCAAGAATATCGTATGAGAAAAATACTAACACGATCAACCATAAGATCTAACATGGGAAGTATCATGTGCAAACAAACCAGAGTCATAAAGTCTAATACCTAAATCCACTAAGTCCGATTTCTTAACCCCAAGTAGGTGTGTAACGACGCATGGGGGTTTTGGGAACCGAAACGACTTTATTCTTACACTTTCTAGGATCATTCTTAAGGTCGTAGCAATAACGTGCATGGTGACTCTTCCTACCGCAATGAGTGCAAGTGTAAACACGGAGAGGAATGTGACCTAAATGTGGACCTCTCCTAATGTTACTAGTTGGCTCTCTCTCTCGTATGGTTTTGGCTTTAGTAGCAGAAGCAATATTGTCATTGAAGACAATTCCACACATGTTATCTTTGATTTTGATGGTGCCTAAAATTCTATCCAACCTTTTCGACCTAGCCTCCAAATCAAATTTAATTATACTCGAATCTTTCAATTTCTCCTCAAGCTCTCCTATCCCAGATTCGAGCAAATGCCTAAACTCCTCAAGCTCTAATGACTCTTTTGGTTCACTATCACTAAGGGTGGCATTGTATGCTATCAGTTTCTTTCCCTCCTTCCTTCGTTTAGTGGGGCACTCAGCTACCCTATGGACATAACCCTCACAACCAAAGCACCTCTTCGATTCATCCCTTTTAATCTTCTCACTACTGTTCTTTGGGAAACGATCAACCTTGTTGTTCTTTTCTTTCTCAACTCTTTTGGCATATTTCTGTAACAACCCCTATTTTCTCACGTAAAGGCTGTCCAGGCACGATACGCCGAAGATGGGGCTTATTAACAATTTATAGCATTCTCAGCACTGAAGGGATACAAACTTTATTTATTTTATATCAAAATCCACAATGAATAATACATCTGAATAAAACTGATTCAACTCTTAAATAATGAAAACTAAATCATCATACAATGTCCACAATGTAAAGCTCAGTACAACTGATATAAATAAACCCTTGGGATTATGCCCATACAAATTCCATTATGAAATAAAATGACAAAAAAATGAAGTACAACCTATACTAGGATCAATGGTGTGAAGTTCTCTATGTCTAATACAACTGCAAGTCTGATCCATCGCTAGTCATGGTATCCCTGTCATTAAGAATACCCGAGGGGGAAAAACATTTATAATTTGGGTCAGAGCCCGAGGTATGCAAGGATTCTTCACCGGTAAATATTCAATTCATTACTAACTCATACTTCACATCTCCCCATCGACGCTCACATGTAAAGAGTACCTCACCTCTCTTATAGAAGCAGTCCTACTCGTATCCTCAATAAAAATGCCAATTGTAAATTCCATCAATTAATCTGTCATACAAAGAATAATACATTCTGCTATACAACAACTACAAATGAGTATCCATATCTGACACCCCAATTCCCTGATTAGATTCCATAATATAAATTTCCAATCTATACAAACTAAGTATAAAATCTTACATCATCAAATCCTGCAACCCTTGTCTATTTCTTCAATTCATTTAGTGATTATAATTCATAATCCATGTCGTCTACCCCGTTAGACTATAAGTTTCACTATTTTAGATTACCAAATTATCATTCTCATTAAAAATTGGTTACACCATTTCTCATTATATTTAATGTTTGTCTACTTCCTTAGACTATCCAATTATTATTCTTTTTAATAATTATTTGTCACATTAATCACATTAATCTTTTTAATATACATAATAACTTAAACTGGCTACCCCGAGCCTAACTGTCATAACACTAGCCCTTAATACCCGAGTCAATTTCCCCGACTTTAGATTTAATTAATCTCATATTAATTAATTTATTAGAATGGTTTTACTCAACTAAAAAGCCCGGACTCACTCCCTTGGTCCGTATCCTAACTTCAATTCCCGTAAATAAGTTGACACACTTATAAATTTCCCATCTCTCACCTCCTAGGTATAAACATCCCTTCTAATAAATTATTAATTCTATTTCATAAAATAGTTTGTTTAACTAATAGTCAATTGTAATTCCTATTAATTTAAGTGTGGGTGTAACATTACTCCATAAATTACTTAACCCACAATAAATCCCTTTCCCCATCCACATTATTGTTCCTTTCAACTTTCTCATACCTGTTAACAGACGAAGTAAAAATCTATTGGATTTAGGCTAAGGCACAAAAAAAAAAGAAACGAAAATGCCAAATCACCCATCATGTCACTCTAACAATCGTGAGGTTCTTTCGCATGACAAATGACGTCGCTCGAACGACCCACGACGTCGTTTGAGTGACCTCCTGTCCTCTTTCCCACTTCGTCCTCAAATTTCGTGTTTCTATTTTCACAAACTCCAATCCAAAAATCATCTCACGAACCCATCACCATTAAATCTCAAACTTAGAATTTTACGCATACAGTCCCAATCAAAGTTACCAACAATCTCAGATTTTTAACGATTCCTAAAATCTCTAAATTCCCAATCAGGTTCGTCACACAGTGGGGAGTACTTATTAGGAATCCTAAATCAAAGTTTAAGCCCATTAACTAACAAATGTATTCTACAAATTGATTTTTCAAACACTCCCAAATAACTATTAGACCTTAATAATGTATTCTAACATTAATATTCAAATTTTCGATACCAAATTTCTGGAACAATTTTTACATAATAATCAATCCTCTGCATGCGTTGTTCATCATTGAATCAATCAATTTAAATCAAATTCTCCCGAAATCTCAAAACTTGATTCCACTTTAATTCTAAACATGGAGTTAACATTCATATTAAAAGAGCACAAATTGAATAAGAATGGCAAGAGAATCCTTGCCTTATATTGTGTAGAGAAGCCTCTTTCCTCCTCATAGGGTGCTCTTCCTCCTCATAAGACTTTGTTCCTCTCTCTCTTGAAGTGGGGTTGCTAGGGTTAGGTTTTTGTGACACCCCGCCTATTTTAATCACGGTTGATCAATCCTTTATCAAAATAAAATAGTATTCTCATAGGCTTCATTCTCAGCATCACTGTCGAAAAATTAATTAATTATTAATAACCTACTAGGCCCGGTGCTAAATTTTACACTTTCTAATCTTTTTAACTTAAACGCACAATAAATCCATCACACAATTAGTATACAAATTAATTGAAATAAATAAACAATCATCGATAACTCTCGGTAACACATTCATTACAACCAAATTGATTAGGCATAAATGAAAATAAATGACAACAGGTGGGCAACATGCCCGAATATCTCAATAGTACCTCTTATCTAGATCACAAGGATAAACGTGTCTAAAGAATCCTTGCTAGATTCCACAGCTGCTGCAGTAACGTCTGACTCAAAGGAATAATTTCATCCAGGCATCCTTGTGTCTAGACACCTAAAACGTTTTTAAAATATTTGGAAGCAGGTCACATCCCAAAACGTTTTAAAATTTTTTATCACGTGTTTAAAATACTTTAATATTAAAAATATGATATTTTCCATATTTAAACTGGTGTCGCACTCCCATGAGATACCCCCCACCTCTCATCTAACAGTGCACACCTAACGCATGTATTTTAAACACCCTAGTTACGCTACCCAGCCTAACTAGCCTCTCAAAATCTCTGAGTCACCATACGGTATCCCATACCCCGCGTATGTAATATTCTAAGCTTTCACACGAGCTTATGCATTATAAATTCTCACTTATAATTTATCCGTTCATTATTAATAACTTTCACTCATTATTATACACTATTCGCATTTTAGTCTCGTTAGTCCCGTATATAATTTCTCATCTTTATATACGTATATTATATTTTATTCTGGATTTTATTCTCCCGGATGTAGCAATTTACTTCTCACTTTATTCTTTATATGTCCGTATATATATATATATATATATATATATATACACACATCAGAACTCCGCCTGTGTCGTGCTTAACTTCTTATTTTTTTGATAGTGCCGGTCCCAAGCCCGGAAAAAGGAGGAGGGTTGCGTTAGGTAGCAGACAGCCAGCGTAAAACTTTGACAGATCCTTATGAACATGAATCCTATGAATATACGTGCTAATGCTAGGGCATTCCCCTTAAGCGATGCGTTGCGCCTGCCACTGGGTGTCTCGAAAAATAGGCAAGGGGAGTAGCATCGGCGCTCGGATGCGACGATAAATACGCAAGGGTTCCTGCAACAAGCTGGACGTGTGCGGGTAAAGAAGCTAGTCCAGGATACTAGACTTAGGTTAGCGACTTGGAACATAGGGACTATGACAGGAAAAGGGATGGAGTTAGTAGATACCATGATAAGAAGAAAAGTTAACATAGCTTGTTTACAAGAAACTAAATGGGTCGGTGAGAAAGCTAGAGAAATAGAAAATACAGGATTTAAATTATATTATACAGGAAAACATAGAAATAAGAACGGAGTTGGAATAATAGTAGATAAAAACTGTAAGGACGATATTGTAACCGTTATTAGGAAAGGTGATAGACTTATACTTGTAAAATTGGTATTAGGTGAAAACATAATTAATATTGTTAGTGCTTATGCACCTCAAGTAGGATTAGATGAGCACACTAAAGTACAATTTTGGGAACAAATGGATGAACTAATTCAAGAAATACCCCTAGGTGAGAAAATCTATATAGGTGGAGATTTTAATGGCCATGTAGGAGAAGATCGTGTAGGATATGAGATAGTGCATGGAGGACATGGTTTTGGAGATAGGAACGACGAGGGAGAGTCTATCTTAGATTTTGCGATGGCTTATGATTTTGTACTAGTAAATACATGTTTTAAAAAGAGGCTTGAACACTTAATAACTTATAAAAGTGGAACACATAAGAGCCAAATAGATTTTTTCATTACTAGGAAAGGAGACCGATTAACGTGTAAAGATTGTAAGGTTATCCCAGGAGAGAGCTTAACCTCACAACATAGGATAATGGTGTTGGATATAAATATTAAAAATCAATCACGAGTGCGAAAAGTGAAGATTAACCCACGAACTAGGTGGTGGAATTTAAAAGGAGAGAAATTAGAACTATTTAAAGATAAAGTATTAAATGAAGCAACATGGAATTGTGAAGAGGAAACTAACATAATGTGGAATAAGATGGCCACATGCATTAGGAGAATATCAAAAGAAATTCTTGGAGAATCAAAAGGCAAAGGGACACAGTCTAAAGAAACTTGGTGGTGGAATGAAGAAGTACTAAATATAGTAAAAATTAAAAGGGAGTGCTTTAAAACATGGCAAACAAATAGAAATGAAGAGAATTTTGAGAAATATAAATGGGCTAAAAAGGAAGTTAAGAAAGTGGTAAGAGACGCTAAGTTAAAAGCGTATGATGATCTTTATACAAAATTAGGAACACAAGAAGGGGAAAAAAGTATTTATAAGCTTGCTAAACTTAGGGATAGGAAAACAAAAGATTTTAATAACGTTAAGTGCATCAAAAGTGATGATTCGAGAGTCCTTGTCAAAGATGATGAAATTATGGAAAGATGGAAAAACTACTTTGAGAGGTTATTAAATGGAGATAATGGGAGTAGATTAGATATAGAGAAACTTAGGGAGACTCGAGAAGATATATGTTTTCGTAAAATTAGGACAACAGAGGTCAGGATTGCTCTAAAAAAGATCAAAACAGGGAAGGCTTTAGGACTAGATGGTATCCCTATTGAGGTTTGGAAGTGCTTAGGGGAGGATGGAGTATCATGGCTTACAAAATTATTTAATAGAATTTTAATGACTAATAGGATGCCCGATGAATGGAGAAAAAGTATTTTAGTACCTAGGGGACATACAAAGTTGTTCAAATTATCGTGGTATTAAGTTAATGAGTCATACAATGAAACTTTGGGAGAGAGTGATTGAATATAGATTGAGATTGAAGACAACAGTATCTGAGAATCAATTTGGGTTTATGCCTGGGAGGTCAACAATGGAAGCAATCTATTTATTGAGGAGATTAATGGAGAGGTATAGAGAGAAAAAGAAGGATCTTCATATGATTTTTATAGATTTGGAGAAGGCGTATGATAGGATACCCAGAGATATAATATGGTGGGTTCTACATAAAAGAGGAGTGACTCGTAGATATATTGACGTGATCAAGGATATGTATGATGGTGCGATGACTACAGTAAGAACATCAGCTGGAGAACGTAGTGAATTTTCAATTACGGTAGGGCTACACCAAGGTTCAGCATTAAGTCCTTATCTCTTTGCTCTTGTTATGGATGAGTTGACTGGACAAATACAAGATGAGGTGCCATGGTGTATGCTATTTGCAGATGATATTGTTTTAGTCGATGAGACTAAGATGGGGATAAATTCTAGGTTGGAATTGTGGAGAGAAACTTTAGAAACAAGAGGATTTAAAATAAGCAGAACTAAAACAGAATATGTGGAGTGTAATTTTAGTAGTAATAGGAGGACAAATGGAGATGTGGTGAAATTGGAGGGTCAAGAAATACCTAGAAATGATCATTTTCGTTATTTAGGATCGATTATACAAAAAGACGGAGATATTAGTGATGATGTTACGCATAGGATTAGAGCAGGCTGGGTTAAGTGGAGAAGTGCGACCAGCGTTCTGTGTGATAGGCGTATAACTTTGAAGTTAAAAGGAAAATTTTATAGGATGGCCATTAGACCCGCCATGTTATATGGGACAGAGTGTTGGGCAACCAAGAAACAAAATGTGCATAAAATGAGTGTGGCGGAGATGCGAATGCTAAGATGGGTTTGTGGTAAAACTCGAAAGGATAAAATTAAAAATGAACAAATTCGTAAAACGGTAAAAGTAGCTCCTATAGAAGATAAATTGAGAGAAAATCGACTTAGATGGTTTGGACACGTCAAGCGTAGACCAATGGATGCTCCTGTAAGGAAGAGTGATTTAGTTAGTATTGGTGGTAACCCAAGGGGTAGAGGTAGGCCTAAATTAACTTGGTGGGATATTATAAAAAAGGACATGATATCATGTGGTTTAACCGAAGATATTGCACTGGACAGAATGGAATGGAAAAATAGGATTCATGTAGTCGACCCCAAATAATTGGGAAAAGTCTTTGTTGAGTTGAGTTGAGTATACTATACACATCAGGTATATCCATACTTATATATCACACACACTATATAAGTTTAATAACCATCCCTCAGAGCTTTAACTCAATGGATGCAGTATCCAGAATGCTATCATCTTCTAGGGAATACACACATTATCCTAGGTAACACCGGTCAGAAATCTCACACCGACCTGATAAAAACAAATCACAAACGTAGGGGAAGCGGTCATAGTTCCTTACTTGAAAGTGAGACCGAATCATGCCTAAGACATCTCACCCATGATAAAGAGCCACACTGCATAAATAACTGGACGCTATAACCTGGGGACTATACTTGCCCTGCTCATCAAGCCAGAGGATTCACCTACATTGAGCAACTTCCCATGATAGCACTGGAGGAGTATGTTTCACATAAATATATCATACACGCATAGATATATTTATAATCATATCATATATATACTGTCTCTATACCCGTATATCTATATATCATCAAATCCGGCTATCCATGCCTATCTCTCATGGCATTAGCCTATAATCTAGAATATACCAATTCGTATTAATTCATAATTATACACGCACTTATTTTAATCCCATAAGTATTCACTCACTTATGATATAATTCTCACATAAATTATTTCCCGAATATTAGCTCATAACAACTAGCTAGTATTCTAATTTCATCCTACTCGCACATTTGGATTTACTTATATATAGTCGGCATATATATTCTACACGCATAATATATATATATATATATATATATATATACCCGCCAAAATAATTTCCTCGAGTGTCGTTCATCGCAGACACTCCTAAAATTCATAACCCGGATTTTATACTCCACTAACTTGAGGTTTATATATCACGCATTTCATCACTTAGAGGTCTTTACACTCTATCTAGGATCTCCTAATATTTATCTTCAAAAGGAATTCTTCTCAAATCCTTTAAGTCCAAGAAAATTTCTCAAATTGAACTGGTATAAGGGAACCAAACCGATGACCCCATAAACGAATCGATCCGGTTCTCAAACAATCGAACCGAACCGATGGCCAAATAAACGAACCAGTCCGGTGCTAAATAATGAACTGATTCGGTGGCCTATTAAACGAACCGGTCCGGTCCCGAATCGATTCAGTAAGAAACTTATTCCGAGTTCTTCTTCTTTTTCTCCAAATATAACTTCAACACTCATCCAACCAACGTTTTATGTTCTCCAACATCATCAACCATAATATACTCATCTACACACTAAAATCTACCTAACACATTAATTAAATTCATGGGATTCATACTTTTAATTGATAATTCAACCCTATCTCAGTTAAACCAAAATATCATTCAACTCCTCCAATTTCTCCCCAAAGATTACACCATTAACATGGATTTAAACTCAGATTTCATATGGAGTTATTATCACATCAATTTATATGAAATCATTTCCAAAAACACCAATTTTTTATACATGAATCCCAACCCAAAATCATATAGTTTACACCAACTATAATATGAACTATAAACATACATAAATAGTTAAAGCAAGTTAAACACTTTCCATGATGTATAAATTCGATGACCTCGTGCCGGGATCCGATGGAGCTTGGTCGGAGTTCTCATTTCTTCTTTCTTTCTTCTTCCTTTCTTTCCTTTCTTTATTTTCTTCTTTCTTTCTTTCTCTCGTAGCTTATAAGAGAGAAAATAAGTCTTGTCCCCTTATTAAGCCCAAAATCGACTCGTATACTCAAGTGCGAGTCCTTACTAGTCCAAAAAGTCCCCAAAACCCAAACACTACCCCCAGGTACTCATTTTGACTATTTAGGCACATCTGAGACCAACCGTGCACTCGAAATCCCCATTCGAGTCACTTATAAAAAATCCACCTTTTGAAATCCAATACAAATTCGTACATAGTTTCCGAATAAAATATTATTACATATCGCTTTGCCCAACTGCAACATGATAAAAATAATCCAACTCATTTTCTTATTCTTTTGAGTAAATATAGCACCCACCAATATTAATCCGTCACCCGCCAATTAATATTTAGCCCACTCTACAAATTCCCTTTCACTTAAAATTCACAAATTAATAAATTACACTCACTCATGTAATTTAATTATCCATAAAAGTGTTGGGTATTACATACTCCCCCCTTACAAAGGAATTTCGTCCTCGAAATTCGAATAAAATCAGCATAAAAAACATAGGATATTGAACCACACAACACCCTTTAGTACCTAAAATTAAATCATGATAATGGTATGGTCACTCCACTATTTACCCCCTAGTGGGATCCAGCTGTCTAAAGGCTTACTCACTATAGCCCCATCTTCAAGGCAAGCTTGTAGAATACACTTCATACTCACATACTCCATCAGTCATAAGGTCTCACCTTAATAACGACATATCACACATTGTGCTTCTTCCAACGACATCCGAATAAGACGAGCCTATGCATCACTTGCTCTATCGCCTAAATACTATTGGAAAGTCGTACATCGCTAAGTGCCAGATTCTCGTATCCACCCCAACACAAAACTCTCTTCATGAGAGAAACCACAATAATACCTGACCACTCTTGTCAGTCCTTCAAATCTTGGTTCGTGGCGACATAACTCTTATGATGCTATGCTCAATAGTCACCCCAAAATAGTTTGTTGTTAACCCCATTCTTGTCCACGGACTCTAAATCACGTTCGATCCATAAAATCTAATTATTTTCTCACCTCAAATGGCACCTTGTCTGTAATAAATCGGTACGAGTTATTATACACAACTCTACCAACGATAATTTCTCCTCTCAAGTACCTTACAATTTATAGTGCTTACCACTCGCATTATCCAACATTGTAAATCACCTCCCATCTACTCATCGGGCTATAGGTGACACAACTTACCCAAAATGAAACTTCATCCCCATCACATCCAGATAATCCCTATCAGAGTTCGGGTTCAAGGATCTCATACTCACACAAAATAATATTGGGCGGCACCTTGCACCAGTGCAATCCTTCTTTTCAGAGAAAGGTTTGGGCACACTTTTTAATAGTGTAACTCACCCCAAAAGAATAACAATTACTTCATCTCTGTCAATCCATTCCACACACTCAAAGGAATTTGTGACCTTATCCTAATATTGGCAACCCATTAATGAAATTTACAAGCCCGTCTGCTCATTCCGTCACTGGAATCGCCGGCTTGTTACAAATTATGGTTGATCATCTCAAGCCAACCTTTTTCCATCTATGAGTGGTTTACCCGGAGATAAATTCATTATGTCGCACTTAACACCGACTTCCACTTATAACGTCTCACATTAAGTGGTACTTTATACTCCCCTTCTTCCCCCGGGGTGTACCAAAATTTTGGGCTCGTGTACTTTTTGCCACAATGTGCACTTATGGGCCCTTTTCACCTTATAGACATCAACATTCTATTTACGCACAAGCCACTCTCAACATTTGACTGAGTAATCCTTCGATCTACTTTCCCACAATAGTTGGATCTCCTATCATCAAGAGATATCTTTTAAATGGCTGCCCACAGCCTTTGAACCCATCTCGAGTGTGTTACTTCTCATTGCACATATATACATGGATCATCATCTTTCTCACACAACGTTTAATCTATCCTACCATTCTAATTTTGTTTATAACTGCCCTAGAGGCATATATTCCACACATTTATTACCACATCCTCTATCTCGGACGATTTTGAAATTAACTAACCAAGGCGCCCATACACCCTATAACCCATGCATATCTTCACAAAACATTGCAAACATCGCACACGTACCACACTTTTCTCAATATTGGACCTCGCATTCTCGACCTTATTATAACACATGGGTATTCTCAATCACCCCACAAGTCATAATGTAATTTCTTCTCGACATTATCCCACTCTTAACTCATAGTGAGAAAAAATTCAGTGCTTTGTCACAGCACTACCGACTTCTCATGCCTTATACTATATAATAGTTCTCAGCTGAGAGTGTTTTCTCGACACATTCATTGATTAACATTCAAAACTGATGTCCTAACATCTATCAACGTCTCTCTACTCGCGATGTTTACCAAGGTTCTTGCGTATAATCAAATTCCATAAACTTCAACAATATAATCGGGACTCTAAAAAATCGTGTCCGCAAACATATAAATATAAATCTCAACTCCCACGTCTCTAAAGGAGTGATATAACAATGCTCTCTCCCTATCACCAAGTTTTGAGCGCTAAACACAATAACGACCTAAATCTCTCCGCTCGATAGTAAATCCAATATACCCCAAATCACGTTAACAATGTCCCTACGCACCGGGATCAACTATAATGAGACATCTATGATCTCTGAAGTCTCCATCACAATATAATATAAATGCGAGCTCGACCCTCGTTCAGGTGAGGCATCACAAAAACAACACATCCTGCCCTAGAATAGCGAACACAGTAGACTTATAATAACAGCCCACTATCGTACCAACCCTCGCTAACCAGTCCATACCCAGGATAATATCATACTCGTATAACAAATCACTAGAACGAGTAATTCAAAAAAAATATATTCTACTATGTCTACACCCGCTCCCCTGCGGATTAAACCAAAGATAACTCCGCTGTACCATGAAAAATACATACACCTAATAATGTTATTGATATACGCACTAAACTCGTCTCACACGTGAATCTAGTTCTAATCAAAATACAGTGACTTGCTAGTGTCACAAAAAACGTACTTCATTCACCCGAGGATAAACTTCATATTTCCTACCTTGCTAATCGCGTTGGCTGCTCAAATGGTTCTCCAACATGACATGCTTGTCCGAACCGAACCAAAACTATCTTAATCATTTCCCTTATTAGGCACTATACTCTTGTCCCTTTACTTGCTTCGAGAAAAATCAATGCATGTGGTCCTACTCTCCATATAAAAATATCTCAATATAAACCCTATGTGTGGCCATACTGACCATATGAGTGTTATCTTTCTCTCGAACCCTCATAGCCTCGGCCCTGATGACTACCCTAATTATTCACTTAACTCCACTGGCCCTAAGGAACACACCGCTAGCTTTAACAACCCTGACAGAATCCATCGTCACTCGATAAGAATTTAACTATCTGAATCATTTAAATGGATCCCCTAATGGGTCTTCCCTTGTGGTGTTTCACTATAACTATTTCATCCAGTCTTATTCCTTGACTAAATTCTTCAACTCTTTTAGCTCCCTTCATATAGAAGCATTAATATCCTCATTGTCAAAACATGACATTTTCGCCATCTGCATCGATCGTCCAAGTAGAATTTTCCCTAAGTGTCGGTGACTCCTCTCGTGATTCCATCACCCACTTAAGGACTCTTTTCTCCATTGTACCTACCTCATCGGGTACAAAGTTCACTAAACAAATAATTCTTTTTCACAAATGGGCCTCTGTCCGTCCCTCCTGTGATAAGTGCAGAATTTCATTCATATCTCTTCCTGAATAACAGATGAAGGAACTTGCTGTCAAGTCGTACCTAAGATTCCTCCATGAGCATATTATTCCACTTTACAAATGTGGTGATTGACTCCCACCATTACAACACTGCTCCCACGAGCTAATTTATTTTACCCAAATTTCACTTTTGGGTATTACCACACTCTCCTATATGCCAAATCCTCTGGATATCCTACCTCCATTGGCTAACACACAAAATCTCTGTATTTTCTAAAATTCCAATGGATGGTCCTCTTCAAAGACCTCTTCGACTCTCTCCCATTATAACCACGTTGGGTGAGTCTAATTTGGCTCCACTTTCTGCTATAACGGTACTTGAAAGAACATATGCTGCATCCTAGTAGTCCTTACAGCCCAACTTCCCGAGCAACAATAGGGGTGACCTCAACTATGGTCATCTTCCCCAAAATATTTTACAACTTCAACTGAGCCCCGCCTCTTACTGTCCTCCCAACGACCCTCACCGGTCGTCCTTCATTGTTAGGCATATGATGCACACCCGAACGCATATAAGATTCACAATAATTATAACAAATAGCAGGAGAACGAAATCTCAAAATAGGAATCAACGATCCTAAACATAGGGCTCTATATCAAATAGAAAGTAACGCTGAAAGCGTAGTACATCCACTCAGATTCCTAAGGACACTGAACCTGATGCTCTGATCCCCTCTGTGACACCCCACCTATTTTAATCACAGTTGATCGGTTCTTTATCAAAATAAAACAGGAATCTCATATGGTTCATTCTCAGCATCACTGTTCAAAAACTAATTAATTACTAATAATCTATTAGGCTCGGTGTCAAATTTTACACTTTCTAATATTTTTAACTTAAACGCATAATAAATCCATCACACAATTAGTATACACACTAATTGAAATAAATAAACAATCACCCATAACTCTCGATAAAACATTCATTACAACAAATCGAATCGGCGTAAACGAACATAGATGACAACAGGTGGGCAACATGCCCGAATATCTCAACAGTACCTCATATCTAGATCACAGGGATAGAATCGTCTAAACAATCCCTGCTAGTAACCACAGCTACTGCAACAATGTCTGACTCGAAGGAATAATATCATCCAGGCATCCCTGTGTCTGGACACCTAAAAGGTTTTAAAAATATTTGCAAGCGGGTCAGAGCCCAAAACGTTTTGAATTTTTTTAGCAAGTGTTTAATACTTAAATATTTAAAATATGATATTCTCCATTTTAAACTAGTGTCGCACTCCCATGAGATACCCCCACCTCTCATCTAACAGTGAACACTTAACGCATGTATTTTAAATACCCTAGTTACGCTACCCAGCCTAACTAGCCTCTTAAAATCTCTAAGTCACCATACGTTATCCCATACCCCGCGTATGTAATATTCTAAGCTTTCACACGAGCTTATGCATTATAAATTCTCACTTATAATTTATCCGTTCATTATTAATAACTTTCACTCGTTATTATACACTATTCGCATTTTAGTGTCGTTAGTCCTGTATATAATTTCTCTTCTTTATATACGTATATTATATTTTATTCCGAATTTTATTCTCCCGGATGTAGCAATTTACTTCTCACTTTATTCTTTATTTGTCCGTATATATATATATATATATATATATATATATATATATATATATATATATATATATATATATATATATGCTCAGGTGCGGACTTCCCGTGCGGACTTTGTCCTTATCTCGAAAGTGGTCCCGTCGTGGTTCCAAAGACTTTTGTTATTTACTCTAGATGGTCCCCCTCTTGTCTTATACTAAAACCTTAGTTTAAGACTATATAATTAAAAGATTTATAATTTAGACCCAAAATTGGTATCAAGACCTTAAAGATTTTAGAACCTCACCAAATTCCGACCAAAACCCAATTCTGGTATCAGAGCCATAAGACGTTCCTTTTAGACTAAAAGTAAAAAGATTTTAATGCCCTTGGGATTTATCCCTCGCATTTACCAAGATATTTTGGAACCAACCCAGACTACCAACCTATACCCATAACTGACTTAGACTCAAAAGGTTGTTTAACCACACACATAGACGGTTGTTCACATATTGAATATATTCTAGCCAAACACGCAGACAGTAGACAAGTCACTGCTAGTGCTATTAATAGCATAATAGACCAAAATAAGTGTATACTCCTTATATTAAGACAATTAATAAAAGACACTCAAACCCTAGAAACAGAGATAAAAAATATCTCTAAAAGATTATTAGACATAGATAATCAAATCCCAATAGACTTAGTACACGTGTTACAAGAAATAAATATTAAGACTAATCATATAGAAGTCCTTAACAAAGACATTTTAGAAATTAAGACTTTAATTAAAAATCAAGACAGTGAGTTAATTAAACTTACTAAAGAACAAGCTAAGCTTATCCCTAGACTAGATAGTTATCTTCCTAATGGAGATAGTTAGATCAAACTGGAATGAGGTACCAAGAGACCTCTCCATTCAGACCTTATCAGACTTTTATCAAAGAATTTTAGAAAAGATAAATGATGATAGATTTTATTATAAGATAAATGAAAATGAGATTGCCAACGCAGATAAGGCAACTAGACTTATATTAGAAAGATTAAATTTAATTTCTACATCCATAGCAGCTACCCAAGACTATAACAGTAGCTTTGTTAAAGACTTGCATTTAGATTTAAAAGCTAAGACAAAAGGATTAACTACCTTCTACACAGACTTTGTTAAATTCCAACAGAATTTAGCAAATTACCTTAATAATATGGAAAGACATAATCTATCTAAAATGGATAGTATTATTAATGAACTTAGACTAGACATGGCCCAAGTAGAAGAAAAATATGCAGAAATTATAAACGGAATTAAGGCCGTATATAATAGACCATCCCAAGCAGAAATAGACTCTCCTTTTATTCTAACTAGGTTAGATAAAATTGAAAAGACTGTAGAAGCCATAGAAGTTAGAACTATGCAACAACTAGAAAAAGATAATGAAGTAAAAGACTATATCACTAACGTTGGTAAAACCGTCGTTAATTTTCTAGCTAGACATAGTGAAGAAACTTCTGAAAAGACTAGAAAAGAGAATAAGAATTTTAAAGAAGAAATCCTTAATCAGATAAAAAGACAAAAAGATTATTCAGACTTCTTAGAAAGAATTGAAAAAAGACTTGAACAAAAACAGGTAACCACCTGTAAGTTTAAAGAATCCCCTCCTATAGAAACTAGAGAAAGAAATACCATAAGTAGACGAATCATAAATGATGGATTAGATAAGACTAATAAGATAGCCAGCTCTATCCCAAATATTGGACAGAGTAATCATATGCTCCAAAGACTTAAGGACTCATCCTCCAATGTTAGGACATGGTGGAAAGAAAGAAATTTCACCAATCCCCTCCAATGGAAAGAGTGGGGTGAAGTTGACTGGAAGATTGTTGAAGATTCCATTCATAATGGACAACTTCCAGCTGTTAGATACATAGATTTGTTTAAATAAGGTGCCACTCCCAAGAATCCCAATTATAACATGACTTACCATTGTAGGAATCATGTGTTAGACAAATCCTATACTGAGCTTTAAGTATTTGACTCAGAATGGCTTAGATTCAGAGGAACTGATAGGAAGTTCCAATTCCTGACCTTTGTACTCTTTCAAGCAAGAATCCAAGGATTACATAGACCTCACAATAATATTAACATATTATGTTGTTTAGTAGACAAAATATGGAAAGATTTTGAGAAAAGCCTTATTGGGATAGCCCAATTAGAAATGTCAGACAACATAGGATACTTTAATGTCATTCTGGCATTTACAGTAACCGTAAACACAGCCAAACATTTTAAGTTAATCTTATATGCTAGCGGCTATGAAGACTATATAATCCCAGACGCTAATATAAATATAGAATTTCAAAGCTATGTGAAGTTCTCCCAATTTCCTTATGAAGGAATGCAGTCAGGAATTCCTAGCGGTAGACTTAATGAAGAAATCTTAGTTAGAACCAATGTTTCAGACTATAATCATACTTACAGTATTAGGAATAGTGGACCTATGAAAGAGAAAGCTAAGACCCTCTGGAAATTGCCAGAATTTCAAGAAACTAAGACTATACAAAATAAACCCTTGTTTATTAATCAAGACGACGTCACTGGAAATGTTACCATCCAGTTTGGTCCCCCTAAGATTGTCAATAAGAATATCCAGACCGAAGAAATTAGATTTAGGAATATGAGAGAAGCCATAATCAATGATCCTTCAGAAGGAGAATTTAGTAGTAAGACTAGTGCTAGTTTACTTAGACAAGCTCCGATAATTAGACCTAGAAGATCATTCGAACAAAAAGACTTAGTTAAAGAAAAAGCTAGGATCCAAAACTTTGGACATGAACCCTCTGAATTGGATATGAAGACATTTAAAGATAACCTTAAGAAAAGTCATTCTGTTAGATTTTAAGAAAGAGAAAGATTTAATATGATAGCCCAAGACCGCATACTAAAATTAAAAAAATCTAAGAATACAAAGGAACTTCTTAGAAACCTAAGACTAATAGAAGAAGGAGAACAAAGATTAATGCCAACTATACAAGTAGAACCTAGTAAACCAGAGATAGGAAGTAGTAGTAGGCTAGAAGATGCTCCTAGACTTTTTAGTTAACCAATAGGAATAAATATTCCTATATACTCAAGCACCGTAGTAAAGACTAAACCTGATTATATAGAAGACTTTCCAACTAGTGACAAGAGTTTCACTCCCGTTAAGACTATGGAAAGCCAAGCCATAAATCCAGTAGGTATATACCTTAACTTAGACAATGTTCAAGATAGGAAGAAAGCCTTAGACGAATGGCGTAACCAGATGAACATGTGTTTTGCATCTAATGAACAATGGGATGTAAGTTCATGTAAGTAATACGCTAAGCAATCCATTAGAGGTATTGCAAAATACTACTTAGATAGTTTAAGAAAAGCTATAGATTAAGACTCCTTAGCAAAGATTGAGAAGATGAAGGAAAACTTAAAAGAAAGGCCAATTGAAGAATATATTCAATTGTTCACATCAAAATTCATTGGAGCTGGACATCAAGCTCAAATCAATGAACAAGACCTAGAAAAAACTAAGTTAGCCCTCCTTAGCATTTACAAATTAGATAAGATAAATGAATATAGCAATAATTACGAACAGCTATATTACCAAATTAAAGAATTTGGAAAGACCTTAAAAGCTGAATACTTTAGAAAGATACCAGACATAGGACAAATCCTAATTAATGAATATAGGAATTGTTCAGGTGTAGCTGGAGTTAAGAATAACTCCCTTGGTGAAAGAATCAATTTTGCCAAAGACTATATCATATCTAAGAGACATGATATAACTCAAGGAAAGTTGATAGAAGAAACTTTCAAGCAAATCCCTCCAATCAAATACGAAAGAGACATCGCTCCAATCCAATGGGGATGTGGAAGTGAATCTAAGAAATTAAAAAAGAAATTAGAATGGAAAATAGGAAGTTTAAGACTAAACCTTTAGGATTGCCAAAGAAGTATAAATTTAGACAATCTACTACCTTTAGGGAAAAGAATCCTAAGACTAAGAAAAATAGATTTAACCAAAGAAGATACTTTAAGAAGAATACTAGTAAGTATAAGAAGGTTCCTAATTATAGGAAAGAAAAAGACATAGCTCAATCTAAGACTGCCACCAAAGAATGTTGGACTTACGGCAAAGAAGGATACTTTGCTAAAGACTCCCCTAATAAGAAAGATAAAGAAAGTATTAAGATTATTAATACAATATTAGACTATGCAGATCAAGAAGAATTAGATATCCTATACGCTATATAAATATCAGACATAGAAGATGATGACAATACTAGCATCTATAGTGCATATATAGACAGTGATTCAGAAGACTATAGTGATACTAATGAGTATGAAGACTCTCAGGATACCTTAGACTTATATATGATGCAGACTGATCAAGGCGATCTAGATGATGAATATATAGACTTTGAAGACGCTTGGTATAAGTGTATATTAAGCCCATTTTTAAAGAAAAGATGGACAGTTAGTAATCCTAAATTACTAACCTATATACCTAGATGCTATTTTGATGAAAGACATTATTGTAGATTTAAAATGAAATGTAGCAAGAAAGACTTTAGATGCGTAGAATGCTTTGAGATTATACATACAGAGTTATTTATGGTTTGTGTTATTTGTCAATTACACTACCATGAAGACTGTTGGAAAACTAGATTTAGAGCAATTTATACTAGTCAGTATGACGCACAAATAGACTTAGATATTAAAAATTATTATCAAGACATTGATAGAAATATAGCCAAAAGACTGCAAGAAACTAAAGATGTCAAAGGAAAAGGAATTTCCTATGATTTAGAAGAATACCATTATGATAGTAGTTCAGAAGACCAAATACCCTGAGATTTTATAGATAAACCTCATAAAGGAATATCTATTTTAGAAAAGAACAATTTAGGAATTTCTAATAAACCACATGCCTGTTTTGTAGAATTGTTTGTTCAACATAAAGACTATCCTAAAAGACTTTCAGCCTTTATAGATACAGGGTGCTCTCAGAGTATTTGTGAGGCTAATGCCTTCCCTGAAGACTAATTTTTAGAAAGTACTCAGGAAATCTATGGTAAAGTGGATAATGGAGATCCATTTACCTTATATTTCCAGACTATTCCTATTTACTTTAAATTAGTAAATCCGACCAACAAAACCGTTAATCATCGATTTTGGATAATGGACCCTCGTCCTAGTTTCACAGGAAACATCATTTTAGGACAAGACTTTATTAGTAAATATCATCCTTATACTCAGTATAATGATAAGATATTAATTTGTGATAAAAAGGAATTTAATATTAAAGCCCCTCTAATAGATCATAAGACTGCCTTTGACCTTATGCAGGTCAAACCAAATTATAGACCTCTTAAACATCAGAGTTCTTCAGCTGAGCATGGTGGACCTAGACCTACAACCCAACAAGAAGCCTTAGAAATTACTAAACCCTTACAAAAAGAGTGTAAGTGTCCAGACCAAAAGTGTTATAAGCAAATAGCGCTTATGCAACAAGACATTTTAGATCAAGCCCAGCAGACCTTATTACAGGTTCAAGCTATATCCAAACAGAGGAAAATGGATATAGAAGTAGAAAAAGAAAAGATTAGGCAACTAGCAGAGCCTACTTTAGGAGAAAATCCCATTGCTAAGTGGGATAAAGACCAAAGCTATTGTGAAATCATCCCTATTAACCCAGACGCCACTATTAATGGTGGAACCTATAAGAAAGGATACTCACAAGAAGATAGGGAAGAATTTAATAAAGACATAGATGAAATGCTTAAGTTAGGCATTATTAGAGAAAGTAAAAGTAGACATAATAGCTTAGCCTTCTATGTTCAAAATGAATCTGAACGTAAAAGAGGGAAAAGACGAATGGTTATAGACTATAGACAATTAAATAAGAATTATGAATTTGATTCTTATAAGATACCAGACAATAATAATTTGATTAATTTAATCAAAGATAGAATTATATTCAGTAAGTTTGATTGCAAATCAGGCTTCTTGCAAATTAAGATGCATCCAGACAGTATTACTTGAACAACCTTTAGTGTGCCCCGAGGAAAATACGAATGGCTAGTCATGCCATTTGGATACTTGAATGCTCCTCAAGTTTTCCAAAGAAGAATGGATAATATATTTAGACCTTATTCAGAATTTTGTCTTGTTTACATAGATGATATTCTTGTAGCTAGTAAGATCGAGATAGAGCATGTAGACCATCTTAAAAAGATTATTCTAGAATTAGACAAACATGGTATTATTATTTGCGAAAGGAAAATGAAATTATTTCAGACTGAGATAGACTTTGTGGAAATGCATATTAATAAAGGAAAATTATCCTTAGCAGAACAAATAACCAAAAAGATTCTTGAGTTCCCAGATCAACTCAAAGATAGAAAACAATTACAATCATTTTTAGGATTGCTTAATTGTGCTGCAGACTTTATTAAAGACCTTGCTTCAAAAAGACAAAGCTTAACATCCAAATTAAAAGGAACAGACAAAACCAATCCCTTTTATTGGTTTAAAGATGATTTTGAAGTAATAAGACAAATTAAAGATGCAGTCAAGAACATTCCTTTACTTGAACTGCCTAATGCAGAAGACCAGTTTATAGTAGAAACAGATGCCTCTGATAAGCAATGGGGAGCAGTATACATTGCCATTGATCATCATATAAAAAGGAAGAAACTTTGTAGACATAGTTCTGGAACCTTTACGGACCCAGAAACAAGATATACTGCCCATGAAAAAGAAGTTTTAGCCGTTGTAAGGGCAATAGAAAAATATATGTTATTTCTTAGACCTAAACATTTTACTGTTTATACTGACTCTTCTTATGCAGTAAAATTTAGAGATTTAGACTTGTCCAAATCAAGGACTGATAGATTAATTAGATGGCAACAATTGCTTAATGATTATGACTTCTCCGTTATACATATTAAGGGAAGTAAAAATACCATTCCAGACATTATATCAAGAGAGCCAATGTTTGCTAACACTAATATAATTTCATATTTTATGTTGCAAACAGAAGACCTAAAAGACATGAGTTCCTCTGGAACAAATAGACTGAACAGGGAAGACGTTGCAGACTATCTTAGACGCATAAGACCAAATGCTGGTGTAACGCAAAGACAAACTCATATTCAAGACTCTCAAGAAAGACTAATCCTAGAGAACTTTGATGATATCTTAGTTCCTCCTGGAAAATCTAGACAAGAGAATATTTCTCAAAATAGACTCATTAGGAAGATGTATTTTCCTCAATATAGACCTGATCAAAGATACCCAGACTTGATCAAATTTAGACGAGAATTTTCAAAAGACGAAAATACTCTTATAGACGCCATTTGGTGGAATGTAAAGAATAGACTATGGATCGAGTTCAAACAAAATTTGGTAGCCATTGCCAGATTCATGAGGACTCAAAGACTTGCAGTCACCCAGCTTAGTGGTACTGCTGTGCCTAGACCTCAGACTCAGACCTATGCTCAGACTCTTGGAGAAACCTCCAAAAATAGACCTACTGATTTCTGTTATCAGAAAAAGACCTTTAAGACTAAGATTGTTATACCATTTGGTCATAATAATCTCCCAGTAATAGAAGACTTTAAAAATGAATCTAATAACATTATTGATCATTTTAATATGTTATTATCAGAAATAAATGGATATGCCTTAATGATTAAAGGTTTCTTCAAAGACGTTCCAAAAATATATCTTTTTGGAAAATCAGAAATGGCTCATATAACTCTTGCAGATCACGGGTTCATTAGACTCGTTCAGATAAAAGACATTGAAGACTCTGTTGTTCTTGGAAAAATAGTCCATGAATATATTAATAAGATAGAAGACTTCCTTCCTCTATTTGCTAGAATCTATCAGATTTCTCCAAGTTCCTGTAGAGGAATGAGAGTTGAAGGATTTAGACTTGTTAGATTTTCCAGTTATATATTTGAAGACGTTGAGATTTTATCGAAAGGCGAGACTAAAGAATTAATGGTTGATAAGTTCAAGCTCCAGATTGCTCAAGCCATGGAGACCATAGAAATTATGGAGTTATTAACAGGAGAAGACAGGTGGTACACTGCCTACCACAAAGAAGACCTGATAATCTAAGCTGATGAGCCATTCAATGGAAGGCTCAAGAAAGAATCCAAGGAAATGGTAGAGATAGCTTTGCCAGATAGCCTTAGAACTGTAGGTCTCATTGATGAATTTTTCAACAATGCCCTACCAAGACAAAATAAGGAAGAAGAAGACACAGATGAGACAAAGATGGGCCCCTCAGTGGTGGATGAATTATTAAAGACAGAAGAATCATTTGCCTAGACCTTGCTTTCCATAAAGCAAAAGGATGCCTACCCCATATGGGCCACCAGACTGATGAAAAAGATGAAGACTTTGTTTGATGCTCTTGCATTATTACAAAATGACAAGACTCATGATGAAGACTTGGCACGCCTTTCTTTTCATAAAGAAAGAGGTCCCCTCCAAATTATCAAAAGACGATAAAATCTTGTAGACCCAGCTGATAAAGATTCTGAAGTCATTATTGCTTTAATAATTATTCTTTCAACCGGATCTCTTTTGAAGCCAATTTCCAGTCAATTGTAAGTACCCTTGTGCTATAAAAGGGAGCGTCCATTTGTGTTTTAAACACAAGGAGTTAGAGAGTGAGAGATTGTTAGACTTTCAGTATTAGAAAGAGAGTATGCTTGTAGAGAGTAATATGTATATGAGTGAGTAAACCTCTCATAGTTAGGGGAGAGGGGAGAGTTGTATTTACTTATGCTATGCAATAAAAGTATTTTCTTTTCCAGAAATCTCTTATGCTAAGTTGTTATTATTGTCCAAATTGTCTTCAACTTTCTGTTCATAGAGGACTATTGTGTGGAACCTCTGGTGTAGCACACAAGGTGTTATACTGGTGAACCACCATCAGGTGCCGATTTGCCGTGAGCCGTTAGCCAGGTGGGCGTTAGGCGTGAAGGCATACAGGCAGGAAACGGGTCAACCGCCAAAATAGTGGATTGAGGTGCGACACATAAAGAGAGAGTTGTAGGAGGCCGAGACCGGAGAAGAATAGTAGCAAGGCTGAAGAGATAAAGGGAAGAAGATAAAGATATTGCAGACCAGGAGGAAGGTATAACTCGAACCAAACCCTTAAATATTTTACATATTATTGTTTTAAAAGAACTTTGTATGAGCCTACAAATCACTAAAGAATTTTTAGAATTTGTTAACCAAACAAGCTTAGACATAACTAGAGAAATTCAAGACTGGACTCTCACAGACCCTAAAGATAAAGAACTTATAGAATCTGCTTTAGTATATGCAGGTGGTACTTTTAAATACATAGACCAGATCATTGAGTGGTTAGGAAGAGAAGTACCTAGAATAGAAATAATTAGAACAGGGATCCGAGATCTCTTTAGACAAAAATTAAGAACTGAAGATTTTACAGAAGAACTATCAAGACCTGAAAAATATCAAGAATAGACTAGGATACTTGAAGACAGTACAGACGTATTAAAATTTATAAGACGTAAAAGGTTAGCTGAAACAAAGGCTACTTTAATTAGAGCCGGAGGAATCCGCCCACTTCTTAAAAACGTAGAGACAGCTTAGGGGTGGCAATTCGGGTTAGTCGTGTCATTTTCGGGTCGCGTTGATTTTAATTTGAGTATAAATATTAAGCACTCTTAAATCTATACAAGCTAATCGTGTCATGTTCGGGTCAATTTCAGGTTATTACCGTAAACGGGTTATCGTGCCAGTCCTAAGACAGCTGCCCCTAGAACATACCGCAGATTTTTGTCATCTTATGGTGATAATAATTTAGACGAATTTATAGAAAATGATATAATTGATATTGTTAATCAAAGATATAAATAAACTAGACAGATAAACCCACGATACCGAATAAGGTATTTAAGACTAGAATATTTTCCATCAAAACCTCTTTCAATTTCTAGACTCCCTGAAGAAATTATTTATATATATAATCCTCACTATTCAGAACTCCAGTACGATAGTGACGGAAGAAGCTTGAGAAGTAGCAGTAGCCCTGAAACTTCCACACTTAGACTTCCAGATTAGTTAAGCATTAAAATAAGCTTAAAAGACCTTAGAATCCATTGGGGTAGAAAGTTATATTCCCTAAAATTTAGAAGAAGTTAAAAGACATCGCGGTCCCAAAAGGTGGTCCTAAATAGACAAAACGGTCCCTAGATAATTCTTGGACGGTAGCGGTCCGTAAACTAGGTCCGTATACGATCCAGCCTCTCTCTCTCTCTCTCTCTATATATATATATATATATATATATATATATATATATATATATACACACACACACACACACACAATATACTATCCACATCAAGTATATCCATACTTATATATCACACAATCTATAAGTATAATAACCATCCCTCATAGCTTTAACTCAATGGATGCAGTCTCTAGCATGCTATCATCTTCCAAGGAATACACACATCATCCTGTGTACCACCGGTCGAAAATCTCACACTGACCTGATAAAAACATATCACAAACGTAGGGGAAGTGTAACAACCCGCGTAATTTTTGGGCTATTTTAAATTAATTTTCGGAATATGAAGGAAAATAATTTTTTTGATAAAATTATTTTTATTGCTAAAAAATGTTGGATTTTATTTTTAAAGTCGAGAATTTCAAGCGGTTTCGAAAACGGAGTTAAAACGGATTTTTAATGGATTTTTAAATATTTATCCCTTGTAAAAAATTTAAGGCGGCGGATCGAAATTTCTGACTGATCGATCGATCGATGCCAGGGTCGATCGATCGACCACTCCAGTTTTCGTGTACAACAAGGTTTTTCAAGAGTTTTTGTTTGTTCAAATTCTTTTATTCTGCCTTATTTAAAGGGGTCGTGGGTGACCATTTGGGATCAAACTTTTGGCACAAAAATATGCTGAAAATATATTTTAAAATCCTCTCCTTTTTATATACACATAGCCACTTTTATATTATGCATTCAACCTTAGTTTTTGGAGGTGTTCTTGGAGCTGTTTTGATGTGGAGCTTGGAGATGAATTTGTGGATCCTTATGAGATGATCTTGTTGAAGTAATCTGAGTTTCTGGGCAGATTCATATTGGTTTGTTATGTCGGTTTAAGGTATGGGGTTTTACATAATATGCTCCTTAATCTCACGAGTGTTATTCCCTTTGATTTCATGTGATTATTGAACTCATATTTGAATTGCTAAATATATTTGGAAATCTGAAAATTTATTGTTGGAATCTGATTTTGATTCATGTGATATCATATTTGTGTTGGGCATGTTGTCATGAGATTTTAATATGGCAGAAAGGTTGGGCACCCACCAAGATTCCAATTTTTAGTAACTTGATAAAGTATGGCACGGTATGGTGAGGCTTGGTGACTCGAAAATTGTGTTATTGAGAAATTATAATGATATAATGGTTTTGATATTGGCATTTGATTTGAATATTCGTACTCGTATTGTTACACTTTATTCACCGCTAATATTTGCTGAGCATCTTTTCTGTCGTATTGTGTACTTCCCCATGTTTCTCTTTAGTGGCAGGTTAGCGCGGATCTGTGGCGCTATGGATTCATTGGAGATTTATTTTAGATTGGATATTGGGAAGAATATTCGAGAGTTCAAAATGAGAAGAATTGTATTTATTTTGATGTATAGTGCATCACAGATTTATTTTATTTCGAGAGACAATTGTTGTATTTAATTTGAAGAATTGAGATTAGTGGATTTATTTATATTGTGGGATTTATTTAGATCCTATATACCTTGTTATTTGTGAATTTAGTTTAATTTTATCGAGTACCGCTCCGCTCTCCCCGGGAGGGGTGTTACATGAAGCGGTCATAGTTCCTCACTTAAGAGTGAGATCAAATCATACCCAAGACGTCTCACCCATGATAAAGAGCCACACTGCATAAATAGTTGGACGCTATGACCTGGGGACTATACTCGCCCTGCTCCTCAAGCGAGGGGATTCACCCACATCGCATAGAAGGGTATGTTTCACATAAATATATCATACACACACAAATATATTTATAATCATATCATATATATATATACTATCTCTATACCCGTATATATATATATATATATATATATATCATCAAATTCGGCTATCCATGCCTATCTCTCGTGGTATTAGCTTATAATCCCGAATATACCAATTTGTATTAATTCATAAGTATACATGCACTTATTTTAATCCCATAAGTATTCACTCACTTATGATATAATTCTCACATAAATGATTTCCCGAATATTATCTTATCACAACTAGTTAGTATTCTAATTTCATCCTATTCGCACATTCGAATTTACTCATATATAGCCGGAATATATATTTTACACGCATATATATATACCCGTCGAAATAATTTCTTCGAGTATCGTTTATCCCAAACACTCCTAAAATTTATAACCCGAATTTTATACTCCACTAACCCGAGATTTATATATCACTCATTTCATCACTTAGAGTTCCTCACACTCTATCTAGGATCCTCTAATATTTATCTCCAAAAGGAATTCTTCTCCAATCCTTTAAGTCCAAGAAAATTTCTCAAATTGAACTAGTATAAGTGAACCGAAACGATGACCCCATAAACAAACCGATCCAGTTCTCAAACAATCGAACCGAACCGATGGCCAAATAAATGAACCGGTCTGGTGCTAAAAAATTAACCGATTTGGTGACCCATTAAATGAACCGGTCCCGTCCCAAATCGATTCAGTAAGATACTTATTCCGAGTTCTTCTTTTTCTTCTCCAAATATCACTCCAACACTCATCCAACCGAAGATTTATGGTCTCCAACACCATCAACCATTGATATAGTCATCTACACACTAAAATATACCCAACACATCAATTAAATTCATGGAATTCATACTTTTAATTGAAACCTAAAATTAATATGCTGATGTGGACGAATCATACGAAGACACTTGTCAATCTACGTGGCACAATAACAACGAGGAAGTTCATTTCCTCGACCAACTCATGTTTTCCCCGAGCAACGAGGATATACCGAGGAACTGCAACACTCCGAGGTACTCTAGCGCTCCGAGGAACTCCTGATCAACGAGCAACTAAGGCGGTCCGAGCTGCATCTCGGCCGTAGTATTAATTGCCAGAATGTCAACAGTTCAACTATTCATTGAATGTTTATCATCTTGACGCACACGCTGCATTAAATGTATTACCCTTTCATATGTATATCATTTAATGTATCAACCCATTCATGTACAGCCTAAGGGCTATAAATACCTTGTATCACCCTCATTCAAAGGGACCGGAATTTCTGGATTGAACTTGTAATCGAGAATTCCCAAACACTCAGCAATAACATAACAGTGGACGTAGGCCATTC
Source organism: Sambucus nigra (assembly GCA_949130495.1). Lineage (NCBI taxonomy): Eukaryota > Viridiplantae > Streptophyta > Magnoliopsida > Dipsacales > Adoxaceae > Sambucus > Sambucus nigra. The sequence goes on along the minus strand of OX422224.1, from coordinate 62,748,876 downwards.
TTATAAGGCTGAACCACTTTAAAAATCTTTGTCTCATTTTATTTATCTGTGATTGAACAATTAGAGCGATCTAATTTTTTACATCAACAGATTGGCGCCGTCTGTGGGAAACGACTGTTGCTATCATTTTTCACCAAAATCATTTATCATCAATGGCAGATAATCCCGAATCCAGTAATCGAAATGCTGGAAATGTTAGAAATCCTCCGAATCCATCTGCACCTCCAGATCTGGCTGGAATTATGACGAATCTGGCTGAAGGACAAACCGCCATGCAAGAAACAATGAGGCAACTCATTCAAACTCTTCACGGCGGTGCACCTACCCATTCAAGGCAAAGGAGTGATCGTGGGCAATCGCGATCCAGGCGTACTGGGTCATATCGTAATGAAGAATCTAATGATTCTTCTTATCAACCTGGGCGAACTTCATCGATACGGGCTACGGATACAGAACAACATATCACCCTCTCTCCAGAGAGAACTAGCGCCCTGGAAAGATTAAGCAGGGCATCTCCTTTCAGTCGGTTAGGACCAAGGAGAAATATGAGTCCACCTAGAGCCCCATCGAGAAGCTTTCAACCACCATCAGGTTTGAGAGAAGAATCAGCACAATCAAGACCAGTTACTCATCGAGATAGATCTCAGGAAGCTATGTCAGAACAATCAATTGCTCGGACTAAGCAGCCCGAGGAAGGAAATGAAGCATGGTAGGGTTTCATTCAGCGATTGGAGGATAGACTTGGAGAAATCGTTAAAGAAAGGAATCCCTTACAGAGAACTTTTGTTCAAGGGACACCTTTTATGCAGGCCATTGTGAATTTTCCTACACCATCGAAATTTAAAGCACCTGTAGTGACCCCTAAATATGATGGAAAGACAGATCCTGTTCTTCATATAGAACAATACCAGGCTGCTGCCGACATATATGCTGTCCCCGACGAGATGAGATGTAGAGCATTTTCGGGAACTCTTACCGGATCTGCACAGATATGGTACAACAATCTTCCTCGGGGTAAGATTTCGACTTTTATTCAGTTAACCGAGTTGTTTATTGGCAATTTTTGTTTTGGAGCAGAGCCAGTAAAACGAGTAGCACACTTGTTAAGTGTTAGACAAAAGTCTGGTGAAAGTGCTAGAGATTACATAACTCGTTTCAATAACGAGAAGTTGGAAGTCATAGATTACGAAGAAAAGACAGCGATCACTGCTTTGATGAGTGGGTTGTTGCCTAACAAGTTATATTATACTTTGGCCAAAGATCCACTTAAAACTATGTCGGAGTTGATGGCAAAAGCAGCCAAAATCATGAATGCCGAGGAGGCTATGGCTGCGAAGAAGAATATGGATAAAGAAACCAAGGTGGAGGTTGACAAATCTAAGAAGAAAGAGCAAAAAGGTAATGGTGGTGACAAACACTCCAAGAATAATAGGACGTCATGGGAAGTCCTGAAGAAATATGATAATTATACTCCATTGAAGATGGGTATTAATCATGTTTTAGAAAAAATCAAGAATAACGAAGAAATCAAGTGGCCAGATAAACTGAGGACAAATCCTGACCTGAGGAATAGGGCAAAATATTGCGAATTCCATAAAGATCATGGCCATACGACCAAAAATTGCATAGCCCTTCAGAACGAGATTGAAACGCTCATCCGAAGAGGAAAGTTGTCAAAGTATGTAGATCGCAGAGGTGAAAGGAAGAATGATGACAGAACTAGAGATCGTTTTAAGGAAGGTATTTTGAACAGTTTTTTGTGGATTTTTTAAAATTAGATACAAAATGTATTTTGACATAATTTTTTGAATATGAATTTATTGGAAAATTTAATTTTAAAGGAAAAATATAAAATTTGATTAAAAAAAAGTTTTTTAGGCCAACAACTAGGTGTGATGTATGTATGATGTATAGAGCATGACGTATGAGAGAATTCTCGTATATATATATATATATATATATATATAGACACACACACACACACACACACATTTATCAATTATGTCAATTTTTTAGAAAATTAAATTTAAAAAATGTTACCAAACGCACACTAATTTTTATAAATGGAAAACCCAAATTTAAAAATTGTCTCCCAAAACCATATTTAAATCGTATTTCTTCTAAACACGGATTCAAAACTAGTAAAGCTTAAGAATCGAATTTTTTAAAATTTAAAACAATCTTATCCCATGTTAAAGTTGTGAGCGTGTAATCAAACAATCTTTTATCTCATTTATTTGTGGTTATTGTTGTCTAACGAAAAAAAAACATTTTGAAAAGAGCACTGATATACTTACAGGACAAATTTATCGAATAATTACCGGATGCCCTTTTTTTTTCTTCCTTTCTTTGTGTTTGTCAAAAAAACTAGTTTCAAAAAATAAAAATTAGTTTAATATAAATAAATAAAAAGTTGTTTTTTTACATTTTTAAATAGTTTTAAGAAATACAAAAAATGGTTTAAAAATAAGTGGTGCCGCTGGCGCGGACCATTAAAAAAAAAATATTTGGTAAATGGGTGTTTGAGGTACTAAATGAGTTAAAAATAATATAAAAAAATAATTTCTTATTTGAATAGTTTTTTAACGCGGAGCTTTTAACAGTTTTAAGAAATACAAAAATTATTTTAAATGTTGTAAAATTAAAAAAAAATAACTTTAAAAATGCAGGGTGCCGTTGGCGCGGACCGTAAAAATAAGAGAATATTAGGCAAATGGGTGTTTGAGACATTAAATGAGTTAAAAATAATATAAAAAAAATAATTTCTTATTATATTAGTTTTTTAAGTCGAACTTTAAAAAAAAACTATTCTGATAAGAAATTAATTTTTAAGTCGAACCTGTAAACAAAAATTGGTTTAAAATAAAGGGTGCCGCTGGCGCGAACCTTTAAAAATAAGAGAATATTGTGTAAATGGGTGATTGATGGACTAAATGAGTTAAAAATATTATAAAAAAACAAAAATACTAATTAAAAATAACCAAAAAAAAACTATTTAAAGAAAATAAAATAAAAAACTGTTTTTTATATTAATAGGAAAACTATTTTTTAAATAAAAAACTTGTTTTTTTTATATAAACAGTTGTTAAAATAAAAGAATAAAAAACTAAAAAAAAAAAAGGGGAGATCCGATAATATTCCGGTAAAAGCATCCGGTACATATCTCATTAAACAAAAATTAATTTAAAAAATAAGGGGTGCCGTTTGCGCGAACCTTTAAAAATAAGAGAATATTGGGTAAATAGGTGTTTGAGGGACTAAATGAGTTAAAAATAATATAAAAAAACATACCGCGCCATATTCAACACACAGTTTGATTAGTGTCGTTAGCGCGGATCTATATCCAACAAATGATGTGGTTGTGCAAATGTGGCGCCGCGCCAGTAATACTAATCAATCGCGATATCATATCAATAAACATAATTTTTTTTATTTATGAAAGAAATATTTTTTAATTTAATTTTAATAAAAAACAGTTTAGTTAATTCAAAAAAAACTTTTTTTTTATATCAATAGGAAAACTGTTTTTTTATATATATAAAAAGCTGTTTTTATTTCAATTGTTAAAAACAAAATAATAGAAACTTAAAAAAAAAAGAAAAAAAAAAGAAAAAGGATGATACGGTAATTCTCCGGTAAAATCGTCCGTGCATATATAGTTTTCCTTTTGAAAATATGGAGTGACTGTTGCTATAAAATGGCTGTCGTTTCAGTCCAAGCAATTTTTGGCAGGATATAATTATAGTCCAGAGTGACAACTCACACTACTGTCTTATTTACTCAATTATACAATTTTGAAAGGACCAATGTCCTATCTGTTAGCAATTGGAAAGATTGATGTTCGTTGCCTCGGATAACACACAACTTTCAAAGATTATACAATACTTGTATAATCTTCATGTAATTAGGAAATTTGCCTCTAATTTATTGTGTTTGATATAAAAATTTATTTACAAATTATTTGTTAATGTATAATATTTTTTATGTCTAAAATTTACACAAATGTTGACAAATTTTGTTATGTTATTTGTGTGAGAAATATTTGTCAAACAAATTTATCACTTCTTACAATTTTTTTCTATACAAAAATATTTTTAAAACTATTTTATAAACTGTTTTAAATAAAAAAACTGTTTTATAAAATTGTTTTAAAAAATAACTGTTTTATAAATGTTTTAAAAACTGTTTTATAAAAATGTTTTTATAGAAATGTATGAAAAAATATTTAAATAAACTAATTGAATTTTTTTGTCATCCCTACTTTTGAATCAAAGGATCCTAATATTTCTTTTAAACACGGATTTAAAAGCAGTAAAGTTTAAAATCCAAATTTTTAAAAAATGATTAAAGTTCATTAAAACAATTTTATCTGATGTTAAAGTTCTGAAAAAATGAAAACAAATCAGTTTTTCTTTGCAAAAAAGGAAAAACAGAAAAAGTGGAAAACGTGTGTATCACATGTAATCAAATATATAGTGATATTGTGTTTTGGGTTTGTGGTTATTGTTGCCCCCAACGAAAACACCCGAGTTATATTCTAACGTTTAGATACATAAAAAACAGTTAATATATAATAGAATATATAAATAAAAAAATGCTTATATATAAAAACAGTTTATAAAGTGTTTCTTTTTATATTGACGTATTTTATATAAAACTGCTTTATTAATTTTTTTATATAAAACTATTTTATGTAAAACTGTTTTATAATTTTTTTATATAAACAGTTTATTTAAAACTGCTTTATATAAATTATTAAAAAAATTTAACACCGTTATTATTCATAGAAAATATTTTTTTCATTTTTTCTGTTTTTTTTGCCTTTGAACCAAAAAAAATATTTTCGTTTCTTAAAAACCATATTTAAATGTTTTCATTTACAATAATATTTTGTAATATGAAAGTATTTTTTTAAAAAGTTTATATATAAAAGAGTTTATATATAAGAAAAAAATAGTTTTTTAGCGTGTAAAAAAACTTTTGAATTTTTTTTTTCACGTTAAAGTATTTTGTGGTGTATGTTAATCATAACTTTTGTTGCAATTTTGTGATTTTGTGGTGTATGTTAATTATTTTACATTTTCATGTATTAAATGAGAGTTTTTTTTTTTGTTTTGTTAATCGCAATTCTTGTTTGCAAAAAAAAATGTAGTTAAAAAAATATTAAAACAATTTTACTAACAGATATATAAATTAATGAGGTTTATGGTATGCATGTGTTGGATATATAAATATTGAATCAAAGTTTTTTTTTTTTTTGTTAGTTGCAAATTTTGTTTACTAATAAAAAATGTAGTTAAAAAAAATATTAATATAATTGTACAAACGGATATATAAATTTACGAGGGAGCATGCATCTCTTTAACATATACGTAAATATTGGAAATGTTAGTTGGAACAATCAATGAGGAGAGAGACCATGAAAAGAAGAAATCACGTGATTGGACATTATCACTTTTTGGTGTCATTGAAGGCAATAAAAAAAATTTCCAAAGGTAAAAAGGTATTTCCTATAATTTGATGTTTTGATACAAGAATTTATCTACAAACTAATATTTGTTAATGTACAATATTCTCTATGCCTAAAATTGTAACAATTATTGGTAAACTTTGTTTTGCTATATGTGTTATAAATTTTTGCCAAACAAATTTGTCACTTTTTAAAATTTGTATTTTTATTTTTTTTACATTAAAATATTTTTAAAACTGTTTTATAAACTGTTTTAAAAAACGACTGTTTAAAAAAAAAGAGTTGTTTAAAAAAATATTTAAATGTTTAAAAACAGTTAAAAAAACTGTTTTAAATAAAAAATGTTTTATAGAACTGTTTTATTAAAAAACGGTTTTAAAAGTGTTAAAAACACTGTTTTAAAAGGTCTAAAAACTGCTGTGAATAATTAAAAAACTGTTTCGAATATTGTAAAAATTGTTTTATAAAAATGTTGTTAAAAAAGTGTTTTAAAATTGTTTTAATAATGTTTTGTAAAAACCGTTTCATAAAAACTGTTTTATAAATTTTTTAAAAACTGTTTTATAGAAATGTATGAAAAAATATTTAAATAAACTAATTGAATTGACTTTAATTTCGCCTAATTGATTGTTTGGTAACTTCACGTGAGAAAACTAGATAAAATTTGACAAATTTTAACCGTGAATTTTTTTGTCATCCCCACTTTTGAATCAAACGGATCCTAATATTTCTTTTAAACACGGATTTAAAACTAGTAAAGTTTAAAATCCAAAATTTTTAAAAAATGATTAAAGTTTATTAAAACAATTTTATCTGATGTAAAAGTTGTGAAAAAAAATGAAAACAAATCAGTTTTTCTTTATAAAAAAGAAAAAAAGAAAAAGTGAAAGACATGTGTATCATATGTAGGGGTGACAATTTTTGACACGACACGATAACCCGACATGAACTCGACACGAAGTTAGCGAGTTAGGGTTGACGATTTCTTGACACGAACTCAAATATGACACGACCCGCCAACACGAATAATAAACGGGTTGGGTTAGTGTCAAACACGTATAACTCGAAAATGACACGAGTAGACCTGTTTAACTCGTATTTTATGGAGAATATATTAGATAATTTATATATATTGATAGGCATTTCATAAAATTCATGGAGAATCGGATGATAAATTATTTATGTGTTGCAAGAAGTTGAAATTAATTAAATTTAAGTTATTGTAGGGTATGAGTGGTATGATTGGTTAAGAAAGAAGGAAAAAATTATTTTATATTTTACTTAATGGGTTATGCGGGTCAAGCCGAACACGACACGATAATAAATAAGTCGAGTTAGTGTTTGCTCATCTGACACGATTAGTTAAATGAGTCGGATTAAAATTGACTAATACTTAATACGAACTCGACATAACACGATCCGATACGATTCACACGAATTATCACCCCCCCTAATCACATGTAATCAAATATCTAGTGATATTGAGTTTTGGGTTTGTGGTTATTGTTACCCCAACGAAAACACCCGAGTTATATTCCAGATTGACAATGAAATGAAGGATTTTATGGATGCTATTCAATTCAACCAGCTGGTAGTAGTTGATAAATCGTCAATGATTTGATTGTAGTTGAGACTGACAACTCACTATTTATTTGCACGTTTGATGTTGTAGTTGAGACTGACGACTCACACCTCATAAATGGGAAAGTTTATATGGACATTTTAAAACCGCCCAGCAACCGATCCTCCTTATTATTATTATTATTATTATTATTATTATTATTATTATTATTATTTTTTTAAGTTTCTTCTTTACAACAATTAATATAAAAAGAGACATATATAAGATGGTCTCTCAAATATTTTTTAATAATTATTTAGTCCAAACTTTATTATTTTGTCTCAAAAAGTTATTTGCATCATATTTGGGAGAGCGAGTGCCGCTGACACGAACCTCCAAAAATTAAAAAATATTGAGTGCTTGAGGGAATAAATGGATTAAATTAAAAATATGTGTCCTTTTAAAAAAAATACATTTATAGTATGGATTATTCAATAATTGACCCATATAAAAATTGTTTATTTATATATAAAAAAAAAGTTTTCCTATTAGTATAATAAAACAATTTTTTTTAAAAGTAAACAGTCTTTTATTAAAAGTAAAAAAATATATTTTTTTCATAAATAAAAAAATAGTATTTTTATTAACATGATATCGCTATTGATTAGTGCCGCTAGTGCAGAGCTCCATTCCCGGACCCACTTCATTTGTTGAATGTGGGTACGCGTCAGCGGCACTAATTAGTCGCGATATTCTTTCAATAAAAAATATCGCGATTAATTAGTGATGCTGATGCGGACCCACTTCATCTGTTGAATGTGGGTCCGCGTCACCGGCACTAATTAATCATGATATTTTTTTAATAAAAAATATCGTTAGTAATTAGTGCCGCTGACGCGGACCTACATCATTTGTTGAATGTGGGTCCGCGTCAGCTGCACTAATTAATCGCGATATTTTTTATTGAAAAAATATCGCGATTAATTAGTGTCGCTGGTGCGGACCCACATTCAACAAATGATTTGGGTCCGAGAATGTGGGTTTGCACCAACGGCACTAATTAATCGCGATATTTTTTCTGGCGCGGCTCGCATTCCCGGACCCAAATCATTTGTTGAATCTGGGTCCGCGCCAGCGGCGCTAATTAATCATCATATTTTTTTTAAACAATTTTTTATTACAATTTAAAAAATATTTTTTTAAATGTTGTTTTTAATTAAAAAAAATTTATAGCATTTTTTTTATTAGAAAACATAATTTTTTTAATTTATGAAAAACATATATATTTTTTAATTTTAATAAAAATCTGTTTAATTCTAATAAAAAAATATGTTTTTTATATTAATAGGACTTTGTTTTATATAGAGAAAACGGTTAAAAAAAGAATAGAAAACTTATAACAAAAAAAAAAGACAAAAAAGACAAGAAGACAAAAATGCGGTCTCTGGGCGGTTCTACATGCGGTTCATTTAAAACCTCCCCTCATAAATTACTGTGTTGGGAATGCTGTGGTGGACAACTTGCTTCTGACCACTGTCCCATGTAGGCCTGTCAACGGGTCGAAGACGGGTCGGGTTTAAGGAGATCCAGATCCGTGTAATCGGGTCTTCATCGGGTTCGATTTCGGGTCCGGGTCTTCATCGGGTCTACAATATTGCATCCAGACCCGGATCCGTTTGGGTCTTCGGATCTCGGGTTCGGGTCTTATCAAATATGTACATTTATTTTATATTTATTATATTTTATCCCTATTCTTTATTATTTAATCTTAAATTAAAATATTTTGTAATGTATTGTAGAATATTATTAGTATAAATAAAATATATATTACTTTTATTTATTATATACATAAATATATAATTTTATATATAATACTTACATGTTATATTGATAAGATATATTTATAAATATATATAAATTTATAGTATATATGTATATATATACAAAATAATAATGTACAATTCGGGTCGGGTCTTCGGGTCCGGGTCTTGTATAAGATGCAGACCCTGCCCGTTTAATAAACGGGTCTTCAGGTATTCGAGTCTCGGGTCTAAAAAAATATGCTCAGACCCTATTATACGGATCGGGTTCGGATCAGGTTCGGGTCGGGTCCGGGTCCAGCCCGACCCATTGACAGGCCTAGTCCCATGCTAATTCACACTGGTGACGGTAAACAATTTACTCTGTTAGGCCTTTTACACTTCTTGCGACTTGGTTTGAGAGTACAACTTGGTATATGGAGTACAACTTGATATAGTTATACTTGAGAGTGGCAACTCACACCGGATTATTTGCTAGAAAAAAGTTTAATATCTTCGAAATATCAAAAATTTTAATGTCTTGGATTGTGATTTGTCAATACCGCTGTCGCGGATCCATTTTCATCAGTGATGTGGGTACACGCGCCAGCGGTATTGACCAACCACAATCCAAGACAGAGACATCAATTTTTTTCCTTATTTGCTATATGAGAGTGGCAAATCACACCTGATTTGTTCAGACTTTTTGCGACTTGGTTTGAGAAACCTGATTTTGATGAGGGTCTCGTAAACTCGTGGTTGTGGGATGATAACAGTTATGACTTGTTTTGTTTTGTTCAACTTAGGATCGATTATAACGAGAAAATCCTTTTAGACTTTAGGGCTCGTTTCGTTCTGTATTCAGAAAACTCGATTCAAACATTGTTTTTAAATACAGTTTTTGTGTTTATAATTCTTGGTGTGCATTTGGTAAACTTGTTTTTAAATACAGTTTTTTTTAAATTTGACAAATTTGGCAAACATGTATATTTATATTATACATATATGTATGTGTGTATATATATAAACATACATAAAATTTTCATACATACATGATACATGAATATATACATATATACATACATGCATGGATACATAACTACATATGTATATGTATATAATTTATGATGCATGTATGTATGCATGCATGTATGTATATATGCATATATTCATGTATCATATATGGATGAAAGTTTTATGTATGTGTTAATATATATATATATATAGAGAGAGCGGATCTCATGAGGTCCATCAGTTTGAGGTCCCTGAATGAGGTCCATTATTTTAAATTAGTAAAAAAAATATTTTTGGGTTGATTTTTTTTATAGTTTTTATACATTTTAGTAGGGTCATATAAAAAAATCGACTCAAGATGATTTTTTTTTAATATTTTAAAAAAATCGATCAAATTTTGTCAATTTTTAACAACTTGAAAACAACTTAAAAATTGAAACAATTTGATCGATTTTTTTAAAATAGTAAAAAAATTCATTTTGAGTTGATTATTTTTTTATGGACCTACTGAAATGTTCAAATACTATAAAAAAAATCAGTCTAATTTTTTTTTTTTACTGTTTTAAAAAAATTGACCTCATTCAGGAACCTCAAACTGGGACCACACTTGATCCTTTCCCTATATATATGTATAGTACATATGTATTAATAAAATATTATCAATTCATATATGTATATAATTTTCAATTCATGTATGTATATGATTTTTAAAAAAATATGTACTATATATAATAATAATAATATTATTATTATTATTATTATTATTATTTAACTTTATATTATTTCATACGTAATTTTGTGTACATGTACATATATATTTTGTATTTATAAGAATTACACACATATTAATGTATTATGTATGTATATTATATATTAAGGTATAAATGCATTAAAATATTAAGAATGAATAATTTCGAGTTTAAAAATAAAAAAACAGAATTTATAAAACATCATCAACCTGTTTTCTGAAAAACTTTATTATAACACAAAAATATTATAATTCACTGCTTAAAATCAAGTTCACAAACACAAATTTTTATCAGAATTGTATTTAAACATATAAAACAAAATTATAATTGCAAACCAAACGTGCCCTTAGTTTTTCTAGTGGCATGACCATCACCCATTATTGCATGCAAACTACCATGTTCCCCAAGAGTGTTTGCCACACAATTGATAAACTTAATAGCAATTTGTTATGAAGGGGAGACGAGTCTCGTAGAAAAAATTCAGCGGTACGTTTAAGGATGGGTGGTGTAGAGGGAATACAATCACCCCACCGAACGAGATTAATATTGAAAGACAACAATTTGTCAACTCTCTCATTACCATATTAGGGGCGTGGAATATGAGTGTTATTAATAACCTCTTTGACACGAGTGTTACGAATGAAATATTAGGTACCCTTTTATTGCGTGGTAACACTCATGATGATAGACCAACTTGAAATCCTTGAGCTAACAATAAATTTTACATTAAATCTTGTCATATTTCCCTTGTTGACACCGGTCTCAACACCCCCTTTAATGAATTTTGGAATAAAATTTGGCTTATTAAAATTCCTCAAAAATTATGTAAGGACATTTTTCACATGTCCGAAATGTTTCATTTATTTATGTCGTACGCCGCTACATTTGGCACGTCTCCTCACGATCTCACATGACGGCCTCTATCCGAATTCCGGGAATCAAGCATGCATTATCTCCACTAATATGTCCCACATCTGCCTCAATTACTTCACGTTCCAAGATTTTAGGGACTTAATGCAAGTGGTACGCAAGGGAAGTCAAAACAGTGAAAAAAAGGCACAATAGGAGAGTTCAAGGGCATTTTCGTAATTTCACATCCATAGTTTGGAGGTCTGGTCAACTAGAAAGTTGAAGAGCTCGCCGGAACGAAGATACTGGAAAAAACGGCATCTCAATCCGAGCTACGGTGAAGGAGTTATGACCTTTTGAAGATAGAGAAAATTCCTTAAAGAATGCTGTTTTTTTTTTGTACGCTGGATAGAATTTTAGAGTTTTAAGAACGTGGGACTCTTCATATTTTTTCCTATAAATACCAACTTCGGGGGAGTTGTTTTGCAAGACTTTAGGAGACGAATTTGAGAGTCCAAATACATCTAGTCTTCATATTTTTGAGTCCCAAGACTCATGTTTTGATTCACACATCATTGCCAAACCTTTGTGAATCCTTTTGCAACCCAAGAACACAACTTTGGTTTGTTCAACCCTTGTGGAGGAGACCGTTCTTCTTCTTCTTCATTGCAGCCCTACTGGAAAGGGATAATTCCAGCCGCGACTACAGAATCCGATACCCGAGGGTAATTCTTAGTCAACTTGTATTTTCATTGTAATCCGATTGTAAGCCGTTCTCTTACAAATTATAGTGAAAATAAATGGTTTTGCCCCTGAGGGGGATTTTTCCTTAATTGCATGTGTTTGAATGTTCTTGCGTAGATTATCAATTTATTCAATCACATACTGCTGCATGTTTAGGGTTTGTTTGGATTAAAAGGGTTTTATATATAATTTGATCATTTGAACGCGAGCACACACGTTCTCAAATTGGTATCAGAGCAGGTTACGCTAATCTATCGCGTATTCCTTTTTTTTTCCGCAAAATTTTTCTAAGATATCAATTTTCTGAAAAAATTGATTTTTGAAAAAGTGCGTGTTCAAATGGAGAAGTCATATTATAAAATGCCTATTTTTGACGGGACAAATTATGCTTATTGGAAAGCCCGTATGAGGTCGGCTTTAAAAGCCATTGATGAACGTGTCTGGATTTTGGTTGAACGAGGGTGGACTCCTCCCACCGTGACTGTTGATAATGTGACCAACTTGAAACCTGACATTTCTTGGTCTGATGAAGAAATTAAATGGTCATCTTTTAATTCTAAGGGTCTAAGTGCTATTTCTGGGTCTGTCACACCTGATGAGTTCAAACACATAATGACGTGTACCACGTCAAAAGAGGCATGGGATGTTTTACAACTCACCCATGAAGGAACTAATGCTGTGAAAGAGTCTAAGTTGCAAAACTTGACAACTCAATTTGAAACAATCACCATGCATGATTCTGAATGCTTTGATGAATTTTATGCTAGACTTTCTGACATTGTGAATACTAGTTTTAATCTTGGTGAACAAATTCCGAATGCTAGAGTTGTTAAAAAGATTCTTCGTTCTTTACCTAAGCGTTTTATCCCTAAAGTCACTGTGCTAAATTCTATGGGTAATTTAAATACGCTAAAATTGGAAGAACTTGTAGGAGATTTGCAAACTTATGAAATTGATATGTTCCCTAAAAATGCTAAATCTAAAGATAAGGGAATTGCTCTTAAAGCCCAAGAGAGAAGGAGTGAGGGGTCAGCTAGAAAGAGGGTAGAGTCATCTAGAAAGAGAGAGACTGACACGTCAGATTCTGAGTGCGATTTTGACTTAGATGATTTGGCTCTTTTCGCAAAAAATTTCAAGAGGATTCTCAAATTTAAGAAAAATGGCAATTTTAAAGATAAAAAGAAATTTGAGAAAAATAAGTTTGAAAAGAAAAATGAAAAAGTTTCCAAAAATCCTTCTCTGAAAGAAAGTGAGAGATGTTTTGAGTGTGATGGTAGGGGTCATAGAGCTTTTGAGTGTGCCAATCGTCTGAATAGAGAGAAAGGGAAAGCTGTCCTTAATGCTACCCTTAGTGACGACAGTGAGGTCGAGACGGTGGATTCTGGAGATGAGTCACCGCATGAGTGTAACTTCACCGCATTCATGGCCAGCCAAGTGAGCACTCCTAGTTCTCCTCACGACGATGAGGATGATGCTTCACAGGGACACCTCGACAGTGAGATCGATGTGAGTGAGGGGGAGGATGACACAAGTGAGAGCGAGAGTGATATACAACGCGCCTACGCTGAGTTATATTCTGAGTCTTTTAAAACTAAAAAGCGTAACAAAGCGTTAGTTCTTAAGATCACTTGCCTAGAGGAAGATTTAAGGAAAGCGAGAGAAAGAGAGTTCTCCACCTGCACCGCCCTGAGAGAGAGAGAATCTACCTGTGTCGAGAATGAGAATTTGTTTAGAGAGAGAGAGAGAGTACTCTAGAGAAAGAGAGAGGGGACTTGATCAAGCAAGTGGCTAGTCTTACGAGTCAGCTCCATTCCTCCGTGGAGACTCGGAAGAAACTTGAAGCCCTTGTTGCCCAGCTGACTCATGATCTTGAGAAAGCACGGGAAGTCAAGGTACAAATCGAGGACAGATCTGGGAAGATGGGAAAGATGCTCCTCGGCCCCGCTTTAGGTTTTGGTGATCGTCAAGGAATTGGATATGATGGTGCCTCCACATCCCAAATTGCACCTGGACCAGTTCCTGAGTTTACTACAACTCCTTATGGTCACCGTAAAAAACCTCGAAGGAGAGTTCGACCAAGAAAAGCAAACCAAGGTCCGCCTTTGACTGAGCTCTTTTGTACTTATTGCAAAAGAAAAGGACACCTTAGGGAAACTTGCTATAGCATGGGTCGGACACGACGTACTACTGCTCCACCACGACATACTGATGAGTTTTCTAGTCTGAGAGAGCGAGTTGAGTTCTTAGCTGCCACGACTCAGAGTTTGATGAAAGAATTCCGACGGATGTCTTCGCCGTTAGTGAATGCTTCTTACATTCCAGCTAAAACCAACAAAGGCAAACAAAAGGTCATCTCTGCTTGGGTGCCTAAGAAAGATAAAAAGGCCTTTGTTGTTCATGTTGCTCTCAAAGCACATAATACCTCACAGTGGTATTTTGATAGTGGGTGCTCCAGACACATGACAGGTGATGCCTCATTTTTTACTACTCTTGAGGATTATCAAGATGGCAGAGTCACCTTTGGAGATGGGAGTAAGTCTAGCATTATAGGACGAGGTACTATCGAGTTACCTGGTTTTCCTAAGCTAGAAAATGTTTTGTACGTCAAAGGTTTGAAAGCAAACCTTCTCAGCATTAGCCAGCTGTGCGACACTAACTTTGCAGTAAAGTTTGACCAGGACGCGTGTAAAGTCTACAATCAAGCCGGTAAACTTTTGATGCAAGGGGTGAGGACCGAGGATAATTGCTATGGGACTGAGCCCACATCCTCACTTGTCTGCAACAGCGCCACGATCACTCCTATGGATCTGTGGCACCAACGTCTAGGTCACGTGAACATTAGAGATCTCAATCGTTTATCTAAAAAGGACCTAGTACGTGGCTTACCATCTCTTGGAAAGTCAACTTCGACCGTTAGTGGACCCTGTCAGCTGGGAAAACAAATTCGTAGTCCTCATAGGAAGTTACATTCCATTACCACCTCTCGTGTTCTGGAATTGATTCACATGGATATTATGGGTCCCACTCGTACTGAGAGTCTAGGTGGTAAGAGGTACATCCTCGTGATGGTAGATGATTTCTCCAGATACTCCATTGTAGGTTTTCTGAGAGAGAAATCCGATGCTGTAGATTTCTTAACGACCAAGTGCCGTGTCCTGCAAAATCAACACGGTGTCACTATTAATAGAATACGTAGTGACAACGACACTGAATTCAAGGAAGCAAAGGTTGATTTGTACTGTGATAGCCTTGGGATCAAACATGAGTTTTCTGCTGTGAGAACTCCTCAGCAAAATGGGATTATTGAGAGAAAGAATAGAACGATCCAAGAGATGGCTAGATCTATGCTTCTAGGTCGTAAAGTTTCTAGGAGATTTTGGGCAGAGGCAGTGTCTACTGCATGCCACACGGTGAATAGGGTGTATCTGCGTCCACACACACTTCACACTCCTTATGAGTTGTGGACTGGCAAGAAGCCCAA
The DNA here is from genome assembly GCA_949130495.1 of Sambucus nigra. Classification (NCBI taxonomy): domain Eukaryota; kingdom Viridiplantae; phylum Streptophyta; class Magnoliopsida; order Dipsacales; family Adoxaceae; genus Sambucus; species Sambucus nigra. The sequence goes on along the minus strand of OX422224.1, from coordinate 62,733,209 downwards.
CCTGGCATATTTCCATGTCTTTGGGAGTAAATGCTACATCCTACGGGATAAAGAGCAATTAGGAAAGTTTGACTCCCGAAGCGACGAGGGAATATTTCTAGGATATTCATCGAATAGCAGAGCGTACCGGGTTTTTAACCTAAAGAGCTCTAAGATTATGGAATCAATAAACGTCACCGTGCAAGATGACGAACCTCCGACGGTTATTGATCCTAACCTTCAGTGTGAGGATGAGGATTGTTCTGACAGTGATTTACCTGTTCCTCTCTCACACTCTGTGGACCCTACTCCTGTGTTAGGGGACACACCTGCTTGGGTTCGCAAGAGTCATGACCCTTCTGCCATTGTTGGTGATCCCACTCTAGGGGTCAAGACTCGTGCTCAGCTAGAGAACGTTGTTAGCCATCTTTGCTACACGTCCAAAGTCGAGCCCAAGAACCATAAAGAAGCACTCAAGGATGAACACTGGATATCTGTTATGCAGGATGAGTTGCTTCAGTTTAAAAATAATGATGTCTGGGAACTTGTCCCCCGACCTAGTGAGATTAATGTGATAGGTACTCGGTGGATTTTTAAGAACAAAATGGATGAAAATGGTACCATAATCCGAAATAAGGCTAGGTTGGTCGCTCAAGGCTACACACAGATAGATGATGTAGAATTTGGGGAGACATTTGCTCCTATTGCGAGGCTTGAGTCCATCCGTCTTCTACTCGCCATCGCATGTCATCTGCGCTTCAAGGTGTATCAGATGGATGTCAAGAGTGCCTTTTTGAATGGCATTCTACAGGAGGAGGTTTATGTGGAACAACCAAAAGGGTTTGAAGACCCTCAGCACCCTGAGCACGTCTACTATCTGAGGAAAGCCTTGTATGGTTTGAAGCAAGCACCCCGTGCTTGGTACGAGAGGCTTACTTCTTATCTCTTAGCTCGTGGCTTCAAGAGAGGGGGAGTAGATATGACGTTGTTTGTCAGGAGAGATGACGGTTCTATTTTGGTTGCCCAGGTCTCTGTGGACGACATAGTCTTTGGATCCACATGCTCCCAGCATGCTCACCACTCTGAGGAGGAGATGGAAAGTGAGTTTGAGATGAGCATGGTTGGTGAGCTTACATTCTTCCTTGGTCTCCAGGTTCGTCAGCTAGAGGATGGAATGTTCATCTCCCAATCCAAGTATGCTAGAGACCTAGTGAAGAAATTTGGTTTAGACTCCGCTAAGTATGCACGTACACCTATGAGTACCACTACCAAGCTTAGTAAGGACACTTCAGGCAAGGACGTAGAGCAAACCTTATATCGGAGTATGATAGGTAGTCTCCTCTACTTGACTGCCAGTCGTCCCGACATCGCCTTTAGTGTTGGAGTCTGTGCGCGTTATCAGGCATCCCCAAAAGAGTCACATTTACTTGCTCTAAAATGTATTATTAAATACATAAGTGGGAATCTCTCATACGGGATTTGGTATTCCTTTGATACCGATGACCGTCTGTCTGCCTACTCGGATGCCGATTGGGCTGGGGATGTAGATGGATGTAGGAGCACTTCTGGTGGGTGTTTCTATTTTGGTTCTGCTCTTGTCTCCTGGCTGAGCAAGAAGCAAAATTCCATCTCTTTGTCCACTGCGGAGGCTGAGTACATAGCCGCCGGGAGTTGTTGCACACAACTCTTGTGGATGAAGCAAATGCTGGAGGATTATGGGATATCACAGGACACCATGACCATTTCCTGTGATAACACGAGCGCGATACACATATCCCGCAATCCAGTTCAGCATTCGCGCGCAAAACACATCAGGATACGTGAGCACTTTATTCGTCAGTTAGGTGAAGAGAAAGTTGTATCCCTGAGTTTTGTTCCTACCGACCGTCAGTTAGCCAATATTTTCACGAAACCTTTAGATGCCCTTAGATTTGAGAGTCTTAGGAAATCTTTAGGGATTTGCACAGTTGACTGAGGGGTTGGTCTACGTCTAGAATAGGATGCTTCTTCATGTTCATATCATATGCTTCCTATTGCTAGTCTGTTTTATATGTACCATTACTTTGTTGTACAACTTTGTTTTATTCCTTTTGCTTTTTATATTTTTTTTGAAAAAAAAAATACAAAAAGATTTTCCTTTAAGAAAAATTTTGAGAAAAGCACAAAAATATATATATATTTTTTTTTGAAAAATCCAAAAAGATTTTTGTATTTTGCTTCTTTTATGGATGAGCATGTAAGATAGCCAACTCACAACTTCATTCCATTTATCCATGTGACTGTTTGATAGAGATTTGAGAGGCTACACCATTTCATCCATGTGCTTTACATTGATTGGAGTCTTTGAGATGTAATTAGTGATATCTTCCTACATGTTTGACTCCTATATCCTTTATTGCACACATGCACGACTATATTTGATTATTGCACTTGTCTATCTCATGTTGGCTTGCGTGTTTTCATCTCAATCCTGTCTATACAATGTACAATATGCAATAAAACTTGACAAGCTTGGAATGCATGTAAAAACCGTTTTGGTGAGACTGTGTGTTTTTGTATAACGGGGAGGGGCTGCGAAAGGTAATCATCTATCCTTTGCGCAAAAGCCACCGTTAAAAAGGACCTAAAAAATGGAGGAATTTTAATATCCGAGGTCCAAAGAGGTTAAAGGAGCCCAAAAAATTTTTTTACAGGCAATAAAAAATAATTCATGCCAAATATGGGCCACTTAGGTTTCATCATCAATTCTCCAAAGTTTGAGAATTTAGAATGCCTCTATTCAATATAATATCTGAGGGAGTTTGGTTGGAGAATATAAATGGGTTTGCACTTCCTTGAAAGTCCTGAAAAAGCATAAAATCATTTTGGACGTTATTGGTGTGAAAATCATTTTGAGCTTTAATTTGTTGATTTGATTGAGTCAATATCTTATATTGTCACTCTTTTACACCAAAGGAAGCATTTGAGTTCATTCGCTAGGAATATCCAATATTCATCGTGCACATATGTCATGTTTGTATGCATTGATTTTCCTATCGAATTTGATCACACCACTTCATTTACGCTATCATTGACTTGGTTGCTTTCTGTTTATTCATGGTGTGTTTTTATCCTAGTGACACCCCGCACTTGCTTATTTGATTTATTTCTCTAATTTGTCCATTTGGGGACATCATAAAAAGGGGGAGAAAGAATTATCTTATTATGGGGGAGTTTTTGAGATGTTGCTTATATTTTTATCATATATTGATATCCATGTTATCTCATTTCAAACTCGACATGTCACGTGGTATTTGCTTTGTCTCATGTGTGTAGGTATGAAGATTGCAGATCTATATGTTGCACACCCTGATGAGAAAAGTTTTGAGATTCCTGAAGAATTAAAGAACAAACGATGAAGACTATTCATTTGTACCTTTTCCAGTTTTGGGTTCATGGGAGGGTAGATTTGTATAGGCAATTTCATATTTGATAATTCGGATTTTTTATGTATGTACCGGCATAGACATAGGGGGAGATTTGTAAGGACATTTTTCACATGTCCGAAATGTTTCATTTATTTATGTCGTACGCCGCTACATTTGGCACGTCTCCTCACGATCTCACATGACGGCCTCTATCCGAATTCCGGGAATCAAGCATGCATTATCTCCACTAATATGTCCCACATATGCCTCAATGACTTCACGTTCCAAGATTTTAGGGACTTAATGCAAGTGGTACGCAAGGGAAGTCAAAACAGTGAAAAAAGGCACAATAGGAGAGTTCAAGGGCATTTTCGTAATTTCACATCCATAGTTTGGAGGTCTGGTCAACTACAAGTTGAAGAGCTCGCCGCAACGAAGATACTGGAAAAAACGGCACCTCAATCCGAGCTACGGTGAAGGAGTTATGACCTTTTGAAGATAGAGAAAATTCCTTAAAGAATGCTGTTTTTTTTTGTACGCTGGATAGAATTTTAGAGTTTTAAGAACGTGGGACTCTTCATATTTTTTCCTATAAATACCAACTTCGGGGGAGTTGTTTTGCAAGACTTTAGGAGATGAATTTGAGAGTCCAAATACATCTAGTCTTCATATTTTTGAGTCCCAAGACTCATGTTTTGATTCACACATCATTGCCAAACCTTTGTGAATCCTTTTGCAACCCAAGAACACAACTTTGGTTTGTTCAACCCTTGTGGAGGAGACCGTTCTTCTTCTTCATTGCAGCCCTACTGGAAAGGGATAATTCCAGCCGCGACTACAGAATCCGATACCCGAGGGTAATTCTTAGTCAACTTGTATTTTCATTGTAATCCGATTGTAAGCCGTTCTCTTACAAATTATAGTGAAAATAAATGGTTTTGCCCCTGAGGGGGATTTTTCCTTAATTGCATGTGTTTGAATGTTCTTGCGTAGATTATCAATTTATTCAATCACATACTGCTGCATGTTTAGGGTTTGTTTGGATTAAAAGGGTTTTATATATAATTTGATCATTTGAACGCGAGCACACACGTTCTCAAATTAAAATACTTCATTTCGCTTGTGTTGCATGGAAAACTTCTAACTAATGCGCATACGTTGGTGAGAGGTATCACTGCCAATGAGGATTGTGGCTTACGTAAGACTTGGTTTAATCTTTTACCAGTTTCGATGAATGGCACCAAAGTATGTCTTTTACTTTCCATGAGTGGGTTATAAATAATATTTGGCGTAAGAAAAATAATGACTAGAATGCAAACAAATGGTATGTGATATTTATTTCTCGTATTTAGAACGCTAATAATTTACTTGTTTTTAAGGAAAATAGACTCTACCTCACTTTATTTCCAATTTGGATCGCAATCATATCAAACTAGCTTTCTCGGGAAATGATAATCAATTGATGATTGATGTTGTGTTACTAATTTCATGGGTGTTTTCACCTACGGATGAGATTAAAGCAAACACCAATGGTAGTTAGAATGGAATGATTTAAATTGGAGCCTTTGGAGGATTGGAACGAGATGATCAAGGAGGGTGGAAGGTGGGCTTCTATGGCAAATTGAGAGGTCCAGCTTGATGTCTTAAAGCCGATCTTGATAGAATATATAAGGGACTAAATATGATAAGGGAACGAGGATGGAAGAATGCGCATGTGGAATCAGATTCCCTTCTAACGGTGTGCCTTGTTAACTAAACTGATGCAACTTATCACCCATATGCCAATCTTATTAAGGACTGGATAGACTTGATTAGGCAAACAAAGGCATAAATTATTCATTTACTGAGAGAAGGAAACAAATGCACAAATTGGCTGACGCAGGAAGGAGAAAACAAAGATGAATGCTATGTAGAGCTCCAGTCCCCTCTACAACAACTATTATATCTAATGAATGAAGACTTACAAGGAGTTCCCAGATTGAGGGGTTCTCTGTTAATGTAGTTTTACTCATTGAGTACAAAACGAAAGGTAAGAGCATTACCAGCCCATATTGTGTATATGTGGGTTGCTAAGGTAAATACGAGGTAATAACCCAATTTTTTTGTTAAGTATATAATATAAAGGTGTGTAACAACCCGTCCTTTTGGAGATAATTAAATCCCATAATTAAGTATAAATTGGCAATTTGGATAATTTCTCGAAATAGTAATTTTTGGGATTTTTGAGGATTAGATGATTTGCGATGGGAGTTGTAATTATTTTTGGGACAAAATAGGTCGAAGAATTTTAATTATATGTCACCGTGGAGTAAAGAGACAAGAAGGTAAGATTTTAATTAGAAAACCCGCATTGAAATATAATGGGTTAGAATAGTGATTTGCGGTCAAGTACGTCGGACGGAGATTTCGAGTACGCGGTTAGTCTCGGAATGGCCGAGATCGTCAGAAAAGAGTATCCGGGGGTATTGTTTAGGCTCCGGGAGTTTTTGGAACTCGTAATTGAGTAAACGAGTCATTTCTGGGATTAAAGGGGTAAAACCCTTATCTCTCCCTATATAAGGAGGGAGAGGGAAAGAAAAGAGAAAGAAAGAGAGGAAAGAAAAGAGAAAGAAAGAGAGAGAGGAGGAAAGGGAGAAGAAAAAGGGGGGTTCCGGCCAAACTTCGCGGGAATCGGGTCGAGGTCGTCGGATTTTATCCTCCAGGCAAGTGTTTAGTTGCTTTATTTACTTTTGAGTATGAATTCTCATATCATAATTTGTAATAACAAACCCTAAAGATTTTGGGTTGGGTTTTCTTGAGTAAAACGGGTTTTCGGGAGTTAAAACGAATAAACCCCCATAATATTTTAATTCGAAGAACTTAGGATTTAATCCAAATTAATTGATGATTTTCGGGTTCTAGGATGTTTAGAACCCTTTATATATGTGTATTTGTAGTTGGTTGAGGTTGTAGGTCGTTGGTTGAGGCGACAAAAGATTGAGAGAAGCTTTAATGGATGAAACAACTTCTCGGGGAAGAAGCTGCCCGCCATGATCAATCGATCGATCATGGGGGTTCGATCGATCGACAGCCAAGGGTCGATCGATCGACCCTCGCTAACAGCTTGGCAATTTTTCTAGGGTGACTTGGATGGGATATATTCCAATTCACATTTACTTCGAGGATAATTGTTGGGTTAATATGGGGGACCTTTTAGGATTATTTGGTCCTCTAGTTGAGGAAATCTAGGAGGCTTAAATAAGGGTTTTAAATGTATAACCCTTAAACTATATTTTTGAGGAAAGTAGAAAAATTATAGAATTTGATGGTTTGGGGTTCCTAAATTATGTTGGGGACCCTTACGTGATTGTATGGACAAGATGTAGTCCATGGAAATGAAATCCATAACTCATTATATTTAAGGTTGTTCGGGAGAGATAAATCCCTAGGTTATTTTTATTGGGCATTTAGGCCTATATAATTATGCGCATAGGAGGCATAATTATAATTGATTGTGGTGTGAGTATATCCTATAAGACAATTAGGATAAATTGGGAATATAGATATATATTCATTTAACGTGAAGTGTTATAATTGGAGATATCCAATAAATCCTTAGATGGAATTTAAGTGTGTATTACTTATTAAAGTAAGGGAATACTTCAGGTTTAGTGTCATGCGTATACGAACTCATGACTACGATTCTTTGAGAGAATCTTTGGGATTATTGGTCATCTCTAGATGTTATTGGCAAATATAGCCATTTATATATATATTCAAAGTGGAATATATGGTATATGTATATACTATGTGAATAAAGTATATATATGAAATATGGTATAGATGTGTGGTATATAGTATATTCCTTATATATGAGAACAAGGTATATATGTTTATGAGAATAAATGATTTTAAAAATAAAGTATGAATGTTTTCAAAATAGAAAAGAAATGATTTTCATAATTAATGATTTATAGTCAACACCCTCTATAAATGACTTCATAACGGAAGTTCGCGCGTGAGGTGAAGCCCCCTGGCTAATGAATGCAGGGTGGATATAGTCCTATAGGCCATATGAGCGCTTATGTTATATTTTTCTGCGATGGTTAGCTAACTTTGGGTGTGGTTATGACTAGCCCGCAGGCATATGGCCGCTTCCCGACGTTGTACGTATAGGTGCCCAAGTGTCGTAATTGATAGGCATTGGAAGATGATGGCCATTTAGGGGCGCGCCTTATAGGCGGTCTTAGAATACATTATATTATGTTTAAGAAATTTATGATAATAAATTGGCTTTAATTACATTTCCTGGATGGAACAAGGGAAATGTGGTAAATGATTTGGCTTCGGATACGTTTCCCGAATGGAAGAAGAGAAATGGAAGCATATGAAAAGGTAAAGCATTTTTATGATAATAAAACTGGCTTTTAAAAAGTTATACGATATGTTAAAGCAATTCATGATAATGAGTTGGCTTTTAAATACATTTCCTGGATATAAGAAAGGAAATGGAAAGTTTTGAGATAAAAATTGAGCAAAACTCATTCCGGGAGATATATCCGGATATGCATTATAAAGATAAGTATGTTGTAAATGAATTCTCATTCCGGGAGATAGATCCGGATGTATATTATAAGAGGAATATGAAAATGAATATGATATATATGTTATTATATAAGTATGTTATGTATGTCGATGTATAGTATATATACATATATTAGTTTCGTGCTACGGGCCTAATGGATCTCTACCATTAACCCTGCCAAGTAGTGGTGTATCGGGGGGTTCCTTGTTTGGATTTCGCTTCGCGAGACACCCCATGCATGAATTTAGAGCAGCGTTGAGAATGGAGGGAAGTTTAGCCCTTAGTACTCGGGGTAGAGGTTTCTAGTAGACGGGAGAATTAGCTTAGTTAGGCGGGGTAGCTTAACTAGAAGTTAGTGCGTTAGGTGTGCACTATTAGAAGAAAGGTGAGGGGTGTCTCATGGGAGTGCGATACCAATTTAAGTATGAGATAAAACATATTTTTTAAAATAAAGCATTTATGCACTTGCTAAATATTTTTACAAATCGGGCTCTGACCCGGTTATCTAATTTTCCCTCTCTTGCTATATATATATATATATATATATGTATATATATATTATAGGTGTCCAGACACAGGGACGCCTGGATGATAATTCCTTCGAGTCAGACGTCTGCTGCAGTAGCTGGGGATGTATGCAAGTTCTCGTTAGACGCTTCCACCTTTGTACTCTAGATAGGAGGTACTGTATACACATTTAGGCCAATGGTCCAATTGTATTTATTTATTCATTTACCGCATTTTAATTTATGGCATTTGATTTGGTTGTATCATATTTGAACCGAGTGTTCGGTTATTTGATTTGATTTCAGTTTCATTTATATAAACTGTGTGAATGTTTTAATTGAATCGTTTGTTTAAAAAGATTAGTTAAGTAAAATTTGACGCCAGCCTAATAGGTTATTAGTAATTAATTTGGTTTTCGACAGTGACGCTAAGAATGAACCATATAAGACTCCTGTTTTAATTTGATATAGGAGTGATCGCCCGGTATTTTATTAGGCGGGGTGTCATAGATGGTATCAGAGCATGAGGTTCTAGTGTCCTTAGGAATCTTTTCAGACGTACTATGCTTTCAGCGTTGCTCTCGATTTGTTATAGAGCCTTATAATTAAGATTGTTGATTTCTCTTGTGAGATTTCGTTCTCCTGCCATAGTATAAGATTATAGAAATATTTTGCGTGCTCGCCTGAGATTCGGATGCTGATCGAGGAAGGGCGACCAGGGAAGGGCGTGATGAGGGTAGCAGGAGGCGGTGCTTAGTAGGAATTGTAAGTAAGGTAGGAAAGAATACCGTAGTAGAGGCCACTTCCTTTGTGGCGTTTACTAAGGATGGGTACAACGACTACTAAAGGATAGTAGTTATGAGTATCCAAGTACTGCTGTCGTAGAGGTGGTACTAAAGTTGAATTACCCTATAAAGTAAAGGGGTTCGAAGGGGTCGTTGATAAGGACGATATGTTGAGGTTAGGGCGTGCTAAGTAAGTGTAGCACTACCCAGTGGAAGGGGAAGGCTCAAAAGTGTGGCTTAGAGAAGGGTATGGAAATACCCAGTTGTGAGAATTTGAGGAAAATTTTCATTCGTTGGAACAGGATGTTCTGATAATAAAGAAATTTGACGGACGGTTTTAACCGCGAGTTCCTTTGGTTATTTAGGAAGAGAATGCAGTTTTGGATTATTCACATAAGGATCGATCAGAGGACGACAGTGAATAAAGAGTATTATGGAGAAGTGAACCTTGTACCGAGGTGAGGTAGGTACAATAAATAATGAGTCCTTTCAAGGAATGATAGGCTCATTAGAGAAGTGTTGTTAACACTTATGGAAAATGTGTATGTTGAGGACCCCATTGGTGGACATCCACCAGGGGAATTTGTTGAAACGAAGTTATTGTTATGAGTTTCACCTCAGAAGGAAGAGGTATAAGTGGAGTGGCTAGATAAAGTCATGGTGTTCGTTAGCCCTAGACTCGTGTGTGTAATTTGAGTTATGGCGGTATCGATAACATTATATCATGTATGTCTATGTGTTGTTCGCGGTAGCGGAGTTATATTTTCCTTCATTCGCTATAAAAATGGGTGTTGATATTTTGTATATATATATATGGCTTGTTATACTCGTATTATATGTGTTATACGGGTATCGTAATATGGTGAGTATATAATGTTATGGTATTTTCGGAGCGATAGCAAGCTAAGGATGGCAAGACTATCGTGTCCATGGTTCTTAGAGGGAACATGTTATTGTGGCGATATCTCACTTGGATACAGGTTGAGTTTCCCTTTATTGTTATGGGTAGATGGAACTTCGATGAGCAAATGTTTCATTATTATGATCTGAGTATATGGCGACCTTATAGATATGATTTCAGGCCGCGGGATTATTGAGCTATAAGATTAAGCTCATTATTATTTGCCCAAGGACTTAATATTTGTACGAGCGCTTGGTGGTATGACTCTTAGTTAGAGATAGGAGTTCAAATCACCTTTTTTGGATAAAAGGGGATAGGGTATCCCGGTTGCATAAGTAAAAATAACGGACCTCCATGACCGACAAAGTTAAGTAGGAGTGTGTGGAGGGGTTCCTTATTTGGATTTCGCTTTGAGAGACACTCCACACATGAATCTTAACGACGTAGGGAGTGGAGAGATGTTATAGGATGCAAGGATGCTAGTTTTGTGGAAAAGTCTTATAGTGTGGATGAACCACTATAGACTATGAGCCATGTGATGATAGTAGGATTATGGAAATGTCGTGCTATGGAAAAGCACTAAAATGTTTTCCTCGCCACAAGCAGGTGGGTGAGGCAAGCCGAAGGAAATTGATGTGAGGCTTATGGCCAGGTCTTAATGAAAAGGAAAATTTTGAGGAAGTATGTTTTAGGTATGTTACTCATAGTGCTTTACAGAGAGTTAGCACTTCGATTAGTTAGGTTTCCTTTCGTATGGGCTTAAGGACAGAGTAGTAGGAATGTGTTCATATGTTAGCTTAGTAGGATTTAGGACGTCCCACTAGTGTGCCTTAGGTCGCTATATCTCGATGACCGACAATGCGAGGGAGTAGTGTAACGGGAGGGTTCCTTATTTGGATTTCGCTTTGGCGAGACGTCCTAGGCATGAAACCAAGCAAATGTCGTCAGTTGAGAGAGGCCTTGGGCACTAGGGACATACTTAGGGTTACACTAAGTTTCGCGTAGGTAGGTAGTATTAGTAGGCTGTAAGTTTAGTAGAGTTAGTGGCGTTGAGGTTAGGAGAATTGAATTTCGTGGGTTGGGAGGACCCATGTGTGAGTATTACACCGAGGAAAGGAGACCCTTATTGGGAGAGAGTGTTACATGTGAGATGTTCACTATGGATGTGCAGATGTGCACAGGTTAGAAAGGTGTATGGGCACCTTAGTAAGTTGGTTTATATACCGCCTGAAATAGAAGGGGCATGGCATGTAAGTTTAAAGTTTATGCAGTGAGGCACTAGAAATGATGAGTGCTATGTGAGACGATTGGAGTCACTTTACAATAGTGGTAGTAGTACGGTATATGGTTGGGAACCATTGGGTTAATATCGTTCCCCTTGAGGTATTAGGGTTTGGAGAAATTCTAGGACTGGCGGGGTAGTTTGTATCTGAATTTCGAGGACGAAATTCCGTTGTAAGGGGGGGAGTATGTAACAAACCATCCTTTTGGAGATAATTAAATCCCATAATTAAGTATAAATTGGCAATTTGGAGAATTTCTCGAAATAGTAGTTTTTGAGATTTTTGAGGATTAGATGATTTGCGATGGGTGTTGTAATTATTTTTGGGACTAAATAGGTCGAAGAATTTTAATTATATGTTGCCATGGAGTAAAGCGACAAGAAGTTAAGATTTTAATTAGAAAACCCGCATTGAAATATAATGGGTTAGAATAGTGATTTGCAGTCAAGTACCTCAGACGGAGATTTCGAGTGTGCGGTTAGTCTCGGAATGGTCGAGATTGTCAGAAAAGAGTATCCGGGGGTATTGTTTATGCTCCGGGAGTTTTTGGAACTCGTAATTGAGTAAACGAGTCGTTTTTGGAATTAAAGGGGTAAAACCCTTATCTCTCCCTATATAAGGAGGGAGAGGGAAAGAAAATAGAAAGAAAGAGAGGAAAGAAAGAAGAGAAGAGAGAGAGGAGGAAAGGGAGAAGAAAAAGGGAGGTTCCGGACAAACTCCGCGTGAATCGTCTCGAGGTCATCGGATTTTATCCTCCAGGCAAGTGTTTACTTGATTTATTTACTTTTGAGTATAAATTCCCATATCATAATTGGTAATAACAAACCCTAAAGATTTTGGGTTGGGTTTTCTTGAGTAAAACGGGTTTTCGGGAGTTAAAACGAATAAACCCCCATAATATTTTAATTCGAGGAACTTAGGATTTAATCCAAATTAATTGATGATTTTCGGGTTCTAGGATGTTTAGAACCCTTTATATATGTGTATTTGTAGTTGGTTGAGGTTGTAGGTCGTTAGTTGAGGCGACAAAAGCTCGGGAGAAGCTTTAATGGCTGAAACAACTTCTCGGGGAAGAAGCTTCCCGCCATGATCAATCGATCGATCATGGGGGTTCGATCGATCAAACCTTCGATCGATCGACAACCAAGGGTCGATCGATCGATCCTCGCTGACAGCTTGGCTATTTTTCTATTGTGATTTGGATGGGATAGATTCCTATTCACATTTACTTCGAGGATAATTGTTGGGTTAATATGGGGGACCTTTTAGGATTATTTGGTCCCCTAGTTGAGGAAATCTAGGAGGCTTAAATGAGGGTTTTAAATGTATAACCCTTAAAATAAATTTTTGAGGAAAGTAGAATAATTATAGAATTTGATGGTTTGGGGTTCCTAAATTATGTTGGGAACCTTACGTGATTGTATGGACAAGATGTAGTCCTTGGGTTCATGGAAATGAAATCCATAACTCATTATATTTAAGGTTTTTCTGGAGAGATAAATCCCCAGGATATTTTTAGTGGGCATTTGGGCCTATATAATTATGCGTATAGGAGGCATAATTATAATTGATTGTGGAGTGAGTATATCCTATAAGACAATTAGGATAAATTGGGAATATAGATATATATTCATTTAATGTGAAGTGTTATAATTGGAGATATCCAATAAATCCTTAGATGGGATTTAAGTATGTATTACTTATTAAAGTAAGGGAATACTTCGGGTTTAGTGTCATGCGTATATGAATGCATGACTACGATTCTTTGAGAGAATATTTGGGATTATTGGTCATCTCTAGATGTTATTGGCAAATATGGCCATTTATATATATATTCGAAGAGGAATATATGGTATATGTATATACTATGTGAATAAAGTATATATATGAAATATGGTACAGATGTGTGGTATATAGTATATTCCTTGTATATGAGAACAAGGTATATATGTTTATGAGAATAAATGATTTTGAAAATAAAGTATGAATGTTTTCAAAATAGAAAATAATTGATTTTAATAATTAATGATTTATAGTCAACACCCTCTCTAAATGACATCATAAGGGAAGTTCGCGCGTGAGGTGAAGCCCCCTGGCTAATGAATGCAGGGTGGATATAGTCCTATAGGCCATATGAGCGCTTATGTTATGTTTTTTCTGCGATGGTTAGTTAACTTTGGGTGTGGTTATGACTAGCCCGCAGGCATATGGCCGCTTCCCAAAGTTGTACGTATAGGTGCCCAGGTGTCGTAATTGATAGGCACTGGAAGATGATGGTCATTTAGTGGCGCGCCTTACAGGCGGTCTTAGAATACGTTATATTATGTTAAAGCAATTTATGATAATAAATTAGCTTTAATTACATTTCCTGGATGGAAGAAGGGAAATGGAAGCATATGAAAAGGTAAAGCATTTTTATGATAATAAAACTGGCTTTTAAAAAGTTATATGATATGTTAAAGCAATTCATGATAATGAGTTGGATTTTAAATACATTTCCTGGATATAAGAAAGGAAATGGAAAGTTTTGAGATAAAAATTGAGCAAACCTCATTCCGGGAGATATATCCGGATATGTATTATAAAGATAAGTATGTTGTAAATGAATTCTCATTTCGGGAGATAGATCCGGATGTATATTATAAGAGGTATATGAAAATGAATATGATATATGTGTTATTATATAAGTATGTTATGTATGTCGATGTATAGTATATATACATATATTAGTTTCGTGCTACGGGCCTAATGGATCTCTACCATTAACCTTGCCAAGTAATAGTGTATCGGGGGGGTTCCTTGTTTTGATTTCACTTCGCGAGACACCCCACGCATGAACTTAGCGCAGCGTTGAGAATGGAGGGAAGTTTAGCCCTTAGTACTCGGGGTAGAGGTTTCTAGTAGACGGGAGAATTAGCTTAGTTAGGCGGGGTAGCTTAACTAGAAGTTAGTGCGTTATGTGTGCACTATTAGAAAAAAGGTGAGGGGTATCTCATGGGAGTGCGATACCAATTTAAGTATGAGATAAAACATATTTTTTAAAATAAAACATTTATGCACTTGCTAAATATTTTTACGAATCGGGCTCTGACCCGGTTATCTACTTTTCCCTCTCTTGCTCTCTCTCTCTCTCTCTCTCTCTCTCTCTCTCTCTATATATATATATATATATATATATATATATTATAGGTGTCCAGACACAGGGACGCCTGGATAATAATTCCTTCGAGTCAGACGTCTGCTGCAGCAGTTGTGGATGCATAAAGGTTCTCGTTAGACGCTTCCACCTTTGTACTCTAGATAGGAGGTACTGTATACACATTTAGGCCAATGGTCCAATTGTATTTATTTATTCTTTTACTGCATTTTAATTTACGACATTCAATTTGGTTGTATCATATTTGAACCGAGTGTTCGTTTATTTTATTTCATTTCAGTTTCATTTATATAAACTGTGTGAATGTTTTAATTGAATGGTTTGTTTAGAAAGATTAGTTAAGTAAAATTTGACGCCAGCCTAATAGGTTATTAGTAATTAATTTGGTTTTCGACAGTGATGCTAAGAATGAACCATATGAGACTCCTGTTTTAATTTGATATAGGAGTGATTGCCCGGTATTTTATTAGGCGGGGTATCACAAGGTGGTAAACGGTGTTGTTTTTGTTCGAAACTCCGACGGAATAATGTTATGCCTGATTGTATTAGTCTTGAAGTGCACGCATGCTGATCCTAGGAATACCCTTTGTTAGCAACGCGATCACAACGCGATCATACTCGTGGTTCAACTAAAATTACTCATAAACTTTATCAATCGAACGTTAAAAGGGTCAAATGTATTTGGTAGAAGCTAGAATATTATCTAAAGATTAAAAACCTAATAAAAAAGAATGATTTTCTTTTGAATTTGTTATAATAAGAGAATAAATAAAATTCGTTTCATTTGTTCTCATTTAATTTCTAGCTTTTAAAAAAAATATCAAACTATTTCTTTCATTTTTCTTTTTTTTTTTTATAATGTTCTTATTAACAAAAAAAACTTTTTTTTAGAAGAGGGACATAATCCCCACACGTATTATTAATAATAGGAGAAAAAGATTCTCCTAGGTGGCATTTACAAGCTCAATGAAAAAATAAATTCCTTGGGGAGCCAATGACCAAATAATGAAGACTAAAATTAAATTTGGGGCTTTATCTTAGATCCATTACAATAAAGGAATCTATGAATACTTAATAACATATCTGATATAACTACATCTCATTGAGTCTAACTTACAAGATCCTCTCACCATTCTAGGAAACTCTAAGAATTCTTTGTAAACTTTCTTAAAATGAAGGGACGCTCCAATGTTTGCAAGGCAATCCACAACCAAATTTATTTCTCTGTAATAATGGTTTTTATATTAATATGTTTTTATTAACAAAAAATTCAAAATGTTTTTATTCACCCTTTTTTCTATCCTTGATATATATATATATATATATATATATATATATATATATATATATATATATATATATATATATATATATATATATATATATATATATATATATATATATATTGCATTCATGCTTCATGCTTTTATGAAATTGTCCACTTTTCGTAAAGAATATTGTAAGAACGAAAAATGGTAAAATAACTCTAAGAAATGGCAATATGATTTTTGCTAAATTGAAATCTTGGAATGATTTGTTTAAAGTAACAAAATGATTTGTTTAGAATAACTGTAAGTATTGTAATAAAATGAAAAAATAATTATGATGACTATGTAGTTGCGATAAACTAAATATAACAAATCGTTAAGTTAGCTCTTACACCATTAATATCTTACGATTCGTAAACCAATAAGAAAAGGACATCTGGACTCATTATTTACTAGAATGAGTTTGGCTCAATACTAGTGGGGTCCGTCTTGGCATTATGTTCGGCCTTAGTATCCAAGTCAACACATTTAACTTTGTCATTTGGAACTTGGGTTAACTTTGATCAAATGGCTTCATCACATGTATAAGTCAAGCAATGGGATAATGTCAGCAGTATACCCACCTGCTAAAAACCAACAAATATTCGTTCCACCATGTGTGCACATGCTAAACTTTACGATTATTCCTCAACTATCATGTAAAGTGGGTACGTGTTTAGTCTATAAAGAGAAAACCCCTAACACATTCTAGTGGACTAGATAGAATAGTAAATAAACATAGTCTCACGCCCATATTTAAGTAGGTGGGAAGTAATCTAGAAAGGACAACTAGCGGAGCTTACATACTCTTATTAGACACCACATTAGGCCGAACTACGTAAATCTAGATTCATTCCCTTTCTTCAACCTCTCTCTATAGCGTGTCTTAAACAAGTATCATGTTGATTTACATCTCTTTATCTATGATCATTTATAATTGTATGCTCTCACTGAGACCAAATCAGTATATCAATTTTAAACGATAATATTAGTCATTCAATTTAAATAAAATAACATTATAATATGGTTACTGATAATACTATGATTTTTGTAAAGCTAACATTGGGATTTGTTATAAATGACATTGTAAACATTGTTTCAAAAGACCGATTTGTAATTTTAATGTCCATGCCATTGTATTGTTATAATACCGCACAATCATGAGTTAACTTCACAATTACACAAATGGTCTCTTTGATTTTCATTAGTTTGTTTTCAATATAAACTCTTATATTAGTTCATTTATAGATTTGTTGAGCCCGATTTTAAATAAATTCTATCAGAACAATAGTAATATTTATTATTATTGTCTTAAACTAGTGTATGGATTTCTGAGTCTTACCTAGTAAATATTGGTAATAAATAATAATAGATTAAGAATTTATCATTAGTAACTTGCCAATTTCGGGGAGAATAAAGTGGGATGAGAGATAAAGAAGGAAATCAGAGATTAACGCTGTTCATCACAGTGCGGTGCCTACGTCCACAAGTGCAATGCATATTGTATGTCTTTAAATGGACAACAGTAATGAAAAGATGGATTACGAGTTCTCTCAATTCTCTTTAGGGTTTTGCATATGGCGGTTCGGTAGCATATTTCTTGATCGCTTATACCATTGGATTGATTGCTATTTATAGGTAGTTATTAAAGATATGGTGTGTAGTGGGACAGGTGGAGTACCTTTATAGGTTAGGCAGTTACACCATGTACATTCTAAAAGCCAGATAATGATGACATTGTTACAACACGATAAAATTAGAATATTATTTAATCTCTTCACTCATGTAGGGGGATAACATGACTGTTAGTATTCCATCAAGTTCCATAATTGGAGCAAGGTTAGAGTTAACAGCATCAATAAACACTTTCAACTAAAACCCTGTCAATGATTAGATGGTCTGTTATTCAGCAGAGCTAAGCATATTTACACCTAAGATGACCACATTATCCCAAGCCGAGCAGGTTTGTGGACCCAAATGGAGACACATGTCATCTCCTAAGGGGCTAATAAGATTTTATATATTTAGAGTATAACAAAATCCCCCAAGACTTCATTCATGAAAGGATTTTTTAGCAGGTTAACTGGAGTGGTGAATATTCAAACTACTTGCTAGGTGAAATGAATGGATGAAATGTTAATTTGCAATATAGTTCGGCTTTAAGAGATCTAGTCGTCTTTGATTCTTCCCAACGCGCACTGAGAAAATACACTTGCCGTGTGACTTGAACTGGTGCTTGGATTATTCATTACATGCCTTTGTGGAAATGCGTGGGTCCTATTAAAAATGCGATTGTTGCCTTTTCAACGCATGAGATCATAAGTCCTTAATGAGATGTTTGCAGAAAAAAGGTATAATGCCTGAAAAACTGAATCGTTCCAAACTTTTTACTTATTTTTCAAATGCTGGAGATTTAAAGAGAGAGAGAGAGAAAAAAGAATAAACCTCCATCTTCAAAACCTATACTTTTTCATACTTTGTGTTTAGTGCCCGCCATTTCCCCCTGAAACCACAAAGAGGTTCATCTCTTGTGAGATTCTTTGACCAAAATTTTCTTGCCTCAAGAATTTCCAATCATTTTCTGTTGTCTTCGACTCGTATTAGGGGTTCAGGCACGTTGCTTTTTCCTCTAGGGCTTGATTACTATTATTCACTAGATTTTTTTGTCATTAGTGGTGGATTTAAACGTTGTTGTGGAGTTTTAACCATCTTAGGTTGCGTTTAAGTTGGTTCGCGTTGCGCTCTATCGTCTTTGGGTTTATTAAGGCTTTATTTAGGCTTTCTAACTGAGTTAGATCCAACTTGTCCTGGTATTACCGCTAGGATCTTACCAACACGCATCCAGGTTGTTTGACCCGAAGACGAGCCCGAACATCTCAGGTAAACCCATGTTCTGGGCTCTTCTAGTGATTCAGTATCCTGCCAATAGATGTGGAATTAGCTAGTCCTTAATTTGTGGGATCTCAAAATACCCGATCGAGTTTACCACCAAGAAGGTATTGGCCCTTTTACTAACATCATTTATGATATGTCTATCATTTATTTGGATGGCTCGGGTGGGACAGTCATGGCGGATGGTCCCCCAAACTCCTCCTTTCCTGATGAGGTGTTGTCTAGTGAAGAGAACTATTTTGCTGAGTAAAAAAGTCCTATGATCCATCTACCATTGATGATAGATGGTATGGGTGTGACGTTATAAAGTATGAGCTAAATGCTCTGAGAGAGACATATCGAATTCCTATTAGCATTGTGACCAAGCTGTCGGACTGCAATGAGAGAGTTTTTTACCGTTGTAACTCTGATGAGGTCTTATTCCCTCTGTGGATACTCCAGGTTGGGCTTCATTACCTTCGCACCCCCGTTATTAGATCAATCCAAAAGGGATATGGGGTAGCACTTACCTAACTCCCCACCGATGATTACTGGGCCATTTTGGGGACGATGATGTTTTGGAAAGAAAACATTATCTTTGACCTCACCGGGGACATATTTTGGTATGTCTATGGTTTAAAGGACATTGATAAAGCCTCTAGGTATTAATACTTTTCTCCCAGGATATCCAATTTGAGGATGGTCCAGGTGGTTCACACTAGCAACCATGCCTGGAAAAGACATGTTGTTTTCTTTTGCGTGGCCAATGATCGTCCCCTTGTTGAGGTAAGGTTAAGGAGTTGATTATCGACATAGAATCAATCTTTCATGTGCGTGGTCAAGGATCCCGACCACCGTATTTCTTGTAAGGAGCTGGTTGTCTACCAAGACTAAATCTTTCATCACGAAAATAACGCTACAGATTTTCTCGGGTACCATGGCCATATCAAGGACTTGAGATTTTGAGGGATTTTGACCCTGACTCCTTGTGGAAGCTAATTCAACATCGTCTGTCTGGGGTGAATTTTGCTAATGTTATTTTAACTTGTTTTCACTAGTTTTACCACTTGGTAATTATTCTTTTCTTTTACTCAGAATATTGTAGCCTCCACTATTCAAAGAGGAAATGTGGTGACCAACAATTATTCTTATTAGGAGCATACTAGTGAGAATAACTGGCTGAAGGAGGAGTTAAAGCATTCCAATGATGATCTAAAGAAGGTCTACGATGAAATCAAAGAGCGGGACGATCAGTTGGTTCATAAGATGATCTCCATCAGCAAGGTAGAAGAAGATATTAAAAAACTGAAGGACAAGGCCGCCACTGATGTTGTCAAGTTCAAAATCCTTAAGGAGGCCCTTAAAAAGTCAAATGAGGATATGAATGCCTCCAATCAGGTGTTGGATACATCAAACCAAACTTTTACCTGGGTGAGCAAGGAACTTGTTCACGCTAATGAAGCTCCGACCAGTGCTGAGGAGGTTAGCGTGGCAAGTATAAATCTTCCACTGATTAGAACATCAATTGGGTGGTTTTTTTTCTTTATGGTTATGAAGATCTCAATAAGAGTAGGATGGCACATTAACGTTACATATCCACCATCGTGAGCAAGTGGGAAGGTGATGACGATGAAGCCAGTACATGTTCGCTATGCAACTGGCGACCGTTGATGAGCCTGCTGCTATGCTGATCAGACTATAGTTCCTAAGGAAACTCTTCCTGTCGATGAGCAGGCTGGGATTTTTGTTGAGACAATAGGCGCCTCCAATTCCCCTCCTTCCTTTATTGGGGATATTCAAATGATTAATGCCGAATCTAGGCATGCTTCCTAGGCATAAACCTCCCTGCTCGTGTATGTTATGAAGCTTTTATCATGTGTTTTCTAATGTTTTTTTCATGAAAATTTTGGTAATTTATGATGAACATATTTGTGCTCCTATTTTATTGTAGTGAATAATATTTTATCAAATCTGCTACATTCTTTGCATGATTATGATGTTTTTGAAAATATTTATATGGGTTTGACTAAATCACAATATATTCAAAATAATTCTCATATGTAAATGTGTTTGTATGTCTTCAACTTAGTTAGTTATAGTATTATGGACTTACACTCGTAGTCCGGGTGTTTGCCATGTTGGCTTTTCTTATACTTGATCTGTCTCACTAGCTATAAGTTTTGGACGAAGTTGAGTTTTCTTGACTTAGGGTCTACAAATGCTGGTGTTAGCTTATAGGTCGTATGGACGAATTTTGCCATTCTGACCATGTCTCAACATTATTTATAGGAGTCGACCAAATTTATTAGGACCTGTCCTTCCATTAGTCAGTTATGGTCAGATCTGGTCTTCTATAAGATTGCACAAGATTTTCCATACTTGGTAAGACTTCTTATTCATGATCTGTCCTAAGATGAGATCCTACATGGAGTTGAACTTATTATTCGTGATGTGTCTATAGACGAAGCCATACATAAAGTATTTGGTAAATCATTTGATGATATGATGATATGTACATAGCTCACACCCACAAAATAAAGAAAAAAAAATTAAAAACATTCTTGGACCAAAGTAAAACTTTTTATTTATCACGAAAGGAAATTACATGCTAGGAAAAGACTTTACATTTCATTATTGATGGTACTTACTCAGATGCTCGACTTTCCATGGATTATTGAATTGCACCCCTTCTAAGGTCTCAATCCTGTAGGTTCCTGGACTGATGACAGTGGATATTATATACGGACTATGATAGTTGGGCTCTAGTTTGTTACCCATTTGAATGACCTTTTTCAGGACATAGTCCCCTTCCTTTTACCTAATCTAAATCCAATCTCCACATCAAAAGGTCGACCTCACCATTATCTTATAAAACTGTGCAGTTTGTTTTTGTTATGCCACGACTCTAAGCGATGCGTGCTCCATAACTTCCTTTTCTAGATTTAGATCCAATCTCCTCATAAAATTGCTTTTTGGTGAGTTAAAGTTAAGGACACGATGACTGGGTAAACCAATTTCTATTAGGACTACTGCCTCTATTTAGAAAAGCCAACATATAAGGGGTTTCAACTGTCTCTATCCATGGTAGTGTTCTATAAGTCCAGAGGACACACTGCAACTCATTAATCGAGTTCCCATTTTCATAGTTCAACCATTTCCTTATCCCATTAAATAATGTTTTATTGGCCACATCTATATGTTTGTTACACTATGGATGAACCGGTGCAGAGTGAAGTTTCTAGATCTTGGAGCGTATGCAATAATCTTCGTACTCTTGGTTATCGATTTGAATATCGTGGTCCGTGATGAAGGCGTATGGCATCCCGTACTGACAAATACTGTTCTTCTATACGAATTGGTAGACTTTTTCGTATGACATCTCGACTAGGGGCTCTGCCTCCTCTCGTTTAGCGAAATATTTTACTGCGGCCACTAAATATTTGAACCTTCCCCTAGTTTTTGGTATGGGGCCGATTAGATATATTCCCTATATTGCAAATGTCCAAAGGGAGGTGATCGACATGACTAGTGAGCCTGGAGTTTAGTGGATGGCAGCATGTTTCTGGAACTTATCCCATTTTTTGGCATAATCACTGTAGTCCGCTTTTATAGTGGACTAATAGTAGCCTTGCATAGCCACCTGTATCACTAACAACCTTCTTGTAGAGTGTGCTCCGCAACACCCTTCACGTACCTCTTTAATCAGGTCTTTTACTTCGGCTGGATGAACACATTAGAGGAATGAAACAATGAAACCCATTCAGAACAAAATTCCTCTTAGGATGTATCTCGCAGCTTTGTACTGAAGTCTCCTTGATTCTTTAGGGTCTGTTGGGTAGCCACCAGCTTCTATGTATGCTCGTACTAGATGGTCCCATGACTAGATCCATGACATTAACTGTCTCCTTATTAATTCTTTGATGTGTGAGAATCTCCACTGTAACTATTCTCTGTAGTTCTTTTCTGGTTATTGGTGCTAATCGAGCAAGCGCATCCACTCGATCATTTTTTTCCCTTAGGAACATGATCATCCCGAGGCTAGCCCAAACCCTGCTATGAGTGCTTCATATTTGTCCTCATTATTTAACACCTCAATTTGGAATCTTAGGGGGTATTCAACATCGATATCATCTGGCATAGTAATTATTAAACCCACTCCACTTTCGTTGATGCATGATGATCTTCCCACAAACATTTACAAAACAGGGAGCTCCTCTTTGAATTATCCTCTTCAATTAGTATAGATAAATCTATAGTGATGCATTTCCCAAATACAATTCCAACTACAGGAATGTAGTTTCCCACTTGTCATTTTATTTAACATCGCCACATGTCTTGTTAGTCTTTGAACATCTTTTTAGTTCATCGGGGACTGTATATATATCACTACATTGATCTTGTCAAGGCTGGCCTTAATCCCTCTTTAATTAACTATGAAACTAAGGAACGTCCCATATTTTACTTCGAAGACACACTTTATCGGTTGAGGTTCATCTGGTGTTTTTCCATCTAGTTTAAAGTCTGTTGTAAATCTTTAAAATGGTAAGCATCCTTTTTTCTCTTCGTGAGCATATAATCAACGTACACCTCCATGTTCTCACTGATCTACTCTTCGAATGCTTTATTTACCAATCCTTCGTATTTTACTGCGGCATTTTTTAGCCTAAAAGTCATAACATTGTAGCAGTAAGTACCTCTATTGGTGATGATCGCAGTTTTTTCCCAATCTTCCAGTTTCATATTGATTTGATTGTATCATGAGTAATCATCCATAAAACTGAGCAGTTCGTGCTCTGAGGTGGCATCAACCAATTGGTCAATCCTAGGTAATGGGTATTGAACTTTGGGATACGCTTTTTTTAAGTTAGTGAAATTAACACACATTCGCCACTTGTTATTTTTCTTCCTGACTATTACCACATTGGAGAGCCATTTGGGATATTTGATGTCCTCTATAAAATTTGGATTTTGCAATTTTTACCCTTTTTCAAGCATGGCCATGTTCTTCTATAGGTCGAAGAACCGTCGTTTCTGTTTGACTGGTTTTAACACCTTGTCAATGCTCAACTCGTGACAGATAAAATTCTTATCAATCCTTGGCATGTCTTCGTGGCACTAGACAAACACATTTTTTTGTCTAAGGAAACTGATTAAATATTTTTTTAGGTAGGACTCCCATGACAAGTCAATCTGAACGGTCTTCTCCGGATGCTCATTATCCAAAATAATCGATTCAATTTATTCAACCACTAACCTTTTGACCAATTTTTCCTCATCTTGCTGATCTATTGATCAATCTTGTAGGTAGTCATTAATATCTTATGCTCTTCATGGTCGGCTGAGTTATAATAGCACTATATAGCCTCTACTTGGTTCTCTATGACGACACCAAATCCATAATTAGTGGGGGATATCAGACATTGGTACACCATGAAAGGGATGACCTAGAACTTATTTAGCCCCACTCTGTCGAATATGATGGTATATTTCGAATGAATATTCTTATATAGGATGTAAAAACATATCTTTTATATTTGTCATGTGGGACAGGTGCAGACCACTACTTCCAGTTCGACTGTGCCTAGAGGGTACACCTTTTTTCTGTAGAAACCAATCAGGGGCCTACGTTAGGGCTCCAAATTGTTTTCCCTCAACCTTAAGCCCCTGAAGCAGTTGTAAAAATTAACGTCTGCGGATCTGCCATTATCAACAAGGATCCTCACTGCCTTGCTCTTGTACACTAGCATAGTGACAATGAGAGGATCATTGTGCGGGTATAGGACACTAAACAAATCATCCTTATAAAAACCAAGAATTATGATATGTTTATTTACCTTATTTGGGCAGTTATCTATCTTGTCTGTTAGATTCATTTGACTGATATGAGCGCATGCCTCTGCCTCATAAAGGTAGGCCTTCCTTTATGTGAGTTTGTTTCCCCCACAAAAATCTCCTCTTGTGATAAAATGATATCCAAAATATATCACTTTAACCTCGTGTACAGGCTACTTGGGTCTCTTAGGCATGTCTTAGTCATCCTAGAACCCAAGAAATGGAGAGTTGAAGGACATTTTCATAAATTTTCAGCCTTCGTCCGTAGGTGGGGCCAACTAGAAAGTTGAAGAGCTCTAAATTACAAGAACATTGGGAAAAACATCACCCCAATCCAAGCTACGATGAAGAAGTTATCCCCATTTAAAGTTGGAGACAGAAAGTCAAAAGTTGAAATTAATTCTGGAAGCTGAAGAGTCAAAACTCTTGAAATTTCTTGTTTAATTCATTTTTATTACTTGTAAAATGTGTAGAGGCATGGAAAAAGTCATTTTTTATGTGTATAAAAGGCCGATCCCTATATCCTTCCAAGAAAGTTGTTCTTAGAGAAGTTTTAGAGTTAGTTTAGCCTTCTTTTCAGTTTTAAAGGGTTACTGTAACTAAGAACTCTAGTTTGGAAATTTTGCTACTATTCAAGATTGAAGTTCAATTCAAGATTCAAGTTTTAGTTTCATATTTCTTCATTCTCCAAGTAATTTTAAATTCTCTGTTTTTACTGCTTTGGTAGTTAGTGTTATTAATTATTGCTTTTTCGTTTTCCATTCCCAAGTCTTGTTCTCAAATTTTTAAATCTAATTATGAATTCCTGCACTTTAATTTGGGAGTTTTC
This sequence comes from Sambucus nigra, assembly GCA_949130495.1. Lineage (NCBI taxonomy): Eukaryota > Viridiplantae > Streptophyta > Magnoliopsida > Dipsacales > Adoxaceae > Sambucus > Sambucus nigra. Next base: position 62,707,788 of record OX422224.1, on the reverse strand, counting down.
TTTTGTTTTCATCATGTTTAGATAATTTGTAAGGGTTGGGATGCATGAACCCATCACGATATAATTTATCTATATAGGAAATATAATTTAAATTAAATAATTGGACGAATAGTTTAAGATAATTCTACAACCATGGTCGATCTTTTAATCTCTCTTACCTTAGGTACCTGGGATGCTTAAGAATACGATGCGAGTATAATTTTCCTACACCGCTTTATATTTACCTTTGATTTCATATGATGCGGGCTAGTACCCTCATATATGTAATGCTTTGGATCTATAAAGATTGGATTCATTCCAATTTATAATTTAGAATTCTAGCATTCTATCTGATAAATTACTAGTGTTTGGGGGATTGTTTCCTAACCTATATTTTTTCCATCTTTATATTCACTCTCTTTAATTTGTGTTCTTGAGCACTTAGTTTATTCATAGCGTCAATTATTGCTGTTAGTTTATAATAGTTTCAAAGATCACCAACAAACATGTTACCAACAAACATCTTTTCATTTCTTCTTGGATCACTTGAGGGTTAAATTAGCTATTCTTACTTATTGTCCTTTTCTCCCTATGGATATGATCCCGACTTACCGGGTTTATTACTTGAGCGACAGGCTTGCACTTGAGCCTGGATAGCATGCACACTAGAACACATTTGTGGTCGCGTTAGTGGTTTATTCATGCTATTATGGAATTGGGACTGAAATTGGGCTTTAAATCTAGGATTGTGGTATAGGTTTTGCATGTAGATGAATAACAATATATTGGGGAACAAAAATCTGAATTTTATATGTTGAAATCACGAATTTAAATACGGGTTTAGTTGTGATTAATGGTGGTTATATGAATTTAGGGCTTTTTGATGATTTGAGGAATTAATCTGAATTCATATTATAAATTTAAAGGATTTGATGTTCAAACAAGTTGGAAAGCAGTCTATTACAAGGGAGTATAGTTTAGAATCATTGGATTTGAGTTAGGATGAGTTTTTGATGATTTGGGTGATGAACAAGTTAAAAACCGTAGTATTTAGAGTGCTGGGACGAACTGCGGTTTTCTCGTTCGAACGACCTGAGTCATTCGAATGACCCCATTCAAACAAGAATTCCAGTGACCCATCTAACGATAATTCAGAGAGTTGTTCGTTTGAAGTTTCTTTCGAATGACCTTGTTCGAACGAGAATTCCAACGAGAATTCAGTCCCTTAATTCCTTCGAACGAGATTTTCCCCACTTCTAACGAGATTTCAGAACGTTTAAATTTTTCCCGAACAAGTTGAAATCTTATGAGGTTAATTCAATTGAGAGAAAATGACCTACGCTTTTTGTGAATGATTACATCACATAGACTAGGGTCGAGATGATTGTGTAGCTATAAATGGAATAGGTTGGAATAAGAGGGCCTTATGGAATATATACGATAGAGAGATTAATTGTACAGATAGAGTAACGTGAGTATTAGAGATAATAATGCTACGTATAAATTCAGGGACTTGGGTTGCGTGAATACCTAATGATTATTATAGGTAGTGTGCATGTACCTATTAACTGAAATATTGAGTGTATAACATACCTAAGTTGCTTGCTATTGGGGGGAGGTTACGCATTATGGACGATCATATCTTGAGGAGACTTCTAGGTTATTTTGATTTGTATCACTAGAATATAGAACCTTGGTACGGGCGTTGTGTATGCATCTAGTGTTGACGGTCATATGGGTGCGTAGGTATGTGCGTATCCCATGGGCTTGGAACTATGTTTGCCTGCAATATGTGTGTTTGTTTTGATGGTTCACGAGAGATTGAACTATAGTCCTTCATGCAATGACTGATGCACCGGGACACGATAGCAGAGTATGCATTGCACCAAGGGGGCCTTAACCTTGGGGTGCTAAAATAGTGTGTATATATATATATATATATATATATATATATATATAGAGAGAGAGAGAGAGAGAGAGATAAATATATGTATACCTGTTACTTATTCTACTGTGTGTCTTTAGTATATATGGAAATAATGATATTTAAAAATACTCTTAGTGAGAAAGAGAATCCCTATCAGAATCATGGTTGTGTATGTGAATAACTGTCCTTAAACATATGGTAATCCGTGATACAGTTGACATGGGTAAATGCATGAGATTATTGGTGTGGTAATAGTTATCTTCAAGATAGTTATGTGGGGTAGCATAAGTAGGATGGGTTAAATATACGCATTAGGTGTGCACATTAGAGGAAGGGTGAGTCTCTCAAGTGAGAGTACGAGGATCTAACATGTACACTATATTTGTTATTATTTTCATTTAAGCACTTGTTATTTTTTAAACTGTTTTCAACTCGGTCTCTGACCCATTTATTGCAAATCTCTTTTCTTTTGTCAAATCATTTTAGGTGCCCATCCACAGGGACACCAAGCATAGGAGTTCTATTCATTTGACGAGATGTAGATACTGTGGAAGTTACAGGACTTGGTAGTAGACGCCTTCATGATTCTCATTCCTGCATCTTGAGTTATATATTTCAATTAGGGCATGTTGCCCCTTTTTACTTATTCAGACTATCAGAGATTGGCCATTTGGGGGCAGTACGGGATTTCTCCCCTAATGACATGTTTTTAAGCCAAAGTGTGGATATTCTCCGAATTGGGTTGTGCTCTCAAACTGAGGGTCCCGTGACCATGGGGTTGGTTCCCACGAGTTATATTGGTCCCGTGTGAGGTGTTGACATCGCTCACTAGGCCGTTTGGGGGGAGTTACGGGGATTCACCCTTTAACGGCACATTTTCATGACTCAGTGTGGTTATACTCATTATTGGTCCATGCTCTCAAATTGGGGTTCCCCTACCACAGTTTCGGTTCCTACGACTTACATTGTCCCTGTGTGAGGTGCTGGCGCCATGCACGGGGCCATTTAGGGGCATTAGGGGGTTTCTCCCTCCAACGACATATTTCAAGCCTAAGTGCGGATATTCTCAGACTAGGGTCGTGCTCTCAAACCAGGGGTCCCGCATCCATGGGGTCAATTCCTACGAGCTACATGGGTACTGTGTGAGGTGTTGGCACCACTTACTAGGCCGTTTGGAGGCATTACCTAACGATAAGTTTTCAAGCCTAAGTGAGGATATTCTCAAAATTGGGTCGTGCTCTCAAACTGGGGGTCTTGTGACCATGGGGTCAGTTCCTATGAGGTACATTGGTCCCGTGCGAGGTGTTGGAGCCACTCACGGGTCCATTTGGGGGTTTCGCCCTCTAATGGCGCATTTTCAAGCCTAAGTGTGGATATTGTCAAAATTGGGACGTGATCTCAAGACAGGGGTCCTGCTACCACGGGGTCGGTTCCTACGAGTTGCATTAGTCCCGTACGAGGTGTTTGCGACTATCACGGAGCTGTTTGGTGGGCGTTACGGGGTTTCACCCTCTAACAGTGCATTTTCGAGCCTAAGTGTGGATATTCTCATTATTGAGCCATGCTTTGAAATCGGGGGTCCCGCATTAACGGGGTTAGTTCCTATAAGTTATTGATCCCGTAAGACATGTTGGTTCCGCTCATGGGACGTTTGGGGGTTTCAACCTCTAACGATAAGTTTTCAAGACTAAGTGTGGATATTCTCAGAATTAGGTCGTGCTCTCAAACTAGGGGTCCCGTGAGCACGAGACCAATTCCTATGAGTTAGATTGGTCCCGTACGAGGTATTGGCATCACTCACGGGGTTGTTTGGGGGGCGTTACGAGGTTTCACCCCCTAAGGCACATTTTGAAGCCTAAGTGTGGATATTCTCAGAATATGGCTGCGCTCTCAAATCGAGGGTCTCGCGACCACGAGGTCGGTTCTTATGAGTTACATTGGTCCCTTACAAGGTGTTAGCGCCACTCACTGGTCCGTTTTGGGAGCGTTACGGGTTTCTCCCTCTAACTGCCCATTTTCAAGACTAAGTGTGGATATTCTCAGAATTGGGTCATGCTCTCAAACCGGGGTCTCTGCGATCATAGGGACAGTTCTTACGAGTTACATTGGTCCTGTACGAGGTGTTGGCTCCACTCACCGAGCCATTAGGGGAGCATTATGGGGTTTGGCCCTCTAACGGCACGCTTTCAAGCCTTAGTGTGGATATTCTCAGCATTGGGCCATCCTCTCAAATCGGGGGTCCTGTGTCCATGAGGTCGGTTACAATGAGTTACATTGGTCTCGTGAAAGGTGTTGGCGCCTCTCATGGGGCTGTTATGGGGTTTCGCCATCTAATAACATGTTTTTAAGCCTATGCATGGATCTTATCAGAATTGGGCCGTTCTCTCAAACCGGGGGTGTCCCAACCATGTGGTCGGTTCCTATGCCCGTACGAGGTGTTACTATCACTCACGAGGCTGTTGGGAGGTGTTACGAGGTTTCGCCCTCTAACGACACCTTTTCTATCATAAGTGTGGATATTCTCAGAATTGGCTCATGCTCTCAAAGCAGGGGTCCTCGGACCACGGGGTCAGTTTTTTAGAGTTACATTGGTACAGTACGAGGTGTCGACACCACTCACGGGGTAGTTTGGGGGCGTTACGGAGTTTCTCCCTTTAACGACACGTTTTCAAGCCTAGGTGTGGATATTCCCAAAATTGGGCCGTGCTCTTAAACCAGGGGTCCCGTAACCATGAGGGCAGTTACTACGAGTTACATTAGTCCCGTATGAGCTGTTGACGCTGCTCACAGGGCCATTTGTTGGGCGTTGCGGGGTTTCACCCTCTAACGACATGTTTTCAAGCCTAAATGTGGATATTCTAAAAATTGGGCCGTGCTTTCAAACCAGGGATCCCACGACCATGAAGGAATTTACTATGAGTTACATTGGTTCCGTACGAGGTATTGGCGCCTCTCACGGGGCCATTTGGGGTGCGTTACGAAGTTTTGTCCTCTAACGGCACATTTTTAAGCCTAAGTGTGGATATTCTCATAATTAGGTCATGATCTCAAACTGGGGGTCCCGATACCACGAGGTTAGTTCCTATGAGTTAAATTGGTCCCGTACGAGGTGTTGGTACCATTTGGGGGGTGTTACAGAGTTTCACCCTCTAACGACACGTTTTCAAGCCTAAGTGTGGATATTCTCAAAGTTGGGTCGTGACCTCAAATTGAGGGTCCCGATACCATGGGGTTGGTTCTATGAGTTACATTGGTCCCATGTGAGGTGTTGGCACCGCTTATGGGGCCATTTGGGGAGTGTTACAAGGTTTTACCCTCTAACGGCACCATTTCAAGCCTAAGCATGGATCTTCTCGAACTTGGGTCGAGATCTCAAATCAGGGGTCACCCGACCATGTGGTCGGTTCCTACGAGTTACATTGGTCCCGTACGAGGTGTTGGCGTCGCTCATGGGGCCCTTTGGGGGGCGTTATGAGGTTTCATCCTCTAACGGCACATTTTAAGCATAAGTGTCGATATTAACTAAACTGGGAAGTGCTCTCAAAGAGGAGGTCCTCGAACCATGGGGTCGGTTCCCTAGAATTACATTGGTTCCATGCGAGGTGTTGGCTCCACACAAAGGACCGTTTGAGGAGGTGTTACGGGGTTTCTCCCTCTAATGACACGTTTTCAAGACTATGTGTAGATATTTTCATAATTGAGTCGTGCTCTCAAACTGGGGGTCCCATGACCATGGAGTTGGTTCCTACGAGTTACATTGGTCTCGTACGAGGTGTTGGCGCCACTCATGGGGCCGTTTGGGGGGCCTTTCAGGGTTTCCCCCTCTAACGACACATTTTTAAGCATAAGTGTGGATATTCTCATAATTGGGTCGTCCTCACAAACCGGGGGTCCTGTGACCACGGGGTCAGTTCTTATGAGTTACATTGGTCCTGTGCGAGCTGTTGGCGCCACTCACGGGGCCGTTTGGGGGGGCATTACGGTGTTCCCCCTCTAACGGCACGTTGTGAAGCCTAAGTGTGGATATTCTCAAAATTGGGCCGTGATCACAAACCGGGTGTCCTGCGACCATGGGCACGATTCTAAAGAGTTACAATGGTATTGTGCTAGGTGTTGGTACCACTCAGGGGGCCGTTTGGGGGGCGTTACGAGATTTCACCCTCTAACGACACACTTTCAAGCGTAAGTGTGGATATTCTCGTAATTGGGTTGTGCTCTCAAACTGGGGGTCTCGTGACCATGGGGTCGGTCCCTACGTGTTACATTGGTCCCGTGCGAGGTGTTGGCACCACTTATGGGGCCATTTCAGGTGGAGGGGGGCGTTACGGGGTTTCCCCCTCTAACGGCACATTTTCAAGCCTAAGTGTGGATATTCTTAAAATCGGTTCGTCCTCTCAATCCGATGGTCCCGGGACCACTGGGACGGTTCCTATGAGTTACATTAGTCCCGTGCGAGGTGTTGGCACCGCTCACGGGGCCGTTTATGGGGCGTTACGGGGTTTCTCCCTTGTAACTGCACATTTTTAAGCCTAAATGTGGATATTCTCAGAATTGGGTCGCTCTCTCAAACCAGGGTTTCGGCGACTGCGAGGTCAGTTCCTATGAGTTAAATTGGTCCCGTACGAGATATTGGCACCACTCACGGGGATATTTGAGGGGTATTATGGAGTTTCACCCTCTAACGACACGTTTTCAAGCCTAAGTGTGGATATTCTCAGAATTGGGTCGTGCTCTCAAATTCGGGATTCGCGACCACGAGTCGGTTCCTATGAGTTACATTAGTCCCACGCGAGGTGTTGGCACCGTTCATGGGGCTATTTGGGGGGAATTACAGGGATTCCCCTCTCTAACGACACATTTTCAAGCCTAAGTATGGATATTCTCAGAATTGGGTCGTGCTATCAAATCGGGGGTCCCGCGACCATGGGGTCGGTTCCTATGAGTTACATTCGTTCGGTGCGAGGTGTTTGATCCACTCATGGGGCCGCTTGTGGGTTTCCCCTATAATGGGGCTGATTCCTACGAGTTACTTTGGTCTCGTAGGTGGTGTTTGCGCCGCTCATGGGGCCGTTTGGGGGGCGTTATAGGGTTTTGACCTCTAGCGACACATTTTTAAGCCTAAGTGTTGATATTCTTAGAATTGGTCCGTGATATCAAACCGGGGGTACCGCGACCACGGAGTTGGTTCCTATGAGTTACATTAATCCCATACGAGGTGTTGGTGCTGCTTACGAGGCCGTTTGGGGGTATTTGCCTCTAACGACAAATTTTTAAGTCTAAGTGGGGATATTCTCAAAATTAAGTCGTGCTCTCAAACTGAGGGTCCCACGACCATGGGGCCGATCCCTATGAGCTACATTGGTCCCGTACGAGTTGTTTTTACCACTCACGGGTCCGTTTGGGGGGCGTTATGGGGTTTTCCCCTCTAACGGTACGTTTTGAAGACTAAGTGTGGATATTTACAAAATTGGGCCCTTCTCTTAAACTGGGGGTTCTGCGACCACGAGGATGGTTCCTACGAGTTACATTGGTCCGGTATGAGATGTTGGGGCCATTCATGGGGCCGTTTAGGGGCCGTTATGGGGTTTCGCTCTCTAACGATACATTTTTAAGACTAAGTGGAGATATTCTCAGACTTGGGTCGTGCCCTCAAACTGGGGGTTCCTTGACCACGGAGCCACTTCCTACGAATTAAATTGGTCCCGTGTAAGGTGTTGACTCCGCTCACGAGGCCATTTGGGTGGTGTTACAGGGTTTGGCCCTCTAACGACACATTTTAAAGCCTTAGTGTGAATATTCTCAAAATTGGGTTGTGCTTATAAATTGGGGGTACCGCGACCATGGGGCCGGATCGTATGAGTTACATTGGTACCGTGCGAGGTGCTGATGTTGCTTATGGGGCCGTTACGGTGTTTTGCCCTCTAATGGAGTATTTTCAAGCCTAGGTGTGGATATTCTCAGAATTGGGTCGTGCTCTCAAAATGGGGGTCCCACGACCATGGGGTCAGTTCCTACGAGTTACATTGGTTTCGTACGAGGTGTTGTCACCACTTACGGGGCCGTTTAGAGGCCCTTACGAGGTTTCACCCTCTAACGACATATTTTTAAGCCTAAATGTGGATATTCTCAGAATTTGGCCTTGCTCTCAAACAGGGAGTCCTGAGATAATGGGGTCGATTCCTTAGAGTTACATTGCTCCCATACGAGGTGTTGGTGCCACACATAGGGCCGTTTGTGGGCCGTTAGGGGGTTTCGCCCTCTAACGGAACGTTTTCAAGCCTAAGTTTGGCTATTCTTATAATTGGGATGTGATTTCAAAATGGGGGTCCCGCAGCCATGGGTCGATTCCTACGAGTTACATCAATGCCGTATGAGGTGTTGGAAACATTCATGGGACCATTTGGGGGGTGTTATGGGGTTTCACCCTCCAACGGCATGTTTTTAAGCCTAAGTGTGGATATTCTCAAACTTAGGTCATTCCTTCAAACGGGGGGGCTGGGACCACGGGGTTAGTTCCTACGAGTTATATTGGCCCCGTACGAGGTGTTGGCTCCACTTACGGGGTCGTTTATTGGGAGTTACGGGGTTTTTCCCTATAACAACACATTTTCAAGCCTAAATGTGGATATTCTCAGAATGGACAGTGCCCTCAAACTAGGGGTCCCGCAACCACGAGGCCGGTTCGTACGAGTTATATTGGTGCCATGCGAGGTGTTGGCGCCCCTCACGGGCTGTTTAGGGGGCCGTTATGGGGTTTCTCCCTCTAACGGCACATTTTCAAGCCTAACTGTGGATATTCTTAGAATTGGGTTGTGCTCTACAACTGGGGGTCTCGTGACCATAGGCTTGGTTCCTACGAGTTACATTGCCCTCGTACGAGGTGTAGGCACTGGTCATGGGGCTGTTTGGGGGGCGTTATGGGGTTTCACCTTCTAACAGCACGTTCTCAAGCCTAAGTGTGGATATTCTCAGATTTAGGCCATCCTATCAAACCTGAGGTCCCGCAAACATGGGGTCATTGGTCTGATGCAAGGTATTGGAGCCACTCACGGGGTCGTTTGGAGGGCGTTACAGGGTTTCGCCCTCTAACGGCACATTTTCAAGCCTAAGTGTGGATCTTCTCAGAATTGGGTCGTGATCTCAAACCGGGTTTCTCTCGACCATGTGGTCAGTTCCTATGAGTTACATTGCTCCTGTGCGAGGTGTTGGCACCGCTCACAGGGCCGTTTGGGGGGAGTTACGGGGTTTCTCCCTCGAATAAGACATTTTCTAGCATAAGTACGGATATTCTCATAATTGGGTCGGGCTCTCAAAGCGAGGGTCCCCAAACCACGGGGTTGGTTCCTTAGAGTTACATTTGTCCCGTGCAAGGTGTTGGCGCCACACAGAGGACCGTTTGCGGGGCGTTACAGGGTTTCACCCTCTAACAGTACGTTTTCAAGCCTAAGTGTGGATATTCTCAAAATTAGGTCATGCTCTCAAACCAGGGGGTTCCCACGACCACATGGTCGGTTCCTACGAGTTGCGTTGGTCTTGTATGAGGTGTTGGAGTCATTCACGGGGATGTTTAGGGGGAATTACGGGGTTTTCCCCTCTAACGACATGTTTTAACGCCTATGTTTGGATATTTTTCGAATTGGGTCGTGCTATCAAGTCGTGGGTCCCGCGATCACGGTCATAATTCCAGCGAGTTACATTCGTCCGATGCGAGGTGTTGATACCACCAACGGGGATGTTTGGGTGGCGTTATGGGGTTTCACCCTCTAACGACATGTTTTCAAGCCTAAGTGTGGATATTCTCATAATTGGGCCATTTTCTCAAACCGAGGGTCCCCCAACCATGAGCTCAGTTCTTAGGAGTTACATTGGTCCCGTGCGAGGTGTTGGGGCCGCTCATGGGAATGTTAGGGGGCATTACTAGGTTTATCCCACTAACGTCACATTTTAAGCCTAAGTGTGGATTTTCTAAAAATTGGGCCGTGCTCTCAAATCGGGGGTCCCCCAACCACTGGGTCATTCCTACGATTTACATTGGTCCCGTACGAGGTGTTGGCGCCACTCACTGGGACGTTCGGGGGCATTACGGGGTATCTACCTCTAACGACACATTTTCAAGCCTAAATGTGGAAATTCTTAGAATTGGGTCGTGCTCTCAAACTGGGAGTTCTGTGAACACGGGGTGAATTCCTAAGAATTACATTAGTCCCATTTAAGGTGTTGGCACGGCTTATGGGGCCGTTTGGGGAGTGTTACAAGGTTTTCCCTCTAACGGCACCTTTTCAAGCCTAAGTGTGGATATTATAAGAATTGGGTCGTGCTCTAAAATCGGGGTCCCGTGACAACAGGGTCGATTCCTATAAGTTACATTGGTGCCGTACGAGGTGTTGGCACCACTCACAGGGCCATTTGTGGGGCGTTACAGGGTTTCACCCTCTAACTGCACGTTTTTAAGCCTAAATGTGGATATTCTTAAAATTGGGTCGTTCTCTTAAATCGGGGTTTTGGCGACCATGGCATCAGTTCCTACGAGTTAAATTGGTCCCATGCAAGATGTTGGCTCCACTCAAGGGGCCGTTTGAGGGGCATTACGGAGTTTCACCCTCTAACGTCACGTTTTCAAGCCTTAGTGTGAATATTCTCGGAATTAGTTCGTGACATCAAACTGGGGATCCCGCGGCCACAGGTCGGTTCCTACGAGTTACATTAGTCCCGTGCGAGGTGTTGGTGCCGATCATGGGGCCGTTTGGGGGGGGGGGGGGGGGGGGGGGGGGCGTTACAAGGTTTCCCCTTTAACGGCACGTTTTCAAGCCTATGTATGGATATTCTCAAGAAATTTTCGTGCTCTCAAACCGGTGGTCCCGAGACCACGAGGTCAGTTCCTATGAGTTACATTGGTCCAGTGCGAGGTGTTCGCGTCGTTCACCGGGCCGTTGGGGGTTTCACCCTCTAACGACGCATTTTCAAGCCTAAGTGTGGATATTTTCAAAATTGGGCAGTGATCACAAACTGGGGGTCCCGTGACCATGGGACCGATTCATACTAGTAACATTAGTGTCGTACAAGGTGTCGGTGCCGTTTGAGGGGCATTACGGGGTTTCTCCCTCTAATGACATGTTTTCAAGCATAAGTGTGGATATTCTCATGATTGGGCCATGCTCTTAAACCAGGGTGCCACGACCATGGGGCTGTTATTACGAGTTACATTGGTCCTGTATGAGTTGTTGGCGCTGCTCACGGGGCCGTTTAGGGGGCATTACAGAGTTTCACCCTCTAACGGCATGTTTTCAAGCTAAGCGTGGATATTCTCAGAATTAGGTCATGCTCTCAAACTGGGAATCCCGATACCACGGGGTTGGTTCCTATGAGTTGCATTGGTCCCGTGCAAGGTGTTAGCGCCCCTTATGGGGCCGTATGGGGAATGTTATAGTGTTTCACTCTCAAACCGCACCTTTTCAAGCCTAAGCATGGATCTTCTCAGAATTGGGTCATGATCTCAAATCGGGGGTATCCCAATAATGTGGTCGATTCCTATGAGTTACATTGGTCTCGTGTGAGGTGTTAGCATTGCTCACGGGCCGTTTGGGGGGTGTTAAGAGGTTTCGCCCTCTAACAGAATGTTTTCAAGCCTAAGTGTGGATATGTTCAGAATTGGGCCATTCTCTCAAACTGGGGGTCCCCCGACCACGGGGTCAGTTTTTAGGAGTTATATTGGTCCCGTGCAAGGTGTTGACGGCATTCATGGGGACAATTGGAGGTGTTACGGGGTTTTTCCCTTCAACGTCATATTTGCAAGCCTAAGTGTGGATAGTCTCAGAATTGGGTCGTGCTCTCAAACCGAGGGTCCCCCTACCACGAGGTCGGTTCCTACGAGTTACATTGGTCCCGTCCGAGGTGTTAGCACCACTCACGGGGACGTTTGGAGGTGTTACGGGGTTTCTCCCTCTAACGCCACATTTTCAAGCCTAAGTGTGGATATTCTCAGAATTGGGTCTTTCTCTCAAACCGAGGGTCTCCCGATCATAAGGTCGGTTCCTACGAGTCATATTGGTCCCGTACGAGGTGATGGCGCCACCCATGGGGTCGTTTGGGGGGCATTACGAAGTTTCACCCTCTAACGGCACATTTTCAAGCTAAGGTGTGAATATTCTCAGAACTGGGTCGTGCTCTCGAATTAGGGATCCTACAATTAGGGGGTCGATTCCTACTAATTACATTGATCCCGTGCGAGGTATTGGCACCGGTTACGGGGTCGTTTGGGGGGCGTTACGGGGTTTCATCCTCTAATAACATGTTTTCAAGCCTAAGTGGGGGTATTCTCATAATTGGGTCATGCTCTCAAATCGAGGGTCATGCGACCATGGGCTCGGTTCGTGGGAGTTACATTGGTCCCATGAGAGGTGTTGGCACCACTCATGGGGTCGTTTGGGGGGCATTACAGGATTTCTCCCTTAAGCGGTGTGTTTTTAAGCCTAAGTGTGGATTTTTTCAGAATTGGGTCGTTCTCTAAAATTGGGGGTCCCAGGATCACGGGGTTCATTCGTACGAGTTACACTGGTCCCGTGCGAGGTGTTGGTGCCACTCACGGGGCCGTTTGGGGGCGTTATGGGGTTTCTCCCCCTAATGGCACATTTTCAAGCCTAAGTGTGGATATTCTCAGAATTGGGCCGTTCTCTCAAACCGTGGGATCCTCAACCACGGGGTCCATTCCTAGGAGTTTCATTGGTCCTGTGCGAGGTGTTAGTGCCACTCACGGGGACATTTGGAGATGTTACGGGGTTTCTCCCTCTAACATCACATTTTCAAGCCTATGTGTGGATATTCTCACAATTGGGTCGTTCTTTCAAACCGAGGGTTCCCCGACCACGAGGTTAGTTGCTACGAGTTACATTGACCTCGTACGAGGTGTTATAGACACTCACGGGGATGTTTGGTGGTATTTAGAGGTTTCTCCCTCTAACGGTATGTTTTCAAGCCTAAGAGTGGATATTATTAGATTTGGATCGTGCTCTCAAACTGGGGATCCTGCAAACACGGGGTCGATTCCTACAAGTTACATTTATCCCGTACGAGGTGGTGTCACCGCCCACGGGGACGTTTGGGGGTGTTACGGGGTTTTGGCCTCTAGCATCATGTTTTCAAGCCTAAGTGTGGATATTATAAGAATTGGGTTGTGCTCTCAAATCGGGGGGCCCGTGACCACGGGGTCGATTCCTATAAGTTACATTGGTCCCGTACGAGGGGTTGGCACCACTCGCGGGGTCGTTTGGTGGGCGTTACGGGGATTCTCCCTCTAACGGCACATTTTTAAGTCTAAGTATAGATATTATTATATTTGGTTGGGCTCTCAAACCTGGGGTCCCTTGACCACGGGATCGGTTCCTGTGACTCACATTGGTCCCGTGCGAGGTGTTGGCTCCGATCACGGGGCCTTTACGAGGTTTTGCCCTCTAACAGTACGTTTTCAAGCCTAAGTATGGATATTCTAAAAATTGGTGTGTGCTCTCAAACCGGGATTCCCAAGACCAGGGGGTTGGTTCTTATGACTTACATTGGTCCCGCGTGAGGTGTTGGCACCGCTCACGGGGCTGTTTGGAGGGCATTATGGGGTTTCACCGTCCAACGACACGTTTTCAAACCTAAGTGTGGATATTCTCAGAATTGGGTCGTGCTCTCATACCGGGAGTCCCCCAACCATGGAGTCAGTTCCTATGAGTTACATTAGTCCCATGCGAAATGTTGGTGCCACTCACGCAGACGTTTGGGGGCATTACGGGTTTCTCCCTCTAACGGCACGTTTTCAAGCCTAGGTGTGGATATTCTAAGAATTGGGTTGTGCTCTCAAACCATGGGTCCCCCATCCACGGGGTCTATTCCTACGAGTTTCATTGGTCCCTTACAAGGTGTTGGCACCGCTCACGGGGCCGTTTGGGGGGCATTACAGGGTTTCACCGTCTAACGACACATTTTCAAGCCTAAGTGTGGATATTCTTAGAATTGGGCTGTGCTTTCAAATTGGGTGTCCCAAGACCACGAGGTCAGTTCCTTAGAGTTACATTAGTACCATGCGAGGTGTTGGGGACACACACGGGGCCGTTTATGGTGTGTTATGGGGTTTCACCCTCTAATGCCACGTTTTCAAACCTATGTGCGGATATTCTCAAAATATGGACGTGCTCTTAATCAAGAGTCCCTTGACCATGGGGTCGGCTCCTACGAGTAACAATTGTCTCGTACGAGGTGTTGTAGCCGCTCATGGGGACGTTTGGGGGTTTCAGCTTCTAACGGCACATTTTCAAGCCTAAGTGTGGATATTCTTAGAATTGGATTGTTCTCTCAAACCGGGGGTCCCGTGACAATGACGTCAGTTCTTATGAGTTACGTTCAATACGAAGTGTTGGATTCGCTCACGAGGCCGTTTGGGGGCATTATCGGGTTTGGCCCTCTAACGATACATTTTCAAGCCTGAGTGTGAATATTCCCAAAATTGGGACATGCTCCCAAAATGGGGGTCCCGAGACTGCAGGTTTGATTTCTATGAGTTACATTGGTCCCGTAAAAGGTGTTGAAACTGCTCATGGGTCCGTTTGGGGGCCGATATGGGATTTCGCCCTCTAACGTCGTGTTTTTCAAGCCCAAGTGTGGATATTCACAGAATTGGGTCGTGATCTTAAATCGGGCGTGCCTTGACCATGTGGTCGGTTTCGACGAGTTACATTGGTCCTATGTGAGGTGTTGGTACCGCTTACGGGTCCATTTAGGGGGCGTTACGGGATTTTATCCTCTAACGACACATTTTCTTGCCTAAGTGCGGATATTCTCAGAATTGGGCCGTGCTCTCAAAGAGGGGGTCTAAGGACCACGAGGTCAGTTCCTTAGAGTTACATTGGTCCTGTGCGAAGGGCTGGCGGCACACACAAGACCGTTTGTGGGTTGTTACGGGGTTTCTCCCTCTAACAGCACATTTTCAATCCTGAGTGTGGATAATCTCGTAATTGGGTCATGCTCTCAAATCGGGGGCCCCGAACCATGGGATTGGTTCCTACGAGTTACATTAGTCCCGTGCGAGGTGTTAGCGCCGCCCATGGGGCAGTTTGTTGGGCATTACGGTGTTTCGCCCTCTAACGGCATGTTTTCAAGCTTAAATGTTGATATTCTCAGAATTGGGTCTTGCTCTAAAAATAGGGATCTCACAACGATGAGGTCCGACCCTACAAGATAAATTGGTCCCGTGTGAGATGTTGGAACCACTCACGGGGCCATTTGGGGGGAATTACGGAGTTTTACCCTCTAACGGCACATTTTCAAGCCTAAGTGTGGATATTCTTAGAATTGGGTCATGCTCTCGAACCGGGTATCCCGCGACCACGGGGTCAATTCCTACGAGTTACATTGATCCTGTGCGAGGTATTGGCACTACTCCTGGGGCCGTTTGGGGGGGGGGGGGGGGTGTTACGGGGAATCTCCCTCTAATAACATATTTTCAAGCCTAAGTGGGGATATTCTCATAATTGGGTCATGCACTCAAACCGAGAGTCTTGCGACCACGGGGTTAGTTTCTAGGAGTTACATTGGTCCCGTACGAGGTGTTGGCGTCATTCACAGTGCCGTTTGGGGGGAGTTACGGGGTTTTTCCCTGAAATGAAACATTTTCAAGCCTAAGTGTGGATATTCTTATGATTGTGTCGTGTTGTTAAATTAGGGGTCCCGAGACCACGGGGTTCATTCCTACGAGTTACATTGGTCCCGTACGAGGTGTTGGGCAGCTTACGGGGTCGTTTTGGGGACGTTACTAGGTTTCTCCCTCTAATGGCATGTTTTAAGACTAAGTGTGGATATTCTCGAAATTGGGTTGTGGTGTCAAATCGGGGGTCAGTTCCTAGGAGTTACATTGGTCCCGTGCGAGGTGTTGGCACCACTCACATGGACGTTTGGAGGTGTTATGGGGTTTCTCCCTCTAACGTCACATTTTCAAGACTAAGTGTGGATATTCTCAGAATTGGGTCGTGCTATCAAATCGGGGGTCCTTCGACCATGAGGTTGGTTCTTACGAGTATCATTGGTCCCGTATGAGGTGTTTACACCACTCACTGGGACGTTTGGGGGCATTACGGGATTTATCCCTCTAACGGAACATTTTCAAGCATAAATGTGGATATTCTTAGAATTGGTTAGTGTTCTCAAACCGGGGGTCCTGCTAACACGGGGTCGATTCCTACGAGTTACATTTGTCCTGTGTGAGGTATTGGTTCCACTCACGGGGCATGGATCAACTACATGAATAGGGATTGTCCTAAGCACGACATGGGTGAACTACAGGACGAGGTCCTAGATGCATAGACGCTACAACAAGTCATGGGTGCATTCGAGTAGTGGGAAGCTGCTCAGGAAACAGAGAATCACCCATTGCAGCTAGAGTATGGAGGTAATTATCTTTAATCCTATGGGCATGGGTTATGTTTTGAGTGATAATGAGGGTGTCATAAGATAAGAAATTTTTCACTAGAATTCGCGAGTGAGTCGGATTTAGTGGGTGCACTGGCTATAGTAGCCATAGTATGCAGATAATTTCTGTGGGGTAGCGGAGTTCTTTGGTGTTATCCACGGGAGAGTGGAGGTGTACACTGAGAGGAGGTTTGAATTATGCGAGGGGTTACTACTTTCGAGAGTTATGGGAGTAGGGTTGATAATTTTCCCAAATATCGGCTGGATAGCGATGGGTGTGAACTATTGTGGAGAGTGAGAGTAAGTTTTGGTGCTCGCGACACCAGGGTATGATTGGTACTAGGTATCGCCTAAGATTTCATCTAGACAATATATATGTGTGTATATATATTGTATTATGGGGTGAGATAAACACAAAGTGAGGTCTTCTACTCCCGCATTTTTATCCCGGGGAGTAGGGGTGTTTACTGAAGTGAATCAGGGTGGTTAGATTTATTTTCGGGCAAGGAGAGATAGCTCGAGGTTTATTTTGCGCAAGGACTAGTGATAGTAGGTCGCGATATTTTATGTTGTCTTTTGTAGCATAAGGGTAGGAATATATACTTTTGTGTTAAGAGACAAGTATTTAGGGGTACATGCTATGGACTGAGGGTCTAACAGATCTCAACGACCGACAATGTTAGGTAGTAGTGTATCGGGGGGGTTCCTTGTTTCGATTTCGCTTTGCGAGACATCCCACGCATGAAACTTAGCACAACATTGGAAGTGGGGATATGTTTGGTCGTTAGTACATGGATTGAGTACCCCGGCCAGTATATATATATATATATATATATATATATAT
Source organism: Sambucus nigra (assembly GCA_949130495.1). NCBI lineage: Eukaryota > Viridiplantae > Streptophyta > Magnoliopsida > Dipsacales > Adoxaceae > Sambucus > Sambucus nigra. The sequence goes on along the minus strand of OX422224.1, from coordinate 62,690,596 downwards.
ATATATATATATATATATATATATATATATATATATATATATATATATGATATGACTACGGGTTGGAAGTTATATTACGGGTTACGACTAGCATAGTCGGGTAACTTTCATGCTGTAAACCACAGGGATAGGGTGTATGGGCACCCGGGTTAATTAAGACAAATTTTGTGCGGTTAAGCATGGGTATAGGGTGTATGGGCGCCTTTGTTAATTTAAATGCATGCTTGTGTAACTTATAGTTAGAAGCGGGATAGTTAGATATAGCGGGCTTAGAGGCACATGACTAGAGAGTGATATGCGAAGCTTGGAAGACTATGCTCATCTTAAATTCGAGGACGAAATTCCTTTGTGAGGGGGAAGTATGTAACACCCCATAATTTTGAAGATTTAATATTTAATTATTTTTGGGAGATATAAAAATATTTGAAGTGGAGAAACTTAAATTTATGGTTTGGAGAAATTTTTAGAGTGAGAAGAATTATTTATAATTGGCGACTTTAAGTTAAACTGTCCGAATTAATGTGTGTCACATTTTGAGGTTCAAATTTGGAAATGTCAAAAAGTATTTCGGATGACAATTATGAGTGCGTGGCTGAGTCCGAATGGGTCGAGATAGTCAGAAAAGAGTACCAGGGGGTAGCAATTGGGTCTCGGGCATTTTGGACATAGCCGGGCCCACACGGGGTGATTCGGGCCATTTTAATTACGCCCATATGGTAAAAAACGGGAGTAAATGTTTTTAACCTAATTCAGGGACTGGGAACGAAAGATAGAAAATTCTAAACATAGGGTTTGGGAGAGGATTAGAGGAAGCTAATCAAGAAGTCGGGTGTTCTTCATCAACCATTCTCTACACCAACGGATCAGACCCTACGAATAATTTCAGGCAAGTGGTTAACTTGTTGTGATTTTAATTATGTGATATCCGATTCATATTATGGTGATGTGTAAAATCGAATCTATTCTCGGGTGGGTTTTCAGGGAGAAAATGGGTTTTTGAATTGTTAATCGTACTGTGCGAATTGATGAATCCAACTGATGTTAGAGCGTTATTCTAGGTTGTTAGAATTTGAACTATATCAGGAATCCATGTTTGATATGAACTAGGTGGACTGCGGAATCAATCTTGAATGAACAATTGAAACTTAACCGGAGAAACCCATTTTAGAAATAATGAGATTTCATATGAATTGAGGATGATAAAACAGTTATAGATGATTGGGACTTGTTTTGGGAGCAATTGATTGGTTAAAATAATTAGTTATGGTTGGAAATTTGAGATTTAAAACCTTGGAAATTCGGTTATGGCAAAAACAGATCGTTGGGGAAGATGAACTACTCGATCGATCGATCGACCCAGGGAGTCGATCGATCGACTAAGCAGGATTTTTGGCAGTGACGCTTATTTCAATTGTTTAACCTTAATTCTTTTTGGTAACTTTTAAGGTGGATTAATTAGTGAAAATTAAGCACAATTTAATACCTAGGACTTTGGGAAGATGGTGTTAAGGAAATTTTAAATTAAGTAAGGGTGTGAATCTTACGGGAAGAGTTTGGTGAGACAAAAACTCATAGGTATTAAATTACGGACCGTGTGGGAGTGTCCGGGCTTAGTAGTTGAGTAACACTACGTTATTAAATGAATTGAGGGGAAATGAACTAGTTATTGTGGCAAAGTATAGAATCGGGTATTAATGACGGTAGGCAACAAGTGAGCGAGTCCGGGTATATTGGTTAAGTGACACCAAAGTATTAAATTAATTATTTAGAGAATGAATTAATTTCGAGTCGAAATATAGACTCGGGAAATATTGAGTTATGGGCCATGTGAGCGGGTCCGGGTATAATGGTTGGGCGACGCCAAGTAATAAATTAATGGATGTGTTAATTAATTAAATTAGAGTCGGACTGTAGACTCGGGAGGGTAATAAATTAATTGATGTGCTAATTAATTAAATTAGGATCGAACGAAAGACTCGGATTGGTATTAATTAATTAATGTGTAAATTAATTAAATGAGAGTAGGACCGCAAACTCGGATTTAGTATTAATTAATTAATGTGTAAATTAATTAAATGAGAGTCGAACCACAAACTCGGATTGGTTTTAATTAATTAATGTGTAAATTAATTAAATGAGAGTCGGACCACAGACTCGGCTTAGTAGTAATTAATTAATGTGTAAATTAATTAAATGAGAGTTGAATCATTGAGCCGGGCAAATTTCGTATAAATTAATGTGTAAAGTATTTATATTAGAGTCGGACCAGAGACTCGGGGAAAATAGTATATTGATTAATATGTGAATTAAAATAAATTATAGTTGGAACACAGACACGGGAAGATGATAAATTATTAAGTGAGAAAATTGATTAAGTGGAGTCAGGACAGAGACTCAGGAAAATTACAGGCTAGTGTTATGGGTTTTGAGTACACGGTAAAGCCGGGGGTTTATATTATATATATACGGTGTGGTGATATATATATATATATATATATATATATATATATATATATATATGTGTGTGTGTGTGTGTGTGTGTGTGTGTATTTATTGTGTGTGCTATTAAATATCAGTGACTAGATATTTATTTAATTTATATACTCTAGTGCTATCAAGGGAGGTTGCGCGAGGTGAATCCCCTAGCTTGAGGAGTAGGGTGAGTATATCCCCAGGAAATAGCGTCCGGTATATGGGTGAGGGGCTTATCTCACTTTCAGGGGAGGAATATGACCGCCTCCACTTCGTTATGTTTCGGTTCAGGTTGGTGAGCGATTCCAACTTGGGTAACTAGGTTATGTGAACATACCTAGCTAGATAGCACTTTAGAGGGAATCATCCGGTGAGGGTATACTCGGAGGGATGGATATACGTATGATATATGTGTGGATGTTTTAGTAAAGGTACGCATATAATGGTATTAAATATTATATGCGGGTAATAATACAGTGTGTGATGTATTTACTTTATATAACTTGTGTAATGGTCATATGTTATTACTTAAGAAGGAATTAATAAGTTAATTAGTGAGACAACTAACTCATGAATAATTATACTCGGGTTAGAGTAGTATGGCAGGGGGGTATACCAGGACTAGTTGGATGGGGTAGTACAACTAGGTGGGGTTAAGGTAACCGTTAGGTGTGCACAATAGTGGAGGGGTGAGAATGTCCTCAAGAGAGTGCGACAATAACTTAAATATGAAGCCCATCCATGCATTTTAAATTACTGCAATTAATTCACTTGCTAAATATTTTCAAAATGTTTTGGGTTCTAACCCTTGCTATAAAACTATTTTTAAAACCTTTTAGGTGTCCAGCCACAGGGACGCCATGATTGATATTCTATTCCAAGGACCCGGAGAGACGGCATATGTGGATGCTAGAAGGATTTTGGATTAGACGCATCTCTCATTCATTCCTTGAGTAGGAATCATTTATCAGTTTCAGTTTTATTTAGGGCTTGTCGCCCAGACTTCTCAGCACAGTTCTCAGATGTATTTATTCAGGTGTTGAATGTTTGTATTGGATTATTTCACTTTGGTGGCCGATGGTTTATTCAGAAAGTTATTTAATTAATAGTTCAGTTGATTTTATTCAGTTGTGTGAATGGTTTATATTTAATTCCGTAGGTACTATTTTGTTAATTAAAAAGTTAAAATTTAGCACCAGCTTTTGGAATACTAGGTGGTTAGTAAGTTTTAAAAGTTTTCGACAGTGATGCTATGGATGAACCAAATGGGATTCCTATTTTAATTTGGTATAGGAATGATCACCCGGTATTTTACTAGGTGGGGTGTCACAATTCTTAAAAATGGGTCGTGGTCTCAAACCAAGGGTCCCCGACCACGGGGTCAGTTCTTAGGAGTTGCGTTGGTCCTATGCGAGGTGTTGACGCCACTCACGAGGACGTTTCGAGGTTTCCCCCTCCAACATCACATTTTCAAGCCTAAATGTGTATATTCTCAGAATTTGGTTGTGCTCTCAAACTGGGGGTCCTCTTCCACAAGGTTGGTTCCTACGCAGTATCATTGGTCCCGTGCGAGGTGTTGGCGCCACTAATGAGGACATTTGGGGGAATTACAGGATTTCTCCATCTAATGGCACGTTTTGAAGCCTAAGTGAGGATATTCTCTGAATTGGGTTGTGCTCTCATACCAAGGGTCCTGCGAACACGGGGTTAGTTCCTACGAGTTACATTTGTCTCGTACGAGGTGTTGTCATCGCACATGGGGCCGTTACGGGGTTTTCCCCTTCAATGGAACGTTTTTAAGCCTAAGAGTGGATATTCTAAGAATTGTGTTCTGCTTTTAAATCGGGGTGCCAGTTACCACAGGTTTGATTCCTACAAATTACATTAGTCCCGTGCGAGGTGTTGGCACCGCTCGCGGGTCCGTTTGGGGCACATTACGGGGTTTCTCCTTCCAACAGCACGTTTTCAAGCCAAAGTGTGGATATTCTTAGAATTTGGTCATTCTCTCAAGTCTGGGATCCCGCGACCCAGGGGTCGGTTCCCATAACTTACATTGGTCCAATGCGAGGTGTTGGATCCGCTCATGGGGCCTTTTGGGGGCCGTTACGAGGTTTCGCCCTCTAACGGCACGTTTTTAAGCCTAAGTGTGGGTATTCTAAAAATTGGTCCGTGATCTCAATCAGGGGGTCCCATAGACCATAGGGTTGGTTCTTATAACTTACATTGGTCCCGTGTGTGGTGTTAGCACGACTCACAGGGCTATTTGGGGGGGGGGGGATTACGGGGTTTCACCCTCTAACAACACGTTTTCAAGCCTGTGTTGATATTCTAAGAATTGGGTCGTGCTCTCATACCGAGGGTCCTTGGAGCACGAGGTCGATTCCTATGAGTTTCGTTGGTCCCGTGCGAGGTGTTGGCACCACTCATGCGGATGTTTGTGGGCCTTACGGGGTTTCTCCCACTAACGACACGTTTTCAAACTTATGTGTGGATATTCTAAGAATTGGGTTATGCTCTCAAAGCATGGGTCCCGTGACCACGGGGGTGATTCCTAAGAGTTATGTTGGTCCCGTGCGAGGTGTTGGCACCGCTCACGAGGTCGTTTAGGGGGTGTTACGAGGTTTCACCGTCTAATGGCATCTTTTTAATCCTAAGTGTGGATATTCTCATAATTGGGCCGTGCTCTCAAACTAGGGTCCCATGAATAAGGGGTTAGTTCCTATGAGTTACATTGGTCCCGTGTGAGGTGTTGGCGCCGCTCACTGGGCCTTTTGGGGGGCATTATGGGGTTTCAACCTCTAAAGGCGCGTTTTCAAGCCTTAATGTGGATATTCTTTGAATTGGGTCATGCTCTCTAACTGAGGGTCCTGTGACCAAGGGGTCGATTCCTACGAGTTAGATTTTGACTCGTACGAGGTGCTGGCGCCACTCACGAGGCTGTTTGGTGGGAATTACCGGGTTTCTCCCTTTAACGGTACGCTTTCAAGCCCAAGTGTGGATATTCTCATTATTGGGCTATGTTCTCAAACCGGGGGTCCCGCGACCACAGGGTCGGTTCCTACGAGTTACATTGGTCTTGTACGAGGTGTTGGTACCACTCACGGGGCCGTTTGTGTGGATTTACGAGATTTCGCCCTCAAACGGCACATTTTCAAGCGTAAGTGTGGATATTATCAGAATTGGGCCATGCTTTCAAATCGGGGGTCTTGAGACCACGGGGTTAGTTCCTTAGAGTTACATAGGTCGCGTGCGAGGTGTTCGGGTCACACATGGGGCCATTATGGGTAGTTACAGGGTTTTTCCCTCTAATGGAATATTTTCAAACCTATATGTGGATATTCTCAGAATCGGGTCCTGCTCTCAAACCAGGGGTACCCCGACCATGGGGTCGGTTTCTACGAGTTATATTGGTCCCGTGCAAGGTGTTTTCACCGCTCACGGGGATATTTGGGGGAGTTACGAGGTTTTGCCCTCTAACGACACATTTTCAAGCCAAACCGTGGAGATTCTCGGAATTGGGCTGTACTCTTACACTTTGGGTCCTGCAACCACGAGGTCAGTTCCTATGAGTTACATTAGTCCCATGTAAAGTGTTGGAGCTGCTCAGGGGGCCGTTTCAGGGGCGTTATGGGATTTCGCCCTCTAATAGCACGTTTCCAAGCCTAAGTGTGGATATTCTTAGAATTGGGTTATGCTCTTAAACTGGGGATCCTGTGACCCCGAGGTCGGTTCTTTACATTGGTCCCGTATGAGGTGTTGGCACCCCTCACGAGGCAGTTTGTGGGGCGTTACGGGGTTTTGCCCTCTAACGACACGTTTTCAAGCCTAAATGTGCATATTCTTGGAATTGGGTCGTGCTCTAAAAATGGGGGTCCCGCAACCATGAGGTCAGATCCTACGAGTTAAATTGGTCCCGTGCGAGATGTTGGCACCACTTACGGGGCCATTTGGGGAGCATTACAGAGTTTCACCCTCTAACGACACATTTTCAAGCCTAAGTGTGGATATTCTCAGAATTGGGTCGTGCTCTCGAACCGGGTATCCTGCGACCATGGGATCGGTTCCTACGAGTTACATTGGTCCCATGTGAGGTATTGGCACTACTCCCGGGGCCATTTGCGGGGCGTTACGGGGCTTCGTCCTCTAACAACATGTTTTCAAGCCTAAGTGGGGATATTCTCATAATTGGCTCTTGCGCTCAAACTGAGGGTCCTGAAACCACGGGCTCGGTTCCTTGGAGTTACATTGGTCCCGTGTGAGGTGTTGACGCCACTCACGAGGCTGTTTAGGAGGCGTTATGGGGTTTCAGCCTCAAACGGCACATTTTCAAGCATAAGTTTTGATATTCTCATAATTGTCCCGTGCTCTTAAATTAGGGGTCCCAATACCACGAGGTTCATTCCTAGGTATTACATTGGTCCCGTACGAGGTTTTAGTGTCGCTCACGGGGCCGTTTTTGAGGCGTTATGAGGTTTCTCCCTCTAATGGCATGTTTTCAAGCCTAAGTGTGGATATTCTCATAATTGGGCCGTGCTCTCAAACCGGGGGTCCCGCGACCACGGGGTTAGTTCCTAGGAGTTACATTGGTCCCGTGCGTAGTGTTTGTGCCATACATGGGGCCATTTGGGGGGCATTACAGAGTTTCACCCTCTAACGTCATATTTTCAAGCCAAAGTGTGGACATTCTCTGAATTAGGTCGTGCTCTCCAACTGGGGGTCCTCCGACCATGAGGTCAGTTCCTACGAGTAACATTGGTCCTGTGCGAGGTGTTTAGGCCACTCATGGGGAAGATTGGGGGAATTAGAGTATTTCTCCCTCTAACGGACCGTTTTTAATCCTAAGTGTGGATGTTCTCATGATTTGTTCGTGCTCTCTAACTGGGGATCCCGCGACCACGGGTCCATTCCTACGAGTTACATTGGTCTCGTGCAAGGTGTTGGCATCATTCACGGGGCCATTTGGGGGGCATTACTGAGTTTCACCCTCTAACGACACATTTTTAAGCGTAAGTTTGAATGTTCCCAAAATTGGGACGTGCTCTCAAAATGAGGATCTCGAGACCTCAGGGGTGATTCCTATGAGTTACATTGGTCCTATGAGAGGTGTTGGCACCACTCATGGGGCCATTTTGGGGCCATTACGGGGTTTTATCCTCTAACGACACGTTTTCAAGCCTAAGTGTGGATATTCGAAGAATTGGGACGTGCTCTTAAACCGAGGGTCTCTTGAATATGTGGTCGATTCCTATGATATACATTGGTTTTATGTGAGGTGTTGACGCTGCTCACGAGTCCGTTTAGGGGGAGTTACGGGGTTTCGTCCTCTAATGACACATTTCTCACCTAATTGTCGATATTCTCAGAATTGGGCTGTGATCTCAAAGCGGGGGTCCCAGGATCATGGGGTCGGTTCCTTAGAGTTACATTGGTCCCGTGTGAGGTGTTGGCAGCACACATAGGACCATTTGTGGGTCGTTACGGGGTTTCTCCCTCTAACAACACATTTTTAAACCAAAGTGTGGATATTCTCATAATTTGGCCGTGCTCTCGAGTCGAGGGTTCCACGACCACGGGGTTAGTTCCTACTTGTTACATTGGTCTTGTACGAGGTGTTGGCCTCTATCATGAGGCCGTTTGGGGGGCATTACTAAGTTTTGCCCTCTAACGGCACATTTTCAAGCCTAAGTGTGGATATTCTCATAATTGGAACATGCTCTCAAATCGAGGGTCCCGCGACCATGAAGTCGGTTCCTACGAATTACATTGGTTTCATGTGAGTTGTTGGCACCACACACGGGGCCGTTTTGAGGGCATTACTGAGTTTCACCCTCTAACGGCACGTCTTCAAGTCTAAGTGTGGATATTCTTATAATTGGGATGTGCTCTCAAAATGGGGGTCCCGCGTCCACAAGGTCGGTTCCTTTGAGTTTCATTCGTCCCATGCGAGGTCTTGGTGCAGCTTACGAGGCAATTTATGGGGTGTTACGGGGTTTCTTCCTCTAACAACACGTTCTCAAACCTAAATGTGGATATTTTTAGAATTGGGTCATGCTCTCAAACTGGGGGTCCTGCAACCACGAGATCAGTTCCAACGTGTTATATTGGTCACATGTGAGATGTTGGCACCACTCATGGGGCAATTTGGGGGATATTACATAGTTTGACACTCTAACGGCACATTTTAAAGACGAAATGTGGATATTCTCAGAATTGGCTCTTGCTCTCGAATCGGGGATCCAACAACCATGGGGTCGATTCCTACGAGTTTCATTGGTCCCGTTCGAGTTATTGGTACCGCTCACGGGACCGTTTGGGGGACGTTATGGGGTTTCATCCTCTAACACCATGTTTTCAATCCTAAGTGGGGAGATTCTCATAATTGGGTCATTCTCTCAAACTTAGGGTCCTACGATAATGGGGTCGGTTCCTTGGAGTTACATTGGTCCCGTGAGATGCATTGGTGCCACTCATGAGGCCGTTTTGGGGGCGTTACCAGGTTTCACCCTCAAACGGCATGTTTTCAGGCCTAAGTGTTGATATTATCAGAATTGGGCCGTGCTCTCAAATTGGGGGTCTCGGGACCATGGGGTTCTGTAAGGACACAAATTTCCAATTGAGTCCATGTATAGTGTTGGCTCAATTCCGGATAAAAACATTTATTCATAGGATAGAATGTAATTGTAATAACCTCAAGCCTATGAAGTGTTTGTTGAAGATGTAGCGGCAAAGAGTATAAAGCTTCATCAATATGCCGGTTTGCGTGCCTCGTTTCTACGTCATCAACTATAGTTCCATGCTCCCAAGGTATGAATGCAATTATATATATATAGGAGCTTGGAACAAAGTTTATTGGGTGTTAGGTTTTATAAAAACTGCGTTTTGTTTTAAGAAAGAATTAATTAAAACTTTAAATAAATGTTTATAAAGTTTTCTGGGATTAAACAAGAATATTCAAACTTTCTGTTTTTTCATTCGATAGAGTCGTTCGAACGAACCTGCCAACGAGTTTCCAGTATAGGCCTGTGAAATGTCGTTCGATATGTCGTTCGAACGAACCTTCTGTTCGAACGAGATATCCAACGAGATTCTAACGAGTTCAATATGGAACGTCGTTAGAAGTCTCGTTCGAACGAGATTTCGTTCGAACGAAATGTCATTCGAACGAGATGCCAGGCGGGAACAGTTTTTTGGCAGTTTTGCACCCACTTTCCCACTAAGTTTGTAACCAACTTTTTCAGATTTTAATATGTGAGGGAATCACTTTTGATAATGAATCTTTTTCATATCATACAAACTCTTAGAGAGTGTTTTGAGAGAAAAATTAAAAAGGGAAAAAGATCAAGTTTTGAGTGAGATTTTCAAAGAGAAATTTACTTATCACTCTAGTTTACACCCATTTTGTTTATCCAAGTTCACATATATACATATCAATTGCTTGGAGTTTGGAACCGATTTATCTCTTCCGTTTCAAAGAGAAGTTTTGGTATGCTTCTACATCCATCAAAGAAGAAGAGGTTTTGTTGTGATTCTACCCACTTGGAGAAAGGCTCCATGTATGGGCGACGGTGACCATATAAAGTCCTATCGGTGGATTCCGAGACCGCGGTGGTGTTCCAAGGTTATCCGCTAAGAAGAGGTGTCTACAAGAAGAAGCGTCAAGGCTTGAGAGGGATCGAGTCGTGTGTTGTAAGTCTTTCTGTCTTGTACTAGTAATTTCGTATGTATTGGATTTGTGGCTAGGGCCGTCCGAGGTTGTTTCCCGTCTTGGGTTTTTCCTCGTAAATCGCGGCGTAGTGTGATTGATTTATTTTATCTTGCATAAATAACGTAGAACACATGCTTAGGATAATTCAAGATAAATTTTGGTTTAAATCATCACACTCATTTAATTTGGTGCTAAATTAAATATTGGGTAAAGTTTATTTAATTCAAGTCTTTTCCTAAATTTGGTTTCGCCTAACTTTGGAATATTGACAATCTTGATTTAGGCAAATTTCTAGGGCTTGAACTTGAATTAACTTGGTTTAAGTGAATATATTAATTGATTAATTTTACTTCACTTGGTTTAATTTTAATTTGTTTTAAGAAATTAAAATTTGTTGTTTTAAAGTTAAACCATCACACCGCTTCCGCATCGAGTTTAATATATATAAAAGGAAATTATAAATTTACTTTTTAATTGCGAAAAATAAAAAACGGGGGTTCCATCTACTCCTTTTCAGGTTCATTACTACGAGTTACATTGGTCCCGTGCGAGGTGTTGGTGCCGCTCACGGGACCGTTTGGGCGGCCTTACGGGGTTTCCATGCTCTTAAATTTGGAGTCCTGCGACCACATGGTAGGTTCCCATGCCTTACATTGGTCCAATGCGAGGTGTTGGCACCGCTCATGAGGCCTTTTGGTGGGCATTACGAGGTTTCCCCTCTAACCCCACATTTTTAGCCTAAGCATGGATATTCTCAAAATTGGTTCGTGCTCTCAAATTGGGGGTCCCAAGACCGCAGGGTTGGTTCCTATGACTTACATTGGTCCTGTGAGAGGTGTTGGCACGACTCACAAGGCTATTTGGGGGGCGTTACGGGGTTTACCCTCAAACGACACATTTTTAAGACTGGGTTGATATTCTAAGAAGTGGGTCATACTCTCATACCGGGGGACCCCAGAGCACGACATTGGTTCCTACGAGTTACGTTGGTCCTGTACGAGGTGTTGACACCACTCATGCAGACGTTTGGGGGCCTTATGTGGTTTCTCCCTCTAACGACACATTTTCAAGCATATGTGTGGATATTTTAAGAATTGGGTTATGCTCTAAAACCATGGGTCTCACGATCATGGGGTTGATTTCTAAGAGTTACGTTAGTCTCGTGCGAGGTGTTGGCTCCGCTCACGGGGCCGTTTGAGGGGTGTTACGTGGTTTCACCGTCTAACAGCACATTTTCAAGCCTATGTGTGGATATTCTTATAATTGCATCGTGATCTCAAATCGGGGGTCCCATGAACATGGGGTTAGTTCCTATGAGTTATATTGGTTCCGTGTACGGTGTTGGCGCCGCTCACAACGCCGTTTGGGGGTTTCGCCCTCTAACGACACGTTTTCAAGCCAAAGTTTGGATATACTTAGAATTGGACCATTCTCTCAAACTGGGGTTCCCGCGACCATGAGGTGGTTCCTACGAGGTACACTGGTCCCATATGAGGTGTTGGCATCGCACATGTGGCCGTTTATGAGACGTTACGGGGTTTTCCCCTCTAATGACACGTTTTTACACCTATGTGTGGATATTCTCAGAATTGGGCCCTGCTCTCAAACCGAGAGCCCCCCGACCATGGGGTCAGGTCCTATGAGTTACATTGGTCCCATGCAATGTGTTTCAGCCACTCACGGGGACGTTTGGGGGTGTTACAAGGTTTTGCCCTCTAACGGCACGTTTTTAAGCCAAAGTGTGGATATTCTCAGAATTGGGTTGTACTCTCAAACTGGGGGTCTCGCGACCATGAAGTAAGTTATTATGTGTTACATTAGTCCCATGCCAAGTGTTGGAGCTGCTCATGGGGCCATTTGGGGAGCGTTACGGGGTTTCGCGCTCTAACGACACATTTTCAAGACTAAGTGTGGTTATTCTCGGAATTGGGTCGTGATCTCAAACCTGGGGTCCCGCGGCTATGGGGTCAGTTCCTATGAGTTACATGGTTCCCATGCGAGTTCTTGGCACTGCTCCTTGGGCCTTTTGAGGGGTGTTACGGGGTTTCTCCATCTAATGGCACGTTTTCAAGCCTAAGTGTGAATATTCCCAAAAATGGGACGTGCTCTCAAAATGGGGGTCCCAAGACCACGAGGTTGGTTCCTATGAGTTACATTGGCCCCGTGCTAGGTGTTTTCACCGCTCACGGGGATGTTTGGGGGCTTTAACGATTTTGTCCTCAAACGGCACATTTTCAAGCCTAAATGTGGAGATTCTCAGAATTATGTTTAGCTCTCAAACCGGGGGTCCCGTCACCACAAGGTCAGTTCCTATGTGTAACACTGGTCCCATGTGAGGTGTTGACGCCACTCACGGGGCCATTTGGGGGGGAGTTACGGGGTTTCACCCTCAATGGCCCATTTTCACGCCTAACTGTAGAATTTCTCATTATTGGGCCGTGCTCTCGAACAGGGGGTCCCGCGACCACGGGGTCAGTTCCTACGAGTTACATTAGTCTCGTACGAGATATTAGCACCGCTCATAGGGCTATTTTTGAATCATTACTGAGTTTTGCCCTCTAACGACACATTTTCAAGCCTAAGTGTGGATATTCTCATAATTGGGTCGTGCTCTCAAACCGGGGGTCAGTTCCTACGAGTTACATGAGTCCTGTACGAGGTATTAGCACCGCTCACGGAGCCGTTTGGGGGGCATTAAAAGGTTTTGCCCTCTAACGGCACACTTTAAAGCCTAAGTGTGGATATTAATAAAATGGGTCCATGCTCTCAAACTAGGGGTCCCGGGACCACGGGGTCAATTCCAACAAGATATATCAGTCCTGTACGAGGTATGGGTGCCGTCCATTGGGCCGTTTGTGGGGCGTTATGGGGCTTCGCTCTCTAAGGGTACGTTTCCAAGCCTAATTCTGGATATTCTCAGAATTGAGCAGTTCTCTCAAACCGGGGGTCCCCCAACCATAGGGTCGGTTCCTGTGAGTTACAATGTCTCGTGCGAGGTTTTAGCGTAACTCACGGGGCAGTTTGGGGTCATAACGGGGTTTCACCCTCTAACCGCATGTTTTTAAGCCTAAGTTTGGATATTCTCATAATTGGGTTGTGCTCTAAAACTGGGGTCCCGTGACCATGGGGTCAGTTCCTACGAGTTACATTATTTCCATGCCAGATGTCGATGCCATTCACGGGGCCATTTGGGGGCGTTACGGGGTTTCGCCCTCTAATGGCGTGGATAATATCTGAATTGGAATGTGCTCTCAAATTGGGGTTCTCGAGACCACAGGGTCGGTTCTTACAAGTTACACTGGTCCCGTGTGAGGTGTTACCACATCCCACAAAGTCATTTGGGGGGCGTTACGGGGTTTCGCCCTCTAACAGCACATTTTTAAACTTAAGCATTGATATTCTCATAATTGGGCTATGCTATCAAACCGTGGGTTCCGTGACCATGGGGTCAATTCTTACGAGTTACATTGGACTCGTGCGAGGTGTTGGCACCACTTACGAGGCCTTTTGGGGGGAATTATGGTGTTTCGCCCTCTAATGGCACATTTTCAAGCCAAAGTGTGGATATTCTTTGAATTGGGTCATGCTCTCTATCTGGGTGTCCCGTGACTAAGGGGTCGGTTCCTACGAGTTACATTTTGACCCGTGTGAGGTGTTGGCGCCACTCATGGGGATGTTTGGGGGGCATTACCGGGTTTCCCCCTCTAACGGTACGTTTTCAAGCCTAAGTGTGGATATTCTCATTATTGGGATGTGTTCTCAAATCGGGGGTCCCGCAACCACGGGGTCAGTTCCTACTAGTTACATTAGTCCCGTGCGAGGTGTTGGAACCACTCACGTGGCCGATTGTGGGGCGTTACGGGGTTTCACCCTCTGACGGCACATTTTTAAGCTTAAATGTGGTTATTCTCAGAATTGGTCGTGCTTTCAAATCGGGGGTCCCGAGACCACGGGGTCAGTTCCTTAGAGTTATATAGGTCCCAAACGATGTGTTGGGGCTACACATGGGGCCGTTTATGGGGCATTACAGGGTTTTTCCCTCTAATGGCATGTTTTCAAACCTATGTGTGGATATTCTAAGAATTGGATCCTTCTCTCAAATCGAGGGTCGGTTCCTAGAGTTACATTGGTCCCGTGTAAGGTGTTTCTGCCCCTCACGAGGACGTTTGGGGGCGTTACGAGGTTTTTCCCTCTAACGGCACGTTTTCAAGCCAAAGTGTGGATATTCTCAGAATTGGGCTCTACTCTTAGACTCGGTGTCCCGCGACCATGGGGTGAGTTCCTACAAGTTACATTAGTCCCATGCAAAGTGTTGGAGTTGCTCGCGGGGCTGTTTGGGGGCCATTACGGGGTTTCGCCCTCTAACAACACATTTTTAAGCCTAAGTGTGGATATTCTCAGAATTGGGTCGTGATCTTAAACTGGGGATCCTGCGGCCATGGTGTCAGTTCTTACGAGTTACATTGGTCCGTACGAGGTCTTGGCATCACTCATGGGGCTATATGGGGGCATTAAGGGGTTTCGCCTGAGTTACATTGTTCCCATGCGAGGTGTTGGCACCGCTCATGGGGCCTTTTGAGGGGCGTTACGAGGTTTCTCCCTCAATAGGATGTTTTTAACCCTAAGTGTTAATATTCCCAAAATTGAGACCACCGGGTTGGTTTCTATGAGTTACATTGGTCCCGTGCGAGGTGATGCTTCCGCTCACAGGGATGTTTGGGGGCATTACAAGGTTTCGCCCTCTAACGGCACATTTTCAAGCCTAAGTGTGGATATTCTCAGAATTGGGTTGTGCTCTCAAACCCTGGGTCCCGCGACCACGTGGTCATTTCCTAAGAGTTACATTGGTCCCATGAGAGGTGTTGGTGCCGCTAACGGGGCCGTTTGGGGGGGGGGGGGATTTAGGTTTTTTCCCCCTCTAACAGCCCATTTTCAAGCCTAACTATGGATATTCTCATAATTGGACTGTGGTCTCGAACAGGGAGTTCCGTGACCACATGGTCAGTTCCTATGAGTTACATTGGTCTTGTAAGAGGTGTTGGCATCGCTCATGGGGCTGTTTGTGGGGCATTACTGATTTTCGCCCTCCAGTGACACGTTTTCAAGCCTAAGTGTGGATATTTTTATAATTGGGTCGTGCTCTCAAACTGGGGATCCCGCGACCACGGTGTCAGTTCATATGAGTTACATTAGTCCTGAACGAGGTGTTGGCATCGTTCACGGGGCCATTTGGGGGGCGTTACAGGGGTTTGCCCTCTAACTACACATTTTCAAGCCTAAGTGTGGATATTCTTAGAATTGGGCAATGCTCTGAAACTGGGGGTCTCGGGACAAGGGGCGATTCCTATGAGTTATATTGGTCCTGTACGAGGTGTGGGCACCGCCCATGGGGGTCGTTTGTGGGGTGTTATGGGGTTTCGCTATCTAATGGCGTGTTTTCAAACCTAAATGTGGATATTTTCAAAATTGGGCCATCCTCTCAAACCGGGGGTTCCATGACCATAGTGTCGGTTCCTACGAGTTATAATGTTTCGTGCAAGATGTTTGCGCAGCTCACGGGGATGTTTGGGGGGTTTTTCCCTCTAACCGCATGTTTTCAAGACTAAATGTGGATATTCTCATAATTAGGCTGTGCTCTAAAACTGGGGTCCCGTGACTATGGGGTCAGTTCCTACAAGTTACATTATTTTTGTTCCAGGTGTCGGTGCCGTTCATAGGGCCATTTTGGGGGCGTTACGGGGTTTCACCGTCTAACGGGACATTTTTAAGCCTATGTGTGGATAATATTAGAATTGGGCCGTGCTCTCAAATTTGGGTTCCCGGGACCACAGAGTCGGTTCCTACGAGTTACACTAGTCCCATGCGAGGTGTTAGCACAGCTAACGAAGCCATCTAGGGGCGTTACGAGGTTTCGCCCTCTAACAATACGTTTTTAAGCCTAAGCGTTGATATTCTCATAATTGGGCTATACTCTTAAACTGTGGGTCCCGCGACCACGAGGTCAGTTCTTACGAGTTACAATTGTCCCATGTGAGGTGTTGGCACCACTTACGGGGATGTTTGGGGGGCGGTCTAAGGTTTCACCCTCTAATGACACGTTTTAATCCTAAGTGTTGATATTCTTTGAATTGGGTCATGCTCTCAAATGGGGGGGGGGGGTCCCGTGACCCTGAGGTCGGTTTCTATGAGTTACATTGGTCCCGTGGGAGGTATTGGTGCCGCTGGCGGGGCCGTTTGGGCGGTGTTACAGGGTTTCGCCCTCTAACTACACGGTTTAAGCCTAAGTGTGGATATGATAAGAATTGGGTTGTCCTCTCAAACCGGGGAACCCGCAACCACGGGGTCAGTTCCTATGAGTTACATTGGTCTCGCATGAGGTGTTGTCATCTCTCACGGAGACATTTGGGGGACTTACGATGTTTCTCCCTCTAATGGCACATTTTCAAGCCAAAATGTGGATATTCTCTTAATTGGGACATTCTCTCAAATCGGGGGTCTCGCGACCATTGGGTTGGTTCCTACGAGTTACAATGTCTCGTGAGAGGTGTTGGCACAACTCACGGGGCTGTTTGGGGGGCGTTACGGGGTTTTGCCCTCTAACGACATGTTTTCAAGCCTAAGTGTGGATATTCTCATAATTGGATTATGCTCTCAAACTGGGGTCCCGTGACCATGGGGTCAGTTCCTATGAGTTACATTGGTTCTATGCCAGGTGTTGGCACCGCTCAGGGGGCCATTTGGGGGGCATTATGGGATTTCTCCCTCTAACGGTACGTTTTCAAGACTAAGTGTGGATAATCTCAGAATTGGGTCGTGCTCAAATTAGGTTTCTCGGGACCACAGGCTCAGTTCTTACGAGTTACACTGGTCCCATACGAGGTTGGCATAGCCCACGAAGCCTTTTGGGGGGCGTTACGGGATTTCTCCCTCTAACAGCACGTTTTCAAGCCTAAGCATTGATATTATCATAATTGGGCTATGCTCTCAAATCGTCGATCCCGCGACCACGGGGTCGATTCCTAGGATTTAGATTGGTCCCGTGTGAGGTATTGCCACTACTCATTGGCACGTTTGGGGGGCGGTCCTAGGTTTTTCCCTCTAACGGCACGTTTCAAGCCTAAGTGTTGATATTCTCAGAATTAGGTCGTGCTCTCAAACTTCTGAGTTTGGTTTCTACGAGTTACATTGGTCCCGTGCGAGGTATTGGCACTCCTCACGGGGCAGTTTGGAAGGCGTTACAGGGTTTCTCCCTCTAACAACACATTTTTAAGCATAAGTGTGGATATTCTAAGAATTGGGCCGTCCTCTCAAACTGCTGGACCCACGACCATGGGGTCGGTTCCTATGAGTTACATTGGTCCTGTGTGAGGTGTTGCCATCACTCACAGGGACATTTGTGGGTGTTACGATGTTTCTCCCTCTAACGGTATGTTTTCAATCCTAAGTGTGGATATTATAAGAATTTGGTTGTGCTCTCAAACTAAGGGTCCCGTGACCACGAGGTCGGTTCCTACGAGTTACATTGGTCCCGTGCGAGGTTTTGGTGCCGCTCAGGGGGCTTTTTGGTGGAGCGTTACGGGGTTTCCCCCTCTAACAACACATTTTCAAGCCTAGGTGTGGATATTATCAAAATTGGGTTATGCTTTCAAACGGAGGGACCCAGGACCACAGCGTCGATTACTATGAGTTACATTTGTCCTGTGCGAGGTGTTGACACCACTCACGGGGCCTTTTGGGGGCGTTACGGGGTTTCGCCCTCTAACGACACAATTTTAAGCCTAAGTGTGAATATTCCCATAATTGGGTTGTGCTCTCAAAATGGGTGTCCCAAGACAACGAAGTTGGTTCATATGAGTTACATTGGACTCGTGCGAGGTATTAGCACTACTCACGGGGCCGTTTGGGGGGCGTTATGGGGTTTTTCCCTCTAATGGCACATTTTGAAGTCTAAGTGTGGATATTCTCAGAATTGGGTCATGCTCTTAAATCGTGGGTCCCCTGACCATGTGGTCAGGTCCTACGAGTTACATTGGTCCTGTACGAGGTGTTGGCGCCGCTTACGGGGCCGTTTAGGGGGCGCTACAGGGTTTCATCCTCTAATGGCACATTTCCTTGCCTAAGTGTGGATATTCTTAGAATTGGGACGTGCTCTCAAAGGGGGGGTCCCAAGAACATGAGGTCGGTTCTTTAGAGTTACATTGGTCCTATGTGAGCTGTTGACGACACACACATGACCGTTTGTGGGTCATTACGATGTTTCTGCCTCTAACGACCGATTTTCAAGCCTACATGTGAATATTCTCATAATAGGATCGTGCACTCAAACTGGGGGTCTCGCAACCATGGGGTATGTTCCTACGAGTTTCATTGGTCTCGTGCAAAGTGTTGGCGCCGCTCATGAGGCCGTTTGGTAGGCGTTACATGGTTTCACCCTCTTAAGCCTAAGTGTGGATATTCTCATGATTGGACTGTGCTTTCGAACCAGGGGTCCTGTGACCACGGGGTAGGTTCCTACAAGTTATTTGGTCCCGTGCAAGGTGTTGGTAATGCTCACGGGGCCGTCTGGGGGGCATTACAGAGTTTCTCCCTCAAACAGAATGTTTTCAAGCCTAAGTGTGGAGATTCTCATAATTGGGTTGTTCTCTCAAACTGGGGGTTCTACGAACATGAGGTTGCTTCCTATGATTTTCATTGGACCCGTGCGAGGTGTTGGCACCGCTCATGGGGCCGTTTGGGAAGCGTTACGGGGTTTCTCCCTCTAACGGCACATTTTCAAGACTAACTGTGGATATTCTCAGAATTGGGTCGTGCTCTCAAACTGGGGTCCCGAGACCATGGGGTTGATTCCTACGACTTATATTAGTCCCGTACGAGAAGTTGGCACCGCCCATGGGACCGTTTGTGGGGTGTTATACGGTTTCACCCTCTAACGACACATTTTCCAGCCTAAATAAGGATATTTTCAAAATTGTGCCGTGCTCTCAAATCGGGGGTTCTGCGGCCTTAGGGT
This sequence comes from Sambucus nigra, assembly GCA_949130495.1. Lineage (NCBI taxonomy): Eukaryota > Viridiplantae > Streptophyta > Magnoliopsida > Dipsacales > Adoxaceae > Sambucus > Sambucus nigra. The sequence continues at coordinate 62,671,409 of OX422224.1, read as the reverse complement.
CGGCTCTTACGAGTTACAATGTCTCGTGCGAGTGCTTGTGCCTCTAAAGGCATGTTCAGCAAGAAAATCTGCCTTTGTGGCCTTGACAAATGCAGCGTGTTGTAGAGCTCATTGAAATTTTTCTGGAAAAGAAAATTTTCCTTTTGGTTTTCGCCCTCTAATGGAATGTTTGGGCCTCACAGGAAGATTAAAAGCTTGACAACCCTCTTTGAGGGTTGTCAAGCTCTTAATCTTCCTGTGAGGCCACCTTGTAATGTTGAGTTCCCTGCACCTCTTTTGTAATGTTACAAGGTGGCCTTATAGGGGATAGGGAAACAGTTTTTACTGATCAGGCATGAAAATAGCCCCACCATTTTGAACTATCTCATTTATATTACACGGTTTATGATGTCCAACTCGGTACAATACTACAAAATTTTCAAAATGGTGGGGCTATTATCGAACCAGCTCCATAGAAAATGCTTCCCCATCCTTCGTCTCCTGAGCATAAGTTGAGTTCCCTTTGAGGCCACCATGTAACATTACAAAAGAGGTGCAGGGAACTCAACATTATAAGGTGGCCTCACAGGAAGATTAAGAGCTTGACAACCCTCAATGATGGTTGTCAAGCTCTTAATCTTCCTTTGAGGCCCAAACATTCCATTAGAGGGCGAAAACCAAAAGGAAAATTTTCTTTTCCAGAAAAATTTCAATGAGCTCTACAACACACTGCACTTGTCAAGGCCAAAAAGGCAGATTTTCTTGCCGAACATGCCTTTAGAGGGAAAAAACCTAAAGAACCCACCAAACGGTCCCGTGAGAGGTGTAAACACCTCGCACGGAACCAATGTAACTCATAGGAACCGATCACGTGGCCATGGGACCCCCGATTTGAGAATATGAACATAATTTGAAAATATATAAACTTAGGCTTAAAACATGTGTAAGGACATAAATTTCCAATTGAGTCAATGCATTGTTTTGACTTAATTCTGTGAACAAAACTGTGTTTGTAATATGTCATAGGGTGAATTTTATTTTGTCACGATCCCACTTGGTCTATGACGTATTGAAGAAATTGAAGACGTAGCAGCAAATCTTCAAAGAAATAATCATGCCAATGTTTATTCGGTGCAAGTTTACTCGTCTTCAAAGTTAATTTCATTCCGAGATCACTCACGTATGAATGCATATAATTTATGGTGCTCGAAATTATTTTATAAAAATAAGGATGTAATTTTTATAAAGAAAAATGATTTTAAATGTTTTAAAAGTGTTTTAATGGTGTAAACTTCGTTTTATGATTATAAGCTCGAAATAGAGTTTGACTAATATGAATCTCTTTGTTAAGAGACGTTTTTATCTGAAAGTCAAAGAAAGTCGAACTTCGCGAGGTCACTCGAACGACATCTTAAGTCGCTCGAACGAGATACATTGTTGCTCGAACGACATCTTAGGTCGCTCGAACGAGACACTATGTCGCGCGAATGACACGTTTTTCGAGGCGGTGTTTAAATCCTATTTAAACAGTGTTTGCATCATAATTTCGTAAGTGTGCTTTCTGGAAAATAGTTTTACAAACTAGAATCTTGTTTGCACATGTTTTCTAAGGTTTAAAAGTCTTAAACACATCCTTAGAGTTTGCAAAGATCCGAGATATCATTCTTATATGTTTACGTGATCTTACTGCACCAAAGTTGTTTGTTCTACACATTGAACACAAAGGTTTTGCGGTGAAGAAGTGACGGACATCGTGTTCGACATCGTAGACGTATCAAATCCATATCGGTGGACACCGATACATACGTGGATGCGTGTGTTGTGGACAGAGATCGTGGAAGATGGAATTTCTGCATGGGCACTATTGAAGAACGGTTGAAGATCAGAAGGAGCGTCAAGACCCGTGGGGATCGAGTCTTAGTGTAAGGCTAATCTGTCTTTGTAACACTATTATTCATAGTGATTGTATGGCTTGGGCCGTTCGAGGTTGTTTTCCCGCTTTGGGTTTTTTCCTCGTACATCCGGCGTTGTGAGTATTCTTCGCTTTACTTTACTTTCTTTAATCACTAGATGCATGTTTAGGATTAATCAATATAAAATTGGTTTATAGTGAGAATTGGGATTTCACAACTTGGTTTGGTGCATAATTAAAAATTGGATTTTTTTCTGAAGAAAAATTGATTTTGTTTGAAAACACACATCGGTCCACTCACACGTTTCCACAAATTGGTATCAGAGCAGGTTATGCTAATTTAACGCGTGATCCTGATTTTTCTAGGATTTACTTTCTGATACAATTTGTCTACTTGAAACCCTTATACTTTTGACTCACTTGAGTCTATACTGTATAATTGCTCATCTAGTTTGGAAATTGTGACAAAATTGTGTCCATCCTAGAAACCAAAAAGCCTCAGAGATTGGTTTGCTTCTTCATCTCTCCATCTTGTAATGATCAAGAGACTATTGCCAACACTCACACACTTAGAATTCATTTCATGCATAACATATTGCATTATAATGTGTGTACATGTGTTGAGTGTGTTTAAATCCCTAAGTTTGATTTTTAATAATTTTTTGGGATTTTTAAAATTTTTTTAAACATTTTTTAATAATTAAAACTTGATTTAAAAGTTTTTGGGGTCAATCTCCAAATATTATTTGTTGTGTTTTATGGCCCAATGTTACCTTGGGTAGAATCCAAAAGCGGCAGAGACTTCAGGGTTTACTATGTAATTAGTTTGGACGCGCGTTTTACATCCCTTCATTAGCCAACACCTGTTGCCCTCTGATTGGTTGCAAGTGTGTTTCTTTACTGAGACAATTGAAGCGTGTGTTATCAGCCCTTGGATCATTTCTTATCAATGGTCTGCATGTCGCCTTGGAGAATCCCAGTGTAACCCTTTTAAGCCAATTAGTTCTCGTTTAACCACCGTCTTGTGTGAGCCATTGGATTCAAGTAAATTTATATTGACTCGATCTCAGCTCTTGGTTTAGATCTGTTATCTCGAACCTTCTCCTCCCACTATAAAAAGAGGCCTTCCCTCAGACTTCGAAGACTTTTTCCATTTTGCATTCTTCTGAGAGAATAGAGAGAGAAGAGAGAAAAGAGAGAAGAGAGAAGAGAGAAGAGATAGAAGATAGAAGAGAGAGGAGAGAAACCAGAGAGAGAAGAAAGTTAGAAACCCTAACTTCGTCCAAAATCCCCTTCAAACCTAAACCAAACACCTCTTCAAAACACCTTAGCCAAAAACACCATCCTGAGTGTTTCTCGAGTGTTTGAGAGTTTGAGTTGAGTTATTTTGGTTAATGTAACCTTGTGTTCATAAGATCTTGTTTCCAACTTAGACTTCTACTCAAATCTAGTTTCTAATTCCATAGAAATCTCAGATCTGAAGTTATTCATGTTACATTACACTTAGTATTATTTTATTTCTCATCTTGAGAAATATATTGTTGATTATTCTTTCTAAAACGTTTTCTTTTTGAAATCAACAATAAATGCTTTCTGTTTCTTGTTCTTGTAAAACTTAACCTTTGACATAGTTTGGAATCTCACTTGGAGGTTTTCAATCTCGAAAATCTTTTCAAAACTGAGATTGATTAAGATCTTGACTGATTTCGAAGCAAGATATCCGTGGATTCTGGGATAGATTAAAAGGTCAAAAAAGGTTCAAAGTTTTGTAAGAAAGAAAGAAAAGAAAAGAAAACAACATATAGTGTAACTCTAATTTGTTAGGATTATTTGAACTTAATAAGTGTGCGTGCGTGCATGCATGTGTTAGAGAGAACCTCCACAAACACTTTCACCCTACAACACGAAAAGTGTTGGTAATAAGATCCTGCGAACATAAGTCGACGTAAAGTGCTGGAACAAATAAGGAGTTTACAAACTGAGAGAACTACATCTACAATCAGAACTGCAGAAAAGTTATAAGGACGCCAGAGGGTACATTCCTAAACTTATATAGGTCTGAGTTGTTTGCATGTTAGTTAAATAGCTTGTAACTCATAAATTTGTTTTAGTAGATTTTTCTTTTTACTCCGTAGAGGGAGTCGTGGATGTTTCCTAAATTGGTGATGTTTTACCACGTAAAAAATGTGAACAGAATCTTTCAACATCTTCTCAACTCATTCCTGGTTGTGCTGTGTTTAAAACTTGTTGCTTAAATCTTGAATAGATCTCGTACATACTTTTGTTAAACACATCTTGTGTTCAAATATTTTGATTTAAGAAAAGAGTTTCTTCAAAAAACAACTCGGAGTTACTTAAATAGTTTATTTTCATAAACGGCTTTAGTAACGACTTTTTCACTACTCACGTCCACAAATTGGTATCAGATTAGAAAAAACATTTGTATTTGTTTTGTGATCCCATGTGTTTTCAAAGATGAATTCTGGATATAGTGAATTTTCTCGAACTCCTATTTTTGATGGCACTAATTACACTTATTGGAAGATGAGAATGAGACGTGCTTTAAAATCTATTGATGAGCGTGTTTGGCTTGCAGTTGAGAAAGGTTGGAGACCCCCTGTCACTATTGTAGGTGAGGTCACTAGTTTAAAGCCTGTTGAGTCATGGACTGAAACTGAACAAAGACTTTCACAATATAATTCTAAGGGTTTGCACGTTATTTCTTTACATGTCACAAAGGAAGAATATAATAGAATTATGACTTGTAAGACATCAAAAGAGGCTTGGGATATTTTGGCACTCACTCACGAGGGCACTAGCACGGTTAGGGCGTCAAAACTTTAAAATCTCACTACACAGTTTGAGACCATTAGAATGTTAGAGAGTGAGACCTTTGATGAGTTTTCTGCTAGGTTATCCAATATTGTCAACTCGTCGTTTAACCTAGGTTAGAAAATTCCCGACAACCGTGTCATTAAGAAAATCCTTAGGTCATTGCCTAGTAGGTTTGATGCAAAAGTGACCATTTTAAACTCCTTGGGTAGGTTAGAATCAACAAAACTAGAGGAGATTGTAGGTGACTTACAAACCAATGAAATCGACATGATTACCTCCAAGCAAGTGCCTAAGAAAGAAAAGGGTATTGCTTTGAAAACCCGAAAAGAAGAAATTAAAGTTTCGGATTGCGATTCCGATTCCGATTTTGAGGATGTTGCTTTGTTGGAAAAGAAATTTAAAAAATTTATTAAGTTTCAAAAGCAATCGAAAGATACCAAGAATTTTCAAAAATTCAAGAACAACAAAGTAGATCCCACCTCTAACGATAAGTTTGAGAAGCCTAAGAGAGATGAGTCGGATAAGTGTTTCGGGAGTGAGGGATACGGTCACAAAGTTAAGGAGTGTCCCACTAGACTTAAGAAAGAGGGCAAGCAACCCATTGTCTATAGTGCCACTTTAAGTGATAGTGAACCGGAAGAGGGATAGAGTTCCCCTATTGAACGTAACATTACTGCGTTTATGGCATGTCATGTGAGCGACAACGACAATACTCATGTGAATGACACTTCCGAGGAGGTTTTGAGTGTATCCCATGTTAGTGAGGGTGAAGAGAGTGAAGAGGAGGAGATTGATGTAAAAGAATTCCAAAATGCGTTTAATGAGTTGTATGCCAAAACGGTGAAGGTGAAAAAGGCTAACTCAAAATTGCAATCTAAGTTGAATGAGCGTGCCATAGAGAATAATGATAGTTTGATTGAGGATCTTAGGGCACGAGAAAAGAATTTTAGTTAGAAACTAGATTTTGTGGAGAAAGAGAGAGATAATCTCCGTGGTTTGATGGAGTCCTTGAAAAAGGAGATTTTAGGGTTTGAGGAGTCTAGGCGTTTACTCGAGTATAGGATTCTTGAGTTGGAGTAGAAGTTGAAAGACTCGTCTAGAGTCAAGTTTGATTTGGAGTCTAGGTCGGAAAAGTTAGATAAAATCCTAGTCACAGTCGAAATTAAGGGAGATAGGGGAGGTATAGGTTTTAGTGAGAGAGTTGTTCCCATTCCTCCCGCACGTGTGAGAAACACTAGGATGGTTAGAAAGGGTCCCCATAAAGGTAATCATTCCCACCACCGCTACACTTGCACATTTTGTGGTAGAAAAGGTCACCTTAGGCGTCATTGCTACGACCTTAGACAAGCTCCAAGGAAGTTTAGGAATAAAGTTGCCCCGGTTCCCCACACCCACATGCGTCATTTTACACCTACTTGGGTTAGGAAATCGGATTTAGTGGCTTTAGGAATTAAACTTCATGATTTTCGTTTTGGTGCACTTGATTCTTCCCATGCTAAATCTAAAGGATGATAGTGTTGCCATGTTTGTCATATGCTAGTTTGCTTCATGATATATTCATTGCTAGTATTATGACATGTGTATCATTTTGTATTATAGTTTTCATTTGTTTGAGTCTTATTTGAAAAATACAAAAAGATTTTTTTTTTTTTTGAGAAAACTTTTGAAAATCCAAAAATATTTTGCTTTTCTTTGAGACAAAATATGTTTGAAAATCCAAAAAGATTTTTAGTTTTTTAGTTTTTGAGTTTACATGTTTGATGTGGCATATTAGTGTGCTTGGACCCCCCCATCATTTCATTATCCATGTGGCTAGGACATTTGGTCATTATTATCAATGCTTAGAATGATCTTAACCACTGTTTATATGGGGTTGTTTCGAAGTAGATATGCATCTTGTTTCGACTTTGTATATATGCCAACATTTCACACATGCACGAGTTTATATGGATGTTTGACTTCTCTTGCATATTTGAATTTGGTGAGGCGTTCTTATCTTAATCTTGCCATCTATGCGTAAGTAAACTTAAGGAGAAGTGTGCATGTAATAACCGTTTCCCGTGAGGATTTAAAATTAAAAAAATGATGAGTGATTCACAGGAAAGGGCTGCGAGAGTTCAATTTAACTCGTCGTGAAAGACACCATTTAAAAAGAGCCCAAAAAGAAAATGCAATATGCTAAGCAAAGGGCCAATAAGATTTTCTCTAAGTTGAGAATGCTAGAAACCTCAAAAGAACTTTAAAAAGTATGATTATATGAGGGTGTTTGGTTGGAGAAAACTTAAACGGGTCTGCACATCTAATCCTAATGTTAAAACATTGCAATTTGACGCTATTATTTGTAGAATCGTCAAAATTATGGATTTGTGTGCATGTAGTATGTTTAGTTCATTAAGCTCACACTTTAATTGTCATTTGGCTATGATAAAGTTTGATGATTTATCGCTATCAATTAGAGCTTCTTGATCGTTTCGATGTGTTGGAATTGTGACTCATTTGTTGTAGTTTCACGCCCATTCATTCCGTGTCCATGTTTGAGCACATCGGTACTATGTTTGCATGTAACTCGCATTTTTGTTTTAATGTGTTTTTGCATTTTCTGTTAAAAACTTACTGTTTAAGCACTGTTTTGCTTCTGTCAGCCCCTTCCTGGAATTTTGTGTGGAAATTTTTTCACTGGGCAATACTTTATAATATTTCTGGGAAACTGGGAAATTTTGGCAGGTCGCGCGAAGTCGTTCAAACGACATTGTTTCTCGCGCGAATGACTTCTGTCTTCGTTCGAGTGACTTCCTCATCTCGTTTGAGCGAAGTCCCTAGCTCGTTCGAACGACAGGGTGAAAAATGTCTTCTGATTTGTTTGCAGTCCTCTGGCTTAATTTGATATATTTTTGGTACTGCTGGAAGCATTTTTGGATTAATTGATTTATATGCAGGCTCTTTTATGTTCCAAATTGGTATTTTGCATATATGTCTGTTTATCTCACTTGATTTGTCTGGAATACTTTTTGGGTGATTCATTGGTTTACTAGATACTGATTTCTTATTGCTTAATCATATTTAGCTGGTGGTTTCATGATTTTCTAGCAGTTTCAATATTCAGATTGGTATCAACCTGATTCTATTTGGTATAATATTCTCATGCTAGATATTGGTTTATCTTTTCATCGGATTGTCTATTCGAGACAAAAAGGGGGAGAGATTTGGTATGTGAGGTAGGGGGATATTTGTTGAGTGCTTATATTTGTTTCAAATTGGTATCAAATAATTGCTCACATGTTTCAAATGATTAAAAATATGAATTGGTATCATTTGTTCCTCCATACTTCACTGGGTATCTGTTTGTCTGTTTCATGTGTGTAGGTACACTTCAGTGATTTGAGATTTCAAGTCTACTTCACATTCAGACAGTTCATGCTTGCCGGTGTTACATATATTAGTCTGTGTCCTGTATTTTTGTTTTTGGGTTTATGGGATGGGATTTAGGCGTCATATGGCTTGACGGATCGGTTAGGCATTTCATTGGTCTAGTTTTGTCCCGGAATAGTCAAAGGGGGAGATTTGTAAGGACAAAAATTTCCAATTGAGTCAATGCATTGTTTTGACTTAATTCCGTGAACAAAACTGTGTTTGTAATATGTCATAGGGTGAATTTTATTTTGTCACGATCCCACTTGGTCTATGACGTATTGAAGAAATTGAAGACGTAGCGGCAAAGCTTCAAAGAAATAATCATGCCAATGTGTATTTGGTGCAAGTTTACTTGTCTTCAAAGTTAATTTCATTTCGAGATCACTCAGGTATGAATGCATATAATTTATGGTGCTCGAAATTATTTTATAAAAATAAGGATGTAATTTTTATAAAGAAAAATGATTTTAAATGTTTTGAAAGTGTTTTAATGGTGTAAACTTCGTTTTATGATGATAAGCTCGAAATAGAGTTTGACTAATTTGAATCTCTTTGTTAAGAGACGTTTTTATCTGAATGTCAAACTTCGCGAGGTCGCTCGAACGACATCTTAAGTCGCTCGAATGAGATACTATGTTGCGTGAATGATAAGTTTTTCGAGGCAGTGTTTAAATCCTATTTAAACAGTGTTTGCATCATAATTTCGTAAGTGTGCTTTCTGAAAAAGAGTTTTACAAACCAGAATCTTGTTTGCACATGTTTTCTAAGGTTTAAAAGTCTTAAACACATCCTTAGAGTTTGCAAAGATCCGAGATATCATTCTTATATGTTTACGTGATCTTGCTGCACCAAAGTTATTTGTTATACACATTGAACACAAAGGTTTTGCGGTGAAGAAGCGACGGACATTGTGTTCGACATCGTAGACATATCAAAGCCATATCGGTGGACACCGAGACATACGTGGACGCATGTGTTGTGGAGAGAGATCGTGGAAGACGGAATTTCTGCATGGGCACTATTGAAGAATGGTTGAAGAACAGAAGGAGCGTCAAGACCCGTGGGGATCGAGTCTTAGTGTAAGGCTAATCTGTCTTTGTTAAACCATTATTCATAGTGATTGTCTGGCTTGGGCCGTCCGAGGTTATTTTCCCGCTTTGGGTTTTTTCCTCGTACATCCGGCGTTGTGAGTATTCTTCACTGTACTTTACTTGCTTTAATCACTAGATGCATGTTTAGGATTAATCAAGATAAAATTGGTTTAAAGTGAGAATTAGGATTTCACAACTTGGTTTTTTGCATAATTAAAAATTGGATCTTTTTCTGAAGAAAAAATGATTTTGTTTGAAAACACACATCGGGCCACTCACACGTTTCAACAAATTGGTATCAGAGCACGTTATGCTAATTTATCGCGTGATCCTGATTTTTTCTAGGATTTACTTTCTGATGCAATTTGTCTACTCACGTCCACAAATTGGTATCAGAGCTAGAAAAAACATTTGTATTTGTTTTGTGATCCCGTGTGTTTTCAAAGATTAATTCTGGATATAGTGAATTTTCTCGAACTCCTATTTTTGATGGCACTAATTACACTTATTGGAAGATGAGAATGAGATGTGCTTTAAAATCTATTGATGAGCGTGTTTGGCTTGCAGTTGTGAAAGGTTGGAGACCCTCGTCACTATTGTAGGTGAGGTCACTAGTTTAAAGCCTGTTGAGTCATGGACTGAAACTGAACAAAGACTTTCACAATATAATTCTAAGGGTTTGCACATTATTTCTTCACATGTCACAAAGGAAGAATATAATAGAATTATGACTTGTGAAACATCAAAAGAGGCTTGGGATATTTTGGCACTCACTCACGAGGGCACTAGCAGGGTTAGGGCGTCAAAACTTTAAAATCTCACTACACAGTTTGAGAACATTAGAATGTTAGAGAGTGAGACCTTTGATGAGTTTTATGCTAAGTTGTCCAATATTGTCAACTCGTCGTTTAACCTAGGTGAGAAAATTCCCGACAACCGTGTCATTAGGAAAATCCTCAGGTCATTGCCTAGTAGGTTTGATGCAAAAGTGACCATTTTAAACTCCTTGGGTAGGTTAGAATCAATGAAACTAGAAGAGATTGTAGGTGACTTACAAACCAATGAAATCGACATGATTACCTCTAAGCAAGTGCCTAAGAAAGAAAAGGGTATTGCTTTGAAAACCCGGAAAGAAGAAATTAAAGTTTCGGATTGCCATTCCGATTCCGATTTTGAGGATGTTGCTTTGTTGGCAAAGAAATTTAAAAAATTTATTAAGTTTCAAAAGCAATCGAAAGATGCCAAGAAATTTGATAAATTCAAGAACAACAAAGTAGATCCCACCTCTAAGGATAAGTTTGAGAAGCCTAAGAGAGATGAGTCGGATAAGTGTTTCGGGCGTGAGGGGTACGGTCACAAAGTTAAGGAGTGTCCCACTAGACTTAAGAAAGAGGGCAAGCAACCCATTGTCTATAGTTCCACCTTAAGTGATAGTGAACCGGAAGAGGGAGAGAGTTCCCCCATTGAACGTAACTTTACTGCGTTTATGGCATGTCATGTGAGCGACAACGACAATACTCATGTGAATGACACTTCCGAGGAGGTTTTGAGTGTATCCCATGTTAGTGAGGGTGAAGAGAGTGAAGAGGAGGAGATAGATGTAAAAGAATTGCAATATGCGTTTAATGAGTTGTATTCCGAAACGGTGATGGTGAAAAGGCTAACTCAAAATTGCAATCTAAGTTGAATGAGCGTGCCATAGAGAATAATGATAGTTTGATTGAGGATCTTAGGGCAAGAGAAAAGAAGTTTAGTGAGAAACTAGAGTTTGTGGAGAAAGAGAGAGATAATCTCCGTGGTTTGATGGAGTCCTTGAAAAAGGAGATTTTAGAGTTTGAGGAGTCTAGGCGTTTACTCGAGTCTAGGATTCTTGAGTTGGAGTAGAAGTTGAAAGACTCGTCTAGAGTCAAGTTTGATTTGGAGGCTAGGTCGAAAAAGTTAGATAAAATCCTAGTCACCGTCGAAATTAAGGGAGATAGGGGAGGTATAGGTTTTAGTGAGAGAGTTGTTCCCATTCCCCCCGCACATGTGAGAAACACTAGGATGGTTAGAAAAGATCCCCATAAAGGTAATCATTCCCACCACCGCTACACTTGCACATTTTTGGGTAGGAAAGGTCACCTTAGGCGTTATTGCTATGACCTTAGACAAGCTCCTAGTAAGTTTAGGAATAAAGTTACCCCGGTTCCCCACATGCGTCATTTTACACCTACTTGGGTTAGGAAATCGGATTTAGTGGCTTTAGGAATTAAACTTCATGATTCTCGTTTTGGTGCACTTGATTCTTCCCATGCTAAATCTAAAGGATGATAGTGTTGCCATGTTTGTCATATGCTAGTTTGCTTCATGATATATTCATTGATAGTATTATGACATGTGTATCATTTTGTATTATAGTTTTCATTTGTTTGAGTCTTATTTGAAAAATACAAAAAGATTTTGTTTTTTTATGGAGAAAACTTTTGAAAATCCAAAAAAAAATTTCTTTTCTTTGAGACAAAATATGTTTGAAAATCCAAAAAGATTTTTGTTTTTTTTGTTTTTGAGTTTACATGTTTGATGTGGCATATTGGTGTGCTTGGACCCCCCCCCCCCATCATTTAATTATCCATGTGGCTAGGACCTTTGGTCATTATTATCAATGCTTAGAATGATCTTAACCACTTTTTATATGGGGGTGTTTCGAAGTTGATATGCATCTTGATTCGACTTTGTATATATGCCAACATTTCACACATGCACGAGTTTATATGGATGTTTGACTTCTCTTGCATATTTGAATTTGGTGAGGCGTTCTTATCTTAATCTTGTCATCTATGCGTAAGTAAACTTAAGGAGAAGTGTGCATGTAATAACCATTTACCGTGAGGATTTAAAATTAAAAAAATGATGAGTGATTCACGGGAAAGGGCTGCTAGAGTTCAATTTAACTCGTCGTGAAATCCACCGTTTAAAAAGAGCCCAAAAAGAAAATGCAATATGCTAAGAAAAGGGCCAATAAGATTTTCTCTATGTTGAGAATGCTAGAAACCTCAAAAGAACTTGAAAAAGTATGATTATATGAGGGTGTTTGGTTGGAGAAAATTTAAACGGGTCTGCACATCTAATCCTAATGTTAAAACATTGCAATTTGACGCTATTGTTTGTAGAATCGTCAAAATTATGGATTTGTGTGCATGTAGTATGTTTAGTTCATTAAGCTCACCCTTTAATTGTCATTTGGCTATGATAAAGTTTGATGATTTATCTCTATCAATTAGAGCTTCTTGATCGTTTCGATGTGTTGGAACTGTGATTCATTTGTTGTAGTTTCACGCCCATTCATTCCATGTCCATGTTTGAGCACATCGGTACTATGTTTGCATGTAACTCGCATTTTTGCTTTAATGAGTTTTTGCGTTTTGTGTTAAAAACTTACTGTTTTAGCACTGTTTTACTTCTGTCAGCCCCTTCCTGGAATTTTGTGTGGAAATTTTTTCAGTGGGCAATACTTTATAATATTTCTGGGAAACTGGGAAATTTTGGCAGGTCGCGCGAAGTCGTTCAAACGACATTGCATCTCGCGCGAACGACTTCTGTCTTCGTTCGAGCGACTTCCTCATCTAGTTTGAGGAAAGTCCCTGGCTCGTTCGAACGACAGGGTGAAAAATGTCTTCTGATTTGTTTGGCAGTCCTCTGGCTTAATTTGATATATTTTTGGTACTGCTGGAAGCATTTTTGGATCAATTGGTTTATATGCATGCTCTTTTATGTTCCAAATTGGTATTTTGCATATATGTCTGTTTATCACACTTGATTTGTCTGGAATACTTTTTGTGTGATTCGTTGGTTTACTAGCTACTGATTTCTTATTGCTTGATCATATTTAGCTAGTGGTTTCATTATTTTCTAGCAGTTTCAATATTCAAATTGGTATCAACTTGATTCTATTGGGTATCATATTCTCATGCTAGATATTGGTTTATCTTTTCACCGGATTGTCTATTCGAGACAAAAAGGGGGAGAGATTTGGTATGTGAGGTAGGGGGAGATTTGTTGAGTGATTATATTTGTTTCAAATTGGTATCAAATAATTGCTCACATGTTTCAAATGATTAGAAATATAAATTGGTATCATTTGTTCCTCCATACTTCACTGGGTATCTGTTTGTCTGTTTCATGTGTGCAGGTACACTTTGGTGATTTGTGATTTCAAGTCTACATCACATTCAGATAATTCATGCTTACCGGTGCTACATATATTAGTCCGTGTCCTGTATTATTGTTTTTGGCTTTATGGGATGGGATTTAGGCGTCATACGGCTTGACGGACCGGTTAGACATTTCACTAGTGTAGTTTTGTCCCAGAATAGTCAAAGGGGGAGATTTGTAAGGGCATAAATTTCCAATTGAGTCAATGTATTGTTTTGACTTAATTCCGTGAACAAAACTGTGTTTGTAATATGTCATAGGGTGAATTTTATTTTGTTAGAATCCCACTTGGTCTATGATGTATTGAAGAAATTGAAGACGTAGCGGCAAAGCTTCAAAGAAATAATCATGCCAATGTTTATTTGGTTCAAGTTTACTCATCTTCAAAGTTAATTTCATTCCGAGATCACTCAGGTATGAATGCATATAATTTATGGTGCTCGGAATTATTTTATAAAAATAAGGATGTAATTTTTATAAAGAAAAATGATTTTAAATGTTTTAAAAGTGTTTTAATGGTGTAAACTTCGTTTTATGATGATAAGCTCGAAATAGAGTTTGAGTGATTTGAATCTCTTTGTTAAGAGACGTTTTTATCTGAAAGTCAAAGAAAGTCAAACTTCGCGAGGTCGCTCGAACGGCATCTTAAGTCGCTCGAACGAGATACATTGTCGCTCAAACGACATCTTAAGTCGCTCGAACGAGATACTATGTCGCGCGAAAGACACGTTTTTGGAGGCGGTGTTTAAATCCTTGTTAAACTGTGTTTGCATCATAATTTCATAAGTGTGCTTTCTGGAAAATAGTTTTACAAACCAGAATCTTGTTTGCACATGTTTTCTAAGGTTTAAAAGTCTTAAACACATCCTTAAAGTTTGCAAAGATCCGAGATATCATTCTTATATGTTTACGTGATCTTGCTGCACCAAAGTTGTTTGTTCTACACATTGAACACAAAGGTTTTGCGGTGAAGAACTGACGGACATCGTGTTCGACATCGTAGATGTATCAAAACCATATTGGTGGACACCGAGACATACGTGGACGTGTGTGTTGCGGACAGAGATCGTGGAAGACGGAATTTCTACGTGGGCACTATTGAAGAACGGTTGAAGATCAGAAGGAGCATCAAGATCCGTGGGGATCAAGTCTTAGTGTAAGGCTAATCTGTTTTTGTAAAACCATTATTCATAGTGATTGTCAGGCTTGGGCCGTCCGAGGTTGTTTTACCACTTTGGGTTTTTTCGTCGTACATCCGGCGTTGTGGGTATTCTTCACTTTACTTTACTTGCTTTAATCACTATATGTATGTTTAGGATTAATCAAGATAAAATTGGTTTCAAGTGAGAATTGGGATTTCACAACTTGGTTTGGTGCATAATTAAAAATTGGATCTTTTTCTGAAGAAAAATTGATTTTGTTTGAAAACACACATCGGGCCACTCACACGTTTCCACAACATGCCGTTAGAGGCCAAAAAAATAAAACAACCTCAACCGGCCCCGTGAGAGGTGCGAACACCTCGTAGGAGCCCAATGTAACTCGTAGGAACAAGCCGCCTGGTCATGGGACCCTCGGTTGAAGAATATGATGATAATTTGAAAATATCTACACTTAGGCTTGAAAACATGCCGTTAGAGGGCGAAAGCACAAAGCACCCCCTAAACAACCCCGTTAGAGGTACGAAAACTTCGCACGGGACCAACATAACTCACAAGAACATACCCCATGGTCGCGGAACCCCTGGTTTGAGATTACGATGATAATTTTAAAATATTAACACTTATGCTTGAAACATGTCGTTAGAGGGCGAAAACACAAGGCACCCCCTAAACGGGCCCACTGAGAGGTGCTGGTGCGAGGTATTGGTGCCTCTTACAGGGCCGTTTGGGGGGCGTTTTGGGGTTTCACCCCCTAATAACATGTTTGTAAGACTAAGTGTAGATATTTTGAAGTTAATGTCGTGTTCTCAAACACGGGGGTCCCGTGATTATCCAACATCCAAAAATCAACAACAAACCAACAAGTAATAATTATCTCGTACTCGTTCTAACATGCCATTCCACAACCAATAATTATCTAATAGCCAAACCAAACAAAACCAAAAATTATCCCGCACTCCTTCTAACATACTATCCAACAACAAGCCAACAACTAATAATTATCCAACAGCCAAACCAAACAAAACCAATAATTATCCCGTACTCCTTCGATCATCTAAAAGGTTTAAAAGATAACGCATATCAATTATATAACTACTTTAATTAAAGTAAAGACTACCTGATTCCTGCAATCCAAGAAGGCCATTAAATAGAGTCTTCTGAATGTGTGATTAAACCAAATTGATCCTGAATCCCCCAATGTATTCTTTCACCTGTACATTTGTTGATTAGTTTCTTTAATACAACCTTCATAAAATCAAGCTAATTTAACTTCATTTTATGACCACTGCGTCAATGAAACTGATCAATAAATGTATATGTACAGGAACACGTGGAAATTGAGCTGGGTCAATTTCATTCAGTCACAAACTCAAATGACTTTATTCTCAAACCGAGCGTCTTCTGAAAGTAACTAAACATTGGATTGAGCATAACATATTATTGAAAGTTAACTTCCATAATAATATTAAACATTCATAAAAGTAACTAAACATTCATCAATCAAAGTAAAACACTAATACAATGTCAATATCATAATAGGATACAAATAAGATTGACAAGGATAACATAATATTTTGATACTCAATCTTCCTCTAAATAAACTAAAAGATCCTTCAAATTAGGGTTTTCATCAAGCGTTGACTGGAACTCTTTTAGAGCCTTTAATGCATCCACTTCAGTAGTCATACTCTTTGGTGCATGCACAACAATAGACCAATTGACATCATTTATGAACTTTGAGTAGAATACATTCTTTATGTTCTGAAAGGCACAACTAAAAGGGTCATCGACTATGCGATCTTTACTCTTCAGCTTTGATAAATCTACCATAATAAGTTTGGAGTCAGTATTAACTTTGAAAGTGTTCGTTGTATCCTCAACCTTTACCCAATCACAATAAAATATGGTTTCTGTGAAATCTAAGTAATCAAGTTCTAGCATTTGTTGGATTATCCCATAATAAGTTAGCGCCGTATTCTTTGGACTTTTATCGCATTTGCTAGCGATACAGGTGGTCAAGGAAGAAATTGATATTTCACTATTTTTCGTCAAAAGCTTATCCTCATATGGATATGAAATGAAATCAAAACCGCTGGTGCAGAATTTCTTAAACTCTTTCGCACAAAAACTAGGGCCTTTTACTAGGCGTGCAAGCCTGGAAGAGACGTCACCTCTTTTTAGAAGATGCATTTATTAATTAATTTGTATTAGGGCATGCTTTTATTAGACACGAATAAATACCGCACACATAAGATGTGAAATTTACCTCTTTTGATACCCATGCCCTAAAATTAGTTGTTGTGTAATTTCTCCATTGATCTTGGGCAATTTCTTCTCGTACTTACGACCGATAAATTATAGAGTTTAGATAACAAAATATAAAAAACATATAATAAAAAAAGAAGAATTCATGATACTCACTCTCTCCATTCTTCGACTTCATCTTGCGATTCGAAGACATAACGAGTTACTTGCTCGTATTTTATCTTTATGAGTTTCACCTCTTTATGGTTCCCAAGCAAAAATTCCTCCTCAAACTCGTATGGTTCCTCGATCACTCGTTCTCCATGAGGATTGAACCTCCTCACCTATTGTTCTGGCATATGTTCCCCAATGTATAGTGATGATTCCACCGTTACATATTCTTCAGCAATTAAGCCTCCAATATACCGTGTATTCTTTACGTAATATTTGAAGGTTTTCATCAAGCGCTCAAAAGGATACATCCAATGATACCTAACGGGACCAAATAATTAAGCTTCATCGCATAAATACACAAGCAGGTGGATGCTGCTATTGAAGAATGAGGGAGGAAAATATTTCTCTAATACACAAACTGCCTTGGCTAAAGTTGATTCCGCATCTTTAATAGGCCTTCTATTAACCACTTTTGCAAAAAGTAGGGTAAAACACATATTGATTTGCATAATTTCCCAACGGAGATCTTTGTGTTCAGAAAAGAAATACCGAAATAACAGAGGGATTAATTAGATGATTACGTGCTGGTCGTGAGACTTGCACTATTTCAACTCATTTTCTTGTTATCTTACTACCCTACATAAATTACCAGAATAATCGGTCAGAGTCTTCAAGTTGAACAACATGTCTAAGAGGATCTTTTTCTCACTAGTAGTCAAAGTGAAAGTAGCCCCGGGGGTAGAAATTATTCCTGTTGTAGGATCATTTTTAACCACAGTTTCTTCTTTATTTTCATATCCTGTAGATCCAGATAGGCCCGCTCTAGATTTTTGGAATGAGATCCACCTAGACATGTTCCTATCAGATGTTCTGCAACATTCTTCTCTGTGTGCATCACATTAACTACATGACTTACATGATGATCTTTCCAATTTGGAAAATCAAAAAATATTGATCGCCTGGACCACGGCTTTGCTTTACTAGGGTCGTTCGGATCCTCCCTATCTTTATGCTTCAGGTTTCCAAAGTCGGGGTGTTTACATACATACCTTTTCCCCACAGTCATAGTCATCGCCATCTCCTTTATCCATTAATCATAAAGCTCTGCAAGTGGTGTTCTTTACTCATAGGCGACAATCAAAAAGTTAGACTTGTTATTCCTAATAGGGTGACTTGTCGACAGAAATCTATGATGACCGGTGTAAGTCATCTTACCACTATGTTTTAGCCAATAGGCTTCAGTTTCCTTCCCACACATGGGACATCCATAATAACCATGAATATGACAACCGGATAAGGTCTCATAAGCTGGAAGGGTGTGGATCACCCATATCACCATTGCTTTAAAGGTGAATTCTTCACCCTTATGAGAGCCTAATGCCATCGTACCTTTATCCCACAACTCTTTAAGTTCTTTAATTAATGGTGCTAAGAATATATCAATATTATCCCTGGGAGCCTTCGGCCCGGGTATCAATAAAGATAATAATGTGAACTCCTTTCTCATGCATAGTGTCGGAGGAAGACTTAAAGGCGCCAAGAGAATTGGCCAATAACTATGACTAGTAATTAAATTACCGAAAGGGTTAAACCCATCATTTGATATTGGAAGACAAACGTTGTGTGATTTCTTTGAAAATTCTTGGTGTTATGCCTTTAAAATTTGTCAGATGGGTGAATCAACTAGATGACGCATCAGATTCCCACCCACCTTGCACCGAGAATACCATGTCATTGCCTCTGTTATCTACGGTACAGTAAAAAACCATTTAACCATGTCCCAAGTGGAAAATACTTCAAAACCTTTTGTGGGACTTGCGAGCACTTGTGATTTTTTTGCAGCTTTGTCCTTTTCATTCTCACGGACCACATATCTAGGCTCAACGCATACAGGACGTTCATCATTATCTTCATGCTCGTTGTGTTACAATATGAAATCATACTTTCATGCATGAATAGATTTATATTTCAAACCTAAAACCTTCATGCTCTTAATCATGGTAGGATAATTGTCTGGTAACGTGTTCTCTTTTGTGAGAATATCTTTAACCCACTTAAGAATTAAGGTTACGCTGTTCCCAGACAAACCAAATTGACTCATCAAATTATGTAAAGCAATCATTTCATATAATACCGAGTGATCTTCATCGCAATCTTTATACAAAGGTCTAACCGCATCGACTTTCATCTTATGCATTCCTGATCTCTTGAATGTTCAATATCAAAATTTTCATTCAGTTGGACATAATGCGCATTATCCGTATCTATAAGTTGGGGGTTTTGACGGTTGTGGAGTCCATAATAATCATCAATTAAGTTTGTCAATGGGCGATGTGTTGGTGAATCATGTAACACTTCCACTCACCGGGGTTCTGTTACGCGGTCGGGTACTGGCGATTCTTCTACAACATAAGGTATATTTTTTTCACCATGGCATTTCCATATTGTATAGTCTTGAAAAATTCTCAATTTTATTAAATGCAACGCAACGTATTCTAATGACATATTTTTTTGTTCATACAACGGGGGCACATACACGGAATGAATTCACTTTTTAAGATTTTTGAAAGCGTATTTAACAAATTCTTGAACGCCATTACATGTTTATTTGAAATTCGGTTAGTCTCTCCCATCCACTCTTTGCATAGTGGGAAATCCATGTAATAATCTTCAAATTTCAGTCCTTAGGATATAGGGTAAAAAATATTATTACAACTGAAACGAAAACAATATTCTTACAACTGAAGCAATAAAAAATATTCTTAAACTGAAAAAAAACCAATATTCTTAAACTGAAACAAAACCAATATTCTTACAACTGAAACAAAAAAATGTTATTACAGGTGAAACGAAAGAAAATATTATTACAACTGAACAAACTAAAATATTATTTGATCTTTTCCAACAGATAAATTGGCCAAGCAAGAAAAGTTTCTGCATAATTCCTCAATTCTAGCCCATCCCCGCCTTCAGTGAACAGAGATACATCTGTACAGCTGTTGTATATTTCATCCACCATTATTTCAGTCTCACCCATCTCTAAAGGTTGGTTGTGTACTCGAGGTCGGACAACCTTGGAGATGAGTGTGCATACCCCAACAACTCTCTTATTGCTCAGGTCTTCGAAATATTACTTTTTACCATAGTCACTGTGAGTTATTGATGATGATGTAAGTCCTAAATCCAAACACCAGGATATAAAGTTCAACACGTTATTACTATCACCCGCCAGGTTATTCCCGAGAAGGGAGAATCCAATGGGCTTCTTTTGGGTTGAGCGAGAGGCGTTGACAGTATTGGATGGGGGCGAAGGAGCAACATAAGTGCTGGATGAGGGCGCCGGAGTAGTAGGACTTGGTGAGGAGGGACCCGTGGGTGGAGTTGTGTATTTCTCACCAATTGGTGTTGAGAATTCAAGTTGTGCACAAGATGGTAAACCTTGTTGCGGTGTCCCCTCGACACTTTGTTCCCTTGGGTTGTTTCCTCCCGACATTATCTACAAAAATTAAAAACCATAAGTGACTAAACGATTATAATAAGAAATTATAATTAATTTATCAAGCTTACGACTATATATATATATATATATATATATATATATTTTCAAAGTAGGACTTCAAAATATGTTCAATGTGTCTCATCTCCATCCATTCGGTATTAGTTTTTAAGAACCTATGAATTTTTGCACATGGCCAACTAGGAGGAAGGGTATCTATGATTGATGTGTAGATATCCGTGACATGAACTCGAAATGCCATCCATTTCAACTTGTTGGCAAGATTCAATTCAGTGTGCATATGGCGCGAGACATCACAGTCTATGCCAATGCTCTCTGTACACAGTTGTATCCATAACGGGTGGATTTGTTTTCCGCCTTCTCCAACCACGTAACCAAGGTCAGGGCTACATCGGGATTATGTGTGTGAAATATATTTTGTATAACATTAACCCAATTTTTTGGTAGGGAAAATAAAATACGATCGAACAGGTAATCTCGCTTGAAATTAACTCCACGATTTTCAAGGTAGTTAAATTGTTTGATCTTTTTATTTCCATAATTATAAATAGGAGTACCCTCTATATGACGCTCATTAATAAAAGAGTTTCGTTTGAGTTCCAATTGCAACCTGTCCAACTACTGTTGCTAATGATTATCACCGTGCCTCTTTTTTCATGAGAAAAATACACGAGGCCGTGAATATGAGTCCTACGGTTAATGTATAAGAGTATATTAGTTTGATTAAGGTTTTGATAATAAAGAAATGATTTTGAGTATATTATTTGATTAGGGTGCGGAACCTAAAATACTCAATTAATTTCAAAATCTAAATAAACACCAAGCCCTAAATGATAATACTCTTAAATAATGCAATTTATTATAATCCCGAAGTAACCACACTGAGTCAATACTAATAATCCCTAAGTAACCACATTCAGTCAATACTAATAATACTTAATTAAGTTCAAACTCTATATAAATTTCAATCCCAAAATGACAATACCCTTGAATTTCGCAATTTATTTTAATCCCTAAGTAACCACATTCAGTCAATACTAAAAATGACAATACCCTTAAATAATGCAGTTAATTTCAAACTCTAAATAATAATTCCCAATCAATGTTAACAATACGCAGTAAATACCCAATAAATAATGCAATAAATTTCAATCCCTAAATATAACATCCCTTTTCTTGAAAAAAAGTGTACACGCATACACACACATATACACATATATTCACACATATACACACACATATACAGACGTACACAAACACACACACAAAGAAATATACACACACATACATATGCATATACACACGTACACACACACATATACACAAAAATACAAAAAATATACATTAGGGTTTAACACACACATTCACACACATATACACAAATATACATTAGGGTTTACCTTTGAGAGTGTGAGAGAGAGAGATTGAGATAAAGATAGAGATTGAGAGATCGCTGAAATTAGGTTTTGAGAATCTCCAAAAGAGAGACAGAGATTGACTCAGGAAGAAATGAAATGAAGGCGGGGGGGGGGGGGGGGGGGTATTATAAGGAGAATGGTCACAGCCTAGAGCCGTGACCCATTGCTATGACCCTAAATTTGTTTCCATATCAGCGCGTAGGCGACCATGTGGTCACGGCTAAGGATCATGACTCACGTGCATGAACAAATTGATATGGTCACGACACAAAGCCGTGACCCTATGGGTGTGAATTTTGTCTTTGGTCACGACCCTTATCCGTGATCATATCGTGACTAAACTTGGTGGGAACTTTGGCACGAATTTGGCGCCATGAGGGTCATGACCTAGTCACGACCTATGTACGTGACCCATGTTGGTCTGGGATTTGGTCTATGACCATGCCCAAGAGCATCTATAACCACACCGGGTCATTGATATGGCCACGCCAAAAGTTGATGTGGTCATGGCTTTGGGCCGTGACCCCATGGGGGTGACCATTAGCAGGATTTGGTGTATTGAACACGACCTTCACCGTTTCTTCACCGTAAAACTCCAATGAAACAAATGTTCAAAGATATGAACAAACTTATATGGTGAAAATAAGATCTCTTCTTGCATAAGTGAATGAAATCTTGGATCTTTAAACACTAAGGATGGTTTTAGTCTTTGAAAACCTTAAAAAACTTGTGCAAGAAATGAGACTGTTCTGTTTTGTATTTTGGTTATATACACCCGAAATTCTCCGAGGAAAACTTTTTCAATAGAAAACTTGAGTCGGTGCGTCGTTTGAACGAGATCAACAAGTCACTCGAACGATATGGCCATGTCGCTCGAATGACATGTCAATGTCATTTGATCCTTCTAAACATAAGGGAAGAATCTACACGACACTAAACAATCCTTATCTCAGAATAAACGAAGTTAAAAACTTTTAAAACCATTTTTTAAAAATTAAAATATCATCCTTAAAACATTTTTTGAGTCCCAAAAACATTACGCATTCATACCTGAGAGATCGTAACACGATGAAGACGTGAAACTAGTACCAATAAACACGACGTGATTTAACTTTGAAGCTTTGTTTCTACGTCTTCAATGCAATGTCATAGGCTTATGTGGATCGACACTCAAAATACCATCCTATGACTTAAAATTGTTTTTTTCCAAGAATAAGTCAATTACATACAAAATGACACACTTGGAAATTTGTCTTTATAAATCGCTCCCTTTGACTATTCCGGGATAAAACTAAACCAGTGAATGCTAAGTCGGGTCTTCAAGCCTAGTGATACCTAAATCACATCCCATAAACCCAAAATAAAAAATCACAGGACACAAAATAGTATATGTAGGATCGACAAGCATGAGCTGTCTGAATGTGATGTAGTCTCGAAATCTCGAATCAATCACTGAAAAATATGTACACAAACGAAACAAATAAATACCAAGTGAAGTATGGAGGAACAAATGATATAAAACATTATGATACCAATTTGATATAACAATACCAATTTGTAAATAAAATCATGGGTTAAACGTGTGAGCAAAACATATGATACCAATTTATACATGTAAACATCATACCAATATATAGCAGTGTAAGAACATGTGTGCTCATCATCAAACAACCCCCCTACATCATATACATCCCCCCCCCCCCTCCTTTTTGTCTCGAATAGACAACTGGTGAAAAGATAAAAAAATCTAGCATGATGATAATTATATGAAGCATATCTAAATAAATAGATGCAACTTGCTAATAATGATCAGAAGATAACAATCGTAGCTTAACAAAGAAAACATGATATCATCATTAATGTGAAGAAGGTACAAAATCAAAAGAATATCAAAAAAATTCCTCAGGGGTCGTTCGAACGACAATGCCCTTTCGTTTGAACCATGCATCAAACAACCTAAACAATTGCAAACCAGTAACCCTTTGCACGATGAAACCTTTCAAACGACCTTCGTGCAACCTAACTTGTGACCTATACCTGACACTTTTCTCAATGTTGCGACATCCATACATCGAATGACATGGACTTGTCGTTCGAGTGAAGTCTAGATTTCGTTTGAACGACATAAAAATATTTGTTTTCCAGTTCGAGATATGTTGAAGATTTTCCCAGCAAAAAAAATTCCTCAAAATAACAACCGGAAATACCAGACAGTAGCGAAATAGACTCAAAACAAAAAATTTAAAACAAACGAAAATCATACGAGTTACATGCTAACAAAGTACCGATGTGCTCAAACATGGTTATGGAATGTATGGACATGAACTATAATAAATGAATCATAATTCGAACACATCGAAACGATCAAGAAGATCTAATTGAAAGCTAAATTTCATCAAACTTAGTTTTAGCCATATGTGACAATTAATATATTGAGTTTAATGAACTAAACAAACAACATGCACACAAATCCAAAATTTTGACGATTCTATAAATAATAACATCATGCACGTTTTTATTCAACATTAAGATTCGTGGTGCAAACCCGTTGTACTTTTCGTCGAAACTCCCTCATATATAATCATATTTTTCTTTTGGAATGAACATATCAAACTAAAACAATTGGCCGCTTTCTGAGATATGAGTCTTTTTATGGGCTTAATTATTTTTTGAGCTTTTTTCAAACGGTGACTTTCACTACGAAGTTATTATCTTCTCACAGTCCTTCGGCATGCACACTCATAATTTTTCAATATAGCACTAATAATCCTCTTAGGAGATGGTTCTTACAAGAACACCTCCTCATAAGTCTATTATGCGCATATATGACAAAATTGAGACAAGAATGTCTCACCAAACTTTAATATGAATGAGAAGTCAAACATTCATGTAAGCTCGTGAAAGTGTGTAAATATGACATATATACAAAGTCGAATCAAAATACATATCAACTTCGAAGCATCTCCATTAATCAATTGTTAAGATCTTTCTAAGCATCAATAATTATGTCCAAATGTCCTAGTCACATGGATAATGAAACGATGGGGGTCCGAGCACACTAATATGCCACATCAATCATGTAAACTCAAAACTCAAAATCGAAAATCTTTTTGGGTTTTTCAACATATTTTGACTCAAACAAAACAAATTCTTTATGTATTTTTTGCACAAGACTCAACAAGATAAAAATATAATACAAAATGATACACATGTCATAATACAAGGAAAATATATATCACAAAGAAATAACTAGCATGTGACAAACAAGGGAACACAATCATCCTTTAGATTTATCATGGGAAGAATCAAGTGCAACCAAACAAGAACCATGAAGTTTAATTCCTAAAGTCTCTAAGTCCGATTTCTTAACCCATGTAGGTATGTAATGATGCATGGGGGTTTTGGGCACCGAAACGACTTTATTCTTAAACTTGTTAGAAGCATTTTTAAGGTCATAACAATAACACCTAAGGTTACCCTTCCTACCATAATGGGTGCATGTGAAAACACGACGAAGAATGTGACCTTAATGTGAACCTCTCTTAACGTTCCTAGTTGGCTTTCTCACATAGCTGGTATTGTCTTTGGGAATGGGAACAATACGATCATTGAAGCCTATACCACCCCTATATTATTTAATTTGGACGGTGCCTAAGATCTTATCCAACTTCTCCGACCAATCCTCTAAATCAAACTTCACTCTAGACGAGTCTCTCAATCCCTCCTCTAAATCGTTAATCCTAGACTGACGAAAATGCCTAGAGGCATCAAACTATAGAATCTAATTCTTCCATCAAACCACGAAGACTATCTCTCTCACCCTCAACATACTCTTTTCTTCCGAAGAGTCTTCTCACGTTCCCTAAGATCCTCAATCAATGAATCGTTATTTTCTATGACATGCTCTTTCAACTTAGCTTGTAACTTCAAGTTTTCCCTTTTTCACCTTTATTGCATCTTTATACAAATCATTAAAGGCAACTTGTAATTCATTCACATCTATTTCCTCCTACTCATGTGACACCCGCCTAATTAAATACCGGGTGATCAAATACCGGATGATCAGTCATTTATTAAATTAAATCAAAGTATCTAGTTGGTTCAGTCTTAGCATCACTGTCGAAAAACAATTTTCATTTTAACCACCTAATAATTAATTGAGCTAGTGTCAAAACATTTTATTGAATTATTTTAATTCCATTAATTAAAACCATTAAAATATTCACCATTTTCATGCATAAATAACTAAGGAATAAAACATCATCCAATTGATTATAATAAACTGGAATAATCGTCCCAGTCAAATAAAATCCAAACCAACAATAATAAATCCAACTGAAATGGAAATGCTGAAATAAATAACTACAATGTTCCTCTGACATAAATAAACTGAGAATGGGGGACACATGCCCGAACTGAGAAGTCTAAATACTAGAACTGAAAAGATATAAGTAGAGGCGTCTAAATGCGAGGACCTTCAACTTCCACAATAGCTCCAGCACATCAAAAGATCCAATGGTCTAACCTTGGTGTCCCTGTGGCTGGGTGCCTAAAATAATACACAAGAAAAGAGATTTTTGCAAGAGACGGGTCAGAGCCTGAGTGTAAAAGATTTTAAAACAATTTAACAAGTAATTTAAAGGTACTTTAAGGAAAATATAAAACACATGCTATCTTTTCGGGCACTCGCTTGAGATACTCACATCTCAACTAATGTGCACGCCTAACGTACTACTAAAATACTCTAGTCGTAATTCTCATCTAACTAGTTTATAGATATAAACTATCTTTCTATCATCCATAGTAATATCCTGTAATCCCCCCCGTACCATTACTATGCATTGTTCTTATATATACTATCCCGAGTATAAGTTTGACAAAAACTGTTTAAGGGTTCACATACTTAAGTTATTTAAGAATTCGTCATCTTATTTATCTAAGAATATCACACAGTAGATGATATTATAAGCATATATATATAGCTATCACAATATTATATATATACTAATACAACACCCTCAAACTCAGCGGCGGTGCATGCATACTCTGCTATCAAGTCCCGATACATCTTGTACTCAGTAAGGACTAATGATTCGAAATCACTCACGAACCATCGAAATATAAATCACACATAATGTAGGCGAGCATGGTTCCAAGTATATGGGCTACGCACCCATATTACCATCATCACTATCATTCTCACGGATAGCCCGTACCTAGGTTCCATGATCTGAGGTACCAAATCTAAAATCCCACCAATTGGACTCATCCGGATGAGACTGTCCCCTTTCCTAAATAACCTCCTGCGATAGAAAGTAGCGTAGGTATGTTAAACACATAGTAAATCAATCATGTAGGTATTCATGCAACCTATTCCAATTAGTAGGTATACACAACCTAATTACGTATTCGTATGCGGTATACCTCTCACTATACCCCCAATATTATTTAATTACAATTGTTATCTATATTGTACGCCATGTAAAGTGATTCATAATCCCAAGTATATTTTATAGTACTAACCTATCATACGGAGTCACAAAATAACTGTCGAATAAATTTTCCAGAAAATGAACCGATCCGGTCTTGAATCATCGGTTTGGTTTGGCCATTACAAAAATCTGCAGAAAAATGGAACAATTTGGATTTGCCAAAAAATGAACCAATACGGTCCTGTAGCAAAAACAAACCGATCCCGTCCTGTAGAAAAACGAACCGATCCAGTCGACTTCTACCTCCTGAAACTACGTGTTTCCACAATTAAGGATACTAAAACCTCTACAGAATCATTCCAAACACCAATTCAACAATTCTAATAGATGTTCTAATATATTTATATGATTTCTAACAATCTAGGATCATTAAATCATGCATAACTATTAGTAAATTTTGAAATACCCAAATTAGTTCCTTAAACCCTAGTTATTAAAATTCACATTAAAGAATACCAAAATTTTCAGATTCGTTCATCATAATGAATTCTGAATTCATGATTCCTAATCTACATACATGAAGAGTTCAACCTAACTATCTCCAGATTCTAATTAGTTATTCTAAATCTCCAATTTCATCAAATAAACACCAAACTCATATTTAAATTGAACCTACACTAACATGAGTTCCATTATTGCTTTAAATTAAGAAGGTTTAAAAACTTTCCTTGAAAGTGAAGGTCTGATCCATTGGTGTAGTTGGTATGGCTGTGCCCCATGCTCTTGGATCTACGCGGTGGTGGTCTCGGTGGTGGAAGATGGTGGTTAATGGCCTAATTCCCTTGGACTTGGTTCTCCCTCACCCTCTATGGCTCTCCCTTGGAACATGTGAATGAAAACCCTAATCCCACTCACATAACAGATATATTTATCCTCTAAATATCATGGGTATTAAATGCCCAAAATCAAAATTACCAAAATACCCTCCCGGGATGCCGGTTTGGCCTAAAATTGCCTCGGGACCCAAACTAAACCCACGAGTTAAATTTTCTAACTATCTCTATCCTTTCGGGAACGTTGGTGCACTCCAAATGACTATCCAGATTACTTATAATAAATTTAATTTTAATTCCTTTAAATTAGTCTTGACACGACTCACATGCGTGCCCTACTTAATTACCAAAATTTTCGTATTTTTCACTTGCGACAATTTTCATAATTCCATAATCACGTATTATATTATTCGCTCAGTAATATTTAATATAATTCACACCAGTAAATACCAACTCTTAACTCACTAGTTAATATTCACTTTAATCCGGATTAATTAACAATTAATATTCCCACATTAAATTCAATTAATCCTATAATTTAAAATCATAAAAATACGGGGTCTTATAACTCACTAGCGTCACCCTCAATCACTTGGGGTTCACACTCAACGGACTCAAAACTGTCATTCACATGAGTATCATCATGAGAATATTTATCATCGTCGCTCACATGACATGCCATAAACGCTTCGAAGTTGCGCTCAATGGGGGAACTCTATCCCTCTTTCGGTTCACTATTACTTAAGGTGGCATTATAAGCTATCGGTTTCTTGAACTCCTTCTTATGTCTAGTGGGGCAATCCTTAACCCTATGGCCATAACCCTCACAACCAAAACACTTATCCGACTCATCCCTTTTAAGATTACCATTATGATTTTTATGGACTTGATATTCTTGTTGTTCTTGAATTTCTCAAGTCTTTTAGAATCTTTAAATTTCTTTTGTAACTTAAGAAATTTTTTTAACTTCTTTTCCAACAAGGCTATATCCTCAAAGTAGGTGTCAGAATCATCATTCGAAACTTTAGTCTCCTCCTTTCGGGATTTTAAGGCAATGAACTTTTCTTTCTTTGGCACTTGCTTGGAGGTAAACATGTCAAGCTCATAGGTTTGTAAGTCATCTATAAGCTCTTCTAGTTTCATTAATTCAAGCATACCCAAGGATTTTAAAAAAAGTCACTTTGGGATCAAATCTACAAGGCAACGATCTTAAGATTTTCTTTATGACTCGATTGTCAGGTATTTTGTCTCCTAAGTTAAACGGCGAGTTGATTATGTTGGACAATCTACTATAAAACTCATCAAATGACTCACACTCTAACATCTTAATCATTTGAAATTTTCTAGTGAGGTTTTGAAGTTTAGACGTCCTAACCATGCTCATTCCCTCATGAGTAAGTGCAAGAACATCCCAACCCTCTTTTGAGGTTTCACACGTCATAATTTGATTATACTCTTCCGGTGTGAATAAGATGTAAACCCTTAAAGTTATAAAGTGTAAGTCTATGTTCGGCTTCGGTCCATGACTCAACAGGTTTTAAAGTGGTGGCCTCTCCCTCTCTCGTGACCGGTAGTGACCACCCATTTTTGATCGCTAATCACACACGCTCATCTATTGATTTTAAAGAACTTTTCATTTGCATTTTCCAATAAGTCTAATTTGTTCCATAAAAAAATGGAGATCTAAAATCATCAAACTGTCCGAAATTCATCCTTAAAAACACAAGGGATCACACATAATAAAATAGTGACTTTAACTTTGATACCGATTTGAGAGTGACCTTTGTGCTTGTTCTTAAAAAAGACAAAATATTTTTTCTTTCAAAAACTTTTTCTAATTTTTAATATGCACCAAGTTAGTGAACCAATTTTAATTAAGTCCAATTTTATCTTATTTAATCCTAAACATGCATCTAGGTGATTAAAGCCAAGTAAAATAAATTGAAGTTCACAAAAGCGATGCCGGGTGTACGAGGAAACCACTAAGGGAAAAAACCTCGGATGGCCCAATCTAGATAATCACTATGATACGGTTTTATAAAGGAAGATATACATACTTACATAACGACTCGATCCCATAAGCATTAATGCGCTTCTTCTCTTCAACCTATCATCCACAGTGCCCACGTAGGAATCCTACCACGATGCTCATCCACAGTACACGCATCCACATGCACCTCGGAGTCCACCGATGGAGCTTTGGCAACTGTCTACGATTATGAACATGGCCTTCTCAATTTCTTCAACATAAAACTCCAACAAGACAATTGTTCAAAAAGATGAACAAGCTTCTATGGTGCAAACAAGATCTCTTATAGCATATGTGAATGAAATATAAGATCTTTAAACACAAAGGACGATTTTAGTCTTTGAAAACCTTAGAAAACTTGTGCAAAAAAATGAGGCTCTCCTGTTCTGTATTTTGGTCCTGGACACATGAAATTCTCAAATAAAAACTCTTTAAATAGAAAACTTTAGTCGGCACGTCGTTTGAACGAGGTCTGCAAGCTGCTCGAACGATATTTCCATGTCGCTCGAATGATATGTCCATGATGTTTGATCCTTGTAAACACAAGGAAATAATCTACAAGACTATAAACATCCTTATCTCAGAATAAACAAAGTTAAAACCACTTAAAATAATTTTTTAATAAAAATAACATCCTTAAAACATTTTATGAGTCCCATAAACATTACACATTCATACCTGAGAGATCAGAACATGATGAAGACGTTAGACGAGCACCAATAAACATGACATAATTTAACTTTGAAGCTTGGCCGCTATATCTTCAATGAAATGTCATAGGCTTATATGGATTGACAGTCAAAATAATTTCCTATGACTTAAACTTATTTTGTTCCAAGAATAAGTCAATTTCATACAAATTGACACCCTTGGAAATTTGTCTTTACAACATGTATGGATAATGATGTAGACAATTGTTAATGAACTTAATACTACGTAAATGCATAATTGATAATATGTCATTTCTTGGGGGTAGTATCGCAGGGGTTATTTTTGGGACTACGAGCATATGTATAGATAGTCCACTGCAGTTTAAGACTTGTGATAGGTACATAAAAAAATAGTATCTCGTACTGATAGTTCTTAGAATATATAATTGGGACTTGGGTTGATATGCGTATAAATATGCATTTATGTGAGGAATGAGGTTCTTATCGCATGCGAGTGCCGATGGGGGTACATACTTTGAATTAACTATATTATTGCATCTTAATTTCCATAAGTTAATTCTTGCAACTCTAGGGCTATAACCCAAATTATAAAATAACCCCCCCATTTAAATGAATAGATATATGTAAATAGATATATCGGGGCTAACAGGAGATCAGACTCGCGATCATATTTGTACAATGACTTCTTCAGTTCATTTGATTTTAGCATAGGTTTCTATTTCCATTTCAATTAGTTTATTATTTTGGAATATTGTATGGGCATAAGCTCGAGTTTATTATTTAGTTATTGAGACAATTGTAATTTTTGGATTTTATTTATCACCAGTTAGTATTTAAATGTTTTGTGCATGTCTGTTTAAAAGGAAAATTCAAAGGTGTTATTATTATTATTATGGTTTTGATGCTGAGAATGATATAGATTGTTAGAGAAGCCCCATCTTCGGTGTAATGTGTATGGACAACCTTTACATGGAAAATGGGGGTGGTTACATACATCTACTAGTGTATTTGCGTCATTAGCATTGAATCTAAGGATATGTCAGGATGCCCCTATGTCATAGGCATTAAATGCCAATAGACAGCTTTTAACTACCAACTGTGTGTCACACGGATGTCACAAAAGTGGTAATCCACCAAACTGTCTGACAACCCCCAAACTACTATAGTTTACTCATGTTTGGATTATACTGCAGGTAAGTGATGCGTGATATCACTCAGGGAAAATGTTACTTTTGGTAAAGGGTTGTTTGGCACTAGGATCAATGTGAAAAGGAACTCATGGTTGGCCTGGGTAAGCTCTCTAGGGTTATGGTCCATCGGTGTTTTACCAGGTGTATCTAGAATAGTTAAGTCAATCCTTAATGTTTCCTTGCTTTTTAACCCTCCAAACCAGTTCCCTCAGAGGTTCCTTCGATGGGGTCATTCGATAGAGCTTGAGAGCTCTCCTAAGCCCTGTCAGACTTGATCCCTCGTGGATACCGTTAGACCTCACTCTCATATGACCAAATGTTACAACTTTAAAGTTACATAATACACCCACAAATATACAAATTAAAAAAGTACAAATTGAAGAAAAATTGCATTTCCTCGAACAACCTCCTTGCTTCTTTATCTAAGCTAATTCCTGATCTTGGTTGTTTGGCTCTCTAATCTTCCTATGCTAGGAGGGGAGTTATATCTAACCATGAGATTACCTTTAGGTTCCTCCTACAGTTTCCCCTTCATGTAGATATTTTTTGTGTGGCAAGAAATGTTTGCCCGAAACATCTCTAGCCGAGAGACATTCCTTTTTCCAAATCTTCTCTCGTTTGCTCTGGCTCATGTAGTACTGAGTAGACTTCTTAGTGAGGGAACATAGAGAATTTGACTTTTTTGAATTTTCCAATGAAAATTCCCCTCACACTAAAACTGGTGCAAAAATATTTTCTTCACATAAAAGATTCTTTCTCTCTCCTTCGAAAGTGCGCTCGTTAATTATTGACGTCCCATCAACTGACACAACCACTGCCAATATTCCATGTGTCAAGTTGGTATGAATTATGGATATTCTGGAAACCTAATTTTCATCATGCCTTCTCCACTTCCTATGCATGGGAAATCCAAATAACTAACTTGATTTTTTCAAATGGCTTTCTTCTTTTGACGCTTAAACATTTGTTTTTCATTTTCATCTCCACTTCTCCACATTTCTTCCATTATTAACTAGAGGTGAAGACTTCTTAGAGAGAGAAAAATATTTCCAACCTCCCAAACTCTACTTTCTCCACCGTCCTCCTCCCCTTTAAGCCCTCTTTCCTCTTTTCCTGTGTTTATCTTCTTTCCCACCTTCTAAGCTTCCAATGGTTTTTTCTAGCAACGTTCCTGAGATTTTCGGCCACACTTCTAACCAAAGTGCCCCTACTGATGTAGTGGCGTGCTAACTCTGGTCATACCGTTGTTCCCCTTTTTTCATTAAGGAGGATGAGTTTGCAATTGAGTATAAGGCTTTCTCTACCCAATTGAGTGCCAAGTGGGATCCCCTGACCTTGGGTGACACAGTTGTAGACAAAGTGGTTGGGGGTTTCTTCCCCCATAAGGGATTCTACATTTTCATTTTGATCATGGAGACTTCACCTATTCCCAAATAGACTTTGAAGGGCCTGTAGGTCGCCTGGGCAATTCCCCAGATTGTTCTAACTACATCCAAGCCACCTACACTAAAGTTCTCACCAAGGTAGGTATTAATCTAACTTTCTGGTTTGGATAATTCACTTTATCTAAACACAACGCTACACTTCAAGTTTTAATCTCTCGTTGGAACGTGGTTTCCCACACTTTTATTTCCGCCTTGGGTTAATTCACAATCACTCTAGAGGACGTTTGTTAGCTGATGGGACTTGAGTCCACTGGGATTTTACTTATTCTTATGAAGCTCTTGATGCTAAGGAGACTTCTTCCCATTCTGACTTGGACCAAATTTACTGTGGTTGTGTTGGTGATTCAAATAAGGCCACTTTTACCCACCTAGTTAGCTACTACTTCCACAAGCTCACTCTGTATGAAGGTTTCACGATTGAGGTAACTTATGGGGAGGGTAAAGGTTCCTCTTTGGAGTTAGATGCTTACATCTTGTGTGTCCTTTCGCATTTTTGCCTTCCTTGCGAGCCTAATGACAAGATATGAAGGGACCTCTTCAACTTTTTTATTAGGATTACTCATGAAGTCAAGATTCCTCTTTCTGTTATGACTTTGGGTTTTCTCTACACCTGGCTTGACATGACACACTTAAACATGGAGCATTCACTTAGCAGGTATAACATTTCTAAATTTTCTAACACCATTTTGTTGACTGGTTTCCTCTACACTAGGTTTCCAGACATTGCTCCTGCTGAGGTTCCTCTACCCATCTCCGCCTTTACGCCTCATTACTTGCTTTGCTGGAATAAGATGTATATCTGAAAGGACATTCACCGTCTCATTGACTAAACTCCTCTTTCATTCCAAGGCCTTATAGCGAGGAGTCATATGTTCATTTATAGTCCTTTTTCTCCTAGTCCCCTCACACTATCGAGGATGCTATAGAGGGGATGGTCTTAGAAAATCCATATTGTACAACTGCTACTAC
This sequence comes from Sambucus nigra, assembly GCA_949130495.1. Taxonomy (NCBI): domain Eukaryota; kingdom Viridiplantae; phylum Streptophyta; class Magnoliopsida; order Dipsacales; family Adoxaceae; genus Sambucus; species Sambucus nigra. The sequence continues at coordinate 62,636,905 of OX422224.1, read as the reverse complement.
CTCAGTACTTTTTGAGGATATTAATGGTAAACTTTTTCTCCCCGATCTTCATATAAAGGGCGATGTAACTATGGATTGGCTGATGAAGTTTTAGGCGATGTAACATCCTCATATTAATGAATGGATTAAAACTCCACTAGTCTACTCACTAGTCCAACATTTCCTATGAACGAGTTGGGTTGGAAGAATAACTTGTTCTAGGGGTTGAGTTTCCTTTGAGAACCACCCAAAAGATCCCCCTTCTGAACTGCCCCTCTTTCCTTTATGAGTGATGTTCCTCATAAGGGCAAGAAGAAAGCTTTTCCTGCCCCCAAGAGACCTGCCACTTCCACTCCCGTCGTAGATCCATCGAGCGAGGGTGTTTCCATCCTAGCTCCCAAGAAAACTAAGTCCAGTATATTCACCAAGTCCAAGCCATAACAAGTTTCTCCTGAGCTTGCTAGGATTCCCCCTATAATTACTTGCCCTATTGATCATGTATTGGCGGAAAAGGCTCGCACAAAGTTCGATCGTGTTTTATGTGTGTTTAGGGAGGTTAATCCTACGATGCCTGTAGTTCCACCACTTCCCCTAATTTCTTTGTCATAATCTCCTGGGGGAGCGAGTTCGCGTGCCGAGACTTCTAAAAATCCTTTGCTGATGCCCCTTTGCAAAGTAAGAAGAAATTGGGCATAAAGACTTTGAAAAACATGCCTCTGAATTAAACATTAACCTTACTTCAACTCCAAGTGCTTCTCATCCACCTCCTGGTTCCTCTAAGCCAATCATTCTTGATGACAGTCCTCTAGAGGAACAGGCATCTGTTGTATTAACCCTAGCTATACCAATGCCACCTCCTTCTCTAATTCAAGAGGTAACGATCTTTAATAACCTTGCAGAAGTTATTTTTTAATTAGTTTAAGTTTCTTCTTTTAATACTTAAACAAACATTTGGTCTTATATTTAGCGACATCAATCCTTTGGCTATTATCGTCCGTCATCTAGGGGACCCTCAAGTCCAATCATGGAAGAACCTGTTCTTAAAACTGCACCTCTTCCTCATTCTTCCATGATTGGACTTGCATGTTCTTATCGTCCTTCTTATGGGCGTGTGCGTGATTATAATCGCAGACTATCTTTGGGGGCGGGTGGTGCTGCTCCTTCTAAAAGTGTTGATGGAGCCACTTTATTGCCATAAGTGTCTCTCCCCGACACTCATGATTCTTCAACATTGATCATCCTTCCTATTGATGTTGTACCAACTTCTAGTCGACCAGAGGTAACTCTTTTCACATTAAATTTCTTAAAGTTCACTTCCTTTAAATTTTGCTTAATTAAAAGCTAATTGTTGGGCTTGTTTATTTTTCAAGTGGATGTTGTATCAATAGTTAGTGCTCTCACGAAGTCTTTCCCTCATTCCCTTTAATGAGGCCCATTGTAGACTAGATTCCATGGGCAGCCTTTAAAGAGCTAAACAATAGTGATCAATTTGACTTTTTAATTTACCTATCTTTAATTATCCCCTCTTTGTTAACACTAAGGAAAAAATAATTTCTTTCTTGATGAAGTTCTCCTAAGGTGGACCCTCTTCCTTCAACACTGAGGTACCTCTGGCCTCAATGGGATCTAGATCCTATGATATGCATGACTCCTCTGTGGAGTCTGTGCTTGATCCCAGTCTTGTGCTTATAGGTGGTGAAACTACCTTGCCATTACAAGAGGTAGATCCTTAAGAGACAACCCTTTCTAAGCCTTCAATAGAGACTGGGGATGGTAACATTCCCTCAACCCTAACTGTGAACATTCAAGCTCCTGAGGTATGCTCTATCTTCATCTAAATTATTTTCTCTTCTTTCAATATACCTTTATGTCAAAAAGAAAAAAACAAAACTAACACCTTCTTGGTGAGTTAGGAATAAAACTTACTAAGATTTTTTTTAACTCGTAATATCGCATCTTTTTGGTGACTAATGCAATGTAACACACTTGCTAAGTTTTTTTTGTTAACACAAAATCTCACACCTTCTTGGTGACTTAGCAACAAAATACACTTGCTAAGGTGTTAACTCAACCCTTTAATTACTCATTTTTTAACTCTTTCCAGACTTCGAGGGAGCCTACTCCTACTTAAGAGAAAACTCAGCATGCTTCCTCGCCTATCGTCATGAAATCTCCACATGACCTTGCTCTAACTAAGTCCTCTAGTGACAGTAATTGTGGTTCCATGATTAATGCTCCTAAGAAAAGTGAATCTAGTTGTGAGGTCCCTCTACCTAGTGTCGCCCCTTATGAATTTTGCCTTCAAAATCTCTATTCATCTTGGGTCGTCATCGAACGGTGATAGAGCAGTTGATTTCTCGTAACCCAAAGACCTTTGATGTTGAATGCCTCAGGTCTAATGGGGTTAAAAGGGGTTATAAGCTTTAAGGGGTGGCAACTATCATAGCAAAGATTATGAATACCCTAACTGCCAATCTGGATAGGTCCATCATTAACCAACATTTGAGAAACTTGAGGGAGTTGTCCATAGATGGATTCTACTTTGGCTAGCTCATCAATCACTTGAAGCTGCTAAAGGATGCCCGTTTGGATAATCTGAGAGAGCTTTACCGGAATCACATGGAAGCTCAACAAATAGAGGATACTACGCTAAGGGAAATTGATCTCTTTGTTGAGGATGTGAACTTGAAGGTCAAGAGTGATAAAAAGGCTTTAGACAAATCCTTGAGTGAGCATGAGGCCATACTTAACCAGCCTGCACAAGTCCAAAATAGGCTTCGAATGTCTTTGTCAACTCAATAAGCATGACTCCAATCTTCCTCTGCTTTGTGTGGGGATTTCTTCTCCATCCTGACTTATGGTTTCTCTTTGGCTAAGGCCTTTTTCATAATTTTTTTCATGTATTCTTGGGAAATAGTTCTCAAACATTATGTAATTTTGTTTGAATCCATATTTGAAATAGGCTATATTTTGTCACTTAATTGCATTCAATATTTTATCAACTTCCAAATTTTGCATCATAATGTGAATGTGGTATGGTTCATAACATTGTGGTTTACTTACAATTTGCAACAGTTTTTATATTTCTCACTTTGAATCCCACAACAAAAGAAAAAAATAATGAACGACACAAGATAAAACTCAAAATGGTCTGAGACAATCTTTAAACATGATAATCCTTCAGCTACTTATTGTTAACTTTGAAAGGTCTATTTTTTTCTATCTTTACGATTGAGAAATAGCCTGAGCCATGTGCCTATTTTACTACGAATGGCCCCTCCTAGTTAGTAGAATTCTTGGGCAGTGGGAGACTTCTGATGTGCCTTATCTGCTTTCAACAATAAGTTCCCTTTCATAATCTTCTTTGGCCTCACCAAATTATGGTAGGCCCTAGAGACTTACTTCGTGTACATTTAGAAGTGCTGCATCGCATTATCTTTGTGTTCATCCAACACTTCCAATTGAACATGTCTTCTCTGGGGGAGCATGTATCTAGAAGAGTGGAATTTTAATTCCACTGGAAAGATGTCTTCAGCTCCATATACCAGCGAGAAAGGTGTATAGACAGTTGGCTTACTCTTGGTCATTTGGTAGGCCCACAATACTGCTGGAATATTCTCATCCCATGATCTTAGAAATTCTTTCATCATATTGGCCAGGATATTAACCAAGGTATTGTTTATTGCTTCATCTTGACCATTACCCTTAGGGTAGGCTACTGTTGAGGTGTGGTGTATGATTGAATATTTCTTTGTGAGCAAAGTCAACTCTTTGGGTATAAATGGAGTTACATTATTCGACAAAATAACCTTGGTAATTCCAAAATGAAAATTTTTATATTCTCTAATGAATTATGCACCACTTCTTCTATTGCTCTCTTCAGTGGTATTGTCTCTGACCATTTCACGAAACACTCTGTTCCTACAAGTATCCATATTTTGCCCCTAGAAGATGGATTGATTGGCCCTACTATATCAAACGCCCAAGTATGGAATGGATAAGGAGTATCCAATGAGTGAGGATCCATAAAAGAAGCATAGATCATATTCCCATGCAGTTGGAATGCTTTTCATTTTCAAAAAAACTCAGTGGAATCCTTCTCCATAATTGGCTAATAGTAGCCCAAAGTCATGAGTTGATCATACAGCTTGGGTACCTCAATATGAGATGGCTCGTGGGATTGCTTTAGAACTTATATTGTTTCCTCTCTTGGTATTCATCTCAAAGTCATGTTGAAGTATCCTCCATGATAGTCCTGCTCGTCTTGAACATAAAATCGTGAATCCCTCCTTCTGATCCCCATAGCATCCATCTTTTTCGTGGTAATAACTTCATCTTTGACGAAATCAATATATTGTTGTCTCCAGTCTGCCTGCGTCTCCATGAAGTTACATACAACTACTTGAAATAAGAACAAACACTTAGTTCATCCCCTTGACATTATTGCTGCATCTTGCCTCATCATTGGACAAAAGTATCCCTCGATTTGGATTCTTCTATATAGAGGGATTTCAGTTGTCTTGTAATGCCCTTTGTTTTTCTTCTTTAGCCTTTGTTCTGCTTCCTGTGTCCCAAGACACCTTGCTAACCATCCTCATATGTTTCTGAATCATAAATTACCTTGGCTTGAAAAATATTGGGCTATATCTCTCAGCTCCATCTTTCCTTCCCCAAACTCAAGATGTCTTTTAATATCACCCCTCAAGTCTGAATCATCTTCCATTAAAAAAATGGCTTGCACCACCGGGGGAGTATTCCTTCATTGGATCACAATAGTTGTTGCGTCAGCCTTCACGACCACTTTTCACACAATGGTAGCATAAGCATCAGCATGTCTGTTCATCATTCGACGATGCCTCTTTATCTTGCCCTGGTGAAACTGACCGCTCAACCTCTTAATGATTATTCTATAGGGTGACAAGTTGACCTGCTTCAACTCATATTCCCCATTCACCTACTTAACCACCAAATTTTAATCTCCATTGATGCAGAGTGAACGAATACCCCTTCGATGGGCCTCTAGAATCCCTAGCACCAACGTTTCATATTTTACCTCATTGTTGGAACGGGAGAAACCCAACTTGAAAGATAGGCAAATCTCCTCTTTTCCCCTTGAAAGAATGACTACATCACCCCCTCTTTTGTGTCGGTAACCCATCAAACTCCATAACTCACTCTTCAAGGTTGGATTCTAAAAAATTTTCTTGTAAATCATCTCCTGGAATACTCTCTCGGGGTGACTCAAATATCACTGATGGAAATATTATCAACAGGTCTGCATATGCCTGGCTCTTGATTGCACTAGGGACCACACACTTCAAATCATATTCTGAGATGATAAGGAACCACCTTTCTACCCTCCCAATCAAAATGGTTTGTTCCAACAAAAACTTAATGGGATCATATCTTGTCACAATGTGAATGGTGAAAGATAACATGTAATGTCTATGTTTTTGGGAAACAAACATTAAGGAGAAATAATGTATTTTAATACTGGTGTACCTTACCTATGGGCCATGGATGATTCTACTCAAATACTATACATGTCTTTCTCGTCCATCAGTCTCTTGTTCCAGAAGAGCTCCGGTGGATCTCATAGTGGAAGTGAGGTAGAACTATGATGGTATTCCAGCTCTTGGAGTGATCATGGTTTATGGAGAAATGAGAAACTTCTTGAGCTTGTCAAAGGCTTCTTGGTAGGGTTCTACCCATTTGAACTTCATGTTCTTGCACAGCAGGTCCATCAAGGGATGAATTATCTCGGCTAACCCCTACACAAATCTGCTCAGATAGGAGACTTACCCTAGGAAACTCTAAGGCTTCTTCCCAGTTCTTGGGCAAGGCATCTCTAGAATGGATTTCTACTTGTCCTGGTCCATCTGCACCCCTTGGTGATAAACCATAAATTATATAAATTTCCCACTTGTCACCCCAAAAGCACACTTAAATGGGTTCATCTTCAACTTGTATTTCCCGCATCTATTGAAAACCCTCCTAAGGTCAATCAAATAAGACTCCTCCTTCTTTGACTTAATAACAAAATCATCGACATAAAAATCAAAGATTTCAGGCAAAAAAATCATGGAAAATGGCCATCATTGTTCTTTGGTATGTTGCCCAAACATTCTTCAATCCAAAAGGAATAATATTGTACATAAAGTTGCCTAATGGAGTTCTAAATGATTTTTTTCTGCATCTACTGAATCCATCTTGATCTGATTATAACTCACATACCCATCCATGAAGTTATACATCTCAGGACCTGCCATTGCAGCTATCAAACTATCAATGGAGGGTAGAAGGAACTAATCTTTTGGGCAAGATGTATTGAGATCTCTGAACTCAACACATATGCGTATTTGATTTTTGTCCTTCTTCCCCACTTGCACAATGTTAGTAATCCAAATAGGATGTTGTATTGGCTTGATGAACCCAGTTGTTAGAAACCGTTGCACCTCCTCCTTTATCATAATATTCATCTCTTGTTTGTAGGTTCTAGTTGCTTGCTTCACTGGTATGGATGAAGTTACAATATTCAATTTGTTGCAGATCACTTTTTGATCTAGTCCAGCCATCTTGGTGTACTTCCATGCAAAACCATCTCTATTCTCTAAAATTAGCTCAATCAGACATGACCTCTTCATTGCGTCTAGGTCCTTCAAAATGAAAATGGGCCTTGGATCTTCTCCTTCCCCATCCAAGTCAATTTTCTCTAATTCTTGAACTTCTTGCTTTGGGCGATTGTTCATTCACTTAGGCTCATCCTCCTTTTTTTTAACAAACTCATAGATATTGGAATTGTCAATGATAAGGCATTGCCCCTGGTTATCCAATAAGAAACACTAATACTCCAGGTCAGCCTCCTCGTCAGTTTCCTCAGCTGCCCACGCACACCTTTAAAGGAAATATTCCACCCTCCCATCATCCAACTGGACCTTTTTGCATTGGCGATTGGGCAAAGCAACTGCCTTCCACTTTCTATCTTTCTCAGCTTCCTCTAGTCTTGCCCTTGTAAATCTTCTAAGGAGCATAATGTATCAAACTTTTTAGAGATATTTTGAGGGGTTATGTGACACCCCACCTATTCTAATAATGGGTGGCCAATCCTCTACTAAAATAAAACATGAATCCTAGTCTGGTTCATTCTTAGCATCACTGTTGAAAAGAAAATTAATTACTAATAACCTATTAAGCCCGGTGTTAAATTTTAAAAACTTATTAACCTTCTTTATTAAAACATTAAATCATAAATGTAAACATTCACCACAATGAAATAATAATGAGTACTGATGGAAGAAATAAATAAACTAACCGAATAACTCTTAGTAAATTCCAAGTACAATCATCCAAATGATAAAAGAAATAAAATAACAAAATCTGAAAATGAAAGTTGTCTAACTACGGGCTCCTTGTAAAAACAGAAATAAACATCCTATGTAGATATAATGCATAGAGGCGTTTAAGAAAATCCTGAATGCATGCTGCAGCATCGTCTGATTTGAAGGACAAGTTAACTCTGGGATCCATGTGGTTGAACACCTAAAAGATTTTGAATGTTTTTTTATACGAGTCAGAGCCCTAAGCATTTTAAAAATAATTGTAAGTATTTAACATGCAATAATGCATATGCAGTATAATTATAAGTATTCATCTGCTGTCGCACTCACATGAGATTATCCCCGCCTGTTTGCCCCCAAATTTTAAATTCTTAAAATTAATGTGATGGATCAATTAAATTCCCAAAAAATATCAATACAACTTTTAAGCAAAACTAAACTTCAAATTTTAATTTCTTCAAAATTAAAATTAAGTTAAACTTAAAGTGAAATTAATCTACTCGAACCTATTAATTTGTACTTAAACAAAATTAATTCAACCAATGTCCTAAAATTTTCCTAACAATGATTTATTCTAATTTTCAATATAGACCAAACCAAATATTATCAAATTAAAATTCTGGACATGAATTAAATTAAACTTACCGAAATTATCCAAACTTAAATTATCAACAAATTAAAGAAGTGTGAGATTTAAACCAATTTTTATCTTGATTATCCTAGCATGCATCTACGGTGATTTTAGCAAGATAAAAATAAACAATATCACTACGCGGTGATGTACGAGAAAAAACCAAATGGGAAAAACCTCGGACGACCCTTGCCTAACAAATCCACTAGGTACGGTATGTTCATAAAGACAATGACAAGAAGACTTACAACACTCGAATCGACTCCTTCAAGTCCCGATGCTTCCTTCGATCTTCAACATCTGACTTGTAGATAACTCCAGAGACCACCGGAATCTTGGAGTCCACCAATGGAGGCACAATCCACCCTCAACCACACATGTTGCCTTTCACCATGTGATAAATTCGCAACACAAACTTCTTCTCCTTTATGGGTAGAGAATGAAACCAAACTTCTCTTCTTTTTGGTGTAGAGAAAACCGGTGCCCAAACTCTCCAAGCAAATATATATCTATATATATATATATAGATATATATATATCTATGAACTTGGAATTAAAACAAACTATGGGTGTGTAAACATGTGTTTTTGGGAAAGATTTTATCTAGAAATCATAACACATAAAAGGACTTTTGTTGTTGGAAATGTTTCTTTCAAAAAGCTCTCTAGAAGTCCCCAAAGTTATCTGAAAAACTGCTGCCCCGAAGTTTATAAAATTGGTAAAGAAATGGGGTATTGAGTGGTTAAACGAAAACTACTCAAAAAAATTCCAGCTGAAATGTCGTTCGAATGTATTTTTTCTCTCGTTCGAACGACCATGTTCGAACGACATTACTAACGATAATTCAGTGTTTAAGAGGCAAATGTCATTTGATATATTGTTCGAATGAGAACTTTTGAACGATTTCATTTGAACAAAACTTCTAACGAGAAAACATAGAGTTGGAATTCAATCTAGTTAGAAATGTCATTCGAACGACCTGGGAATCTCGTTCGAACGAGATCCCATTTTCGTTCGAATGAAAATGCAGAAACATAAAAACTCATTTTCAACTTAAATTTTAAATATAAAACACCCAAAAATATTTTCCAATCTCACATATATATATATATATATATATATATAGTGCATTCATACCTTTTGGAGATCTTGGAAAATGAAACAATGTTGAGGATGCTAAACATGGCACTTGAAACCAGTAATGATGTGTACTATAAATTATAGCCGCTATGTCTTCAGCTTCTTCAAACGTCATAGGCTTGATAGGAACAAACTTGTAACCTATGACTCAAATAGGTTTGTCCGAAATTAAGCCAAAAATACATATGGACTCAATTGGAAATTTGTGTCCTTACACCGTCCGTCATCTATAGTGTGCACCTAACACATGTATTTTAATTTCCTAGTTATGCTACCCTGCCTAACTAGTCTTGTAAATCTTAACATAGTCCAATATGCTAAAAATCTATCCCAATGGTGCTACATGCATGTTACTTTACTTTGTTTATCACATATCTAATCACGTAAGCTATATCATAGTAATTCTCCATTATATTCGAACTGTTATATAATCAATGTAACTATACAAAGTTATAATTTAATGTTCACACATTGGTTTGAGTACAAATATACATATAGCACTCTTATATATCTATATATATATATATATATCATCCTCGAGTTGTCCTCCCAAATTCATTCCCTAATGTGCTATCAGGCACCAAGTTCGTCCCATGCCATCCCGGGGCCATCGGGTCGAAATCTCACCACCAAAAATAAATCGCGAACACATACTGGAGGAGGCCATAAAAATACATTTGTGGGTTATAACCATAAGACATTACCCCACCAGACTCAAAACTCAGCTATCCTCACACATAGATAGTGTTCGTGCAACAATACTATAACTTGGGAAGATGACCCAACACCTGTTGGTCATGCCAGGGTGGACCACCCACTAGGTGCAACCTCCAATGATAGCATAACTAGAGTAGGTATATTCACATATATATCAGTCACATTTACATATATTTAAATATATACACTATTTCACTCGGTGTATATATATATATATACACACACACACACAACTGGCTAACATGCATAATGTCCCTCGTATCACTAGACCATAAATCCCGACTCTACCCCGACTCGCAATTTTTGTCAAGTATTCACTTAGTTATTATCAATTCTCTAACATCACGTTTCTGGCCCATATGTTATCCTAACTAATACCTTAACCAATTTATTCCCAAAATTTTAACCCGATTTCATAGTTATTACCCGAGTACTTTTCACCATAGTATACCCCTAATCTCTTAACCAAAATTTCCCCCCATTTAATCCGAGGTACTTTCTAATCTCCCTTGTATATCTAGAGAAGTTAAAAACCATATCTTGGACTCCATAAAAAAAGTTAAACACCCAACATTCCATGAAAATCACAAAAGTCAAGGAGGACAGTAGAGCAAACCAAACCAGTTCACTGGCTGACCGAACCGATTAGGGAAATCGGTTCAGTTCTACTAGGCTGCCAACTCTATTTTTTTACGAGATTCACCTTTTTCCCTTCAACCTTGGGAGTTATAATCTTCACCAAACCCCTTATATGATTACTACATCAATCCCATACATAAATTTATGGATTTTTGCATATGAATCAACCCAAATGATATCTAACTCATGGGATTATCAATTTATATCAAGAATTGAGCATACTTTCAAACCCTAAATGAAGATTTACTCTTTTATTGCTTAGATCATTCAAGATTGCATCTTTATCATTCCATTCACATTATATCCAACATATAATCATAATAAAACTTCTCTTCGATGATCTCGTTAGTCAAAACCCCATTTTCACATGTTTTCCCACCCAAAATTTGTGTCTTCCTACACAAAATTTCTACACGAATTATATAAAACTACGTTAGGATTATAGTAAGTTAAATACTGGCCTTAATATTGAGGAAATTCTGAGATTCTCTCCTTGATTTATTATCTTAGCAACGTTCTTGAGCCCGAATTGATTTGATCACCCACCAAGATCATTTTTTCTTCAATTCTCTCCCTTCTCTTCTTCTCTTTTCATTTCTATCTCAAAGCTCTAGTCTCTCAAATGGTTGGATGGCTTCCCCCTCCATCCACCTTACCTAAATATTAACCCTAAACACTTCAATTTCCGAAATTAAGTCATCCCTTATGTGTAAACTAACCGGAATACCCTTTTACGGGTCCCGTTTAGCCTAAAAAGTCCCTGGAACCCAATTACAACCCCCAAGTACCTATTTTTGACTATCTCGACCCATTCCGGACTATTGTAACACTCAAAATTAACATTTGAGTTGTCTAACATTAATTTCCATCTCATTCCCAATACGACACTATCCGCGCATCCCGAATGAGATACCGTTAAACCCGACGATTTTTCTCACTTACGATGAAATACTGTTTGACATGTTTTCTTTTAGTTATATCACAAGTAAATGTAATTACACATAAATATTCATACTTTTATATGATAATTAATATTTATTTATTTAAGTTCAATTATCAATTTAATTAAATTACGTGCACACTTGTAATTTAAAAATGCTCCAATATACCGGGTGTTTCATACTTCCCCCCAACAACGGAATTTCTTCCTCAAAATTCAGACATACCTGGCATAAAGAGCTCTAGATACTTTTTTTGCATAGCATCCTCACGCTCACATGTCGACTCATAAGCATTATGATGCCCCCACTGAACACGAAGTAGTGGTAACACCTAGATCAAAGTCCTACTCACTACGACTTAAAATGGCAATAAGTCTCTCCTCGTATAAATGTCTGGCTGCAAGCAATCTCCTCTAATGTCATGCGATGATATACCACATCATACTTGAGGTAACTCCTTGATTACGACACACGAATTGCATCGTAAACCTACAACAATGCCCCAGTAAGACATGCCTATACACATTTGGCCCTACTCTTTTGTGATGGGGGAAGGCCCCACATACCTAGGCGCTAACTTTTATTTTTCATAAACTGCATCATTCCCTTCATGGGAGATATCTGTAGTAACACCTGACTACTCATGTTAAACTTTAAAAATCTTCGGTTACTACACTTATAGTCCAAAATATATATTATTAGCATAGCCTCCAAAATTTTAGTCACCATTATCGTTTACCCATCGGTCTACGGGTGATATGCCTTACTCAAACATAATTTCATCCCCATATCCTCTTGACAACTCTACCATAGGTGGGACACAAAGATCTTATGTTGTTCCAAGAGCAATGCTGGGCGACGCCTCGTTCCGGCTTACTCTCATTCTATAATGAAAAATTGGGCACACTACCCGATTGTTTAATTCACCTGAATTAGTAAGAACTGCTCCATCTCGATCAACTGATCCAAATAACCCATAGGGAATCCTGACCCGTCCGCGACATTGGTAACCTATAATAAAATCAATCGGTATACACTCCTATTCCTTCACTGGAATCCCCAATCATTGCAAAACTTTGGTTGATCTCCTAGAATCAGCCTTCTTCCTCTAACGAGTGATGCCCCTAGAAACAATCATAGCTATGTTTCGCTCCACACCGACCACACGTACTATATTCAACATTATATGGTACAATTTCATCCTCATCTTGGGTACACCAAAAATTATGACCCATTTGTTTGCTCCATAACTGCTCACCTCATAGGTCCTCCTGGTTTGGACAATCTACCTCCTATTGATGCAAAAGCCACCCTCAGAACTGACTGAGTATGACTCTTCTCTACGTTCTAAAACTGTTGGACCCTCTATTGTCAAGAAAGATCCCTTGCATATGTCTTCACAGTCCCTTAACCAGTCTCGGGTGAGATGGTTCTTCCAACTATAAATGCTCATACTATTTTTATAACTCCCCGATCCGGTTTTGGGTTACCATTGGAATAACCCGCATCCAAGTCAAGGTGTTGGGGGGGGGGGGGGGGTAGCTTCAATTCATTTTATTAGGAAAAACATTTTCCTCATTATGCTGAACAAAATTATTTACTAATTTTATCTTGAAAAGGTGACCACTTATCATGGGAAATACGTTAATTTAATAATTTACTCATGAAAAGATTCATCTCAATTAAACCATCAAATAAAGAAAGAAATGCCATGTATTATTACATCATAAAAGTTTAACTTCAAATTACAGTCCAACATTTAAATCAGAGCATAGTAAAATGATAAAGTGTGACACAGAGCCCTAACGTCGGCTAGTACCCTCAGCGGCCTTACCGTCATCCTTTCTCGAAACTCCACCTGACACACCGGGGGGGGGGGGGGGGGGGGGAGGTTACAAAAAGGGTATAAGCAAAATGCCCAGCGGGGTGGGAAATACTAATCCATAATTTTATAAAAAAAATACTATACATATACGATGTATTTTAGTATTTTTAAAAACAATAACCTTCTTTTTATGTGTTAATGCACTTACATTAACCTTCTTTTTATGTGTGCCGTGCTAGGGAATTGATTAATTCCAATTATGTTACCATGTAGTTATTAATGAATTATTCTCACTCATTACCACAAGTTCAAGATTTTTCTCATTCATTACTTATCATTATCTTTGGTATTCTTCCAATACCCCACGGTTCTGCGGACTCTTCACCACTGGCACCATGTCGCCATATGCTACTGCAGTTGGTTTGAGGTCTTTCACCACTCGGGACGTCATGACCTTCTTAATTATTTCCCAGAGTCATCTAGATATTCACTTATATTTTCATGAATTACATTATTCTCAATGTTCACGTTATTCTTCCAGTGTTATATTTTAATTTAATTAATATCCAATATCCCTATAGAACCGAGGAGGCTATCTAATGTTAACAGCGTAACATTACCACACTAATTTCATCGTTCTTCACTTTTTTTTCATAAGAAATGCACTATTACACTTTTATATCCATAAATTTATTTTCTTAGCATTTTCTAAGCTTTTCTAAGTAAAGAACACCATTTTTCACCAGTTTCCCCTTTAATTACCAAATCTGCCACTAATTCATTTTTATATTAAAGAAAACACCTTTCAAAATGGGTTTTTAGAATAATAATATTTCTTCATTAAACTTTAATGTTCCTATAAAATTTCTACCCATTTTTATGATGATTTAACAACTACTAATACAAGTTTTAATAAATGTTCAAAAATTAAGATTTATGGGGCTTTCTTCTATATTTCACCATTTAAGCTAACTTTTTAACAAGATTAAAAAGTGTGTTGTTTTTTAATAAATTATTTAAAACATGTTTATATTATTTTATTTCAACATTAATCAACTTAAATAGCAAAAGGGTAGATCACTGCATGTCTTAATACATGAAAATGGCTTCTACCTAAGAAAACCCACCAAATGCGACATACATGTTCATATTCATGTAGTATCTCATTTTCATCATTTTTCTTGCAAATCTTAAGCTATAAGCATATATGTGAACTAATATTAACATTCTGAAAATTTTCAAATCATTCTCAGTTCATATTTTTAACATAAAATGAAATGGGTTTTTGTCACACTAGAAAATACATAAGATTAACTTTACGCAGCATGAATACTACTTTCTACACATGGATTAAAGATTAAAAAGATAAGTTAAGTGAGGAGAAATGTACTATCCCACCCCGTTAAATTAGTTAAATTATAAGTTAATGATAATTGAAGAGGAGTTAGGTGTAATATGGAAGTATTGTGGGTAAAAGTTGGAGATAAAAAAAAATAGGGTCGTTCAAATGACATGGGATGTTATTCAAATGTCAACTTGAAGGTCGTGAGATACGTCATCCCAAGTCATTTGAACGACCCTGCATCTCGTCACAATCCCAAGTTGTTCGAGTGATATAGACTTGTCGTTTGACTGAAGAGAGTCAAGAATTTTATATCAGATGCCCTTGTACATTGTCACGCTTTGGGCCATTGATTTTGTGTGTTGTCGAGCCAGATAAGTTTAGCAAGGGTAAAATGGTATTTTTTGGGCTTAAGGGGTGTTTTATAAGGGTTTCTTGGTTTCATTTGGGTTTATTATTGTTAGGAGAAGATAAAAGAAGAAAGAGAGAGTGAGAGAGAAATAAAAGAGGTGGGTGGTCTTCCACCACCACCCACCACCAAATCAACACTCCTCCACCTTAGACCACCACAAAATCGCCACTTTCAAGATGTCTTCTTCCACATTTGGACCAAAAACACCCATTTCAACCATGGTTGAAGAAGAACCTCAAATTTTGGAGTTTTATTTGGGGGTATTCCTTGGAGAAGATGAAGTGGGTCTTGCATTGGATCTTAGGAGGAAGCATTTGGTAACTCCTTGAGTCCACCTTTCAAGGTGGGGGTTGCTCCTCCTACACCAACACCACCATTAGAGCCATTAGAGGTGGGTAACCTTACTCTTAGTGTAAGAATGTCCGTTTTTTACATTATAGTCTTGTATTTTGACTATTTAAGTAAGGTGTATTTAGTTTAATGGTATATTTGTTGTGTAAGAAGACAATAATTTTTTTTATGGAATGAAAATGTTGAGAAAAATGTTATTTTGTTAAAAATAAAGGATGGATAATTATTTCAAGGTTTTGAAATAATAAAAGTTGATGTTTTATGAAAATGGTGTATTTTTTAGTAATTTTGATGAAAAATACTTTATGGGATAAAATGTTTGCAAATAATGTGACTTTGTTGAAAAATGATATTTTGTTGAAATGAAAGAATAAATAAATATTTCAATGTTATGGAATATTAAAAAAATGGCATTGTATGAAAATGGGCAGTTTTAGAAATATTGGTGTTAAACATTTTATGAAATAAAATATTTGGGGTTAAATGTTTACTTGATAAATATTTGGTGAAAAATATGCTTAAACGATGTAGTAGGATTTTTGAGTTCAAAATCAATCTTCTCATGCATATAAACTTGTAGTATTTTGATATAGAATGTATAAACAAGTTTAAAGAATATTTTGTTGGGTTTAAACAAGAAATAATAAAAGTTGCAATTTAGTCTTCAAAGCATGTGTAATTAGGACTAAAAGACATATGTGTATGAAGTTAAACTTGAATGAAGTAGTAAAGAAATGTGTACTTGGGAAAATGTTGATAAAAAGTATAATTTAGTGTTAATGGGTAAACATGGAATAGTTAGTGAGTGTAACTTACTAATGTTGTGAGATATTAACACTTATTCACATATAATAAAGAGAGGATATTCGTGGAGTACCAGTTCAGTGTGCCAAAAACAAAAAAAAACATCCCTAATATTAAAGCATATGCAATGGAAATTCTCAATAACCTTTGCCAAATTCAATTGACATTCTTCCACTTCGAAGCATATCTACAAAAACAAAAAATGAATCTGATAAAATAAAAGTAGCTTCTTATAGGTATAAGAGATTAAAAGAAGAGCTGGAGCTGGACATTTCAGGTGCATAGTGTCTTACAAACTTGAGGAAAAACCATACAATTAGAAAGGAAGGTTGCTTCCATGGTTGATAGCATAAACATGTCAATATTGTTTTATACACGGAGAATTAAATGACATCACTATTTATTTATGCATAAAAAGAAATTAGTAGAAACATGAATGGGGACCAAAGGTCAAATAAGCTTAAATAAACCCTATAAAAAACCTAGTGTGGATTCGCTTGAGGACTTCAAGAAGAGTAGCAAGAGCTCCCTCACCTGCCCTTTCAACACTACTCAGCTCAAAAACTGATTTATAACTGAATCCAAAATGTCAACAACTTGAAACAAAGAAATGATATCTTTCCATTATCATCAAATTGTCCTTATGCTTCCCCTGTAGCTACATTTATCAACAATACCAAATATCTTTAGCTTTACAACATAATGAAGCACAACTAATAAAAATTACTAAGTCCCCCTGAATTGTCAAAAAGTATAGAAAAAAGTATTTTTGACTCACAAATTAGTGGATCACATAATTTGGAGAATCGATTGAATTAAAAAATCCACTTCTAGTGAAATTAGTGGATCACATTATGGTATGATCCATCATTTTTCTCAAAACTCTCATAGTTCAGACCATTTTTAACACCTGTGTAGCAACAAACACCAATGATTACACTAATCCGAATGTTATTTATGGTCTAAGGGATAATTCACACTAAAACCTTGTACATCCTAATATTACTCTCATAAAAACTTAAGATCTTCTTGACCAAGATCAAAAGTGAAATCAGAACGAATCAACAAAGGTTTGATGATCTATATAAACTGATTAGTATCTCCATGAACCATAAAAGAAATCTTATCAATTGTTGTCATATAATAAGGCATTCTAAAATTTGATATGGAAAAAAAGCAACTCGCAATTGCCTTTTAAACTTCGATAACACCCTATAGATATAGCCCATGCCACTGACACGGCTAAAACTATTATGGGGTACAAATGACACTAACATATGAATTTGATGTCTACACAAAGATCGTGATGTTTTATGGATACAATAAGGGATACACGCCTAATCCAAGACATCACAATATCAACCCTAAAAACATACAAAACTATCAAATTTGAAAAATCTGAAAAATAATCTTAGATTGGAAAACACATAGTTTGAGGATACACACCTAGTCTAAGCATAACATTAAGATAAAGAAAGTTATTACAAAACAATATATTGGTAATCTACCAACAATGATTTTGTAATCTACCAACAATAGTTTGGTAACACAAAGTTTATATAAGTGTTACTTAACCTACCAACATAGTGAAAACTACACACCTAGTCCAAGCATAACATTAAGCTAAAGAAAGTTATTATAAAATAATAGTTTGGTAATCTACCAACAATAGTTTCGTAAAACAAAGTTTAAATAAGTGTTACTTAATCTACCAACATAGTGAAAATTGCGACAAATAATGATAGAAGGGGAAAATAATCTCAACTAACCTAAACTTACAAGTCAAGAACACTATGATGCTTAAAATTTTTTATTTAGCCTATCTACAATGGTCAAAACAACACTAAAAAGAGAGAGACAAAACCATACCTGGAAAATGACCCGAAATATTGCTAGAAAGTTATATTAGTTGCTAGATCTACAAAACCAAATGCTCAAAAATTAATATGAAAAACCTTAAAAACTCATAAATTCTCCCAATATAAATTGAAACCAAAATATTTAAAACTACAACAGTAACAAAATTAGATGCAAAAAAGTAAAAAAGAAAATATAAGGAGAGAGAATAAATAGTATACCTGAAATCGGGGATTGGATCTGCAAAAAACAAACTAACCATGAAACCAAAACGAAGATGGAAAAAAACATGATTATCAATAGTGCCTTTCCATAGATCTGGAATAAAAATTAGGGTTAGTTATAAAAAAACACAACCTAAGAACGTAAAATCCACGAAATCCAAAGAAAAGAGACACAAACCGAACCTTGACATGGGAGGTGAGAGGTGAGTGATTACTTGTAACATCCCTCGCTTTTGAGATCCTATTTTATATTTATTATCTAGGCATAGTAATAAGGATATAAAATGTTCGAATGTGGAGTAAGTATTAATTTAGTGAAGATAAGTCAATATTTACTATGATGTTGCATATTTACCTTATGTGTAGGTAAATATCACTATGATGTGTTTTATTATGTCATAAAATTTAAAATGACATTTTGACTTGATAATGAAACCGTAACTTAAAATGAATTATGAAATTTCCAAATGATATTTTGGATGGCGTACTTAGTTCTGGGAGGTGCGAGACAGTCAAATTGTGTGCCATATTGTATTTTGAAGTTTTGGTCACTTTTGACTGGTTTTAGTTTAAATGTGTAGTTGCGTATTAATCTATCGCAATCATTATTATTTAAGTTGGTAATTATGTATTAAGTCACGTTTTATGTCTTGATTAAGTCACTATTCCCTTAATTGTATCCTTAAGCCTAAAGAGAGAGAGATAGAGAAGAAGAAAACCTAAGGAGAAATAAAGAGATTGAAGATTTGGTGATTGTTCTTGTATTCATCTCAATAAAAGTTGAAATTTGCAACCTTGAGGCAAGTTTTCTACTTGCTACTATGTGATTTAAGTTGAATAAGTAGTATTGATAGTTGTGGGATTATTTTGGTTTAAGAAAAATAGGGCTTTTTGTTGGAATTATGGGCTTTTGATCCTTGGAGGTTGATTTGATTAGATATTGGTGTAAACTATGGTTGGTTGATGCATTTAAGTTCAGTTGGTAGTAATAAATGATTGAGGGGTTTTGTTGTTGGAAGACGAAAGGGATTCTAGGTCTGCTATGACCGGTAGACCGCAGGTCCAGGACCGGTCGACTGGGTCTTCGGGGGAGGGCACACTGCTTTCCTATCAAAGTCTAAATTTTGTAGTGTGGTCGATCGTGGTCCGTGATCGGTTGAACGACCCTTTCTACCTAGAATTTCTGCTTCTTTTCGTAGACCAAATTTTGAGATGCGGTCGACCGCGGTCTCAAGACCGGTCGACCGGTCCCTTATTTTTCAGTCTTATACTTTATTTTTGTTTCCTAGGTTTCTTCTTTTCAATAGGGACTAGGAACCTTCTTGTATGAAGTAAACTTAGATTTTTAGAGTTTTAGTTGAGTTTGGTCGTTTCCCTAGAGTTGAATGGGTTCACTTGGGGTTCATTCCATGGGTGCAAAGAGTGATGTTTAGGCATTACTCTTCATTTTACAAATTAGTAGGAATTAAGAGTTATAAGCCCATATTTGGAGACGTTAGGGGCCCTATTGAGGTATATAGCATCTTGGGGACTAGTAAGAGTTTGGTGATCATTTGGAGATTAACTCGGGACTTAAATATGATGAAAATGAATAAGAAATATTCAAGGACTATGGTTTCAAATAAAATGAAACATACATGTGATTAATGAAAATGATAATGAGATTTAATCGGTAAATGTTAATTTACTTAAACACACCTCTTTAAATGCTATCATAAGGTAAGATCGCGCATAAGGTGATGTCCCCTGGCTAGTGAATGCAGGGAGACTATAGTCCTCGACCATATGCAGGATTTTTATATGTTTTTTTGCGCTAGTGAGGTAATTACGGGTGTGGTTATGACTCACTCAAAGGTATATGGCCACTTCCCGACATGCGTTAGGTGCCCAGGTTGTCTTGTATAGATATGCCCTGGAAGATAATAGTTATTTAGGGGGGAGCCCAGTGGGGAAACTCAGAGGGCGATCTTAGAATCGTTATATGTATAAGAATATAACCTTTCTAAATCAAGTGGGACTTGATATATGTGCATTATGATAAGAAAATATGATGGTAATTATAATCCTTTTAAGGAATGGAAAGTGAAAAGATATGTGAAAATATGATGGTAATTAGATTCCTGTTAAGGAATGGAAAGTGAAAAGATATGTGGAATAATGATGTAAAATTGTATTCCTGTTAAGGAATGGAAAATGAAAGGATATGAGGAATAACGATGTTTAACTTTATTCTCTTGTTTAAATAATAACTGTTAGAATCATTCAAAACTTCTTATGTTATAATTGATGATTAGGTTGTTATATTTTCATCTACTTCATTCACGTTAACTATTCATATCTATCATGCTTCTTATTCTGTTGGGAATCATATATAAATCGGGCCCTGACCCGTTCCTTTTCCATGTTGTGCATGTTGTTGTATCCGCTCAGGTACTCCTTCGCAAGGGCGCCCGTTGTGATATTCCTATTCCAATACTTTTGGGGAGTTGTATGATTTTACGGATTATTACAGGATGTTTTGTTAGACGCTTTCAATTTTTTGAATTCTAGATACGATCGGGTCTTTCTTTCGGGCGTGTAGCCCAAACTTTTGTAATTGCTTAATGGATGTATTATGTAAATTATAGACTGTTGTAATACCTTGGATGTAACTGTTGATCGACAGCTTATTCGATCCTTTTATTGTATGTTGTTTTGGAATTTATATATGTTCCTTTGGAATTCCACTTTCTTATCGGATTGGGTTGTTTAAATTTACTTTTCCTTAATTTGTGTTTACATTAAAATTTGGCAACCCGTTTTCTGATTTATTGGGTGGTTTTCTCGTATACCTATTTTATTTTATGGTGCTGAGAATGATTTCCATCCATGATTTCCGTTATGTTGAGGTATCGGGCTGGCCACCCCTTATTTCGGATTGCGGGTTGTCATATTACTGAGAGTTGAAGGAGCGGTGGAGGCAGAGGCGGAGGTGAAGGGAGGCGAAGAAGAAGGTTGATTTGTGAGGTGGAGTGAATGCGGGAGGGATTTTATTGAAAGGGGGAAAATACAAAATGAGAGAGAATGAGAATGACGGTTAGGGTTTGGCCAAAAGAGATTAATGTGAGAAATGATCTCAACCCTTCATATTTGAGTGATGTGGAACTCATCCTGACCACAAAGTGTCGTCCCATCTTATGAATAGTGAAAACACCATTGTAACATTATATATATATATATATATATATATATATATATATATATATATATATATATATATATTAAATCCAGGCTACCAGTGTACTACATCCATACACAAGCCTAATACGAACAATTCTATAATCCGACTTGATATTTAAATAATTTTGCACAATTATTTATTTATTAATGAAGTTGTATCACCCAACTAGATTACCCGGACTATCTCTCTTGGCCCGAAATCTCGTCATGTAGAACTTATTCTTCAGTCCTACATATTACGGTTAACACCTTTTTTATATTAGAATATTCTTTAATTTATTATGTATCCCTATAATAAATTAGCTCGATCAAATCCGGGCCTAAATGCTCGTAGCACTCGTCCAAATTTCACCCAAGTCCATATCCCAACTCTAAATTTAATTAACCATACCTTAATTAATTTATTAAAAGAGTGACACTCAACCAAAATGCTCAAACTCACTCCTTGGACCCGTATTCCAATGTCATCCGAAATTTCCATTGGAATTCGTTCATATCTTTTCGAGTGTTGTTCATCCTAAACACTCTAAATCCATACCCCGAATTCCTTACCATCAAATTACAAGGTAGAAATATTGTTCCTTAATATTTTTAAGAGTCCTACACTCACCTATGGACATCCCTAAGTAATCTAGATTTGATTTCTCACAAAGAATTTTAGTTTCGGACACCCTTCAGTAATAAAATCATAACTAATTAAAAAAAATAGAAAAATACGAAACTGGCGGCCACGCATTCGTAACGGAAAGATCTATCTCCATGTCCAAAGACATGATCGTTTGAATGAGATAACCCACTCGTTCAAATGAGATACAATCTCGTTTGAACGAGTTGTACTGTCGTTCAAACGAGACACCAGGTCGTTATCGTTGCCCATAAAACTCATTTCCGCCATTACACTTTTTAAACCTTCATTTCTGCACATATTTTACCCCAAAAACTTCCAAGATTCATCCTCAATCCACCCGTTTTCTTTTCTCAATCTAACTACATCATATACACAAATTGGGGAATCAAAATCCACATATTCTTATTATCTTTACATATTTTTAAATCACAACAATGAAATACCCAAATTAAATGTATAACTAACCCTAACATATTAATCAATTCACACCTTCTTTAATATGAAATAGGAAAAATGCAATTAATCAAATTCAAGTTAAACCACCTGCCTTAGGGTTAGTAGAATCAAATTCCTTGATGAAGATGATGGGTCGATTCAAGGGTCTCCTCTCTTGTTCTTAGATTAATCTCCAAAAATCTCCACTAGTTGCTCTCTTCTTTAGCACTCCTAAATTTAGTCCTCTAAAAATGAATTAAATTTCCCTCACCCATTCTCAATTAGGGTTATTAATTCTAATCCCGTTTTTGGGCTTATGGGCCTTCTAAAAATGGCCAAAACACTTATTTGGGAGCTCAAATGGGTCTAAAAAGGTTCTGACACCTATATTATACCTATGGACACTCTTTTCCAACTATTTTGACCCATCCGGACTCAACCGTGCACTCTGAATTGCCATCCGAACTAACTTATAACATTCTCCAAATTCTTGACCTCAAAATGCGCCACAAAATAGTCCGAATAATTAATCCTCAATTCGCTAAATTAATAAATTCCTCAAATTTAAAAATTTCCCAAATTACGAATTTAATTCCTCCCAATAAAAATTATTTTTTTCTCCCAAATGTAATTTAATTAAAGGTCCTTGAATTTACGAGGTGTTACATGTTGAAGCAACGTTTTTTGTTCAGCAACATTCTAAGCATGTTTTTGTGTTTTAAGCATGTTTTCAAGGTATGTTATCATGATTCCTTTAACTATTTTCAAACTGAACTGGGGAGTGTATACATGGTCAGTTATCCATATAAACGTTTTTTGTTCAACAACATTTTTTTTTCAAAGTAGCTTATGGTTAACTTATCTTGATTTCAAACATGTATACACTGATCGATGAAGTGTATATACACGGATAAAACCATCTTTGTATTACAAAGGAAAACGAAAAGGCTATCCATGTTCTAACTGGTAAAACTTATAAATGAAGTGCATATACCATATAACTTCTTTCAATTATACCCTATAATCCATGTTCAAATATGAAGCATGTTTTCAAAGTAGCTTATGTGTATTATGTTTTAATAGTTATAACATTTGGACATGTATAGCTCACAAACGTTTTTGCATTGGACAATGTTTCGCATTTTTAGAAGGGTGGAAGGGTAGGTTTTATTTTCATTTGGATCCAACAAGGGAGGTTTGGTTCTGTTAGTTTTGATTCCTTTAATTTCATTCATGGGTTTGGTTCTATTAATTTCTTTGATGTTTTGAACATGAATTCTCCTACACTTTCTTCTGACCATACTATAAAGTTATCTCACGAATATTTCTTCTAACGTGGAACTTTACTTTTGTAATAACCAGAGATTTTTGGCACATTAATTTAATTATTTTTGGGAGAAATAAATATTATTTTAATTGGAGAATAATTAAATTGGCATTTGAGGTCAAAAGTTGAGGATGTTAGAAAGTATTTCGAATGGTGATTCTGAGTGTGCGGTTGATTCCGTAAGGGTCAAGATAGTTGAAATGACTCTACTTGGGTCTTATGTGGGTTCCAAAATATTTTAAGTTCGTTTGGCTCGAATTAAAGTAATCGAGTTATTTAAAGTGTGTATTAGCATTTAAAGTTGAGTATTTTGGGAGATAAGGCTTAAAAGCCTACGGGAGAAACAAATCTCATTTGATATTAAGAGAAATCCCTGGAAAGAAAGAGAGGAGAAGAAAGGAAGAAGAAAAGAGGAGAGAAAGAGGAGAAAAGCTTGGGAATTCCGAAAAATTCGTGATTTCGAGGGCGAATCAGACTCTACAACTTCGAGGGCCAATTTATAACCCAATTAGTCAAATCTTAACACTTCTACAGATTTATAACTCCAAATCAATGTAATCCCCAATTTATCATGAACACAAACCCTAACATATTAATTGATTCTAACCTCCTTTCATATGAATAGGAAAATGCAAATTAACAATTGAAAATTAAACCACTTGCCTTAATTTGTAAATCAAAGCCTTTGGATGAAGATGTTGGATTCAAATCAATGATCTCCTCTTGTTCTTGAAGCAATCTCCTAAAATCCCAAAATTCTCTTATAATGGCTCTCCTCTTAAGATCTCCCCAATTTCAGTCTTCTAAAATGACTTTAAGTTTCCGTACCCCTTCACAACTAGGGTTAAAAACTCTAAATCCATTTTTGGGCCTACGGGCCACCTAAAAAGGGCCTAATATATATATATAGCCACTCAATTCAGACTATTTTGACCCTACCGAACTCAACTGTGCTGTCAAAATTGACATCCAGATAATCTACAACATCTTACAAATTTAAGATCTCGAAATGCGACACAAAATTGTCCAAAATAATTAATCCTCAATTTGTCGAATTAATAAATTCCTCAAATTTAAAAAATTCTCAAATTATGAATTTAATCCTTCCACATCAAAGAAATTCTTTTTCTCCCAAAATATTATTTAATTAAACGTCCTTGAATTTATGGGGTGTTACACAGTATGGTTATGATCGACAGACTTAAGACCAAGACCGCCTCCAGTTTTGGTGTTCATTTTGGGTTCGGTAGTAAGATTTCAATACATTTTCTAGGTTGAGATAGATACTCATGGAGCTTGATAGTACGTCTGCGATTTCGCATCTAGCGATGAAATACTCGAAGGGATTGTCGCTACATATATAGAGAGCGATATATACGTATATAATTGGTGTGTGTAAGAACATGTTTTTTAAAAATGTCCCTATAGAACCTAGGTATTTCTTTTTTATCCAAGATCATAACAAGTATGTCGGATATCGCTACATTCGTCTTGTCCTAACACGATCTTCCATGACGACCTCAATCTGAATCCAAAGTTTCATGCACCCATCATCTTCAAACGTGCATCATGCCATAACAACATGCAACATGCAAACGTGCATCTTCATCCTCTCTCATTATCCCCACTACTCTAGAAGGTATAATGTTTAATTTGGAGTTTTTAATGTTTACGTATTTATTTGGTAATTTTATAAGATGTTTTTTTCATCAAAATAAGTAGGATTTTCTATGTCAAAATTAATTTTTAAACACCTATTGGCGAACTTAGAAAAATATTTTTTTGACGCTTCAGTCGTTCAAACAACTAAACCATGTCGTTCAAACGGCAGGCTGATGTCATTCGAACGACACTTCAAGCGACATCGCATGTCGCGAGAAGCTATCTTGATTTGTGGATCTAACGATCCCATACTGTTTTGTGTTTTAATTGTTCATTAGAAGGTTATGCGATCCAAGGATCAAGCTACATCACATGTCGTTCGAGAAACATGCCTATGTCGTTCGAGCGATCCAGTCGACTTAACGTTTTTATAAATACCTACTTCCATGATCAAATTTTTGCAAGTCGTTCCAACTCCATTTTTCTGTAGACCTGTTGCGAAATGAACACTTCATCTTTTAGGTTTTAAACCACTTTTAATTCACCAAATCATCCCATATCTCCATTACTGACTGTTTGAAGATCTTGCGGGATCTCTTGCCGACGACAATGAATCTATGTCTGCGGGTATTCACGTGTCACAACAAGTTGTATTTCTCTGTATTTGTATGTCTTGGTTTAAAAAATATAGTGAAATAAAAAGGTTTTGCCACTGCTGGGGATTTTTCCTCAATACCGTCTTATGTGATTGTGTGTCTTGCATGATATATATATATATATATATATATATATATATATATATATATATATATATATATATATATATATATATATATATATATATATATATATATATATTCAATCACATTTAGAATCATGTTAGGGTTTAATTAAAACGGGTTCTAAAATTGGAATTTGATTAAATAAGTTTATACATTGAACAAAGTGCACTCTAAAATTGGTATCAGAGCCAATTACATAATTTTACGGTTTAATTTTTTCTACAAAGAGAAATTAATTTTTGGAAAATCGCATAGTTCAATGGAAAACTTATATAATCAGGTGCCAATTTTTGACAGGACAAACTATGCATATTTGAAAGCTCGTATGAAATCTTCTTTAAAGGCCATAGATGAACGTGTCTGGATTGTGTGAGAAAGAGGGTCGACTCCTCCCTCCGTCACTGTAGATAATGTGAAAAATCTTAAACCTATAACTGACTGGACTGAGCATAAGTTTAAATGGAGCATATATAATTCTTGTGAGCTAAGTGCAATTTCTGGAGCCGTCACACTCGACGAGTTCCGACACATCATGATGTGTACCACATCAAAGGAAACATTGGATATTCTTCAACTTACCCATGAAGGCACAAATTCCGTTAAAGAATTTAAATTGAAAAATTTCACTACTCAATTTGAAACAATAATCATACCTAAATCTGAAAGTTTTGACGAATTTTATGCATGTTTATCTGATATTGTCAACACTGGTTTCAATCTTAGTGAACATATTCTTGATGCACGAGTAGTTAAAAATATTTTGAGATCATCACCTAAGAGTTTTATTCCCAAAGTCACTGTGTTAAATTCATTAGGAAACTTGAATAATCATAAGTTAGAAGAACTAGTAGGAGACCTCCAAGCATATGAAATTGACATGTTTACTAAAGATATTAAATTTAAAGATAAAGGGATAGCACTTAAGGCCGGGCTAGAAAAAATGAGGAGTCAACTATAAAGAGGGTAGATTCATTTAAACGGAGAGATGAATAAACATCGGACTCTGAGTTTGATTTTGATTTAGGCGATTTGGCTTTCTTTGCAAAAAATTTTAAGAAATTTCTGAAATTAAAAAATAATGGCAATTAGAATTGTGAGAAAAATAAATTTGGAAAGAAGTTTGATAAAGATAAAAATCACATGCCTAAGAGAGAAGAAGAGAGACATTAAGAATGTGGTGGTAGAGGTCATAAGGCTTTTGAGTCTCCAACTAGGTTGAAACATGAAGGCAAAGGCAAAGCTTCTTTAAAGTTTGTGTTTCCTTGAGAGAGAGAGAAAAAAGTTTACGTTAAGGGAGATAGAGTTTGTGTAGAGAGAGAAAGTTTGTTTGGAGAGAGATGGAGAGACTGTTTAGAGAGAGAGAGTATCTTTGAGAGAGAGAAAGGTAACTTGACCAATCAATTGGATAGTCTTACAAGTGACCTCCTTGCGTCCGTGGAGGCTCGGAAGAAACTTGAAGCCCTTGTATCCCAACTCACTCATGACCTGGAGAGAGACCAGGAGGTCAAGGTAAAGATAGATGATCGATCAGGAAAGATAGGAAAGATTCTCCCCGGCCTCGACTTAGGTTTTTGTGAAAGGCAGGGAATAGGTTTTGATGGTCCTTCCACATATCATATCGTACTGGAACTGGTTCCTAACTTTACAACGAATCCATATGGCTAGCAAGTAAAACCACAAAGAATATTTTGGACAAGAAAAGAAAACTAAGGTCGGCCTAAGACCATGTAATTTTGTTCTTACTGCAAGAGAAAAGTGCACCTGAGTAAGTTTTGCTACAGTCTGGATCAGACTAGATGTATATATGCTCCGCCATGTCACACTAGTAAGATTACTAGTCTTAGAGAGTAGGTTGAGTTTCAAGTCACCACTTCTCACGGCTTGATGGAGGTATTCCAACAGATGTCTTTGTCGTTAGTGGATGCTTCCAACATCCTGACTAGAACAAACAACAACAAGGGTCAAAAAAAGGTTATCATATCTTGGGTGCCTAAACATAACACAAAAGACCTTGTTGTCAATGTTTCTCTTAAAGCTAAGAATTCTTCATAGTGGTATTTTGAATGCGAGTGCTCCAGGCACATGAAAGGTGACGTATAATTTTTCTCTTACCATGAGGATTGTAAAGAAGGTAAGGTCACCTTTGAAGATGGGAGTAGATCTAGCATAGCAGGATGACATACAGTAGAGATACTTGAGTTTCCTATGCTAGAGAATGTCTTATACATCAAAGGTTTGAAAGTAAACCTTCTCATCATGAGCCAGCTGTGTGATGTTGAATTTGCAGTAAAGTTTGATAAGAACGAGTGCAACCTTTATGATCAAGCCGATAAACTTCTATTGCTAGGTGTGGGGACATAAGATAACTATTATGGGATTGTGTCAAAGTCCTCATTTTTTTGCAATAGCACCACGATCACTCCTATGGATCTGTGGCATCAACATCTTGGTCACGTTAATTTCATACATTTAGAGCGTCTAGATAAGAAAGACCTAGTACGTGGCTTGCCATCTCTTGGGAAGTCAACTTTCGTGGTTTCTGGACCTTTTCACTTAGGAAAACTAGTTTGTAGTCCCCATCAAAAGTCAAACTCCATTACCACATCACACGTGCATGAGTTGATTCACATGGATCTTATGGTTTCTACTTGCACTGAGAGTCTGGGTGGTAAGAGGTATCCTTGTGATCGTAGATGATTTCTCTAGTCATTCCATAGTAGGTTTTCTGAGAGAGAAATCCAATGTTCTAGAGTTTCTTACGACCAAGTTTCATGTCCTGTAAAATCAATATGGAGTCATTATCAATAGAAAGTATAGTGACAACGACATTGAATTTAAGGAAGAAAAAGTGGATCTTTACTGTAATAGCCTTGGGATCAAACATGAATTTTCGATTGTGAAAAATCCTCAGCAAAATGGGATTGTTGAGAGGAAGAATGAGACGATTCAGGAGATGGATGGATCTATGCTTCTAGGTTGTCGAGTTTTTAAGAGATTTTAGGCAGATACGGTGTCTACCACATGACACACGATGAATAGGGTTAACTCCATCCACGCACACTTCAGATGCCTTATGAATTGTGGACAAGAAAGAAACCCAACCTTTCATATTTTCGTCTGTTTGGGAGTAAATGCTTCATCCTTAGGGATGGAGAGAAATTAGGAATGTTTGAATCCCAGAGCAGAGAGAGGTTATTCATCGTCCAGTAGAGCAGACCGAATTTTTAACCTAAGCAGCTCTAAGGTTATGGAGTTAATAAACGTCACCGTGCAAGATGACGAACTGCCGGTGTTTGTTGACCCTAGCCTTTTG
The DNA here is from genome assembly GCA_949130495.1 of Sambucus nigra. Lineage (NCBI taxonomy): Eukaryota > Viridiplantae > Streptophyta > Magnoliopsida > Dipsacales > Adoxaceae > Sambucus > Sambucus nigra. The sequence goes on along the minus strand of OX422224.1, from coordinate 62,607,400 downwards.
TGTCAGTATGACACACTTCCTTGTGATGATCCCTTAGTCCCTCACACACCCAGAGAGTACCCTAATCCTATCTTAGGGGACACACCTGTGTGGATTCAAAAAATTTATGACCCTACCACCACTATAGGAGATCCCACCTTAAGGGTCAAGACTCGTTCTCAACTAGAGAATGTCGTTAGATTTTTGTGCTACACATCCATAGTCGAGCCTAAGAACCACAAAAAAGCACTCAAGGATGAACACTAGATATCCACTATGCAGGAAGAGTTGCTTTAATTTAGAAAGAATGATGTCTAGGAACTTGTCCCCCAACCTAGTGAGACGAACGTTATTGGTACTATGGGGATCTTCAAGAATAATATGGATGAGAATGGTACCATTATCCAAAACAAGGTTAGGTTGGTCGCTCAGGGGTACACATAAATTGAGGGTGTAGAGTTTGAGGAGACATTTTCTTCTGTTATGAGGCTTGAGTCTGTCCGTTTACTACTCACCATGGCATGTCATATGCGGTTCAAGTTATATCAGATGGATGCTAAGATTGCCTTTAAGAATGGCATTCTATAGGAGGAGGTTTATATGGAATAACTAAAAGGGTTTAAAGACCCTAAGCACCCTGATCACGTCTACTATCTAAGGAAAGCCCTGTATGGTTTGAAGCAAGCACCCCGTGCTTAGTACAAGAGGCTTACTTCCTATCTCTTAGTCTGTGGATTCAAGCTAGGGGGAGTTGATAGGAAGTAGTTCATTAGGAGGGGATATGGTGCTATTTTTGTTGCCCATGTCTATGTGGAAGACATAGTCTTTGGATCCACGCGTTCTCGCCATGCTCAGGACTTTGAGTAGGAGAGGAAGAGTGAGTTTGAGATAAGAATGATTGCTGAGCTTACATTCTTCCTTGGTCTCTAGGTTCGTCAGCCAGAGGATGGGATATTCATCTCCCAATCCAAGGATGGTAGCGGCCTCGTGAAGAAATTTGGTTTAGAATCCGCTAAGCATGCACGTACCCTGATGAGTACCTCAACAAAGCTGATTAAGGAAGCTGTAGGTAAGGACCTAGAGCAAACCTTGTATCGGAGTATGATAGGTAGTCTTTTGTACTTGACTTCTAATTGTCCCGATATCACCTTAAGTGTTGGAGCTTGTGCAAGATATCAGGCATCCCCAAAAGAGTTTCACTTTCTCTCTCTTAAACATATTATCAAATACGTGAGTGGGACTCTCTCATATGACATTTGGTATTCCTTTGATATCGATGACCGTTTATTCGCCTATTTGGATGTCGATCTAAGTGAGGATGTAGATGGATGTAGGAGAACTTCTGGTGGGTGTTTCTATTTTGGTTATGCTCTTGTCTCTTGGTTGAGCAAGAAGCAAAACTCCATCTCTTTGTTCACTTCGAAGGCTGAGTACATAGCCATCGGTAGTTGTTTCATGCAACTCTTGTGGATGCAGTAGATGTTGGAGGATTATGGGATTTCATAGGAAATCGTGACTATTTCCGTTGATAACAGGAGCGTGATACACATATCCCGTAATCCAGTCCAACATTTGTGCACAAAGCACCTTAAGATACGCGAGTACGATGTTGTATCCTTGAGTTTTGTGTCTATCGATCTTCAGTTAGCCGACATTTTCACGAAGCCTTTAGATTTGAGAGTCTTAGGAAATCTTCAGGAATTTGCACAGTTGAATGAGGGTTTGTTACCATGTCTAGTATATGATACACTTTTCATGCTCATATCATTTGGTTCCTATTGCTAGACTGTATCATTTGTATCATTTTTGTGTATTATTTTTTACTTCATATATTTTTGAAAAACCCAAAAGATTTTTGTATTTGAAATTTTTTTGAAAAATACAAAAAAAAATCTATTTTTTAGAAAAATTGAAAAGTCAAAAAGATTTTCGGTTAATAAATTTTTGAAAAACACAAAAATATTTGTGTACTTCCTTTTCACCTTATATGGATAGACATTTAGGATGTCCAAAATCACAATATCATTTCATATTCCGCGTGACTTATCGATAGTGATCTAAGACACTACATCATTTCATTCTTGTGCCCTATAGTGTTTAGGAGTCATTGAGATGCGATTAGTGATATCTTCCTACATGTTTGGATCATTTTATCCTTTAATGCACACATGCATGAGTTTATTTGATTATTGTACTTGGCTCTCAAATGTTGGTTCAGGTGTTTTCATCTCAATTATGCTTATAAAACGAACCAATTGCGAAAAAACGAGAATAATAAAAGTAGTGCATGTAAGAATTGTTGCTCGCAAGGAATTTGTTTAAAAATGATGAGTAAACAAGCGAAAGGCAACGAATGGAACATTTGTCCATTGTGATTAACTCACCATTTAAATTGGACCTAAAAAAGTGTGGCATTGTAAAAAGTAGCCAAGGTCCAAACAATTTGAAAAGAGTCGAAAACGTGTGCCATTTAAAAATGTAGCCAAGGTCAAATTAGTTTTGTTTGATATGATCATTAAAAATAAAATTTTAATATGATCATTATTATTTATGAGGGATTTTGTTTGGAAATCAACAGGTTTGCACGTACTTGAAAATCTCAAAAAGCGTTACATAGTTTTGGGTGTTATTAGTGTGGAAATAACTTTATACTTTGATTTGTTGTATAGATTAAGTCAATTTTATATAAATTCACCATTTTACAGCTAAGGAAGATTTTGAGTTCGTTCGTTAGGAGAATCCTATATTCATCGTGCACATATGTTATGATTATTTTCATTGATTTTCCTATCAAACTTGTTCACACCCCCAATGCTTGCGCTATCATCGACTTAGTTATCTTAGTGTTCTTTTCATAGTGTGATTCTTCGTTGTATATTTTTGTGAGAAAACTTTTGAAAATTTGAAAAAGAGAAAGTTTATTACCTTGTGACACTCTCCATTTACATTGTTATGTTTCTTCTTAATTTTCTATTTAGGGACATCATAAAAAGGGGGATAACAAATTATTGGGGAGTATTATGTGCTTGAAATATTGATTTGTTTGTGCTTAATTGATTACTTTATGCTTATCATGATTTTTTAAACGTTTGCGCATTACAAGTATTTGTTTTTTGTCTCGTGTGTGTAGGTAAAATTGAGGATCATTTGCACACCCTGATGATGACAAAGAAAAGTTGGAGAATTGAAGCTTTGAAGATGTTGAAGATTTTTGAAGACATTCTTTAGTATTTCCATTTATGGGCTTTTGGGGATATTAAATTGTATGTCATTAATATTTATATTGGGTATCATAATTCGGATTTTTTTATGTATGTACCGGCATAGACATAGGGGGAGATTTGTAACGACATGTCTTTACAAATATTCATATAGAATCTAGGTATTTCTTTTTTATCGTAGATCACAACAAGTATGTCGTATACCTCTACATTCGGATCGTCCCAACATGATTTTCCATGACATCCTCAATCCAAATACAAAGTTTCATGCACCCATCATCTTCAAATGTGCGTCGTGCAACATGCAAATGTGTGCCTTAATCCATTCCCACTATCTCCACTACGCTAGAAGTTATGATGTTTAATTTCTAGTTTTTAATGTTTACGTATTTATTTGGGAATTTTTATAAAATGTTTTTATAAAAATAAGTCGGATTTTCTAAGTAAAAATTAATTTTTAAAGACCTGTTAAAGAACTTAGGAAAATATTTTTTTGATGCTTTTGTCATTCAAATGACTAAGCCATGTCGTTCAAAAGACAAGTTGATGTTGTTCAAATGACACTTCAAGCGACATTGCATGTCGCACAAAGATTTCACGAGAAGCTCCCTTGATTTGTGCATCTAACGACCCCGTACTATTTTGTGTTTTAATTGGTCGTTAGAAGGTCGCGCGATCCACGTATCAAGCGACATCACATGTCGTTCGAGAGACCCTGCCGACTTAACTTTTTTTTATAAATACTTGCTTCCATGATCAGGTTTTTCATGTCTTCAAACTCCGTTTTTCTACAGAATTACTGTAAAATAAGGATTTCATCTTTTAGGTTATAAACCTCTTTTGATTCGCCAAATCATCTCAAATATTTATGTTAATCATTCTAAAATCTTATTACTCATTTCACCCATTTTGGAGTATTATTGTGGAGAAGGAATATTGTATCTATTGGTGATCATTTGGAGCTCTTGCGGGATCTCTTGTCGACGATAATGAACCGATGTCTGTGAGAATTCGTGTGTCACAACAAGCTATATTTCTCTGTACTTGTAAGTCATGGTTTATGCAATATAGTGAAATAAAAAGGTTTTCCCCTGCTGGGGATTTTTCCTCAATATTGTCTTTGTGATTGTGTGTCTTGCATGATAGATATATTTATTCCTTTCAATCATGATTTGATTCATGCTAGGGTTTAATTAATACTGGTTCTAAAATTGGAATGTAATTAAATAAGTTTATACATTGAACAAATGGCATTCTCAATGTGTTTTAAATATGCGTATATAAAGTCAAAGATAACTATATACGAACATAAGACGTTAAGTGTGAATTTTAACTAATAACTGGAGTAAAGTTATGAGAATATATTTTTGATAATGTAACGATAATTACTTAGGCAGAGGGGTAAACTAATTAATAAATCACGAATAAACAATAAACTCGGGACTGGGTAATGTATAATATTGAGATTACTGATGAGTGTTAGACGCGATAGCGTAACTAGGAGGTGTAAGAAGAAGTAAGTTATGTGCGTACTCTAGATGAGGGGTGAGCATCGTCTCAGGAGAGTGCACTTCGAGTTTAAATATTGAAAATATCTTTACATTTTCATTACTTCATTTTTATTTACTTGCAAAATATTTTTCAAAGGTTTTTACCTCTGACCCACATCAAATATGTAATGACCTCCATTTTCTCATGTAAAGGCGGGTCATGCATGATACGCTGAAGATGGGGCTCGTCGATCAATTAATACCATTCTCAGAATAACGTAATAAAATATTATTATATAAAAGGGGCCAAAACTTTAAACTTTATGAATATTTCACTGACACTAATTAAACTCCAACTAACACCGGCTAAATAATAAATTTAACAGCAAGTAACTATCACAACTCCAATATAATGTAAATAAATAAATAAATCTTGGGCTTATGCCCTTACAATGCTTCCAAATAAAATAATCTAAACTCGGGCAGAAAAGCACATAGCCTAGAGTCAATAAAGCTAAAATCTGATAAGTTCGAGAGATCGCAAGGTTGGTACAACAACAGTCCCGCTATCCCTGTCTAGAAATAACCTGGGGGGGATATTTATAATTTGGGTCAAAGCTCGAGGTGTGCAAGAATTAACTTAATTAATTTATGATGCAATAGTATTGTCTTCACACACATGCGTATAACACCTCACCTATCTTCTAAGTGTGATATTATTCGTATCCGAAAACACCCGAAGCAGTGAATTATGACATCGTCGCATATTGATAACAATGAATATATCGGTAATCCGATATTTAAATGCAATTCCTACATTTAATTATAAATTTTCATTTATTCCCATTTCATAGGTATCATGTATACGACATAAACATCTATTATGGATTTTAGGGTTAAGAATAATATTTATTGTCCACATCCCTAAACAATTAAATTTATTTCATTAGAGTTCAGGTAATTAATAATATATGTCCTTCCATATTTTTGGCACACAAGGGCATCTACCGTTGGTGTCTAATTCGTTCTCTATCGATAAGTTCGGAGGAATCCCTTATCCTAAACGGACAACACAAACACGCACAAATTGGGGGCGGTCCTTACGCAAGACACATGTACACGGCCCATACCCAGCGGTGAAACAGGAATGGTCAGCTCCAACCCTACCTCTCGTGGGTGGAGCCTCCACGTAGTACCTATATGGCCTACTCATTATCAAGCCCACCTGTGCCAATGTGTGGTACGCGGTCCGAATGCATGAACCCCCGAGCTGATAGGACGGTCCACTGGTATGTCCACACAAAAATATATAATAGTATATATTATTATCCCCTATGATATATAAAGGTAATTACTCTATAATTACCATAAAAAAATCCAACTATAGTTCCATAACATTTCATTAATTAATAATTTACCATCTAAGAGATTATCAATTTTCGTTCCATAAAAAAAACACTTAACTATCTAGTTATTTGTAATTATTATAATTTAATCGTGGCACGTAATTGGGTTTAACCATTTCACATGTTAAGTCCCTTTACTGTATACCAAATGAACCCAACAAACAAATTATTTCCTGTAAGGCATCCTATGGCCAGGAACGCGAAGTCAAAATCCCAAGGGGTCACTCGAACGAAGTGTCACCTCGCTTGAACTACAAAGCATCATTTTTCCCAATTCCCTTCCACCATAACTGCTTTCCCAGACAACCCTAAAACCTAGAAAGATTGCCACGAATCCCAGAAAATAGTTATGGTAGTGCCTAGAGAATTATTCCAAAATTTATGTATTTATCCAATGACTTTCATCATTTAAAGTTTTATACTACGAGATATTCTTCCAGAATCCACGTTACTTAATTTCAACAGTAATGGTTATTCCTATAGGGGATTACACGAAGATTTCATCCCTTTAATTAACATAACAGTCCTGTAACAACCCGTCCTTTTGGAGATGGTTAAATTCCATGATTGGGTATAAATTGGAGATTGGCGGAATTTCTCGAAATAGTAATTTTGGGGATTTTTAAGGATTAGATGATTTTCGATGGTGTTATACTTACTTTTTGGATTAAGTAAATGAACTGGAGCATTTTAATAATATGTCGCAGCTGGGTAAAGCGACAGAGGATAATATTTTAATTAGAAAACTCGCAGTAAGTTGTGTTGGGTTGAAATAGTGAATTGCGGTTAAGTAACTAAGATGGAAATTCCGATTGTGCGGTTGGTCTCGAAATAGTCGAGATAGTCGGAATAGAGTATCTAGGTGTCAAAATTGGGTTTCGGGAATTTTGGACTAGTAGGGACTCGTAATTGAGTAAACGAGTCAGTTTTGGGCTTATAAGGGACGAACCCTTATTTCTCTCTTTTAAGGCTCAAGAGAGAAAGAGAAGGGGAAAGAAAGAAAGAAAGAAAGAAAGAAAAGAAGGAAGAGAGAGAGAGAGAGAGAGAGAGAGAGAGAGAGAGAGAGAGAAGAAAGGAAGGGAGAAAAGGAAGATCCCGGCCAAACTCCGCGAGATTCGACTCGAGGTCGTCGGATTTCATCCTCCAGGCAAGTGTGCTACTTGCTTTATTTCATTTTGTGCAATTATCTCATATCATAGTTGGTAAAAATATAATTTTTGGGTTAGAACCCTTAAAATAAATTTGAGAAAATTGGATATGAGTTTACATATTGATGTAATCTAAACTCTTAATGATTTCTAGTGTTAAAACCATGTTAATGGAGTGTAAGATTGAATTGAAATGGGAGAAATGCCAAAACTAGGTTTTTATAGTTTTAGGGTTAAAATCTAAGGTAAATGGTTTAATACCCCAAATTAATTGATGTGTTAGTTGTAAAATATAGATTAGATGTTTATTGAGTTGTTGGATAATATTAGAAACAACAAAAATGGAGAAAAAATGGAGTTTGGAATTTTGGAGAAGATGATGAATAGTAAAGTAATGTGCTTGCTAAATCGATTAGGCCTAGAGGCGAATCGATTCGGCTCTTGGTCAAAAAATAAAAATTGTAGATCTTTTCGATACGGTCGCGTGAGTGCCAACCGCGTATTTTTGTGATTTGTTTTGGATTTATAGTGATTTTTCTACGGAAAGCTGTTCGAGATCGAAATCGTTAGTTAGAAATCAAACCTGATATTGGGAGAATTAAGGATAGAATTGTTTGGAGATAAATATTAGGGGTTCCGAAATATAGACTGGGGACCTATATATCACTATTTGAGCGAAATGTAGTCCTTGGGTTTGTGGGAAGGAAATCCACAACCTATTTAATTTAAGGGTATTCGGGGGAGAATAATCCCTGAGATATTTCGGTAGGGCATTTAGGCCTATATAATTATGTGTGTAGGAAAAAATAATTATATTGATATTGGTTCAGCGAATCCTACGAGATTATTAGGATGGAATTGGGAATATATGTATCACTTAGAGTGAATCAATATATTTGGAGATATCCGCTAAATCCTTAGATGAGAATAAGGTATTTATTATTCATAAATTGAGGATATACTTTGGGTATAGTATCATGCGTATATGAATGCATGATTATGATTCTTTGAGAGAATCATTGGGATTATTGGTCATCGTTAGATGTGATTGGAAATTACGGCCATATATATATATATTGGAGGAGGGATATATGGTATATATATACTATGTGATTAAAGTATATATATGATATGATATAAATGACTTTTGGAAATGAACAAAATGAATGTTTTCAAATGGAAAAAGAAATGATTTTCATAAATGATAATATATGTATACACACCTCTCTAAATCGCTATCATAAGGTAAGTTGCGCGCGTGAGGTGAAGCCCCCTGGCTAATTAATGTAGGGTGGATATATCCCTAGGCTATATGAGCGATTATTGTATGTTTTTCTGTGATGGTGAGGTAATTTTGGGTGTGGTTATGACTCTCCCGCAGGCATATGGCCGCTTCCCGACATCTTGCGTTGTAGGATCCCAGGTTGTCTTGAGGATAGGCCCTGGAAGATGATAGCCATTTAGGGGCGCGCACAGTGGGGAAACCCGGACGGGCGGTCTTAAATGCATTATATGATATGATATATAACTATTCTCAATAATGTGGGACATTATTGGTTTTAAAGCAATTTATGATAATAAATTGGCTTTAAATACATTTCCCGGATGGAAGAAAGGAAATGGGATAAATGAATTGGCTTTAGATACATTTCCTAGATGGAAGAAGGGAAATGGGAGCATATGATGAAAAAACATTTTTATGATAATAAAATTGGCTTTTAATTACATTTCCTGGATATAAGAAAGGAAATGTAAAGTTTTGAGATAAAAGAAATGAAAAGTGAATTGGTAAATATGTTGTAAATGAATTCTCATTCCGAGAGATATATCCGGAAGTGTAGCATGATACATATATAAAATATGAATATATATGGATAAACAGAGTACTGAGGGTCTAATGGATCTCGATGATTGACCTTGCCGCGTAGTAATGTATCGGGGGGTTCCTTGTTTGGATTTCTCTTTGCGAGACACCCCATGCAAGAACATTGATTAATGTTGAGACTGGGGAGAAGTTTAACCCTTAGTGCTCTAATATTAGTATTTCTCATATGGTGTATGTATATGTATATACGTTATGTACTGAGGGTCAAATGGATCTCGACGATCGACCTTGTCGCGTAGTAGTGTATTGGGGGGTTCCTTGTTTGGATTTCGCTTTGCGAGACACCCTACGCACGAACATGGCTTATTGTTGAGACTAGAAAGAATTTTAGCCCTTAGTACGTGTATTACCTAGGGTTGTTAGAAGGTGGGTAATGGTTTAGTTAGTCAGTATGGTCTGACTAGGATGTTTAGAGGAATGCGCTAGGAGTGCACTGTTAGAAGAGAGGTGAGGGGTATCTCATGGGAGTGGGATACCAAATTTAAATAAGAGATAAAACCTTTTTCTTTAAAAAGATAAGGCATTTATGCACTTGCTAAATGTTTTCAAAACTCGGGCTCTGACCCGTTTATCTACTTTTCTACTTTTCCTCTCTTGCTAAATGTTTTCAAAATTCGGGCTCTGACCCGTTTATCTACTTTTCTACTTTTCCTCTCTTACTACATATATATATATATATATATATATATATATATATATATATAGGTGTCCAGACACAGGGACGCCTGGATGACTCTTCTTTCAAGTCTGACGTCTGCTGCAGCAGTTGTGGATGCATGCAGGTTATCCATAGACGCTTATATCCTTGTATTCTAGATATGCGGTACTACATAAACATTCGAGCTAATGGCCCAATTGCATTTATTTATTCTTTTAGCGCGGCATTCGATATGGTTGTATCATATTTGAACCGAATGTTCGGTTATTTTATTTCATTTCAGTTTCATTCATATAAACTATGTGGATGTTTTAATTTAGTAGTTAAGTAAAATTTTGACGCTAGCCTAATAGGTTATTAATAATTAAATTGGTTTTCGACTGTGATGCTAAGAATCATCCATATGAGACTCCTGTTATAATTTGATATAGGAGTGATCACCCGGTATTTTACTAGGCGGGGTGTCACAAGTCCCTACATTGGTTATTTACTTTGTCCCCAAATAGCCATCAAAACTTAAGGAAATCTAACAACAAAAATCAAATTTTCGATACCTAATTTTTGGGACTATTCCTGCATATAAATCTTTCCTCTACATGTGGGTTTCATCACCAAATCAAACATACTTATACCTAAATCCCAGAAATTTAAAAGAGATAATTATATGCATCAAGAAATAAATTAAAACCATAAATTAAGCAAGAAAATTCTTGGCTTAAACAAATATGCAGAAGGATTTCTCTTGTTGCTCCCTTGATTTTTCCCTTTGCTCTTCCTCTTTTCTCCCCTTTTTAGTATTTCTCCTTTTCTCTCCCGTAGCTGTTGTTTTAGTTTTTGTGGAATGATAGTGGTGGAGTTTTTATCCCCACTTAAACACTAATTAAATGGCTAATACCGAGTTGGGCCTAAAACTCAACTTTTGGACCCCCAAATGAGCCCGAATCCATAACCCAACTAGCCCAAAAGCTCTCCAACTCATATACCTAGGACCTGGGACCATTTTTAAATATTTAGAACACTAAACCGAGTCTCTAACGATTCCCAAAACACGTCCCAATTATTTTTATTTCACTTAAATATTTTATGATGTTAAAACGACAGGCGCCCATAAATTTATTTATATAATTATGAATAAATATTTACTTGATTTTTTATGTTACTCGTTTAAATTTAATCTTCCCAATTTAAGTAATTCTTAAAATAAATTCGAAATTATTAAATTTATTTATGTCGTAATATTTTATTCTAAAAATTACGGGGTATTACATTCTCCTCCCCTTATAACAGAATTCCATCATCAAAATTCGCTAAAGCCCGACCTTATTTTTGAAACCCCGTTATTTACCCAAGTTTTATTCTCAATTAGTCCATACCCATATCCCATGAGATAAAAGAAAAGGCTCAACCATTCCTATCATATAATCATTAGGGTGTTCATATATTCCACATCATATGTACACACACATAACATTAACAAAGATATATGGTATATATACATCTAATTTGTACCATTCATATCAAGCATATCCATACACCAAATATACCACCATATATGTACATGGGAAAGAAAATAATGATCTTAGTAACCGACTTCCCTAAACTCATTAATTTTTGCTAATCTCGTGCGTGGTATGTCTCACAAGCGAAATCCAAACAAGGAACCCTCCGGATACACTGCTCTACGGCTTAGTCAGTTATTGAGATCCATCGGTCCAAGATTAAAGAAAACAGAAATAAACATAAATGTATGCAGTAATCATGTAAATTCAAAATTTTGCCCATTGCCAATTAAAGTCTCATATCTCCAAAGGGATACACTAAATCCCAATAAATTTACCCATTTAATTACACTAATAGCAATAACCCAAAATGTCCTAGGGTCTAACATTTACCAACTCCCGACCTTTGCTACTTTCATTCGTGGGATGTCTCGCAAATGAAATCCAAACAAGGAACCCTCTCGATACACTACTATATAGCATTTTCGGTCGATGAGATCCGTCAGTCTAGGACCTATGTCTATAACGTACTCAATTAATTTATAATTATCTACAGGCCCTATAGTCACGCATTTAACCATACATAGACTTAATATGTCACAATTTTATTTAGTATTTCCCGACGTGAAAATAGACATTAATGCCAACTAGTCACACCACATTCGACTATTAAATTTTTATTATTTCCATACAAATCAACGCAACCCTATGGCGTAAGTTCTCCTGAGGTAAACTCCCATACCCTTACACACGAGGCAGTTTAGGTGCTCGTCCCTCAACTTGTGGGTGAAATAATGTAAAGCATATAAATAAAACGAAGTCTACCCTCCCCAATGTGCAGACGAGCTATCATTAACTACAGAGTAATGTCCACTAGTACTAAACTAAGTATGTCCTACAAAATAGGAGAATTAGGAATCATACCATCACTGTCTAAGCAGGCGAGGTCCCCCTCCTGATGCGAGGTGATATACGCATCTGTACTGTAACTACAGTTACTGTCCCTGAGGTGGAGCCAGTAGTGGTGGTGCGGCTGGCACTATCGCCACTGGTTGTACCTGCAATGGTTGGCACCACCCTGGGGCGCCAGATGTCCTCGATGTCCCCCTAACTCGTATGCCACTCGATTCCCCTGAGGGCACCTCCTAGCAAAGTGGCCTTTCTCACCACAAACATAGCAATTGCCCTGGAACAGGTGCCTATCTGGTTGGAGCTCCTATTGGCCTTTATTTTGATGCTTGTGGCCCTGGAGGACTCTCTGTAGTTGGCCCTACTGGCACTGGCCCTGACGGCCTTATTTGTTCCCATTATCAGAACCCCTAAATCTCGTGTGTTTCTCTAAAGGTTGAGTACCCCAATATTGTTGGACCTCCTGGCTATTACTCCCATTCACCCTTGGTTAGACGTCTCGGAGCGATGTCTCTTATCCCCTTATCTTTCTAGAATGCCCTATAATCATTTCCAATAAAGAAGCCTTCACTACCTGGTTATATGTAGCGAAATTCGAATTCCTAAACAGTGACTGTCTGATGTGTCAGGTCATCCCTGACACAAACTTCTCTATCCTCTTTTCTCGTACTCCCATCATCCTTAGCAAAATAGGAAAGAGCGATAAAATCTTCCTCGTATTCTGCCACAGTAAGACTACCCTACTTAAGGTCGATGAACTTCTTCTGCATTTCTGTTTGCATTGCCCGAGGTAAATACTTCGCCTCAAATCTCTCTCAAAACTCATTTATGGTAAGACTGTCCCTCTCGGCATCTATCTTAATCGCTTCCCACCATTGTAGTGAGGCTCCCGCTAATCGGAATGATGCTAACATCTGCCTCTGCATTGGTGTTCACTCTATAATACCCTGTAATTTTTAGAATAAAATATCGCAACATAAATAAATTTAATAAATTCAGATTTATTTTAAGAATGGCTTAAATTGGGACGATTGAATTTAAACGAGTAAACTTTTTTTTAGTAAACATTTGTTCATAATTATATAAATAAATTTATGGGCGCGTGTCGTTTTAACATAATAAAATGTCTGGATGAAGTAAAATAATTGGAATACATTTTGGGAAGTTTCGAAGACACGGTTTAGTGTTTTAAATATTAAAAAATGGTCCCAGGTCATAGGTATATGAGTTGGGGAACTTTTGGCCTAGTTGGGTAATGATTTCGGACTTATTTGGAGGTCCGAAAGTTGGGTTTAGGGCCCAACTCGGGATTAGCACTGATTAAGCGTTTAAGTGGGGGCAGACCACTCCCCCACTATCATTAGAGAAAACCTAAATTGGCAGCCATGGGAGAGAAAAGGGAGAAACACCAAAGAAACGAGAAAAGCGCTAGGACAAAGGAGGAACCAAAGAATAAAATCAAAGGGCATCTCTTCTACAATTTTAAGGCAAGAATTCTCTTGCTTAATTTATGCCTTACAATTTATTTATTGATGCATGTAATTATTCCCTTTAGATTTCTGGGATTTAGGGCTTAATGACTTTGATTTGATAATGGATAACACATGTAGAGGATTGATTTATATGTAGAGATTATTTCAGAAATTAGGTATCAAAAATCTGGATATTGATGTTAGATTCTTGTAACACCCCGTAAATTCAAGGACATTTAATTAAATTTTATTTGGGAGAAAAATAATTTATTTTATAGGGAAGAATTAAATTCATGATATGGGAAATTTTTAAATTTGAGAAATTTATTAATTTGGCGAATTGAGGTTTAATTATTTGGATTATTTTGTGCCGCAGTTTGAGGTCAAAAATTTGAGGAATGTCCTAAATTAATTCGGATGGCAATTCGGAGTGCACGATTGAGTCCGGATGGGTCGAAATAGTTGGAAAAGAGTGTCCATAGGTATAATATGGATTTCGGAACTTTTCTAGACACATTTGAGTTGACAAATAAGTGTTTGGGCCCTTTTTATAAGGCCCATAAGCCCAAAAACGGAATTTAATTATTCGACCATAATTGTAAGAGGGTGTAAGAACCTTAATTCATTTTAGAAAACCCTTTTTAGAGAGAGAAGGGGGGTGCAAGTGGGAGAATCCATAGGAGCCAAAAATTAAGAACAAGAGAGGATATCATTCATCAACCCATTATTTTCATCAAAAATTCAGATTCTACAAACCCTAAGCCAAGTGGTTTAACTTGCATTTTGATTAATTTTATTTTTCAATTCATATCATAGTAGGTGTGATAAAATCAACTGTTTTGGGGTTGGATAGACATAAATTGGGATTACCAAATTTATGGATGCATTACATGTATCTAGTGTGACACCCCACCCAATAAAATACTAGGTGATCAGTCCTATATCAAATTAAATAGGAATCTCATGTGGATCATCCTTAGCATCACTGTCGAAAACTTTTTAAAACTTACTAACCACCTAGTATTCAAAAAGATGATGTCAAAATTTTAATATTTTTATTAACCAAGACATAATATAATGCGGAACAACATAACAATCACTGTCGAAAACTTTTTAAAACTTACTAACCACCTAGTATTCAAAAAGCTGAGGTCAAAATTTTAATATTTTTATTAACCAAGACATAATATAATGCGGAACCACATAACCATCACATACTGATAGAGCCAAATCATCTGATCAAATAACTAAAACAAAGTCTTATGGAATAAACCATCGGCTAAAACCAAACCAAAATAAATTAACAGTGAGTAATAAATCCCATACAATCTGAAATGAAATAACTTAATAAAACCGTGAGCAACATGATCGAGATAGACTAATATAAATCCTATGCTAGGAATAGAAAAATAGATGCGTCTATACAAATCCTGCAACTTCCACATATGCTGCAGCTGCGAAACCCTGGAATGAAATCACAAAGGTTTTGAAAATATTTGATATCAAGGATTATAACCCCAAATATTTTCAAAATATTTAGCAAGTGATTAAATTGCAATAAATTTAAAATGCATGAATACTCTTCATATTTAAGCTAGTGTCGCACTCTCTTGAGGACAGACTCACCCCTCAACTAATGTGCACACCTAACGCCTCCTTTAAATCCCACCTAGTCCTCTACCCCGTAACTAGCTCTTGACAAAATTCTTCCCTGACACACTACTCTAACCCGAGTATGTTTAAAATATGATCTGTAAGTTATTTATCACTTCAACTTAAATAATCATCGTTCTTTTAAGTTCATATAACATTCACACTATTTATATAATAAATATAGTTTTCTCCATGTAATAGATTTCCTGTATATAATTATTTCTCCCACTATATACATAACAATATATTACAACATTCACACATATGCTGAATATATAAATAATCCATCCTCCTGAGTAATACCTCACCGGATGTATTCTCTAAAGTGCTATCAACCAAGGCTACTCAGTCCCACATGAAGTTCCGAGACAACTATGGTCCGCCGAATTGGAACGTAAATAATAAACATAATGGAGGCGGTCATATTCCCCTAGTATGAGGACATCATCTCAATGCTCCATCTATGAAATTGGACGCTATGACCTGGGGATATACTCTCCCTACTCCTCAAGCTAGGGGATTGACCCACATCGCGTAACCTCCCCCGATAGAACTAGAGTATTTGAATTAAATAAAAATCTAATCACTGATATTTTTAAGCACACAATATATATACCATCACACACCGTATATATATAATTTAAATCCTGGCTTTACCGTGTACAAAACTCAATAGTACTAGCCTATATTTTTTCCGAGTCTATGGTCCGACTCTAATTTAATTATTTTTCCCATTAATTAATTTATTAACATCCCGAGTCTATGATCCGACTCTAATTTAATTAATTTACTCATTAATTAATGTATTAACATCCCGAGTATATGGTCCGACTCTAATTTAATTAATTTACTCATTAATTATTTTATTAACATCCTGAGTCTATGGTCCGACTATAATTTAATTAACTTACTCATTAATTGATTTATTAACATCTGGAGTCTATGGTACGACTCTAATTTAATTAATTTACTCATTAAGTAATTTATTAGCATCTCAAGTCTATGGTCTGACTCTAATTTAATTAATTTACTCATTAATTAATTTATTAACTTCCTGAGTCTATGGTACAACTCTAATCTAATTAATTTACACATTAATTAATTTATTGCCTTGGTGTCACTCAATCAATATACCTGAACCCGCTCACTTGGCCCGTATCTAAATGTCAGGAATTAAATGCCCGAATACCCTTAACAAGTTTGACACACCCTTATTAACCAAATTAACTTTAAATGTATCTCTCTCACATATACTTCAAAGGCTACCCATATTGTTTGTCCCCTTAAAGTCGTCAAACAAACCCAACATATAATTATAAGGACTTACTGTACGAAATTTATCCAAAATTTTATCCCCAAATTAAAGTTCAACCCAAACACTAAAATCCACCGGAAGTGACCGTTGTTCGAACGACTGTCACCGTCGTTTGAACCATAGCCAAGGTCGTTCGAACGACCCTTGGACTTTCTCTCTCCTTTGTTTCTGCATTAGTCTGCCACCATGGACAGTTATCAATCCCTTCTTTTACCCAGAATTTCATACTGTAAACCCTTTTCAATAAATCCCAACACAACCATTTCCAGTCTCATCATTCCCACACTCAGCACCCAACTTTCAAGATTTAAACTAGTTTCTCCTAAATCCCTTACAGTACACCAATTGTTCCAATATCAATTAATTCCCCCAATCAATACATGCGGAATAATGATCACCATTAAAACATAATTTTCGCATAAAATCCCCCAAATTAAAAACCCAATTTATGTGTCAATCCCAACCAAAAATCAATAGTTTAACACCTAGCATGATATGAATTAAAGACAACAATTAATTTCAAAGCAAGTTTAACCACTTGCCTTAGGATTCGTAGTGTCTGATTAATCCTTTGGTGTAGAGATTGTTGTGTGATGAAGAAAACCTCTCTTGTTCTTCCTCTTTGGCTCACAAGAGTGCTCAAACACCCCCGTGTGGGCCTGGTTATGATCAAAGGTACCCCGTGACCCATATACCACCACCCCGGTACACTTTGAATTGACATCCGAATTAATTTATAAAAATCCTTATCTCACACCATAATTAGTTGATAACTAGCTTTTTGCGTATTTTTCGTTGTATTACAAAAGCCAATATCAAAATTCCCTTTTGGTACCTACAAACACTCTAAAAATGTATATTGGCAAGTAAGGGTATCAATCCAACTTTCAAGGTGAAACAATTACTGTGAACACTTGCAATTCAATTTTTTTTATATATTTTTTTTATATTTTTATTTTTAAAAACAATTTCAAGGGATATTTATGGAACTAATTATGAAGTAAAATTAAAAGTACAATAATAAATAAAGAAAATGATAAAGTGAGCAAAATATGAGGAGAAAATAATTATGAGATAATTCAAGGGATTAAATTTCACCACTTAACTTATTTATTTTTATTAATTAGTTTATCTATTTGAAATACCCCAAAACATGTATTAATTCACAAATCAACTCTCGTTGCAAGTGTAAATTTACATATAGTCCTTTTAAAAGATTAATATTTAAATTTCACATACTCACAAAAATTAGATTTAAACATTTTCTAATAAATCACCCGCTAGGGAAAGTTCACTAAAAGTATTTTAAATCACCAAAAATTACATTTTTAGAGTAGAGACATTCAAACTATAATACTATTTAAAAATTGCCTATCTCTAGTTTAATTAATAAATAAATATTATAATCTGAATTTCTGATTTTCTCTCGAAAATAATTCACCCTCTCTCGAGGCGTAAATATAAATTGTAAAATTTTAATATTATTATTCAAAGGGTCATAAGAAATAAACAAACCAAAAATAAAAATAATTATCTTAAGGGGTCCATCTCACCCCTTGAATGGGGGTATTTAGCCTCTCATTTTGGTATTATTACATATAAAATGTAACAATGACACAACAAGAGGTATTAAAAAAAATTAAAATTGAATGAGAAAAATTGTTGAACCAATTCTCCTTGCACTCAATAAAAATTTCCCAAACATTAACAATTAATTGCACCCACAAATCTGAGTATTACAATACTGGAATTTAATATCAACTCAAGATTTATATCTCACAAAATATTCTGGTTCACTCAACTCACTAAAAAAAATTATAAAAGAAGAAAAATAAAATTTATATACAATCTAAAACTAAAAATGAGCTCCAAAAAATGGAGCTCTAAAAACAACTGGACTCTCTCTCTGTCCCTCTACCCGTCTGTTGAGTCCCTTTTAAATTGAGATGGGTTTTTAGTGTGTGCAGATTTTGGGGGAATTGTTTTTGGTTTTTCGTGATAAAGCTAAGGGTTAAAAACGTGTGGGGTAAAGTGTTTGGTATTTTTGAGTTGTCTTTGGGTTAGTGGGAATCAGATGGCATTTGTTTTATCCTTTGGTTTTGGTTGTTTATTGTTATTTGGCAGGATGAAATCGTGGAAGGGATTTGGCTTGGCAAGAAAATGGGTTCATGGTTTTTTTTTTGGAAGAAGGTTCGGGTTAAGGATAACTCGGGTTCGGTTCCGGTATGTCCAAAATGGGTTTTGTTGGCAGGTGAAGGTGGCTATGGGTTTCGATGCGGGTTCATGGTCGCAGGTTGATGGGTTGTAATCGGACATAGAAGTGGAGGAGTGGGTCTAATTCGTCGGAGTGGGGTATCGCGGGTTTGGAGTTTTGGGCTTCGAAATGGAGATGGCCGGTTGCAGGTGGTTGAGGTTGGGTCGGTGAAAGGAGGTCCGGCACCGCCGGAGGCAGGGGGCGTGGCTGTTAGCATCACCGGTTCTAGGCAGGGTGACGGCGTGGAAGTCGACGTCGGGTCTTACCGGGTTTTCGGGTTGGTGTGTATGAGTTTTTGTTGGTCTTGGGAATGTGGTTATGGAGGAGAGAGAAGAGTGTGAGGTTGAGGTTTGGTAATGGAGGGTGTAACACCCCGTGTTTTTATTTATTATTTAATTAATTAATTGGGATTTTCGAGAAAAATAAATTTTTGAATTTTATAATTTTTATTGGTTAAATATGTTGGTTATGATTTTAGAAGAATAAAACTTCAAGCGGAATTGAAATCGGATTTAAAACGGATTTTATATGATTTTTTTTATATTTTTGCCTTATGGCATTTTTAAGCAAAACTGTCAGTTTTCCGGGGTGATCGATCGATCGACGCCGGGGCATCGATCGATCGATGCCTTCAGGAAACGTGCGCAACAGTCTTATTTTGACGAATTTGGTTGGTTTTAAAACTCTTCCACTTATATATATTTAAAGGGACGGGGCTAGATTTTTAAACACTCATTTGTGAAAAACCTAAGAGCAGAAAACTCTATTCTCTCCATCTTCTTCTACCTCAAAACCCTAGCCACCATTAAAATAACTTTTCAAGCTCAGTTTTGAGGGCCAAGTCTAATCTGTCCCGAGTCGGTGTAAGAAGGGGTTTCGACCCATTTTTCGAGGGGAACACAGTCACGTAATCAGATTTTTCTGTCGAACTAATCCCAAGCATGTTGACCCTATTCTTTTCCTTTAGTGTTATGTGTCTTGATTGTAGCCTCCATTAAAATCATGTTTTCTAAAATAAGATATGAATATAAAGATTGAAGAGATAAATTTCGGGGCTGTTTTACATAAAAAAATTAATGATACCAAATACTTATAACTGTGTATTCTTTGGGTTGTGTCAGTGTAGTCGATTTTGCTATGGGCATGTGCATGTAGAGGAGCCCTTTTAAAAGTAAATTTTGATATTTCATGTGAAAATCCTAGTTTAATTTAATTTCTTGTGTTGGAAAATAAGGATCATGATAGGGCTTGCATGTAGCGATTATTCTGAAAATCATAATATTAGGTGTCTTTGATTTCCAATTTTTTTAATTGAATTATTTAATTGGGAATTTAGTGTTCTTATGAATGTTGTTATAATTTGGAATTATGTTACTTTATGGAAATATGTTAATATTTCTGAAAGGTTGGGTATGGTAGATAATTGGTTTTCACCCTTGTTATAGTACACTTGTTAGGTATGGGACTAGTAAGTGGGCCTTAATTACGCTTCATGCTAATTAGGTATGGGACTAGTTAGTGTATGTCTATGCGGGTTATATAATTTGGGGTGGGGGATGGTTTTCTATATTATACCTTTCTTGTGATAGCCTAGGATTGATATCTAGGTGGAGTGAAATTTTGTAATCATTCTTTGCTCAGGATAGGACGATATTTTTATTTTGGGAACCCTTAGTTGGGACTAAAGGTTATTTTGAGGATTTTCACTTCGCTTTTAAGGGTGGGGGAAATTAATGTGAATAACAAAAACAAGGAATGTGGAATTTAATATCGCAGGACTAAAATGGATATTAAAAATTTATTGGCGACATAATGTGTTTAGGGCCGACAGTTTGAACGGGTCAGAGGACGAGTTATGTCGTGTCGTGTGTGGAACCTTGTCATATCGCGAGGGTCGCGGGATAAAAACGGACCAGACGGCGGACTTGACAAGGGGACGGGTGTGTGTGTGTGGAACCTTGTCATATCGCGAGGGTCGCAGGATAAAAACGGGCCAGACGGCGGACTTGACAATGGGACGGGTGCGTGTGTGGAACCTTGTCATATCGCGAGGATCGCAGGATAAAAACGGATCAGACGGCGGACTTGCACAAGGGGATGGGTATTGGTAATATTCTTCACGGTTAAATTAATTAAATTTAACATTTTGGGAAGGTGGGTTAATTAAAATCATGTGTCTGGCTTTTATGAAAACCTTGCGGGTAATTGTGAATTTATTTATGGTGATTAATAATCTCGCAATTAAAAGATTCTATTGTTATAGTCGGTATATATAGCACTATTGTCTGGGTTCAAGGACCCTATTTGAGGAGAGTAGCCGGTTTACATGCTCGGGGCTTTGGCTCTGACACATGCGTTGACTAATCTTTTTCAGGATTTGATTTGGAGAAGTTGCATAAGTTTATCGGAGTTATCATTGGAGGTGCAACTGGAGTTATTTACTTTATGGCATAGTTTAGTTAGACTTTCTTTTCCAGTCGTATTATGAGACTTCATTGGAGTTTTATTGGGTCATTCGGTTCCAAAGTTGTTTAGAGGATTTCTGTTGGGATTATTCAAATTTTATTTAATCATTATTGGAGATTGGATTTTTGGAGTTAGCATGTGATGGACCTTTTATCACTTAGTTATTTGTGATCATTTGAGATTGACTCAATTGTTTATCTTATGGATTGATTTATTTATGTCTCATATCTATCTCATGCTAGAATGATAATTTATTTACTCACGTCCAGCTTAGTTTTGTTGGCGGCCGACGCCAGAATTAGGCGGGGTGTGACAGAGGGTTGATGAGAGAGAGAGAGAGAGAGAGAGAGAGAGAAAGAGGTGTTTTGGGGAAGAAGATGAAAGGGGGGTTTGGGTGTATGTGGGTGTAGGTTTGTTAGGGTGTGGGAGAGGTTAGTGTGTGGTATGTGATAAGTGTGTGTGAATGTATAGGTTATGTGTGTGTGTTAATTTGTGACCCTTAAAAATAATAAAAAGACTCGACTAATAAAAAAACTAAAATTAATGAAATAAAAATAAAATCCTATTCTAAAATAAAATAAAGACTCAAATAAAAATTGAAACTAAAAAAATAAATAAATAAATTCTAATAAAACTTAAAATTAAAATTAAAATCTTAAAAAGAAAATGTAAAAAATAAAACTAATAAAAAAATGAAATCCTAAAATAAATTTAATCCTAATAAAAACTAAAAAAATTAATAAGAATCAAAATTTCTACAAATTCTAAATAAATTTAAAGTAAACTCTAAAAATAAAATGGCTCTAAAAAATAAAAAGTAAAGGAAAATAATTCCTCAAAGCACATAAAAATATATATATTATAAAAATAAATAAAATCTATTAAAAATAAAACTCAGATAATAAGAAAAATAAAAACTATAAAAGAAGTGAAAATAAAACCTAAAGTCCTAAAATATAAAATCTAGCAAAACTAAAAATAAATATTACAATTAAAAACTAATAAAAATACATAATTAATTCTAGAAAATTCTAAATAAATCTTAAAAATGAAAACGACTCAACTAAAAATCTAAAATAATAATAATAATAATAATAATAATAATAATAATAATAATAATAATAAAGGTACAAACTCAACACACACAGGTTCGGGTTATGGTTTGGGCTCGGGTGTGGTTACGGAAAAAGGCTCAGGGCATCGGAACTCATCAGGGCAAGCTCATAAATGGACTTCTGACTTCGCGGTGTCTTTGATTTCTTCGATGCATGCTTTTGACCGCTATTGTCTCCCAATTATACTGATTTAGCATTATTTGTATCGCAACTGCGTATTGACCTGCAAAATGATAAAATACGAACATAAGGTCATTTTTAATTAAAATGAGTGAATAAAATGCATCTATTCGGGGTATTAAATATACACTTTTGGGTGCTTATCATTAGTCTATACCCGACTCCCAGCCGAGATAAATAAATGCCACGTCACTAATATATGTTATGACGAAATTAAGTTATTACTATTCACTTAGTAAATTAAATTCTATAAATATTAACCATTTAAATATTACCATAATTAATTCCATTAAATTATGACACACAAGTAATTTAAAATTTCTCGAATTAATTAAATATTAGATGCACATAAACACAGGGTGTTACATACTTCCCCCCTTACAAAGGAATTTTGTCCCCCAAATTAGGTCATAGTTGCGACGAATAACTCTGGATACTGCTCTACCATATCCTTTTCCCTCTCCCATGTAGACTCATCAATACTGTTATGCCCCCACTAAACCCTGACTTGTGGCACCACCTTAGATCGTAGCTTTCGCTCATTATGACCCAAAGTAGCTTTGGTCTCTCCCCATATGAGATGTCTGGCTGAAATTCAATCTCCTTAAGTGGGCTATGCTAAGAAGCCCTCTCTATGGTCCTCGACCATGCAGTGCCTCAAACGATGAGCCTATACTCCACCGGCTCTACGATCTCTAGGTTAGGAAATTCCCCTCCGGCATGGGTGCCACTTTACTCGTTGCTAAACATGTGACTTCCTTTAGAGAAATTACCCATAATAATTCCTAACTACGCATGTCAGACTTCCACCTTCAATGCACGATAACGTACTCCTCATTACGTTTCTAAATTATATCGAAAGATATAATCTACTTCATCTCGCTGATGGACCACAACTCATTTCGGGTCCTAGCCGTTTGTCATTCCCCCACCCTTTACCAGCCGAAGGTAGGATAGCAATACTTTCCCCAAAAGTGTCACACAAATACTATACCATTACGAGGTATCATAGGTAACTCTACCATTGGTAATCACTACTCCCAAATTACCCAAAATATAGAATGGACATTCCTTGATTTTTCCTACTACCAAGTCGCTTCTGTCTATCCATCAGCTTATGGGTGACACGTCTAGCACACTATGTGACTTCGTACCTACCGCGTCCTGACACTTCTTACCAGAGCTGGGACTTTAAGGTCTCATCAAAATTCACAACAATATTGGAGGGGAACCTATACTATTTCACTTCTTCTTTTCAATTGAATAGTTGGATGTACTACCCGATCGTATAACCCAACCAAATTTAACAATCAATCGTTCTGGAAAATCCGTTCTATAAACTCGATGGAAAACCCTAACCTCTCCCCGACTTTGGATAGCCAAATTATGAATTTTACTAATTTGCGTGTAAATCCCATTCCTGGAATTGTAAAATTACCAAAAATCCTAGTTGATAACCTCGAATTAACCCCCTTTTTACCCTTAAATGGTTTACCCAGAGACAACTTCACTATGTTTCATATAACATAAATCCCCATGCTCAAAGATTCACGTCGTGTGAGTACGAATCTACACCTTATCTATGCGTAAAACCATACTAGGCATATGTGTAAGTGAGACTCTCCTTTAGTTTCCCAAAAATGTGGCTTGTTCCTTGCTTAAAGATATCTTGTTGCATGTGCCTCCACCGCCTTTCCACTCCTCACGGTGGAGATCGATCTCCTTGATATACAAATAGTCGAGTTATTTTCTTTTTCGAACGGATTATAGTTCACTATACTCTTCCACTTATTTCTAATTTTCTCACAGGTATATAATCCACACACTTATTTACACATTTATTTATTTAAGATGATTCGGAAATCGCACTAACCAGGGAGCCCATTCACCCTATATATCATGCATATTTGCGCAACATCACAGACGCCACATACGTAATATTTTCCTTTCAAGTTTATCCACATATCACACTATATCATACGATTAATTTCGATAACTCCAAAATCGCAATTAAATCTTCCCGATGTTGCCCCACCCATTAACTTATGGTGCGAACGTTTTCTCAGTGCTTCTTTCGCAGCACTACCCGGCTATACTGACTTTGTAGCTGAATGGCTTTCAACTCAAAGTGTAACTCCACATGTTCTAAAATCACCCTTTAAACTGATGTCCTAGCATCCAATTATGTCTCTCCACTACTGACGTTTATTAGGGTTTTTGCGTATAACATTTCATAACATAGCCTAAAAAAGAACTTTCCTCAATGCATTAAACCCTAGCATTGTCGTTCATTGATTTCCTGCAGACCCAAGCATATAACTGGGACTCCCCAAAACCTTATCCCTATATTCATAGGTCTAATTATCAACTCCCGCATCTCTAAAGGAGTTATAAAATAGTGTGCTATCACTATCACTAAGTCCTCAGCGCTAAGTCACTAATGAACTAAATATATTCGCTCGAAGGCCAATCCGCTATGCCCTGACTCACATCAGTAAAAGTTCCTACGCACCGGGATCCAATATAGCTAGACAATTGTACCATCTGAAGTCGACATCACCCCAAAATTTGTCACGAGATCGACCCTCTTTTAGGTGGAATATCATAAAAATATACATCCTGCCCTGGAATGGCGAATACGATAGTCTTGCTATATCTGCCCACCATCGCTTACCCATCGCTAACCAGTTCGTACCCAGGATAAAATAATGCTCGCATAGCACTCTAAAAATGAGCTAACCTCGTACCGTATTTATCCTCTCAGTGTTTGCATCCACCCCTGCAGATGGGACTAAAGATAGCCCCGCTACCCAACGGTAAACATATACAAACCATAGTAACACTAACGACACACTCAGCTGTCTCCCGCGCGAATATAGTGTTACATAAAAAATTTATGATTTAACCGTATCACACATAATTTACCCCGTTTACCCGAGGATAAAACTTATACATTCCCTCGTCAGTACACTGATGGTTAGAATGGTTCCTGGATATAACACTCTCATCCAAACCGAACCAAAATTTCGATAAGTGTTGCCCTTATCGGGCATCCCACTCCTGTACTTATTCTACTACGAATAGGGTCCGAACATGTGTTCCCTCTCTTTACACATTAAGCACCTCTCTGTGTCATTCCCCTTTATCTATCCCTACTGACCATGTTGGAATTTTCCTTCCCTAAGATCGAGAAATCTTAACACGAATTGGAAATCCTGTTGTTCCTTTGGCTTTGCTAGCCCTATAGGCCTCGTTGTTGGAATTGATAACCTTTCCTGAATCCACCGTCACTTGGTAGAAATTCTATTGACCCCAATCCTAAAAATGGATCCTTTAATGAGTATCCCCCTTGTGGTGTCTCACTAGCACCATTGAATCAAGTTCTTCCCTCTGGATAGTTTCCCCAACACTCTTGGCTCCTCCTTCATAGAAGAGTTGATGTAAACTTCTAAACGTATGATTCCTGATGACAATCGTCACTAGTCATCCTAGATGGATTTTCCATCTATTCCTATATATTCCACCTATGAGTCCATTATTCGCTTACAGACTCCATTATTCTCTATACCCTTCATCGGGTATGAAGTTTGCTAAAGTAGTCAACTTATCTATTATGAACGGCTTTTATCTTGCCCTCTTGTGATAAGTTTCAAAATTCCATTCTCATCTCTGTCTAAACAATAGATGGAAAGTCTTTCGGTCAGATCGTACCCAAATTTTCGTTCCACTCCATGCACATTTCTCTATGTGGGGTGACTGATCCTTGTCCATCCACACTTCTCTTATGAGTAAAAGCATCGCCCGAATTTATTATTGGGTGTGGGTGCACTCCACCCTACACGATTGCCTTTGGATTCCCTCTTTTTTGTTGGCTCATCACACTTCCTCGAATTCCTACAATATCTTTTCAAACGAGTCCCTCTAACTCCACCTGAACTGTAATCATGGTGACCCTTATCACGATCACCATTTCTCGAATACTCCACATCTCGTGCTGAGCCTCTCCTCCTGCAATCCTTCTAATAGCCCTCGTTGGTCTTTCCATGATGTTCGGTGTACGAATCCCAACCGAACTCATATATGAAGCGCATCAACTATACTTAATAGCAAGAGAACATAAATGCACGTTCCTAATGGAATACAACAATCCTATCATAAGGCTCTATATCAAAGAATGCCACACTGATACGTAAAAATCCATACAGATCTGAAGGACAACAGAACCTGATGCTAAGATACCATCTATGACACCCCGCCCAATAAAATATTAGGTGATCAGTCATATATCAAATTAAAAATGAATCTCATATGGATCATCCTTAGCATCACTGTCGAACACTTTTAAAACTTACTAACCACCTAGTATTCAAAAAGCTGGTGTCAAAATTTTAATCTTTCAATTAACCAAGACATAATATAATGCGGAACAACATAAAAATCACATATGGATAGAGTCAAAACATATCATGAAATAACTAAAACAAAGTATTTTCGAATAAAACATCGGCTAAAACCAAACCAAAATAAATTAACAGAGAGTAATAAATCCCATACAATCTGAAATGAAATAACTGAATAAAATCGTGAGCGACATGCTCGAGATAAACTGGTATAAATCCCTACGCTTGGAATAGAAAAATATATGAGTCTATAAAAATCCTACAACATCCACGTATGCTGCAGTTGCGAATCCCTGGAATGAAGTCACACCTGGTGTCCATGTGGCTGGACACCTAAAAGGTTTTGAAAATATTTTATAGCAAGGGTTAGAACCCAAAACATTTTGAAAATATTTAGCAAATGATTAGAATGTAATAAAATTAAAATAAATGAATGCTCTTCATATTTAATTTAGTGTCGCACTCTTTTCAGGACAGACTCACCCCTCAACTAATGTGCACACCTAATGCTTCCTTTAAATCCCACCTAGTCCTCTACCCCGTAACTAGCTCTTGACAAAATTCTTCCCTGACATGGTACTATAACCCGAGTATGTTTAAAATATGATCTATAAGTTATTTATCACTTCAACTTAAATAATCATCGTTCTTTTAAGTTCATATAACATTCACACTAGTTATATAATAAATATAGTTTTCTCCATGTAATAGATTTCCTGTATATAATTATTTCTCCCACTATATACATAACAATATATTACAACATTCACATATATGCTGAATATATAAATAATACATCCTCCTGAGTAATACCTCACCGGATGTATTCTCTAAAGTGCTATCAACCCAGTCTACTCAATCCCATCTAGAGTTCCGAGACAACTATGGTTTGCCGAATCGGAACGTAAATAATAAACACAATGGAGGCGATCACATTCCCCCAGTATGAGGACATCATATCAATGATCCATCTATGAAATTGGACGCTATGACCTAGGGATATACTCGCTCTACTCCTCAAGCTAGTGGATCCACTCACATCGCACAACCTCCCCCGACAGCACTAGAGTATATGAATTAAATAAATATATAATCATTCATATTTATAAGCACACACAATATATATATATATATATATATATATATATATATATATATATATATATATATATATATATTATCACACACTGTATATATATAATTTAAATTCTAGTTACCCGTGTACAAAAATCCTTAGTACTAGCCTCATTTTTCCCGAGTCTATGGCCTGACCCTAATTTAATAAATTTTCCCATTAATTAATTTATAACATCCCGAGTCTATATTCTTACTCTAATTTAATTAATTTACTCATTACTTAATTTATCAACATCCCGAGTCTATGGTCCGACTCTAATTTAATTAATTTACTGATTAATCATTTTAATAACATCCCAAGTCTATGGTCAAACTCTATTTTAATTAATTTACTCATTAATTAATTTATTAACATCCTGAGTATATGGTCCAACTCTAATTTAATTAATTTACTCATTAATTAATTTATTAACATCCCGAGTCTATGGTCCGACTCTAATTTAATTAATTTACTCATTAATTAATTTATTAATATCTTGAGTCTATGGTCTGACTCTAATTCAATTAATTTACTCATTAATTCAGTTATTAACATCCCGAGTCTATGGTCCGACTCTAATTTAATTAATTTACTCACTAATTAATTTATTAACATCCTGAGTCTATAGTCTGACTCTAATCTAATTAATTTACGCATTAATTAATTTATTGCCTTGGTGTCACTCAACCAATATATCCAGACCCACTCACTTGGCCTGTATATAAATGTCCGGAATTAAGTGCTCAAATTCCCTTAAAACTTTAACACACCCTTATTAACCAAATTAACATTAAATGTATCTCTATCACATATACTTCAAAGGCCACCCATACTGTTTGTCCCCATGGAGTCCTCAAACAAACCCAACAATTAATCATAAGGACTTACTGTAGGAAATTTATCCCCAAATTTTATCCCCAAATTAAAGTTCAACCGAAACAGTAAAAGCCACCGGAAGTGCCCGTCGTTCGAACGACGTGTCATGTCGTTTGAACGACTGTCAGCGTTGTTCAAGCCATAGCAAAGGTCATTCGAACGACCCTTGAACTTTCTCTCTCCTCTGTTTCTGCATCAATCCGATGCCATGCACTGTTCTTAAGCCCTTCTTTTACCCCGAATTTCAAATTTTAAACCCATTTCGATAAATCTCAACTCAACCATTTCAAGTCTCATCATTCCCACACTCAGCAACCAAATTGCAAGATTTAAGTTGGTTTCTCATAAATCCCTTACAGTACATCTATTGTTCTAATATCAATTAATTCCCCCAATCAACACATATGGAATAATGATCACCATTAACACAGAATTTTCTCATAAAATCCCACAAATTGAAAACCAAATTTTTGTGTCAATCCCAACCAAAAATCATTAGTTTAACACCTACCATGATATGAATTGAAGACAATAATTAATTTTAAAGAAAGTTTAACCACTTTCCTTAGGATTCGTAGGGTCTGATAATCCTTTGGTGTGGAGATTGTTGTGTGATGAAGAACACCTCTGTCGTTTTTCCTCTTTATCTCACAAGAGTCCTCCCTCTTTGTCCCTCTACATTATCAAATTCTCTCAATTGATTTATGGCTTCCCACAACCCCTAAACCTAGATTTATATCTCCAAACCCCGTTTTTAGTCATCTGGCCTAATAAAAATGGCTCAAACACCCCCGTGTGGGCCTGGTTATGTCCAAAAGTACCCCATGACCCATATATCACCCCTCGGTACACTTTTTCAACTTTTTCGGTCCATTCGGACTCAACCATCCACTCAAAATTGACATTCGATTTAATTTATAAAAATCCTTATCTCACACCCAAATTAGTCATTACCCGAATCCCGACTTAGATAAATAAATGCCACATCACTAATACACGTTATGAAAAAATTAAGTTATTCCTATTCACTTAGTAACTTAAATTCTATAAATATTATCCATTTACTCTTCGATTAATATTTATATAAATATTACCACAACTAATTCAATTAAATTAGGACACATAAGTAATTTAAAATTTCCCGAATTAATTAAATATTAGGTGCACAAAAATACAGGGTGTTACATCTACCTTGTGTGATTAGACCTTTGGATGTAGAGAAAAACAAACAGAGTATGGATAGTACACGGCTTGGCAGAATCGTCAAGAAACTGATTTTTGTGAATTAGATGGGTAATGGAATTGGGAAAGAATCCGGTTAGGCATTCTTTTTATGCTGAGGGAATTACAAAATGAGTTTTGGGTTTAAAAAGGTTGGGGAGAATTCGTCCATGGAAGAGGGTTTAAATGGTTAGAAGTGTCCATCAATGGCAGATCTCGTACATGGGAAGAAGAGAGAGGAAACCACTACTCATTTGAGTGAAGTGGTTGTCGTTCAAGCAACGAAGTGGGCCAGGTCCAGGCTGTCTCAATTTCTGGATTGGGCCAGAGGTTTTAATATACGTGACATCATGTGGTTCAGTAAGGCTGTTTTTGCTAAAGATATGGGAGTTATAGAAGATCAAATTTTAGAGAATTAAATTTAGGTTAAATACCTAAGATGGGAAAAAGGGTATTAAGAATGTAAGAACTATGTCAATTTATTTATGGGAATCTTAGAGATGAATCCTAAGGGGTGAAGCACGGACCAAGGGAGTGTGCGCGGGTATTTTGGTCAAGTGACGCCATGATAAAAAAAATAATCAAAGGGAATGTAAATTTAATGTTTTGAGTGGGGAAATTGACTCGAATAATTTGAACTAGTGATATAAATTATTAGGCACGAATTTGGTTAAGTTAATTTATTATAGGGTTATATAATAAATTAAGGAATATTAAAAAATAAAAAGGGTGCTAACCTCAATATGTGGGATTTGAGGAATAAGTTCTACATAATGATATTTCGGGCTGACGGTGCATGTCCGGTTAATTTAGTTGGGTGACACAACTTGAGTAATAAATAAATAATTGTGTGAAATTATTTAAATATCAAGTTGGTATATAGACTTGGGAATGATAGGCTAGTGGTAGCCTTGATTATATAAGTATATATATATGTGTGTGTGTGGGGGGGGGGGATGTTAAGTGTATATATATTTGTGTGAATAATATTTATAGGAAAGCATACCTACTCTAGTGCTATCATGGGAGGCTACGCAATGTGGGTGAATCCCCTGGCTAGTGAATGAAGGAAGAGTATAGTCCCTAGGTCATAGCGTATGTGGTTAGGGATGAGACGCCTTGGGCATGGGGCGGTCTCATTTTCGGGGGAACTATGGCTGCCTCCTATGCATTCTATCTTTCTGATTCAGAGCACACTGAGTCAAGGTTCCGGGTGGATGAGTATACCCGTAGATGACAGAGTATAGACCCCAGGTCATAGCGTCTGTGGTTTGGGATGAGACGCTTTGGGTATGGGTCGGTCTCATTTCTGGGGGGAACTATGGTCGCCTCCTATGCGCTTTATCTTGCGGATTCGGAGGGCACTGAGTCAAGATTCCAGGTGGATGAGTATACCCGTAGATGATAGTACTTAGAGAGCTTCCGATGAAGGCCTACTCAGGAGGATGGTTACGTCTATGACATATGTTTGAATGTTGCAATATGATATTACGTATATATGGTACATTTATATTCGGGTAAATACATGATGAGAACTGTATGAATTATATAACTCATGAGAATGTTATATGGTATCAATTGATCAGTGATTTAAAAAAGTAAGTGTAATTAATAACCTATGACTCATATATTATACTTACTCGAGTTAGAGTAGTGGGATAAGTAGGGTCTATATGACAATGTTAGTTACGAGGTAGATAGCTACATGGGTTATACATAAGGACGTTAGGCATGCACATTAGTTGAGGGTTGGTCCTCAAGGGAGTACGACACTAACTTAAATATGAAGATCATTCATGCATTTTAATTTACTGCAATTAAATTTACTAGCTAAATATTTTCAAAACCTTTTAGGTGTCCAGCCACAGGGATGCCAGGATTATTCTATTCCAAGGTTACGCAGCTGCGACACATGGGGATGTCGAAAGACTTTGACATAGCCGCTTCAGTCATTTAATTTCTAGAGTAGCATGCAGTCAATACTTCATTTGGGCATGTCTCCCTTGTTATTCCATTTTGTTACAGTTAGATGATGTATTCAGTTTATTCCTCTTGGTGTTTATTTTTGTTATTTGATTTGTAGCTGGTGGTTGTCTCGGTAAGGATTATATTTATTCCTTTTCAGTATTATTGATTCAGTGTTTGCGTGAATGGTTAATTATATATTCTTTCGCATGATGTTAGAAATGTTTAATAAAAATATAAAATTTGGCACCATATCTTTTGAATACTAGGTGGTTAGTAAGTTTTAAAAAGTTTTTTGACAGTGATGCTAAGAATGAACCAGATGAGATTCTTGTTTAACTTGATATAGGACTGGTCACTCGGTATTTTATTACGCGGGGTCACAATTCCCTTACGTTTTTTATAGTCATTTGGGGACAATTTGATAATCATTGTATAGATTATTAATGATCATTAATGAGCTGAAATCTGGATGTATTTTTCCCCAATAAATGCCTTTTCTTTTATGAGACGAACATCGTTGGATGTTGGGGACTTAAAACATTAAAATCTTGGAATATTAATAGTTTTGTTGGGACTGTTTATGGAAGTTGGAACATGAAAATACTGAGTTCGTATACTACTAAAAATGTAGAGTTTGGAATCTGGTTAACACATAAATCGAGAAGCGACAGAAGAATAAGACGAGGCGTCGCTCAAACGACGTGGTAAATCGTTCAAGCGAAGTTCTCTGTCGCATGAATGAGACCTCCAGTCGTTCGAGCGACGGGTCGAAAATTTTGACTTTTCATCCCTTTCTGCTTGTCTTTAAACTATATTTAATTCTCTAAACTTTGGTTATCATATGTGCCACAGTGATGTAATAATAAGGAAAATGATTTTAAATCGTGGGTCAGTTAATTAATGGAATAAAGTTACACCCATATTTAAATTAATAATAACTACAATTAACTAATTAGTTAAAGTAATTATTTCATGGATTAGAGTTAATAATATATTTAGATGGTAAATTATTCATTAAATGAAAATGTTGGGGATTTTTGCTGGGAATAAATAAAACTAATAAATTGGTTGAGTAGTTAATTTATGGAACATGATTAATAATTTATTAGATGAAAATTATTAATAATTGGAAAAATATTGTGGAATATGGTTTTGACTTTTATTGTAATTATAGAGTAATTACCTTTACTTATTATATGGGATAATAATATGTACTATTATATATTTGTGGGGACATACCAGTGGACCGTCCTATCGGCTTGGGGGTTCGTGCGATCGGGTTGCGTACTGCATATGGCACAAGTGGGCTTGACGATGTGTAGGTGTTGGTACTGACCCTCCTTGTATCACCGTTGGGTGTGGGCTGTGTACAGGTGTCCCGTGTAGGGACCACCCCCAACTTGTGTGTGTTTTTTGGTGTTCGCTTAGGATGTAGGGATTCCTATAGACTTGTTGATAAAGCACGAATTAGACACCAATGGTAGGTGCCCTTATATGTCAATTATATGGAAGGACCTAAATTATTAATTACCCGGATACTATTGAAACAACTTACCTTGTCGAAAGAGGTGGAAAATAAATATTATTTGACCCATTAATTCATAATAGATGTTTATGTCTTATACTTCATACTGATGAAATTGGAATAAATGTAAGTTGACATTTTTAATGTAGGGAGTTCATTTATATTAAATTGATTAGTAGTATGATCATGTCATAATTTGAGATGTCATTACAATTAACTTATTTGGGGACATATTGGGGTGCGAATAATATCACACTTTTGTATTATTGTAATCATAAATTATTCAAGTTAATTCTTGCACACCTCGGGCTCAGACCCAAATTATAAATGTTCCCCCCAGGTTATTTTCTAAACAGGGATAGCAGGAATGTTGCTACACCAGCCTTGCGATCTCTCAGTGCTTGGCAGCTTTCTAGATTATTGATTCTAGCCTTGGAGTTTTTCTGCCAAAGTTTTGTTATTTTATTTGGGAACATTATAAGGGCATAAGCCCAAGATTTATTTATTTATTTACTTTATGCTGGAGTTGTGATTCTTACATGCTATTGGGTTTGTTATTTAGTTGATGTTGATTTGAGTATACATAATGTCAGTGTGATATTCATTAAGTTTAAAATATCGGCCTTTTAAATAACAATACTTTATTACATTGTGCTGAGAATGATATTAATTGATCGACAAGTCCCATCTTCGGCGTATCGTGCCTGGCAAACCTTTGCGTGAGAAAATGGGGATTGTTACAGGCTCTATCATCCGTAAGTGTTGCTTAATATCTCTCTACCACCTACTTGTCACTAGAATATCTGAACTGCCCGCAAACTCCACCGGTTGGCCTTTAGTGAAGGGTTCCCTCGCTTTGTCCCATATGTAACCTGGTGCCTGTGCTAGTATAACCACCTGCTGTGGTGGTGGCTGCTGAGGTGCATGTGGCAGTGGAAACTGATGAAGCATGGTTGTCATAGCCGTAGAGACCGCCTAAGACACGATTGTGGCTATCTCAGCATGGGTAATTAACTGTGGGGGCTTCGGGTGAGCCTCCTCCTCCTCAATCGGGGGAACTACTCACCTCGATCTTCCCCTACATCCATTTTCCATCTGAAAGTAACATAGGGATCTACATCAAAGAACGCAACGCATAACGTAACGAGCTCAAACACAAATACTAAGGACACTAGAACCGTGCTCTGATACCAACTGTAAAAACTCCCATTTTCTCACGTAAAGGTTGGCCAGGCACGATATGCCGAAGATGGGGCTTCTCAGCACAACATAATAAAATATTGTTATATAAAAGGGGCCGATACTTTAAACTTTATGAATATTTCACTGTCACTAATTAAACTCAAACCAACATCGGCTAAATAATAAATTTAACAGCAAGTAACTATCACAACTCCAACACAATGTAAATAAATAAATAAATCTTAGGCTTATGCTTTTACAATGCTTTAAAATAAAATAATTTAAACTCCAGCAGAAAAGAACCTAGGCTAGAGTCAATAAACTGAAATATGATAAGTCCGAGAGATCGCAAGCTTGGTACAACAATAGTCCCTCTATCCCTGTCTAGAAATAATTTTGGGGGGGGGGGGGGGGGGCATATATAATTTGGGTCAGAGCCCGAGGTGTGCAATAATTAACTTAATTAATTTATGATGCAATAGTACGATCAATGCACAATAATTATTCTCCCTTCGTCACTCACATGCGTATAACACCTCACCTCTCATCTAAGTGTGATATTATTCGCATCCCAAGACACCCGAAACAATGAATTATGACATCCTCGCATATTGATAAAAGTGAATATATTGGTAATTAAATATTTAAATTCAATTCCGACATTTAAATATAAATTTCCATTTCTTCCCATTTCATAGGTATCATGTACAAGGCATAAACATATATTATGCATTTTAGGGTTAAGAATAATATTTATTGTCCACATCCCTAGATAATTAAATTTATTTCATTAAAGTCTGGGTAATTAATAATATACGTCCTTCCATTTTTGACACACAAGCGCATGTATCGTTGGTGTCTAATTCATGCTCTATCTGCAAGTCCAGAGGAATCCATTATCCTAAATGGACAACACAAACACATACAAATGGGGGTGGTCCCTACGCAGGACACCTGTACACGACCCATACCCAGCGGTGATATAGGAACGGTCAGCGCCAACCCTACCTCTCGTGGGTGGAACCTCCACATAGTACCTATATGGCCTACACATCGTCAAGCCCACCTGTGCCGACGTGTGGTACGCTACCCGAACACGCAAATGCCTGAGCTGATAGGACAGTCCACTAGTATGTCCACACACAAATATATAATAGTACATATTATTATCCCATATGATATGTAAAGGTAATTACTCTATAATTACCATAAAAAATCCAACCATAGTTCCACAACATTTCATTAATTAATAATTTACCATCTAAGAGATTATCAATTTCCGTTTTATAAAACAATTACTTAACTATGCGTTGTAATTTTACTAGTAGTGCCAAAATTACTTAACTATGATTTCTCAACTTAGACACATCATGCTTTGTAATTGAACTAGTAGTGCCAAAATTCTCGGTTGGACCTAATGTGGCCAGGTCAAATATGAGTTGCGTAAAATATGGATTGGGCCAACCCATTTTTTTCTACCCAAGTATGTGTTACAATTCTAAGTATATGGAAAAAAAATATGGTTTACTCATAACTTTTAAAAATATGTATTATATTTGACTCATAG
The DNA here is from genome assembly GCA_949130495.1 of Sambucus nigra. NCBI lineage: Eukaryota > Viridiplantae > Streptophyta > Magnoliopsida > Dipsacales > Adoxaceae > Sambucus > Sambucus nigra. The sequence continues at coordinate 62,570,894 of OX422224.1, read as the reverse complement.
CTTTTGAAAATGGACTTCATATTTGATCCATAGCTTTCAAATATGATCCCCATATTTGATTCTAACTTTTAAATATGGGCCCCATTTTCGACTCATGTCTTTTAAAAATGAGCCCCATATTTAAATGGTCGGGGTAATATGGTTTGTTTTATTCTTTTGGGCCCATTTTGCCACTGCCCCATATTTAAATGGTCGGGGTAATATGGTTTGTTTTATTCTTTTGGGCCCATTTTGCCACTGCTAAATTGAACTATAAAATCTCGGCAAAAGTGATAGTCAATAGAATAGGACATATTTTCACTAAGATTATTTTCCCCTTGCAATCTAGCTTCCTTCTAGGGAGAAAATCCTGGACAATATCATTCACTCCATTGAGAAAAAACAAGGATATAGTGTAGGATTACTAAGACCATCCAGACTTTGTAATTATGATGTATTAATACCTACACCAAATATATATAAATAGATATTAATGTTATTAATGCAATAAAATGGATTAGGATTCATGACTCATGTGAGCGGATCAGGGGTCCGGTGCGACCCGAATATAACACATACGATAAAACATAATTTTTCGATAAACACGTGCATAATTTCCATTAATTAATAACATAACATTTTCCCATTGAGCTTATTTAACACAAACTTCCACACACATACACACAAATAAATACATATACGTATGTGTCAATACTAGATTGAACTTATTTCATACAAACTTACACACACATACACATAAATAAATATGTAGATGTAGATGCAGATGTCCCCGAAAAACTAGTTGCTCAATTCAAATGACGAACGCCCACAAGCGCCAAAACCACTAGGTCCGACGCAAAGGCAACCCGATTGGCCGAGGCACCAAGGAGAGAAAAATTTACCAATCCAAACACCAAGGGAACTATCAACGTTGAGGAGAATGTCGAAGTCAACACCATTGCCACTAATAATCTCATGAAAAAAACCTTCTTCATTTCCATCTCTTTCTCTTACATGAGTGTGTGTTATATCCCATTGTCTCTTCCTAATGTTGTATATATAGAGGATTGTGGGAAACGTGAACCTTATCAAACCAAGGCTCTTCTCACGTTACTTAATTTCAGACGTAATGGTTATTCTTATAGGGATTTACAAGAAGATTTCAGTCCTTCACATAACAGTCCCTATATTGGTTATTTACTTTGTCCCCAAATAGCCATCAAAACTTAAGGAAATCTAACATCAAAAATTAAATTTTCGATACCTAATTTCTCGGACTATTCCTACATACAAATCTTTCCTCTACATGTGTGGTTCATCATCAAATCAAACATACTTATACCTAAACCTGATAAATATAAAAGAGATAATTATATGCATCAAGAAATAAATTGGAACCATAAATTAAGAAAGAAAAATATTTCCTTGAAAAAAATATGTAGACGTATTTCTCTCGCAGCTCCCTTGATTTTCTCCTTTGCTCTTGCTCTTTTCTCCCGATTTTGATATTTCTACTTTTCTCTCCCATAGCTGTTATTTTAGGTTTTGTGGAATGATAGTGGGGGGGGGGGGGGGCGAAGTGGTTTACCCCCACTTAAAAATTAATTAAATGGCTAATCCCGAGTTGGGCCTAAAATCCAACGTTTGGACCCCCAAATGAGCCCGAATCCATAACCCAACTAGCCAAAAGCTCTCCAACCCATATACCTATGACCCGGGACCATTTCTAAATATTTAAAGCACTAAACCGAGTCAAAATTTCCCGAAACACGTTCAAATCATTTTTATTTCACTTAGACATTTTATTATGTTAAAACGACACGCGCACACAAATTTATTTATATAATTATGAATAAATTTTTACTTAAAATATTTTTTTTACTCGTTTAAATTTAATCTTCCCAATTTAATTCATTCTTAAAATAAATCCGAAATTACTAAATTTATTTATGTCGCAATATTTTATTCTAAAAATTACGGCGTATTACAAAATATTTTCAAAAACTTTTACGTGTCCAGCCAAAGGAACGCCCAACATGATTCTTCCTCCGAGGGTTACGTAGCTGCAGTGGATGTGAAGGCTTGCAAGTCTTGGAGGAGCCGATTTTATCATTGTGATCTTAGTGTAGGTTCCATTTAAGTTATTGGTGGGGCATGTCCACCCTTCTATCAGATTTATTTACGTTCAGTTTTATTTATTTCAATGCAGATGATTGTATTGGATTCTTAGTAACGAATGGTTTACTCAGTACTTAGTGTTATTTATTTTTCGCATTCGATTTTCTTTATTGGTGGGGTTAATTTTATTGTTTATTGTGAATGGGATTGTGGTGAATATTAAAATTTGACACATCTTATTAAATAAATAGGTAGTTAATAATTAAGTATATCTCGAGGGTGATGCTAAGAATGAGCAAGATGAGACTCTCATTTTATTTTTGTATAGCGCTAGCTACCCGTTATTTAAATCGGCGGGGTGTCACATTTCATTTTACGTTGGACTTTTTGTAAAAAAATTGTAGACCTTTTTTTAAAGTTAGTTTTCATTTCGACAAAAAAAAATCCAAATTGTTGTTATTTAACCTTTCTTCTTTATCTTTTGATTATATATATATACTTATTTATTTATTTATTTGCTATTCACCCTTTTCATAAATTAGTCGGTCTATTTTCAAAAGTATCACATGATTTTTTTAAGTTTGTTTTCATTTAAAAAAAAACAAAAAAAATCAATGTATTTTTATTGAACCTTTATTTATAATATTTGAGTTGTGTATAATAAACAACTCAAATAGTATAATTACTTACGTGCAAATTATTAAATAAACTCTAAAATTTAAATTAAAAAAACTTATAATATTTTGTTAAAAGGATGATATGCTCGATTTTTGTTAAATTCACACCTTGATTTATTTTAAAATCACGCAATGATTTGTTTAAAGTAACGGTGTGATTTCTTTAAAATATTACCGTAACTATTATATTAAAATAAAATTGAAATTATGAAGACTACATAATTACAAGAAAAGAACGTCACAAATATTTTAGTTAGCTTTATAGTTTAAATAAAATAACATTATAATAATGTTCTTGAAAAACACCATGATTTTTTTTAAATTAAAGTTGTGATTTGTTATAAAGTGAGATTGTAAATATTGCTTCAAAAGTTCTTATTCAAATGAAAATGACAAGGCTATTGCGTTGTTTTAAAGCTGCAAAATCTTATGTGAACTATGCAGCTATTGTAACTTTATTATATAGTTTTGAAACAATCTTCAATTCTTATGATATTGTAAATTGATTTGCTAAATAAATAGAAAATTGTAAGTAGTTTATTAAATGATATTGTGAGAAACACTCGTATACAAGTGAAAAACGGGAAAGGTTATTCTCACATCAAAATCATCCTCCACCACCCCTTTTAATTATTTAAATAGAAAATGATGAAAATACCCTTTTAATTTGGAACCAACCATGCTTCATCCCCACTCCCTTTCAATTTGTTTTCATCCTTCTTTTTATAAAAAATATTTTATATATACAATCTTTTTAAAAAATATTTTATAATCATAAATTATTTTTGTAAACAAGACTTTTTTTATTAAAACTATAAATATAAATATAAAATCACTTTCTCATAAAATCTATATTTTCACCTTTCTTTAATAAAATGATGTTATATATAAATAATCTTTTTAAAAAAAGATGTTTATAAATATAAATTACTTTTTTAGTAAAGACTGTTTTTATTAAAATAAAAATAAAAATAGAAAATCAATTTTTTTAATACAAACTATAGTTTTCACCTTTCTTAAAAAAATGACCGTTGTATATATAAATCTTTTAAAACACTGTTTTATAAATATATAACAGTTTTTAAAGAAGAATGTTTTTATTAAAATATAAATATAAATCAAATTTAATAAAAATTATAGTTTTAACCTTTTAAAAAAATAGATTATATATATATATATATATATATATATATATATATATATATATATATATATATATATATAATCTTTTAATTTTTTATAAATATAAATATATTTTAAAAAAAGGTTGTTTTATAAAATATAAATATAAATATTTTTTTAAAAAAGGTTATTTTATAAAATATAAATATAAAATCATTTTCTTACAAAAACTAGAGTTTCCACCTTTCATTAAAAAAAGGAGATATACATGAATAATCTGTTTTTGAAAACTTTTTTATGAATATAAATCATTTTTTAGTGACGAATGTGTGTGTGTGTGTGTGTGTGTGTGTGTGTATTTAAAAAACTATTTCACAAAAATAAATCATTTTTTTGAAACAAGATTGTTTTTATAAAAAATATGCTATACGTATTTATATTTATATTTTTTTAAAAGACAGTCTTGTTAAAAAAATGATTTATATTTACGAAACAGTTTTTAAAAAATATTTATATCTATAAACCTTTTTCTAAGAAAAATGAAAACTAATTAAAATTAAGTGGGGTGGAAATATATTTTTGAAACCCTTATTTTTAAAGGTGAAAACTATAATGATTGTGTTTCTATCGCCCTCAATCTTTACTTGTGAATATGTGGTTCATCCATTTGTTACCAAAGATTTTGGCAAATTGTAAGCCCCTCCCTTGCTAAATTAAACTATAAAATTTTGACCAAATTGATAGCCAATAGAATAAGACATATTTTCACTAAGATTATTTGCCCCTTCCAATCTAGCTCCTTCTAGGGAGTCAAGTCTGGACAATATCATTCACTCCATTGAGAAAAAAAGAAGGATAGAGAGGAGGATTACTAAGACCATTCAGGCTTTGTAATTAGGGATAATTATATTTAGGTCCCATTTATCGGGTCAACATTCTAATAAGTTCTATTGACTTTTCAATAATCCCATAGGTCCTATTCCAAATTTTTAGGAAATTTTTTCACAATTTTATCCTTTCATAACTAATCATCCGTAACTTCCTTTAGGAAGTTACATAAGTGGTTGGACTTTTTATTTAATCTTTAAATGATCATAACTTTTAATTCACAAATCCGTTTTTCGCAAAATTACTATTTTTGAAATCTGCTCGACGAGATCTATCAAACAAGATCCATGAAGGCTATAAAATATTAAAGAAAAAAATTTACACAAACAGTAAACTTTACTGTATGTACTAGAATATGAAATAGTTTTATATATGTGACATTTTCACAAACATACAGTAACATTTATGTGGTAATAGTACACAGTATATATATATATATATATATATATATATATATATATATATACATTCGGTGGATCCAAACCCTCTTTTTTCAAAAATACTTTATATTTAAAGGTTCGCGCTAACGGCATTCAATCCTTACCACCATTGTTGGAGCTTCAACAACCTTCGTCAGAGCTCCGATTTGGGGTGGGTAAGGGTGGCATGTGGTGCCGCTGGCGCAGACCTTTGAAAATAAGAGACTTTTGAATAAATGGGCTTTGGATCCACCGGAGTATCATGGAGTGCCGTTGGCGCGAACCTTTGAAAATAAGATTGGATAAATGGGACCGGGATCATCTGGAGCGCCAATTCGGGGTGAATAGGGGTGGCAGAGAACTTTAAAAATAGGAGCATATTGGATATATATATATAGTTTGTAAAAATGTCATAGATATTAAACTTTATTGTATACACCAGAAAATGAAATAGTTTTATATTTGTGACATTTTCACAAACAATAACATTTACTGTGATAATATATTTACGAAATAGTTTTATATATATAACATTTTCGCAAACAATAACATTTACTGAGTTAATATTACACAATATATATATATAACATTTTCACAAACAGTGACATTTACAGAGTTAATATTACATAATATACACACACACACACACACAGTAGATCCAAACCACTATTTTTTTTTCAAAATTACCATATTTTTAAATGTTTACGATAGCGACATTCAATCCCCACCACTACCCACCCCCATTGTCGGAGCTTCAACAACTTTCATCAGAGCTATGATTTGGGTTGGTAGTATTGGCATAGGGTACCACTGGCGCGGACCTCTGAAATTAAGAGAATATTAGATAAATGGGGTTTGGATCCACGGAGCTCCGATTTGGGGTGAGTAGAGTGGCATTGAGTTAGGTTTATATCTATAACATTTTCACAAGCATTAACATTTATTGTGTTCATATGACACAGTATATATATATATATATATATATATATATATATATATATATATATATATATATATATATATATATCCAAATCTCTTTTTTCTGATATTATCTTATTTTTAATGGTCCGCGCCAGCGGCATCCAATCCCCACCACCACCCACCCCCTTTATCAGAGCCCCAACAACCATCATCAGAGCTCTGATTTGAGGTGGCATGGGATGCCGATGTAACATTTTCACAAACATTAACATTTATTATTTGTGAAAATATTACACATATAAACCTAATCCAATGCTACCCCTACTCACCTCAAACTGGAGCGCCGGTGTATCCAAATCCCATTTATCCAATATTCTCTTATTTCCTAAGGTCCGCGTCAGCGGCACTCCATGTCACCCCAAATCAGAACTCTGATGAAGGTTGTTGGAGCTCCGAAAATTGGGGTTGGTGGTGGTTGGGATTAGATACCGCTAGCGCGAGCCGTTAAAAATAAAACAGTATCAGAAAAAAGAGGTTTGGATCCACCGTGTATATATATATATATATATATATATAAACCTAATCCAATGCTACCCCTACTCACCTCAAACTGGAGCGCTGGTGTATCCAAACCCCATTTATCCAATATTCTCTTATTTCCTAAGGTCCGCGCCAGCGGCACTCCATGTCACCCCAAATTAGAACTCTGATGAAGGTTGTTGGAGCTCCGAAAATTGGGGTTGGTGGTGGTCGGGATTAGATACCGCTAGCGCGAGCCGTTAAAAATAAAACAATATCCGAAAAAAAGAGGTTTGGATCCACCGTATATATATATATATATATATATATAAATATATGCTGTGTTATAACACAGTAAATGTTAACGTTTGTAAAAATGTTATAGATATAAACCTAACCCATTGTCACCCCTACTCACCCCAAATCGGAGCGCCAGTTGATCCAAACTCCATTTATCTAATATTCTCTTAATTTCAGAGGTTCGTGCCAGCGGGACCCTATGCCACTACTACCCACATAAATCATAGATCTAATGAAAGTCGTTGAAGCTTCGACAATGTGGGTGGGTAGTGGCGGGGATTGAATGTCGCTAGCGCAAACCTTTAAAAATATGGTAATTTAAAAAAAAAGAGGTTTGGATCTACCGTGTATATATATATTATGTAATATTAACTCAGTAAATGTTACTGTTTCTGAAAATGTTATATATATAAAACTATTTTATAAATATATTATCACAGTAAATGTTATTGTTTGTGAAAATGTCACAAATATAAAACTATTTCATTTTCTGGTGTATACAATAAAGTTTATATATGACATTTTTACAAACTATATATATATATATATATATATATATATATATATATCCTATATGCTCCTATTTTTAAAGTTCTCTGCCACCCCTATTCACCCCGAATTGGCGCTCCAGATGATCCCGATCCCATTTATCCAATCTTTTTTTTAAAGGTCTGCGCCAGCAGCACCCCATGATACTCCGGTGGATCCAAAGCCCATTTATACAAAAGTCTCTTATTTTCAAAGGTCCACGCCAGCAGCGCCACATGCCACCCTTACCCACCCCAAATCAGAGCTCTAACGAAGGTCGTTGAAGCTCCAATAATGGTGGTAAGGATTGGATACCACTAGCGTTAACCTTCAAATATAAGGTAATTTTGAAAAAAAAAAGGTTTGGATCCACCAGATATATATATATATATATATATATATATATATATATATATACTGTGTAGTATTACCACAGTAAATGTTACTGTCTGTTTGTGAAAATATCACATATATAAAACTATTTCATATTCTAGTGCATACAGTAAAGTTTACTGTTTGTGTAAATTTTTTTTCTTTGGAATTTTATAGCCTTCATGGATCTTGTTTGATAAATCTCGTCGAGCAGATTTCAAAAATAGTAATTTTGCGAAAAACGGATTTGTGAATCAAAAGTTATGATCATTTAAAGATTAAAAAAAAAAGTCCAACCACCTATGTAACTTACTCAAGGAAGTTACGGATGGTTGGTTTTAAAAAGGTAAGATTGTGAAAAAATTCCCTAAAAAGTTGGAATAGGACCTATGGGATTGTTGAAAAGTCAATAGGACTTATAAGAATGTTGACCCGACAAGTGGGACCTATGTGTAAAGACCCCTTGTAATTATCATGTATTAATATCTACACCAAATATATATAAATATATATTAATGTTATTAATGCAATAAAATAGATTAGGATTCATGACTCATGTGAGAGGATCAGGGGTCCGGTACGACCCGACTATAACACATACGATAAAACATAATTTTCCAATAAACACTTGCATAATTTCCATTAATTAATTACATAACATGATTCCCGTTGAGATTATTTAACACAAACTTCCACACACATACACATAAATAAATACATATACGTAGATGCCAATACTAGATTGAACTTATTTCGTACAAACTTACACACACATACACATAAATAAATATGTATATGTAGATGTACCCGAAAAACTAGTTGCTCAATTCAAATGACCGACCCACACAACCGCCAAAACCTTTTGCTCCGACACAAAAGCAACCACGTTGGCAGGGGCTCCAGGGAGCACAAAATTTACCAATGCAAACACCAAGGGAACTATAGACGTTGAGGACTATGTCGGAGTCCAACATTTTACGATTGTTAACAACCGAATCGGCAATGGAGGTGACAATGGTGGCCATAGACACCATTGCCACCAACAATGTCAACAAAAAAACCTTCTTCATTTCCATCTCTTTCTCTTATATGAGTACGTTATATCCCATTGGCTCTTCCCGATGTCGTATTTATAGAGGATTGTGTGAAACGTGAACCTTATCAAACCCAAGGCTAAAACCGTCATATCCATTTTTGTGCTGAAGATTGAAGTTGTAGTGACATAATTCCGAGATAAATTAAATAGAGAATATATACTCATATAAAACTCTAATACTTACTATTTTGACGCTTAAAACATATAGCAAGGCACATATTATTATTTTCCTTGTAATTATTGTTGTCCTTTTTAAAAAAAAAAATTATTGTTGTCCCAACTCACAAAGAAATGGAAATGGAGGATCCTGTGGTTGCTATTCAACGAACTGGCGGTACATAGGTATCAATGGGACTACTGGTCACAATTTCTTTAAGTGTAACAACTCACACCTCATTAATTGTTGTGTTGGGACTGGTGCTCATAATTTACTCTTCTCACGAGTTGGTTTGCGAGGGGAATTAGTTTGATTTGAGATACCTGACTTTTACACATTTCTTTGGGGAATTGAATGACTATGACTTGAAAGGTTTATAATTTTTTGAGTTTCTTGCACGTATGAAATTGGGTTTACATATTGGTTTTATGAAATTTATTCTAAACCTAAAATATTTAGTCAGAGGATGCAAAAGTATTGAGTAGCTGTGGGGGCTTCGTGAGCACGAGCATACGAGGGGATTTTTTAGAATTATTTATAATTTTTTCTAATTTTTTAGTCCTAGAATAATATTAATTAAATGACAAATATTTATTCAAGTTATATTATTACAAGAGTTTTTTTGAGTCACTTTTATGACCAGTTTTGAAATAAACCCCCACTTTTTCAAACAAATGCAATACACTTCCATTCTGGTAATTATCCATACAAATCGTTAGCATTGTTTATATTTTGTGTTTCCTCCCCACTTTTATGATCAGTTTTGAATTACAACCACATTTTGAAAAGAAAAAAATACACTGTAAGAACCCAAAAAATTTCGAGTTGCTACTTTTATTAATACTAAACTAAAATCCTCAATACATAAACTGAGCATCTAAATTGCACCGATAAACTTAGTAAAAGCAATTAAACTTAATACACAAAATTCTAGTGTCTCTCAATAATAAACAATATTATAAAAACTCCACAAACATATACTTTTGTTTTGCGAATAATAATTTGTATTTCATGTGTCACCCAAATATCTTCATCTCCGATATTGTTTCAAATCCATTGTTAACCGCCACTAAAAGAACAACGGGGAAGTACGTAATATAACAGGAATAAATGCTGAATACGATAACGATAAACACAGGGCTGACCCAAGGGGTAGGCCAATGAGGCAACCGCCTTGGGCCCCCAAATCTGATATAAAAATATAGGCCCCAAATATTGTATAGGTGTATAATATATAAGTTTCTAAAAATAGCCCCAAGTCCAAAAGATAAACTTAAAATTCACCCACCAACAACTAACCTATCTTCTCCACTTGCTCATTCGTTATACTCATTTAAGAACTGAAAAAACGGCTCCCACCCCACCCAAGACCAACTTTCTAAATTCCATCCAAGTTCCAACCATTTGAACTCTCTTTCATTATCTTTAAAAAATCAACCATCTTTTAAATGCTTACAGTACTCTCAAGTTTCGAATAAAAAATATTCAACAGGTTTGTATTTTTTTTTTATTCATCCTCTCTCATTATCTCATGTTAATTTTTTAGATTGAAATCTTCATTGTTGTTAAATATAATTGTTGTTTTTTATTAAATAATTGAACACTTGTAAAATGATGTTAATATTTTTGTTAAGTTATTCTTGTTCATATTTTTTTTAAATCCTGAAATAAAAATGACATTTTTTACTAATATGTTAAACCCTTTTATTAATTTTTTTAAAGGTTGTTATTTTACTAATCCAAGGTTTAAAGTGTATATAAAGTTATCTCTTCTTGTTGTCATTTTTTTACCTCTTCTTGTTGTCATTTTGTTAAGTTCTTGTTGCCATTTTTTTTTTTAATTTGTCATTTTTTAATTATAATAATTGTTGTTAATTTTCGGATTTAAATGCTGTTTTTTATATTTTTGAATTTAAATGTTGTTGTTGTTGTAATTTTTTTTTAAAAATTTTAAACACTTAGATTAGTACAAACAACAATTATATTTAAAGATTTAAATGATGTAGTTTAAAAGCGAATAGAAAGTTATATGTTCTTGTCATTATTTTTTGTTAATCTGTCATTTTTTTTAATTATAGTTCTTAGTGTTAATTTTTTTGTTAAGTTCTTGTTATAAATCTTGTTGCTCCTTTTAATCCGCTATTAATTTTTTTATTCTAATGATGTTCATTTTTTTATGTGTTTCTTCACCATTTTTTTTTAGCAAAGAAGGGCTTTCAAAGTTGTTTTACAAATTCAGCAAAATAGGATCCAATGTTCCTTTATTTTGTTGTGGTCAGAAATTTTTAGATTGATTGTTGGGTTTTTGTGTATTCTATTTTATTCGTTTCTTGTTAGCTTATAAAAATACATATTATACTTTTCGGGAAAAAATATTATATAAAGGGTCCCATTTTATAAGTTCGCCTTGCGCCCCCAAATCTTAGGAGCTGGCCCTGGATAAACAAAAAGCAACAATACAAAATCATATATGAGTCCAATGCGACAGTCAAGCATTGTAGCAATTTATTTATCAATAACACATCAATGAGTCACTATGGCTCACCTCACCTAGGCATCTCAAAGCTCTATTCAGGATATTGGACTTTTGGCTGGTGCTCATTCTCAATATTATATAAAAAAATTGTAAGTATTTTATTAAAATGATATTGTGAGAAACACGAGTATGCAATTGAAAAAGATAAAGGTTATTCTCGCACCAAAATCTTCCTCCGCCACCCCTTTCAATTATCTATATAGAAAATGGTGAAAATACCCTTTCAATTTGGAACCAACCATGCCCCATCCCCACTCCCTTTAAATTAGTTTTCACCCTTCTTTTTAAAAAAAAAACAAGTTTTACAACAATCTTTTTAAAAAAACTGTTTCATAAACATAAATCATTTTTTAAACAAGACTATTTAATAAAATATATAAATATAATATCATTTTCTCAAAAAATCTATAGTTTTCACCTTTCATTAATAAAATAGTGTTATATAAAAATATTCTTTTTTAAAAAGATGTTTTATAAATATAAATTACTTTTTTTTAGTAAAGACCCTTTTTACAAAAATAAAAATAAAAATATAAAATCATTTTTTTTAATAAAAACAATAGTTTTCACCTATCTTCAAAAAAAGGACCGTTGTATATATAAATCTTTTAAAACACTGTTTTATAAATATATGTCAGTTTTTAAATAAGAGTGTTTTTATAAAAATATAAATATAAATCAAATTTAATAAAAATTATAGTTTTCACCTTTTAAAAAATTGATATATATACACACACACACACACACACACACACACATAACTGCTCTTGCACGGATCATCTCGCATATTAAAAGTGCGGACTTAACATTTGTCACCTCGCGATTAGACCAGAAATTATTGGCACTCTCTCTTCCTTTTTAGGGTTCACCGCTAGGTGACACATGTCCAGTCCCACTATTAATATGCGGGACAGTACGCACAAGAGCAGTACTATATATATATATATATATATATATATATATATATATATATGTGTGTGTGTGTGTGTGTGTGTGTGCGTGTGTGTGTGTGTGTAATACCCCGTATATTTTTGAAGTAAAATAAAACTTTACTAAGGATTAAATTAATTCGGTGAAATTAGTTAATCCGCGTTGTGAGTAATTAGACTCATTATTATTTAATAATTTTTTAATTTGGCCTTAATGATTTGGGAATAAATCAAAAGGGATTTATTTATTTTAAAAAGTATTGGGGTGTGCCACGTCATAATTTAATATATTTTTGGGATAAAAATATTTTGAAATGCACTTTGAGAGGTATTACAGGCTCGTTTGGGCATTTTAGACCCTTAAGAATGGTCCCGGGTATATGTATATGAATTGAGTAGTTAACGGGTTAATTGGATTTTGTATTTGGGCTCATTTGGGGGTCCAAAGTGGGGACCTAAAGCCCAACACGGGATTAGCCATTTATCTAGTATTTAAGTGGGGATAAACCACTCCCCCACTATCATTAGAGAAAATCTAAATCAACAGTTACGGGAGAGGGAAGGAGAAATACCAAAAAGAGGAAGAACCACCATAGGAGGAAGAAAAGAGGAGTTTCGCTACACATTTAGGCATGGATTCTCTTGCCAAATCTATTCATTTTGTTCTAACATCATTTTTATGTTGAATCTATGCTTAGATTTCAGGTTAAATATGATTTATTGCAATCATGTTAGGATTCTTGAATAATCTTGAGTTTTTGGTGATATTCATATGTTAGGGTGCTAGGCTGATGAATCCTTATGATAGATGATGGAAATGGGTTGTTTGATTTAGATAAATCATTGATAAATTTCTTTTAAAATAAATTTTAGAAATCTGGGTTTGATTATTGAAGAATTATGATGAAAAGTTGAGGCATTTTTGTGTAGAAAATTTTTGGGAATTTTAATATGTATGAATGTTACGATTTGATGATCTTGGGATTTAATTAGTTTTATTGCAATGTTTAACTCTTTAAGCTTAATCTTGGATTTGATGTTCTTGTACCCTTATCATGATGTAAAAGGGGTTATAAACGTGTTCCTATACTTAGCTTGGGTTAGGGGATCGATTGGGTGTTGTTTAGAAGCTTGGTTTGGGCATTAATGGAAGTTTTGGAGGCCTCATCTTCGTCTTAGGCCGTATTGCTTTTTGTAAAGAATCGAATCGATTCGTCCTAGTTGCGAATCGATTCGGTTCATGAAATTATAGATTTTCTCGTTACGATCGCGTGGGCACCGACCGCGTATTTTTCTGATTTTTTTAATTAGTTATGTTTTTTTTACGAAAGGGTGTGCGAGACCATTTTTGTCCAAGTGAGGGATATACACTTATTCCAAGATATTTATGATAATGTTATGAACTTATATCCACCGTTAAACCGAGATGGGTTTGTGATATAAAGGTGCATGCGTGATGACTTAAGATGCAAGTTAACTATGCGAATGAGATGATTTACACAAATTTTTGAATAAATCCATATGAAATAAGTGGGTGAGATGACAGAGATATACCTAGATGAATTGGGTAATTTCGGGAGGGGCACTTAGAGGATAAGACCCTAAAAGGTACGATAATAATATTATGATTAATTCGGGGTGAATTAAAATAAAAAGTAATACTTACTTGGGATAAGTCAAATGCAGGAGGTTATAATTAATGATTAATTTCCTTAAATTGTTACAGTGTAAAGATATTAAGTAGTAATGTACCCTAAGCTTAGTGGGCTAAGTCTAAATAGTTAACTTCGGTTGATATAGTAGGTTGACGTGACACTACTTATCCATATTAGAGGATTTCTTATATATGTACATATAACGATTATTCACATTAGTTGACTGCTTATATATGTACAAATAAACCTTATTGAAAAGGTATCAAGAAGTAAATAATTATTAATAATCTGGAATGATTAAAGTTTGAGTCAAGAGGATAACATGCTAAGATTATTAAATGTATGGGTAAGGGTAGTTAGGGATAACTATAATGTTTTGGAAGGGTTAGTTTAGGAATAACAATACCTATAATGTTTTGGAAAGGTTAGTTGGGGAATAATTATGTCTATATATTTAAAGAGAAATAAATGACGAAGTAAATGTGATTTAATTCCAAAAAGAGTTTTATGAGACTTAATATATAATTGGGAAGTAGTAGTAAGATAACGGCTTTTAATGAGTCATGGAATCATTGACTAAAATGTTATAGTAAAGCTAAGAAGGTTGTATTTTATATGGATTGAGATTTTCCTTGGATTAAAGTAGTTATAGAGTAACTACTTATACATATTGGATATAGTATGTATTATATTATTTTGTGTTGACATACCAGAGTCCGTGGACCATTCTATCGGCTCGGGGGTTCACGCGTCGGGTTGCGTACCATATGTCGGCACAGGTGGGCTTGATGATATTTAGGCCATATCGGTACTATGTGGAGGCTCCACACTCGGGAGGTAGGTGTTGGAACTGACCATTCCTGTATCACTTATAGGTATGGGTCGTATATAGGTGTCCTGCGTAGGGACCACCCTCAACTTGTGTGTGATTTGTGATGTCCGCTTAGGATAACGGATTCCTCAAGAATTGCCAATAGATCACGAACGCGACAACAACGGTAGATGCCCTTGTGTGTCGCATATATATATATATATATATATATATATATATATATATATATATATATATATATATATATATATATATATATATATATATATATATATATATATATATATATATATATATATATATATTCATCTATTTCCACATTATGGTATACCTTATATGGGAATGTGCCCTTTTAGTCTAAATATGTCGATAATGCTTAATGATAATAAAGTCGGGTTAATAATGAGATGTGGATAATTAAGGACGAAGATGAGTCCTAATGAATAATGTGGCAGCCAATTATTAATAACAATAATAATTGGGTAGTTTAAGAAAGTAGACAAACGTTAAAGAAAATGAGTAATGGAGTAGCCCATTATTAAATGAGAATAATAATTTGGTAATCATAGAAAATAAAACTTGTAGTCTAAAAAGATAGATAAGAAAGAATACGAATTCAATCATTTAAATGGTCTGATGAGATAGATTAGGGCTACGTAACATTATGACGTAAGAATATGGATCAAGTTTGTGTAAATTGTGCAGTCAATGTTATGAAATCCATTCAGAGGCCAGGGTGTTAAAATATAAATCCCCACTTTTAGATAATGCATAACTGGATGGATTATTCTTTACTTGTCAGATTAAACAAGTGGGGCGAGGGTTGCAATTTGTATTATTATTTGAGGATACGAGTAGGACTGCTTCTATATGATAAATGAGTTACTCGTTACATGTTAGCGTCGATGGAGAGACGTGAAGTATGAGTTAATAACATTTGGAATTTTTATTGGTGAAGAATCCTTGCAACTCTTGGGCTCTGACCCAAATTATAAATATTTCTCTCCCCCCCAGGCATTCTTAATGACATGCATAATAGGACTGCCGATGGATTAGACTTACAGTTGCATTGGACGTAGTGGATTTCGCTCCATTGATTTTAGTATAGGTTGTACTTCTTCATTTTGTCATTTTATTTCATTCTGGAATTGTACGGGCATAAGCCCAAGTGTTTATTTATATTAGTTGTATGTAGCTTTACATTATGGACATTATATGATGATTCAGTTTTCAATATTCTTGTGTTAAATCAGTTTATTCGGATGTTTTTATTCATTGTGGATATTGATATAAAATAAATAAAAATTATATTCCTTCAGTGCTGAGAATGGTATGAATTGTTGATAAGCCCATCTCCGGCGTATTGAGCCTGAAAAACCTTTACGTGAGAAAATGGGGGTTGTTATAGTTGGTATCAGAGCACGGTTCAAGTTTCTTTGATATGTATTTGAGCTTGTTACGTTCCGCATTGCGTCCTTTGATGTAGAGCCCTATGATCAGGAATCATTGTATTCTTTGTGGTTGATTACTACCATTTCGGGAAGGGGTTAGTTTTGGACAGAGAGAACCATAGGGACCTTCGCGTGGGTCACCTGCTAGAATTGCGAGAAATTCAAGAAATCCGGTGCGTACTAATTTGAGGTAAGAGATTTAGAGAATTTGAGGAGGTGGTAATGTACAATAATGCATCAGCAGAAGTTTGTTCATGTAAACTATGACCCACAGCTAGATGGGCATCAGATTATAGCTAAAATTATTTGGGAAAAAGAGACTAATGATAGCATCGGTGGTAAATGATGTGTTTTTCCATACTATGGAGTATGTGGAATATGTTTTATTTGATATTGGGACTTAGTGTTCACTTGGGTCTTGTTAATACATTTGAATGATAGAATTTGTATTTGGGAGAGTACTGTACATGAACCGTCGTAGGTGAGAACAAATATTATTTCATTGGTGCGGGGTGATCGGGCATAAATATTGTATATTTATCCCGTTAAATTCGGTACTTTTGTGACCCCGAGTGGTTCAAGTGATATGGATTTAACTCATATTTATGCTATTAACCTTCGTTGGCAAGTATTTCATGTTTTGTGTTTCTCTTATGTGTTTTACAGGTAAAGTATGCAAGCGGTGCGAAAGAGAAATCGAAACAATAAAAGAAAGTCTAGGAAGGCAAGTTCAAGGGAATTTTCATAATTCTATCAATTGATCGATGAGGTGGGGCCAATTGTAAAGCTGAAGATCTTGGAACAACGATAACATTGGAAAAAATGGCACCCCAATCCGAGCTACGGTTAAGGAGTTATGATCATTTGAAGTTGAGAAAAAACCCAAGAAAGAAAAGAAGAAAGCATGAAAATATTTATAAGTGTTGAATTTCTAGCAAGTTCTCCAGAACCACAGAATGAACCGGTTCGGGAGGGAAGCGGTTCGGGGTACATGCAGAACTAGTTTGGGGTACCTGATGCGCGAATTTTCACTTGAATGTTGATTGGTCTAAAGAGTTCCAATATGTTACAAACTCTTCTAAAACGTATTTGCATCTTTATAATGACATAGAAAACAAAGTTCTGAATAGTTTTTCATAGAGAGGAAGGTAGGATAGTAGCTTAGAACCATAGAAAACAATTCTCCATCAAGTAGGTACTTTTATTGTTTGAATAACAAGTTTCCTTTAAAAAAAGTTTGTTCCTTTCTTTCTTAATCTTGTAGTTAATTTATTTACAGGCTTTGTTTATTTTCTGGGTTTCCAATTCGTTTATACATGCATAGAGATAGTTTTCTTATTGATTCAATTACATGCAACATAGGATTCATGTTTTTAATTAATTGCACCATGTTAGGCTACATTTATAAGGGTTGGTGTGCATGAACCCAACCTGATGTAATTTAGCCATGTAGAAACTTGGGTTTGAATTGAAATTTTAATGAATTGTGTTGTGTAGTTGTCACAACCATCATAGACCTTTTTACCTCGGTTGACCCTAGGTAACCGTAGTGTTTAAGGATGTGTTGTGCATGTAGCTATTGCGACAGTGCTTTACTCATCCTTTGATTATGTATGATGCGGGTTTGAACCTCATATATGTAATGCTTGGGAGTACTAAAGACCGGGTTAAATTAAATTTCTAATTCAAAATTCTAGAATTCTATACGGTAAATCTACTAGGGTTTTAGGGATTGTATTCCCAACCTGTTTTCCACTCATTCTTACTATGTCATTCTTAGTTAGTTAATTTTGCTCATATAGTAAATGCAGTATTTTAATTTAGTGTGCATTTAATTAATTAGTTATTTTCCATCTCAATCATCTTTTTATTTCCTTTTTAGAGTCAAGTTAGGGCTAACAGTCTTATCTTTTTTGTCACGTTCACTCTCCCAGTTCCCTGAGGATTCGATACCCAGACTAGCCACTATACTCCACAAGATTGTAGTTATAGTTTAGGTTTTCGTATTGAAGTTGGATGCCGATAACAACGACTAGCGTATTTACACGGATGCTCGGTTTCAACCTCGATCAAAATGGCGCCGTTGCCGGGGAATTAGGTAGACGTAGGTTAGATTCCGTCAATTTAAAACTTTGACAAAAAAAGAAGTAAAAATGATGAGTATTGTGAGGGAGATGCTGGATGAGAGCGAATGACAAGATATAATAGATGAATTCCATCGTAGTAACTATCCCTCCACATCATAGAAGCCCTTGGAGGATAGTGAGAGAGAGTATTCGGATAATGAGCAAGAAAGAGCGTTAGGAGATATGAGCCTAGAGGACTTTGAGAACGAATTCGGGTGGGTGGATGAGAGCTTCACTATCGAAGTCTAATCTCTATTCGACTTATTTTGTCACTTATAAGAGAGAGCATGGAAAGATAGAATGGATGATTTCCTTATTTGTGACCATCCACCCATGCCACTGGAGTTCTTGGTTGCAATCAAGGCCATTGTTAGAGTATCGTCCGATTTAGTGCTTTATCAAGTTTAGGGACAATCTAGGCCATTCCAAAATTCACTTTGATATTCTCTCCAAGTTGGCCCATTTGTGCTACAAGGTGATTGAGCACCTCGTTGACTTCACTCACTTCATTCATCATATGCCTCAAGGTGTTCATTTTTTCTATTGGGTCGACTCCCAATTGTTCTGAAATTTGGTTTATAATATGAGGAAGACGAGCGAGACAAGAAGAGCTCCAGTCCCCGTGCAAGGGGTCGAGTGAGTTTATATAGAGAGATGATAAGCCGTCACACCCCCGACGCGTATGGGGTGATTTTTGTTGTATTTTTTAGTCATGTATGAGTGTCATATAATGTCTTGTTGCATTTTAATAATTTGCTTGTTTTATTTGTCGCACTTGTTCTTTTTCTTCTTTATATTTTAATCCTTTTGATTGAGGACAATACAAAAATCTAAGTTAAGCGGGGTGATAAGTGTGTCTTTCTAAAAGTTCAAAAAATTTTAAAATGCCAAAAAAATGGAAAATTTCAAAAATTTCCAAAAAAAATTGAAAAGCCGAAAATATTTGTCTTCAAAATAAATAAAAAATTGGCATTTAAATTTTTCAAAAATATCACCTTTATTCTATTTCAAGTCTTAAATTGTATAAAAAAATCAAGATCACAGAGACGAAATTGACCAAAGATGGAAATTGTGCAAAAATTGACGACTTAACGAATAAGTGTGGAGATTAACAAAACCCGGTGAGATTTCGAGCCTATCGATCTTTTTGAGTTTTTAAATCAATCCGAGTTAATGGTTAACTCAATGTTCGGATTCAGAATTTTAAATAAGTCATTGACGATCTCAATTCTTTGTTTTGATCGGTTACGGAAAACATGTGTGATGTTGCCTCGAAAAGTGCGCTACAAATCTCTAAATTAAATTAATCTCGAGACGCATATGGTAAATTAATAAGTAATTCGGACAATGAAGTAGTTCATAGTTTGTTACCCAAAAACATTAGCCATAAAATGATGTGAAAAATTATCCTTTTTATAACCCAATGGAGCCGAATAAAATTTTTCCTTTTCGCTTAGTAACCCGAAAAACCCAAGAAGCCCGGAATTGTGAAAATTGGTAATGTCATCAAGTAAGTACAAATAGTGCAATAAAAAGGGGCAAGAAAAAAGAAAAAAATGACAGAAAAATGCTCAACAAAAATCGCAAGAAAAGAAAAGAAGTGAAAAAAAAATAGAGAAAAATAATAGAAAATGAGCGAAAGCCTGAAAAAGCACTAAGTGACATCATAAGAAAATTTTTCCAATTCTGTAATTTCCAACCATTTCCACGTTACCCAATACACCTTTAACCTGAGAAGTCCTACTGAGTCCGAAATGCTAAATTAATTATCGCATGGAGAGATAAGACACTAAAAGATAAATAAGAAATATTTAATGGTGCGTATAAGAGTTAATGTTCCCGTTTCTCAAAAACCGTATTTCGATGAAGAGATCATTTCACCATATATTTTCATCCTTTCAAAATAGTATGCATGAATTTGTGTTTAAATGCATTTACTCCTTATGACACGCATACCTAGAGAATAGCCACAATTCGAGTGATTCGTTTGTGAGAGCATCCCATGAGCATTTGAATCAAAACGAATTTTCGACAAGTAACGTAATGATCAATCGGTGGAAATTTGATGTTAATTTTTGGCTTCGTGCACACACGACAAATTGAGACTCTTTTGAATATGAATTTATGTTGATTATATTTTGGAGAGTTTAAATTGTACAATTTTTAAGTATTTTTATTTTTCATTGAGTCTAAGTCGAATTTTGTGGGTATATTCACTGCAAACCCTTACGAGACAACACTCATCCTACTAGGGTAACCTAGGGGTTTAATGGCTTGTTGCATATGCTAAATACAATCGCTTTCCCGCAAAAGAGGTATTCTATCCCAATAAAGTGTTTAGAAGAGTTAATAGCTTTATTATTTTTCTTTTACATTGCCCGGGACGCGCAAAGTTCTAAGTTAGGGGGATTTGATCGGGCATAAATATTGTATATTTATCCTCTTAATTTCGATACTTTTGTGACCCCAAGTGGTGCAAGTGATATGGATTTAACTCATATATAAACCACTAACCTTCGTTGGCAAGTATTTCGTGTTTTGTGTTTCTCTTATGTGTTTTACAAGTAAAGTATGCAAGCGGTGCGAAAAAGAAATCGAAACAATGAAAGAAAGGCTATGAAGGAAGGTTCAAGGTCATTTTAGTAATTCTTTTACCTGATCCCGAAGGTTGGTCCAACTTGAAAGTTGAAGATATTGGAACAATGATAACATTGGAAAAAACATCACCCCAATTCGAGCAACGGTTAAGGAGTTATGATCATTTGAAGTTGAGAAACAATCCAAGAAAGAAAAGAAGAAAGCATGAAAATATTTCTAAGTGTTGAATTTTTACCAAGTTCCCCCAGAACCACAGAATGAACCGGTTCGGGGTACCTGATGAGCGAATTTTCACTTGAATGTTGATTGGTCCAAAGAGTTCTAATATGTTACAAACTCTTCTAAAGCATATTTGTATCTTTATAATGACTTAGAAAACATAGTTTTGAATAGTTTTTCATAGAGAGAAAGGTAGGAGAGTATCTTAGAACCATATAAAACAATTCTCCATCTAGTAGGTACTTTTATTATTTGAATTACAAGTTTTCTTTAAATAAAGTTGGTTCCTTTCTTTCTTAATCTTGTAGTTAATTTATTTATAGGCATTTTTTATTTTTTGGGTTTCCAATTTGTTTATACATGCTTAGGGATAGTTTTCTTATTGATTCAATTACATGCAACATAGGATTCATGTTTTTAATTAATTGGACCATGTTAGGCTAGATTTCTAAGGGTTGGTGCGCATGAACCCAACCCGATGTAATTTAGCCATGTAGAAACTTGGGTTTAAATTGAAATTTGAATGAATCGTGTTGTGTAGTTGTCACAACCATCATAGTCCTTTTTACCTCGGTTGACCCTAGGTAACCGTGGTGTTTAAGGATGTAATGCACGTCTAGCTATTGTGACACTCCTTTACTCATCCCTTAATTAAGTATGATGCGGGTTTGAACCTCATATATGTAACGCTTGGGAGTACTAAAGACCGGGTTCAATTAAATTTTTAATTCAAAATTCTAGCATTCTATACGGTAAATTTACTAGGGTTTTGGGGATTGTATTCCCAACCTATTTTCTCTTCATTCTTATTAAGTCATTCTTAGTTAGTTAATTTTGCTCATATAGTTAATGCAGTATTTTAATTTAGTGTTCATTTAGTTAATTAGTTATTTCCCATCTCAATCATCTTTTTTTTTTCCTTTTTAGAGTCAAGTTAGGGTTAAAAGTAATACCTTTTTCTTCACGTTCACTCGTCCTAGGTCCCTAAGGATTCGATACCCATACTAGCAACTATACACCCCAAGAGTGTAGTTATAGTTTAGGTTTTTGTATTGCGGTTGGAAGCCGATAACAATGACTAGTGTATTTACATGGACGCTCGGTTTCAACCTCAATCAAAATGGAGAAATTTCCAGGGAATTAGGTAGACGTGGGTTAGATTTCGTCAATCTAAAACTTCGACCAAAAAAATTAAAAATTCAAAAAAAGTAAAAATGATGAGTACTCCGAGGGATATGCTGGATGAGAGAGAATGACATGATATAATAGATAAATTCCTTTGTAGTAACTATCCCTCCACATCACAGAAGCCTTCGGAGGAGAGTGAGAGAGAGTAATTAGATAATGAGCAAGAAAGAGCATTAGGAGATATGAGCCTAGAGGACTTCGAGAAAGAATTTGGGCTGGTGGATGAGAGCTTCACTATCGAAGTCCAATCTATATTGGACTCATTTTGTCACTTTGAAGAGAGCGCATAGAAAGATAGGATGGATGATTTCCTTATTTGTGACCATCCACCCATGCCATGGGAGTTCTTAGTTGCAATCAAGGCCATGTTTAGAGTATCGTCCGATTTAGAGCTTGATCCATGCATTATCAAGTTTAGGGAAAATCCAGGCCAATCCAAAATTCACTTTGATATTCTCTCCAAGTAGGCCCATTTGTGCTACAAGGTGATTGATCACCTCGTTGACTTCATTCACCTCATTCATCATATGCCTCAAGGTGTTCATTTTTTCTAGTGGGTCGACTCCTAATTGTTCTGACTTTTGGTTTACGATGTGAGGAAGACGAGCGAGACAAGAAGAGCACCATTCCCCATGCAAGGGGTGGAGTGAGTTTATATAGAGATATGATATGCCATCGCATCCCCGATGCGTATGGGGTGATTTTTGTTGTAGTTTTGAGTCATGTATGAGTGTCATATAGTGTCATGTTGCATTTTAATAATTTATTTATTTTATTTATCGTAGTTGTTTTTTCTTCTTCTTTAGATTTTAATCCTTTTGGTTGAGGACAATACAAAAGTCTAAGTTAGGCGGGGTGATAAGTGCATCTTTCAAAAACTTCACAAATTTTTAAAATGCCAAAAAAATAGAAAATTTCCAAAAAAATTGAAAATCCAAAAATATTTTTCTTCAAAATAAATAAAAAATTGGCATTTAAATTTTTCAAAAATATCACCTTTATTCTATTTGAAATCTTAAATTGTAAAAAAAAAATCTGGAGCACAAAGACGAAATTGACCAAGGATAGAAATTGTGTGAAAATTGATGACTTAACGAATAAGTGTGGAGATTAACAAAACCCGGTGAGATTTCGAGCCTATCGATATTTTTGAGTTGTTAAATCAATTCGAGTTAATGGTTAACTCAAAGTTCAAATTCAACATTTTAAATAGGTCATTGACGATCTCAATTCTTTGTTTTGATCGATTACGGGAAACATGTGTGATGTTGCCTCGAAAAGCATGCTACAAATCTCTAAATTAAATTAATCTCGAGATGCATATGGTAAATTAATAAGTAATTCGGACAATGAAATAGTCCATCATTTGTTACCCAAAAATATTATCCATAAAAAGATGTGAAAAATTATCCCTTTGATAACCCAATCGAGCCGAATAAAAATTTTCCTTTTCGTTTGGTAACCCGAAAAACCCAAGTAGCCTGGAATTGTGAAAATTGGTAATGTCATCAAGTCCAAATAGTGCAATAAAAAGGGACAAGAAAAAGAAAAAATTGATAGAAAAATGCTCAACAAAAATCGCAAGAAAACAAAAGAAGTGAAAAATAAAACAAATAGAGAAAAAGAATAGAAAATGAGCAAAATCCCGAAAAAGCACTAAGGGACATCATAAGAAAAAAATTCCAATTCTGAAGTTCCCAACCATTTCCACGTTACCCAATACACCTTTAACCTGAAATGTCCTACCGAGTTCGGAATGCTAAATTAATTATTGAGTGGAGAGCTAACACACTAAAAGAATAATAAGAAAGATTGAATGGTTTGTATAAGAGGCAATGTCCCCGTTTCTCAAAAACCGTATTCCGATGAAGAGACCGTTTCACCATATATTTTTGTCCTTTCAAAATAGTATGCATGAATTTGTATTTCAATGCATTTACTCCTTATGACACGCATACCGAGAGAATAGCCACAATTTGAGTGATTCATTTGTGAGAGCATCCCATGATTATTTAAATTAAAACGGATTTTTGGAAAGTAATGTAATGATCAATCGATGGAAATTTGAGGTTAATTTTTGGCTTCGCACACACACGACAAATTGAGACTCTTTTGAATATGAATTTATGGTGATTATTTTTTGAAAAAATTAAATTGTACAATTTTTAAGTATTTTCATTTTTCAATGAGTCTAAGTTGAATTTTGTGGGTATATTCACTGCAAACCCTCACGAGACAACACTCGCCCTACTAGGGTAACCTAGGGGTTTAACGGCTTGTTGCATATGCTAAATGCAATCGCTTGCCCGCGAAAGAGGTATTCTGTCCTAATAAAGTGTTTAGAAGAGTTGGGACCTTTATTCTTTTTCTTTTACATTTCTCGGGACGCGCAAATTTCTAAGTTAGGGGGATTTGATTGGGCATAAATATTGTATATTTATCCTCCTAATTTCGGTACTTTTGTGACCCCCAGTGGTGCAAGTGATATGGATTTAACTCATATATATGCCACTAACCTTTGTTGGAAAGTATTTCCTGTTTTGTGTTTCTCTTATGTGTTTTACAGGCAAAATATACAAGCGGTGCGAAAGAGAAATCGTAACAATGAAAGAAAGGCTAGGAAGGAAAGTTTAAGGGCATTTTCATAATTCTTTCGCCTGATACTGGAGGTTGGACCAACTGGAAAGTTGAATATATCGGAATAATGATCACATTGAAAAAAATGGCACCCCAATCAGAGCTACGATTAAGGAGTTATGATCATTTGAAGTTGAGAAAAAATCCAAGATAGAAAAGAAGAAAGCATGAAAATATTTATAAGTGTTGAATTTCCAGCAAGTTCCCCAGAACCACAGAATGAACCGGTTTGAGGAGGAACCGGTTTGGGGTACATGAAGAACCGGTTCGGGGTACCTGATGCGCGAATTTTCACTTGATTGCTGATTGGTCCAAACAGTTCTAATATGTTACAAACTCTTCTAAAACGTATTTGTATCTTTATAATGACTTAGAAAACATAGTTATGAATAGTTTTTCATGGAGAGGAAGGTACGAGAGTAGCTTAGAACCATATAAAATAATTCTCTATCAAGTAGGTTCTTTTATTTTTTGAATTACAAGTTTTCTTTAAATAAAGTTTGTTCCTTTCTTTCTTAATCTTGTTGTTAATTTATTTACAGGCTTCTTTATTTTTTGGGTTTCCAATTCGTTTATACATGCTTAGAGATAGTTTTCTTATTGATTCAATTACATGCAACGTAGGATTCATGTTTTTAATTAAGTGTACCATGTTAGGCTATATTTCCAAGGGTTGCTGCGCATGAACCCAACTCGATGTAATTTAGCCATGTAGAAACTAGGGTTTGAATTGAAATTTGAATGAATCGTGTTGTGTAGTTGTCACAACCATCATAGACCTTTTTACCTCGGTTGACCCTAGGTAACCGTGATTTTTAAGGATGTGATGTGCGTGTAGCTATTGCGACATGGATTTACTCATCCTTTGATTATGTATGATGCGGGTTTGAACATCATATATGTAATGCTTGGGAGTACTAAAGATCGGGTTCAATTAAATTTCTAATTCAAAATTCTAGTATTCTGTACGATAAATCTACTAGGGCTTTGGGGATTGTATTCCCAACATGTTTTCCCTTCATTCTTATTAAGTCATTCTTAGTTAGTTAATTTTTCTCACATAGTTAATGCAGTAGTTTAATTTAGTGTGCATTTAGTTAATTAGTTATTTCCCATCTCAATCATCTTTTTATTTCGTTTTTACATACAAGTGAGGGTTAATTGTCTTACCTTTTTCGTCACGTTCACTCGTCCCAGTTCCCTGAGGATTCGATACCCAGACTAGCCACTATACTCCATAAGAGTGTAGTTTTAGTTTAGGTTTTTATATTGCGGTTGGAAGCCGATAACAACGACTAGCTTATTTACACGGAAGCTCGGTTTCGACCTCGATCAAAATGACGCCGTTGCCGGGGAATTAGGTAGACGTAGGGTAAATTCCGTCAATCTAAAACTTTATAAAAAAAAATCAAAAATTCAAAATTAAATGATGTGTATTGTGAGGGAGATGCTCGATTTGAGAGAATGGCAAGATATAATAGATGAATTCCTTCGTAGTAACTATCCCTCCACATCGCAGAATCCTTCAAATTAGAGTGAGAGAGATTATTCGGCTAATGAGAAAGAAAGAGAGTTAGGAGATATGAGACTAGATGACTTTGAGAACGAATTTGGGCCGGTGGATGAGAGCTTCACTATCAAAGTCCAATCTCTATTGGACTCATTTTGTCACTTAGAAGAGAGAGCATGGAAAGATAGGATGGATGATTTCCTTATTTGTGATCATCAACCCATGCCACTGGAGTTATTGGTTGCAAACAAGGCCATGGTTAGGGCCTAAAGTCCAACTTCGGATTAGCCATTTATTTAGTGCTTAAGTGGGGGTTGATTAGGCATAAATTCTTCACATTTATCCCCTTAATTTCGGTATTTTTACGATCCCGTGCGGTGTAAATATCTTGGATTTGTCTCATATTTATGCTAATAACCCTTTTTGGCAACTATTTCGTATTTTGTGTATCTCTTAGGCGTTTTACAGGTATTTCAAACAAGTTAGTGCCAAAGAGAACTCAAAACAGTGAAAGAAAACCAAGAAATGGGGAGTTGAAGGGCATTTTTTTAATTTTGCAGCCTTAGTCCAGAGGTGGGGCCAACTGGAAAGTTGAAGAGATTTCAATTACAAGAACAATGGAAAAAATGGCACCTAAATCGGAGTCCCGGTGTCAAAGTTATGAGCAGTCAAAGATAGAAGAAAAAGTCAAAGAAAATCGGACCGATTCGAAATACAAAGTTCCAGGGAACCCCAAGCCGAAGACGGATCGACGTTGATGAAAATTAAACGAGCGGATCCGATCATTAGTCACGCTCCAAATCCGTTACAAAATTAGTCACGATCTAGATCCGTTACAAAATTAGTCACGGTCTAGATCCGTTACAAAATTAGTCACGCTTTCTAAGTGTGACAAATTGCCAAATACGGGATTTTTATTTTGTCCTTATCTTTTAGCCAAAAGAGTTTTGTGTTTTGGGGACTCTTCTAAACGATCTCTAGCCTATATATTTAGTCATTAGGACTCTTTTTATTAAGATTTCATTGATGTAAAATCTCCATAACAAGTAGGAACATCTAGGAGAAGAATTTACAAAGTTTGCACCATTAATTCAAGAGCTTTTCGAGTTTTTCTTCAACCATTGATTTTTTATTGAATGTTCTTGTTCTTCAATCTTGGTAACTTTTATTTCCTGCACTTTTATTATTGTTTCCCATATTTGATCTCACTTTCCAAGAAATTATGAGTTCATGCAACGTAGATAATTTAGTTTTCATTAATTTCACCATGTTAGGATAGGTTTTTAAAGGTTGGCATACATGAACTCAACCTGATGTGGTAGTTGCATGTGTATAAAATTAATCCTCTAAATTTAATGGTTTATTATGACCATATTTCCTAGAAATAGATCTGTGGATCTCGCTTGCTTTAGGGTAATCGGGATGCTTCAGAATGCAATTCGAGTGTAACTATCGCAATACCGATTTACTCGTCCTCTGATTAAGTATGGTGCGGGCTTGAACCTCATATACGTAATGCTTGGGAGCACTAAATTCTGGGTCTAATTAATCACTTAAATTTACGATTAGTTTTATACCATCAATAAACTAGGGTTGAGGGATTGTATTCCCGTCCTGCGTTCCTCATCATATAGTTCAAGTTTGAATTCAATCATCATCAGTATTTTAGGTAATTTAGAGTAATTGCATTCCATTCATTCTTTAGTTCATTAGTTAATCATTTTCAAAATTGCATCTAGTTGTAGCTGTTTCACAATCCAAATCATCTTTTTATTTATTTTCAAAGCCAAGTTGGGGTTAACAATCTTACCTTTGTTGTCACGTTCACTCGTCCTAGTTCCATGAGGATTCGATACCCAGACTAGCCACTATACTCCGTAAGAGTGTAGTTAAAGTTTAGGTTTTTTATTGCGGTTGGAAGCCGATAACAACGATTAGCGTATTTACACGGACGCTTGGTTTCCACCTCGATCAAAATGGCGCCATTACCGGGGAATTAGGTAGACTTTAGGTTAGGTTGGTTAATCCTGAATTTGATCTTAAAAAAAATTCAAAAATATGGGTATCACGTTTTTGAATTGCCTAATTTGAAATATCTTACTTTAACTCCTTTGGTTGGTTTAATTGCTATGATAATAGTGAGTAGGAGGAGGCGTTCAAGATTTATGAATATTGGATCAATATCACTAAAGAAGAGTATCATAAATACAAGCCCAGTGCTAAGGCCATCCAAATTTATCAAAATGAATTGCTTGAAGAAAAAAGATTTGAAAAAAAATATCGGGAAAAAAATCATTCTTGGGAGCAAGAGTTAGATGCATTATTTGAACCCAATGAGGATTTTCCTTCCGATATTTTTGAAGTTGAAGAATGTTTTCAACCAAATGAGTAATCCGAGGTGCTAGAACCAAGGAATCCTACTTTGGAAGAACTCATGCTTATTATCAAAAAGCAATTCGACGACCTTACTGCTACAGAGTTGAAAATTCGAGCAACTTGCAAGGTGTTTAATGATTATTTGGACAGGTTAGAGAAGGTCGAGACTTGCGCTTCACCTAACACTTTTGAGGATAAAATCATTGAGAGTGATCCAAGTTCTTTTGAATATCAACCTCTTATAAATATTGCAAAATCTACTGAGGTTCAAGATCATTTGTCTCCTTGTGTACCCACTATTATCGAACCATTAAATCCATCACAAGAACTGGATGAATGTCTTGAGGATGTTGATCCGAGTCTTGTATAGGAATGTTTCATTTAGATGCTTCATCTTACGGGCCATACACTTAGATGTGTCACTCCACAAGATCCGGTTGAAAATTTTGTGGGAGAAGATTTTAAGGACAAGGACTCTATGCTTGAATTGTTTTCCAAGATGGACTCTTTCGGTTTATGTGCTCCGCTTCCCATTTTACTTGAAAAATCTTTGGGACGTGATTCTATTTTTCTTAGATTCCAATGATACATGTCCCCCTGTGCACTCAAATCCCTCATTATCCCCCTAAAATTTTTAATTGGTGATGGTTCATTTCTTTCGCTTTACACATGCCTTCCGTTGTTCAAGCGAAATTCTTTTTTTTTGGGAGGCATTCTTTCTATTGAGGGTACACCATCAATCCCTCAAAGTCAAATTGTATTTTGGGTGGGCCCTCAATTTTTTTGACTTTTAGTGTATAACTTATTTGAATTTCAAATCGTAGGTTGTACAATAGTTAGCTCATTTCTTTTTGTTTTCTTTAGTTTAGAGTTTTTGTGATTCTTTTGTGCTATGCTTGGTTCTAACATGTTTTGTAGATTCAATGGACTCGTACTTTTCGAGGATCACTCCATTTTGGGTAATATCTTTCTTTTCCTCTCTTTATGTTGTGTTCTTGATTCGCATTGAGGACAATGCAACATTTAAGTTAGGGGTGTGGGATATTCTTCCCATTTATTGTTTAGTTTCATTGATTCGATCACATGTTCTTTCCAAGTGTGTTTTTTTTAGAAAATTTCCAAAAAAATTGAAAAAATTTGAAAAAACCCAAAAATATTTTTTTTATTCAAAATATATAAAAATTGGAATTCAAATTTTTCGAAAATATCATTAAAAGTCAGTTTAAAGTCTCAAGTTGTAAAATTCAAAATGCACAAAGCCGAAATTGACCAAAGATGGAAATTGAGCGAACGTAAGCAACTTAACGAATAAATGTGGAGATTAACAACCCCGGTGAGATTCGAGCCTTTCATCTTTGTGAAATTTATAAATCAATCTGAGATAATTGTTGACTCAAAGTTCTTTTCAGCGTCTAAAAAGTCTTCGAGGATCTCAATCCTTTCATTTTGATCAGTTATGAAGAATGTGTGTGATATTGCTTTGAAAAATGTGCCAAAATTGATCTCTAAACATAATTCATCTCAAAACGCATATAGTAACGCAATTAGTATGTTGGACAATGAAGTAGGCCCTCATTTGTCACCCAAAAATATTGGCTAGAAAAAGTAGCGAAAAATTATCCCTTTTGTCACCCAAATTGAGCCGAATAAATTTTTCGTTTCGTTTGACAACCCGAAAAACCCAAAAAGCCCAGAATTGTGAAAATCAAATATTTATCAAATAAAGTCCGGAAAGTGCATAAAAAGGGGCAAGAAAAAAATAGATATGCTCAACAAAAATAGCAAGAAAAGAAAAGAAGTGAAAAATAGAAACAAAAATAAAAAAAATGAGCAATAGCAGGGAAAAAGCACAAATGGACATCATAAATGAATTTTCCAATTCCAACCTTCCCTGCCATTTTCATTTTACCCAATATACCTTAAAGCCCGAAAAAGTCCTAACCGAGTCCAAATTGCGAAATTGGTTACCGCACGGAGAGCTAAGACACAAAAAGATAAAAAAAAAAGAGATTAAACATACGTGTAAGAGGCAATGTCCATGTTTTTCAAACAGTATTCCATTAATGAGATCTTTTCACCCCAAAAGTTCCGTCTTTCTTCTTGTGTGCGTGAACTTGTTTCCAATATATTTACTCTTTATATCACGTACACCGAGAGAATAGCCACATTCCGAGTGATTCGTTTGTGAGAGCATCTCGTGATATTTTGAAATCAAAATGAATTTTCGGATGAGTAACGTAATGGTCAATCGGTGGAAATTCGCGATTAAATTTTTCGGTTTCGCACACACGCACTATGATTTGAGACTCTTGAACATGACTTGATGATGATTATTTTCTAGAAAAGTTTGAATTATACAATTTTTGCATATTTTGAGTTTCTTTGAGTCGAATTTTGTGGGTATATTCGTTGTAAACCCTCACGAGACACCACTCATCCTACTAGCGTAACCTAGGGGTTAAAAGGCTTGTTGCATCCGCTAAATGCAATCGCTCACCTGCGAAAAAGGTATTCTATCCCAATAAAGTTTTTGAAGGGTCTTTAACTCATACTCTCATTCTTTTACATTGCTAGGGATGCGCAAAGTTGTAAGTTAGGGGGTTTGATTAGGCATAAACTCTTCACATTTATCCCCTTAATTTCGGTATTTTTATGATCCCGTGCGGTGCAAATAGATTGGATTTGTCTCATATTTATGCTACTAACTCTTTTTGGCAAGTATTTCATATTTTGTGTATCTCTTATGTGTTTTACAGATATTTCATACAAGTTAGTGCCAAAGAGAACTCCAAACAGTGAAAGAAAACTAAGAAATGGGGAGTTAAAGGGCATTTTCATAATTTTGCAGCCTTAGTCCGGAGGTGGGGCCAACTGGAAAGTTGAAGATATTTAATTACTAGAACACTGGAAAAAATGACATCTCAATCGGAGTCCCGGTGTGAAAGTTTGGAGCAGTCAAAGATAGAAGAAAAAGTCAAAGAAAATCGGACCGATCCGAAACACAAAGTTCCAGTGAACCCCAGACCGAAGACGGATCGAAGTTGATGAAAATTAAATGAACTGATCCGATCATTAGTCACACTATAGATCCGTTACACAATTAGTCACGCTCCAAATCCGTTACAAAATTAGTCACGCTTTCTAAGTGTGACAAATTGCAAGATACGGGATTTTTATTTTGCCCTTATCTTTTAGCTAAAAGAGTTTTGTGTGTTGGGAACTCTTCTAAACGACCCCTAGCCTATATATTTTGTCATTAGGACTCTTTTTATGAACATTTCATTGATGTAAAAGCTCCATAACAAGTAGGAACATCTAGGAGAAGAATTTACATAGTTTGCACCATTAATTCAAGAGTTTTTCGAGTTTTTCTTCAACCTTTGATTTCTTCTTGCATGTTCTTGTTCTTCAATCTTGGTAACTTTTATTTCCAGCACTTTTATTATTATTTCCCATATTTCATCTCTCTTTCCAATCAATTATGAGTTCGTGCAACGTATATAATTTAGTTTTCATTAATTTCACCATGTTAAGCTAGGTTTTTAAAGGTTGGGATATATGAACTCAACCTGATATGGTAGTTGCATGTGTATAAAATTAATACTCTAAATTTAATGGTTTTTTATGAACGTATTGCGTAGAAACATGAAAATTGTACATATTTGGATCTCGTTTGCTTCAGGGTAATCAGGATGCTTCAGAATGCAATTCGAGTGTAACTATCGCAATACCGATTTACTCGTCCTCTGATTAAGTATGGTACGGGCTTGAACCTCATATACGTAATGCTTGGGAGTACTAAATTCTAAATCTAATTAATCAATTAAATTTACGATTAGTTTTATACCATCAATACACTAGGGTTGAGGTATTGTATTCCCGTCTTGCGTTCCTCATCATATAGTTCAAGTTTTAATTCAATCATCATCAGTATTGCATTCCATTCATTCTTTAGTTCATTAGTTAATCATTTTCAGAATTGCATCTAGTTACAGCTGTTTCACAATCTAAATCATCTTTTTATTTCTTTTTAGAGTCAAGTTAGGGTTAACAATCTTACCTTTGTTGTCACGTTCACTCATCCTAGTTCCCTGAGGATTCGACACCAAGTCTAGCCACTATACTCCGTAAGAGTGTAGTTAAAGTTTAGGTTTTTGTATTGGGGCTGGAAGACGATAACAATGATTATCATATTTACACCGACGCTTAGTTTCCACCTCGATCAAGGGTCTCTCGAAGCCACGGGCTAAAAGATAGGAATTAAGCCTCTCGTACCAAACACGGGGTGCTTGCTTCAGACCATACATGGCTTTCCTCTGTTAGTATATGTGATCAGGGTGCTTAGGGTCTTGACATCCATCAAAATGGAGTAAAGACGACGTGCAATGGCGAGTAGTTTCTTCAGACCATGTAAACCTCCTTCTTTAGAATTCAATTCATAAAGGCACTCTTGACATCCATCTGATATAATTTGAAGTGACGACGAGGTGCAATGGCGAGTAGTTAACGGTTGGAATCAACACTCGCAACAGAGGCAAATGTCTCCTCAAAGTCTACACCTTTAATCTATTTTTATCCCTGAGAGACCAACTTAGCCTTATTTCGGAAATGGTACCATTCTCATCCATATTATTCTTAAAGATCCACTTAGTGCCAATCACATTCGTCTCACTAGGTCGGGGGACAAGTTTGCAGATATCATTCTTTCTAAACTGAAGAAACTCTGCCTGCATAGAGAATATCCATTGTTCATCTGTGAGTGCTTATTTATGGTGATTGGTCTCGATAATGGACGTGAAGCATAGAAAGCTAACGACATTCTCTAGCTGAGCATGAGTTTTGACCCCTAAGGTGGGATATCCTATAATGGTGGTAGTGTCATGACTCATGTGAACCCAAGAAGGTGTGTCCCCTAAGATAGGAGTAAGGTCCACCCTGGGTGTGTAAGGGACTAAGGCATCATCACAAGGAAGTGCGTAATCCTCACACAAAAGGCTAGGGTGAATAAACGCTGATGGTTCGTCATCTTCCACGGTGACATTTATCGAATCCATAACCTTAGAGCTACTCAAGTAAAATACTCGATATGCTCTACTGGACAATGAATAACCTAAAAAAATTCCCTCATCACTCTGGGAGTCGAACTTTCCTAATTTCTCTCTATCCCTAAGGATGTATCATTTTCTCCCAAACACACAAAATCATAAAAGGTTGGGTTTCTTTCCAGTTCACAATTCATAAGGCGTCTGAAGTGTGTGTGGACAAAGGTAAACCCTATTTAGCATGTAGCATGTAGTAGACACTGTATGTGCCTAAAATTTCCTAGAAACTGTATGACCTAAAACCATAGATCTAGCCATCTACTGAATCATCTGATTCTTCCTCTCAATAATCCCATTTTGCTGAGGAGTTTTCATGATCGAAAATTCATGTTTGATCCCAAGGCTATCACGGTAAAGATAAACTTTTTCTTCCTTAAGTTTTATGTTATTGTCACTACGCTATCTATTGATAGTGATTCCATGTTGATTTTGAAGGACACGACACTTGGCCGTAAGAAACTCTACAACATCAGATTTCTCTCTCAGAAAACCTACTATGGAATAACGAGAGAAATCATCTACCAACACGGGGATATACCTCTTACCACCCAGACTCTTAGTGCGAGTAGAAACCATAAGATCCATGTGAATTAACTCATGAACGCGTGAAGTGGTAATGAAATTTGACTTCCGATGGGGACTACAAACTTATTTTCCCAATTGACAGGGTCCACAAACTGTGGAAGTTGGCTTGCCAAGAGACGTCAAGCCACATACTAGGTCTTTCTTAGCTAGACTCTTTAAATCTATGAAATTAACGTGACCTAGATGTTGATGCCACAGATTCATATGAGTGATCTTCGCGTTGTTGCAGACAAATGAGGACTTGGGAACAATCCCATAGTAGTTATCTTATGTCCCCACCCCTAGCAATAGAATTTTAGTGCCTTGATCATAAACGTTGAACTCGTTCCAGTCAAACTTTATTCAAAAATCAGTGTCGCACATCTGACTGATGTTGAGAAGGTCTGCCTTCAAACCTCTAATGTATAAAACATTATCTAGCTTAGGAAACCCGGGTATCTCTACTGTACCACGTCCTACTATGTTAGATCTTCTCCCATCTCCAAAGGTGACCGTACTTTCTTAACGATCCTCAAGGTAAGAGAAAAATTACATGTCACCTGTCATGTGCCTGGATCACTCACTGCCAAAATATCACTGTGAAGTATTTTGAGCTTTAAGAGAAACATGAACAACAAGGGATTTTGAGTTATGTTAAAGAACCCAAGATGTGGTAACCTTTTGTTTACCCTTGTTTTTGTTGGTTCTAATTGGGATGTTGGAAGTATCCACTAACGGTAAAGACATCTATTAGAATTCCTCCATCAAACTATGAGAAGTGGTTACTAGAAACTCAACCTGCTCTCTAAGACAAGTAATCTCATTAGTGTGAAACGATGGAGCATATGTACGTCTAGTCTGACCCAACTATATCAAAACTCCCTCAGGTGGACTTTTCTCTTGTAGTAAGTAGAAAATTACATGGTCTTAGGCCGACCCTTATTTGCCTTTCTTGGACGAACTATTCTTTGGGGTTTTGGTTGCGGGATATATGGATTCGTTGTAAACTCACAAACCGGTTCTGATACAATATTAGATGTGGAAGCACCATCAAAATATATTCCCTCCCTTTCACGAAACTATAAGGCAAGGACGAGGAGCATCTTTCCCACCTTTCTAGATCGGTCATTTATCATTACCTTGACCTACCAGGATCTCTTAGGGTGAAGAGTGAGTTGGGCCACAAGGGCTTCAAGATTCTTTCGAGCCTCCATGGATGCAAGTAGGTCATTCGTAAGACTAGCCACTGGCTTCGTCAAGTACCCTTTCTCTCTCTCTCTAAATAGTCTCTCTATCCCCCTCTCTCTCCAAACAAACTCTATCTCTATACACAAACTCTATCTCTCTCAATACAAACTTTTTATTTCTCTCTGTCTTTCAACGCAACACACACTTTAAAGAAGTTTTGCTTTTGCCTTGACGTTTCAACCTAGTTGGACACTCAAAAAACTTAGGACCTCTACCGTCACATTCGTAACATCTATCTTCTTCTCTCTTAGGCATGTCCTTTTTATCTTTATCAAACTTCTTTCCCAATTTATTTTTTTCAAAATTCTTTTTATCTATGAAATTGCCATTTTTTTTTAATTTGAGAAGTTTCTTGAAATGTTTTGCAAACAAACCCAAATCATCTAAATCAAAATCAAACTTATAGTCCTATGTTTCTTCCTCTCTCCGTTTAGACAACTATACCCTCTTTCTAGATGACTCCTCATTTTTCCTAGCCTGGTCTTTAAGTTCTATCCCTTTATCTTTGGATTTAACAACTTTAGGAAAGATGTCACTTTCATATGTTTGGAGGTTTCCTACTAGTTTTTACAACTTAAGAGTATTTAAGTTTCCTAATGAAATTAGCACAGTGACTTTGGGGATAAAATGCTTAGGCAATTATCTCAAAATGTTTTTAACTACTCGTGCATCAAGAATATGTTCACCCAGATTGAAACTAGTATTGACAATATCAGATAAACGTGCATAAAATTTGTCAAAACATTCAGATTCAAGAATGGTTATTGTTTAAAATTGAGTAGTGAAATTTTGTAATTTAGATACTTTAACATCATCTGTGCCTTCATGGGTAAGTTGAAGAACATCCCATGCTTCCTTTGACGTGGTACACGTCATGATGTGTCGAAACTCATCGGGTGTGATGACTCTAGAAATTTTACTTAGCCCATGTGAATTATATGTTCTTCACTTTAACTCATCCTCAGTCCAGTTAGTTATAAGTTTAAGATTTGTCACATTATCTACAGTGACGGAAGGTAGAGTCCACCCTCTTTCGCACACAATCCAAACACGTTTATCTATGGCCTGTAAAGAAGATTTCATACGGGCTTCCCAATATGCATAATGTGTCCTCTCAAAAACTGGCACTCGATAATATAAGTTTTTCACTAAAATTTATGCTTTTCCAAAAATCAGTTATTCTTTGCAAAAAAAATTACACGGTAAAATTGTTTAATTGACTCTCATAGCAATTTGAGAGTGCTCTTTATTCAATGTATAAACTTGTTTAATTAAATTCTTATTTTGGATCCAGTTTTAATTAAACCCTAGCATGATTCTAATTGTGATTGAAAGCAATAAATATATATATCATGAAAGACACACAATCACAAAGGCAGTATTGAGGAAAAATCCCCAGCAAGGGCAAAATGCTTTTATTTCACTATATTGTGTAAACCAAGACTTACAAATACATAGAAATACAACATTTTGTGACACACGAATACCCGCAGGCGTTGGTTCATTGTAGTCGGAAAGAGATCCTGCAAGAGATCCAAACGGTCAGCAATGGAGACAGTCTTCCTTCTCCACAACAGTACTCCAAAATGGGTGAAATGAGTAATAAGGGTTTATAATGATTCACATAGTTATTTGGGATGATTTGGTGAATCAAGAGAGGTTTAAAACAAAAAATATGAAGTCTTTATTTCGCAACAGTTCTGTAGAAAAATGAAGATGGAAATACTTGCAAAAACCTGATCATGGAAGCAGGTATTTATAAAAAAGTTAAGTCAGCGGGGTCGCTCGAATGACATAGGCATGTCGCTTAAACGATGTGTGATGTCGCTTGACCCTTGGATTTCACTACCTTTTAACGACCATTTAAAACCCAAAACAATATTGGGTCGTTAGATGCACAAATCAAGGGAGCTTCTCGCGACAGCTTCGTGCCACATCAGCCTGTTGTTTGACCGACATGGCCTAGTCTTTTGAACAACTGAAGTGTCAAAAAAATATTTTTCTAAGTTCTCCAACAGGTCTTTAAAGATTAATTTTGACTTATAAATCCGAATTATTTTGATAAAAATGTTTTATAAAAATTTCCAAGCAAATACATAAACATTAAAAACTCCAAATTAAACACTATACCTTATAGCGTAGTGGAGATAGTGAGAATGGATGATGATGCACGTTTGCATGTTGCACGATGTTATTGCATGACACACGTTTGAAGATGATGGGTGCAGGAAACTTTGGATTCGGATTAAGTCCATCATGGAAGATCGTGTTGGGATGAGGTGAATGTTGCGGTATACGACATACTTGCTGTGATCTTGGAAAAAGAAGAAATACCTAGATTCTATATGGAAATTTTTAAAAACATGTCCTTACACACATCAATAATATACATATCTCTCTCTCTATATATACGTAGCAACAATCCATCCGAGTATTTCATCGATGGATGCAAAATCATAAACATACTATCAAGCTCAATGAGTATCTATCTCAACCTGGCAACCATGTCGAAATATCACCACCGAACCC
Source organism: Sambucus nigra (assembly GCA_949130495.1). NCBI lineage: Eukaryota > Viridiplantae > Streptophyta > Magnoliopsida > Dipsacales > Adoxaceae > Sambucus > Sambucus nigra. The sequence continues at coordinate 62,532,298 of OX422224.1, read as the reverse complement.
AAAATGAACATGAAAATCGGAGGCGGTCATGGTCATAAGTTCGTTGATCATAACCATACCACATTATTCCACGGGACTCCGAAACTCACATAGGGTGGTCAAATTTTTTTAGAAATCCTATTTTCATCTACGGACATCCCAAAATATCTCGGACCCTAAAGAAATTAATAAAAAATTTAACCAATGGACATGGGCTAAGTAGGGCTGTCGAATCGGTTCAGCTAGGGGCGAACTGGTTTATCGAGGGAGCAAATCGATTAGCCCATGTATGTAACCAAGGTCGAGACTGCTATTTTTTTCACGAGTTTTACCCAGGTTTTCACCCCCAAATAAGTTCCAATATTCATCTCAAGGCACCATATAATTACTCTATCAATTACCAACATAAAGACACATATTTAATGGTCTCAATTCATCAAAAAAAATTCTAATAATGGTACCTAATCATCATTTTTTTAGCATTAATTATTTCTTAATTCTAATTAGATTTCCTAATTTCATCATTCAAGATGACCCCTTTTTTATTCAACTTCCTATTTTTCCATTTAAGAACCATATATGAATTTTTAATTCTTGGTTTTCTCTATCAAGAACCTACCTTTCATGTGGGATTTATTCTAACAACATTATAAGGAATCATCATCAATTTATGTTTTCTCAAAATTCATTTACATGTAAATTCCCACCCCAAAATTTGGTACAAAATTTTGACATTAAAATAAAACTAAACAAAAATATTAAGTAAGTTTAGTCACTTGCCTTAGATTAAGAAGGAATTATGATTTTCTTATTGTAGGGTTGAATCTAGCTAAGAACCCGAGACGATTTGTCCCCAATTAAGTCTTCCTTTGAATTCCTTATGTTTTCTTCCTCTTTTGGCACCACTTTTGCTCTCATATGTTTTAATATGTAAAGTGGCTACCTCCTAACCCCGAACCTCTTATTTATAGCCCTAATACCGAAATTAGGTCAACCCCATAGTGTAAAATGACTCCTATGCCCCTAAGTTGATCACGACTAGTCTAAAAAGCCACTAACATCCAATCTCTACCCCTGGGTACTTGTTTTTTACTATTTCAAACTATTTCGGATCATCCGTGCACTCAAAACTATATTTCGAGTCACTAAACATTAATATCCTATCTCAGGCCCAAAATAACCCACTCGTATATCCCGCTTGAGATACCGTCAATTTTCATCATTTCTACCCATTACGACGTACAAAAAATTGATCGAATTTTATTTACATAATCACACTAAGTAAGTTTATTTCCACATAAATATAATTCTATTCTCACTAATTCATATTTATTGAATACGTAATTTTTTTATTTTAATTAAATTACGAGCACCCGTGTAATTTGAATTGCTAAAATTAATTATTTAAAAATTACGGGGCATTGCATACTTCCTCCCTTGAAAAGGAATTTCGTCTCCAAAATTTTGGCATACCTGGTATGAAAAGCTCAGGATACTTCTCTTGCATGTCATCCTCCAGCTCCCATGTTGACTCATCAATATTTTGATGCCCCCACTAAACACGAACCAAGGGCACCACCTTATACCCCGCTTACGCTCAAAACGATTAAAAATAGTAACCGGTCTCTCCTCATATGATATGTCGTGCTACAAGCCAATTTCCTCCAAAGGGATGTGCCACAATGCCATCTCACTCTCACTCCTTTGGTACTTCTTCAGTGTAAACACATGAAACGCATTGCGGATACACTGCAGATGCTCTGGTAGGGTGAGCCTATATGCCACCGGTCTTATCCTCTCGATGATCGAGAAAGACCCCACATGCCTCGATGTGAGCTTACCTTTCTTCCAAACCTCATAACTCCTTTTATAGGAGAGACTCACAATAATACCTAGTCACCCACATCAATCTCCACGTGTCTCCTATCAGCATCTGTATCACTCTTTTACTGATCCCGAGCTATCTGTATATGACCCCGAATAAGCTCGATCTTGGAAGAAGTATCCTGGATCATCTCATGTCCAAGGAGCTTGTTATCCCCCACCTTTAACCAACAAGCAAGAGAACGACATATCGGCCATATAATGCCTCATAAAGCCCCATGCCAATAGTGAACATGTACAAATTATTATACGCAAAATCCATCAGCGGAAGGTACTTATCCCAACCTCCCCTAAAATACAAAAATTTGGACATAAAGATCTTGTCCTAATCGGGCACAATATTAATCAGTACCCCGTGTAGCCTCACTATCTTGGCTATAATGAGTTGGTCGTACTGTTCCATCGTGTAGTCTATTCGTACTGGCAAAAGGTGATCCACTTTGGTCAATTGATCCCCAATCACCCATATATAATCATGACCCCTTTGTGACGTCGATATCCCCATGATAAAATCCATCGATATACTCTCCCACTTACACACCAGAATATCTAATGATTGTACCATCTCAGTTGGCCTCTTGTGGTATACCTTCACTAATTGATAGGTGGCACACTTCAAGACTAACATAGCTATGTTTCTCTCTATGACTGTCCCTCAATACTACTTGCGCATGTCCAAGTACATTTTATCCCCACCGAGATGCACCATAAATCTTGACCCGTGAGACTCTGTCATAATATCCTGCCTCACATCCCCATCATTTGGGACTATCAGTCTCCCTTTGAATCATAAGCCTCCTTCAACACTAATTGAGTTAGACTCTACCCCTTACCAGTAATTGATGCACCATGTCCTGAAAAATATAGTCCTCGGCGTGTGCCTTTACAACTCGCATAAAGTTCTCATACGTGATAGTTAAAATGGCTATACAATCCCTGACCACTGTATCATAGTGCTAAATTTCACCCCACTTCTCTTACCATTCCTCATCTAACTCCCGCGTCCGTCGTCGGTTCAATGCGTCTGCCACCACGTTAGCCTTCCACAGTTGTTACTAGAAGTTGAATTGGTAGTCCTTCATAAATTCTAACAATCTATGTTATCATAGATTGAGATCCTTCTGAATGAACAGATACTGCAGCGACTTATGATCCGTGAACAAACTAAACTTCTCCCCTAGGAGATAGTGACTCCAAATAATCATGGTAAAAACTACTGCAACTAGCTCTAGATCGTGCGTGGGGTAGTTCCTCTCGTGGGTCTTAATCTTGTGAGAAGAATAAGTTATAGCCTCGTCCTCCGACTATAGCACACCCCCAAGTTCCTATAGGGATGCATTGATAAATAAAAGGTACTCCATTCCTTCCATGGGAAGTGTGAGTATAGGTGCTGAAGTCAACTTGTCTTTTAACTAATCCAAAGACAACAAACAGTAATCATCCCACACAAATGGAACCCCCTTGCGAGTCAAATTCATCAACGTACCCGCAATTATCGAATAGGCACTTAATAAAATGGCGGTAATACCCTTCCAACCCTAAGAAACTATGGATATCTATTGGTGTTATGGGTTGACCCCACTCCCTCACTACTGACACCTTACTCGGGTCCACTGAAATACCTCTGTTAGACACAATATGACCCAGAAACTGTACCTCCCGAAACTAGAATCCGCACTTCTAGAACTTGGCATATATTTTATGATACCATAAAGTTTGTAAAATCATACGAATATTCTCCACACACTCGGCCTCGACCCGAGAATATAACAGAATGTTGTCAATGAACACTATCATGAATGGGTCCAAAAAGTCCCTGAACAGCCTGTTCATTAGTTCCATGAAAATGGCTGGAGCATTGGTTAGCCCAAATGGCATAATCCTGAACTCATACGACCCATACCGCGTCAAGAAAGCGGTCTTAGGGACATCCAACTCCCTAATGCGCAACTGGCGATACCTCGATATGAACTCTACTTTTGAGAAGTACCATGCTCCTCTAAACTAGTCAAACAAGTCATTTATTCAAGGCAACACATATTGATTTCGAATCATGACCTTATTCAATTCTTGATAATCAATACACAATCGAAGTGAACCATCCTTCATCTTTACCAATAAAATGGGCGCGCCCCATAGCGATGTACTCCGTCGGATAAAACCCTGTCCCAAGAGCTGCTGAATCTAGTCTCTCAATTCCCACATCTTTAACGGGGATATGCGATACGGTGTTCATGAAATTGGCATCATCCTAGGATCTAAATTGATTATAAACTCAATCTCCCGGCTGGGTGAAAACTCGAGAATCTCTTAGAAAACATCTGTAAACTCCCTCACAATCGAAATCCGATCCAAGGAGATAACAACTGATATGCCAAGTGTGACCTCGTCTATAATCATAGAGCCTTGACCAGGGATGACCTTCACCAACCATCCAGAAGTGGGACGTTGCAACTCGGCCTGACCAATCTCGGTCAATACTGACTCGGCCGATGGAACAACTTAGGATGCCTCGACCTCTGCGTACGATAACTGGCCAGCATGAGTTATCTGCATTGTTCCCAGGGATTCATCTCCCTCATCCTCATCCTCCCCCATGCCGATGAGGACATGCCGAGACTAATCGACATCACAAGTATCAACTCTTCAGCGATTCACGGATCTAAAAATCTAACCTCGGCCAATATGGTTAGCCGAGGTCACATAGCTAACAGACCGCGTGCATTGGGAGAAGCGTGGAGATGTGCGCGTGGATGTGTGACACATATGGATGAAACTGTTACAACTAGATTATTCCCTTACATGAGGGAATATTTAATCATCATGACGTACATATGACAGAGATAGCTGACTCCTCCTTATTGGCTAGGAATATTTTGTACATGCTTATTGCATGCTTAGGGGTGCAATACACCCCCAAGGCACTATAAATACAACTCATCTTCTACATTGTAAAGGATCGCATATTGAAAACCCTAGCAAAACTCTGTCAAACGAATTGTAAGAGAGATAAAAGCTTCAGTGCTTGTATATTCAGGCCATTAGAGCCTCATCTAGTGGATTACACACACTGCACAGTGGACGTAGGCCATAATTTGGTTGAACCACTTAGATTTAGGTGTTCATCCTCTTCGCCTCATCTCTCTCTCAACTATTATATTACTTACTTGCTGCCATTTTTATATACCTGTTTGAGCTCATTATCTCTATGACCTGGTTGTACCATTTTTGGTATCATCAGTCTAGCGCTATTTGTGGGAACGAGAATTATCTTCTCTTCCCTTCTGCAGCTTGTAATCACCGGAGAATATGGTGGTGAACTAGTCCTCCCCTCTTGTGGAGTTATTTCACCATTGAAAGAGTTCCTGTTGAGCTTCTAAGCTTTTACTCTTCATCTTATAGCTCATCCATCAGGTTTGAAACATGGCATCAGAATTTTCACCACCACCACCACCAACTGGTGGTCCTAGCTCTATCCACGCTCCTCCTTAGTCCGAGATGGTTAAAGGGAGGCAACATTGAAGTCATTGGTGGCCAGCTAACATGCGATGTAAGAATAGATGGTTGCCTTCATCCAATATATGATGATAAGACCTACCGGAGATGATTACACTAGCAGTCATTGAGCAACATTAAAAGGCCAGGGGACCACCCCAGGCACTGCATAAAGAGTTACCATATCTTCAATGGTGGAGGGTCGTTGCTGACCCTAGGTGTTTACGCCTAGGGAGGTAAGGCTAACCCTTCCTAGAGGATTATTATGATGACTATGAGGCTCAAGATGCTCGGGCTCATTGCTGGGAGCCATATGAAATATCTGAAAACATTATACACCCCATATAAGAAATCTAAGTACGAGTCTATAGTAGGATGCTGAGTTGTGATGCACAACCAAGGGGCTCAGCCTTTGATCAGTTGAGTATAGGGTCCGCCTTTTAATGGCTCGACCCAGTTGGTGATCTTAGAGATAGGTTATCCAGATCACAAAGCGATGATGGCTACAGGATATTAGGGGCAAAAATTTGGCCTCCATATGGACGAGACGAGGGCCAAAGAGAAGTAAACAGGCAATACAGGTCAGTGGAATGGGAACCTTTTGTTTGACCAGTTGAGGTGGTAGGGGATAATATCATTAGGATGATGTTATGGCCGTGGACGAGAGGCCTTGGAATGACTCTATTTAAAAGCGGGAGAATAAAATTAGAGACATTCTCATGAGCCGAGACCCCTTACAAAGGGGATATTCCGAAGGTTCCCCTTTCGCGGCTAAAATAGTCAATTTTTCAACACCTGTGAAAATTAAGCCACTAGTGGTTACTCCAAAGTGTGATGGAAATACCAATACCGTTCATCATGTAGAGATATATCAATCGACTACAGATTTTTACTCAGTCTCAGAGGAGATGAGATACTGTGCCTTTTTATGCACTTTGACTAGAGCTGCCCATGTATGGTTCACTTCACTCCCAGAGAATTCGATTGAAAACTTCGAGAAACTCACAGAGATATTCATACACTACTTCTTTTTTAAGGTAAGACACTAAAAGAAGACTACTCACCTGCTGTACATTAAGCAGGGGAAAAATGAGCGTCTCAGGGAGTACAATGCTAGGTTTAATAAGGAAAATCTAGTAGTGGAGGATTATGAATAAAGTATTGCGATGACAACACTGATAAGAGGTTAAAAAAAGGGGAAATTTATCTGGAAGCTTGCTGAGGACCCACCGAACTCTATGGCTGAGCTATTGGCGATGGCCAGTAAGGTCATGAATGTCGAGGAAGCTATGGCAGCGAATATGAGGATGAAAAGGGTACGAGCAGTGGGGGAAAGTTCCATATGAATAGTAAAGATGGAAAGAAGAGATCAACAAATGATAAGTTTTCCGAATACACTCTCCTCACGATCAGTTGTGGGCATATCTTGAATGAAATCAAGAATGATTGGTCCCTGAGGTGGCCCAAAAAAGCTGAAGGCTCCTCCTCAAAAGAGGAACAAAAACCTCTGGTGTGAATTTCACCAAGTCCATGAGCACCTGACCGAAAAATGTTTCGCTTTGAAGGATGAAGTAGAGAAGATGTTAAAGGCTGGAAAGTTAAGAAAATATGTAGACAAGAGTGGATTAAGGGGTGGACAAGATGACACCCAAAGGAAGAAGAGAAATAATGATAAGCACCCAAAACTGTACATTTTATACCCCAAATAGATGTATTTTAGTTATTAATTCTCGGCAATTCGGGTCTTATGTGCTTTATTGTCTATCTTGTAGGTCAAACGTCCGTTTGCGGTGTCAAAAACTATATATCGAGGCAAATGCGCATTTTATAGAGCTAATTACCAAGCTAAAACCACTGACGACTTAAACCCAACCCGCTAGCGCTCCCTCATTTCCGGCAGAGCCCATATCAAGCTAAAACCCAAACTCGTTGGACCTGTTTAAGCCTACCCTCCGGCGCGACCCACCTTCCAAATCTCCGGACAACCTGAACTCGCCCATACCCGGGCGCCTGACTTGCTACCTCCTGCTTTTGGTACCCCCTTCTGCCAACCCGATACCTGTTGCCTTAAAACGCTCCTGACCCGAATCCAAAACCCGAGTTCAAGTACCCATCCAAGTTCCAAGCCCCACATCCCATTTCAATCCAAAATCTAAAACCCATTTCTAACCCAAGCCTTGTATAAAACTTCTTCCATCTGCCAAACACAAGCCAACAAAGCCAGAAGACAAATAATAAAAACCCATTTCCCACATGTGTTTTAAACCACCCCTTTTCCAAAAATAATCCCAGCTAACCAACTTAACCACAATTCCAAAATTACCCTCATTCTCCCCACTATAATGACCTCACACCCAAACCACATGCACCCTCCATTAATTCCTAAATTATCCCTCACCCACACCTTATACAACCTCTTGCACTCCTAAAATACCCAAACTAACCCTTAGCACCATGCCCACTATATATTGAAGATAGAAGACCCCATTTGAGGGGGGATCATCAAAATAGCAAATTAGGGTTTTAGAGAGCTAGAAGAGAGAAAAACTAGGATAGAAAAATAGTGAAATCTAGAGAGAAAAAAATATTGTAGAGAGGAGAATTAAATTGTACTCCAATTTTGTTAATTTTTGTACACAATTGAGAGAAGCTTGGATTTAATGCAAGTGCAATTTCTTTTCTTCTACATTTTGGTTTAAATTTCTTCTCTCTATATTTTTAATTTCATTTAATAATTTTAGTAAATAGTTATTAAGTGAATTATGACTATGGTTGGCTAATCACTCCATTCAAGGAGTGAAATGAAGCCCCATATATTCAATTGAATGTATTAATTAATTTAGTTTACTTTGTTTCATTTAGTTAATTTTCTTTTCATTCGTACATGAGTTTATGCATTGAGAAATGGTAAACTATCATTGAGAAAGGATTAAAATCTAATATACTCTTAATTTTTGGATTCAAACTTGAGATAGAACAACCCGCTAAGTAGAGTATATTATATTTTATTATACTCATACACAAAAATTTTGTTGGATTTATGATTTATTATATGGATCTACTCTAGCGAGTGATTTATATAATTTTTCTAAATCATTTATTCATTTGAGTTGTGGGGATGAAAATTGGATTAACTAATTTTATATTTGTTTGTTTTGTAAAATGATGAGAATCAATTGATAAAATAAATTAATATTTGGAAAATTAGTAAACTAGAATAATTAACACATTTAATTGATAAAGTGGAGGTGAAGTTTCATTCCTTGAATATTTCTCAAATTTAAGTTCATTTTATTTTTATTACTTAGTTCTTATTTAGCACAATTGTTATTTTGTTAATTTCATCTCTCATTTTAGTTTAGTTTCACTTCACATTTTCACCTAAAAAGTGTTTTAATATTTGAAAAACATAAAAAAATTAAAAAAACCCAAAAGTCTAAAAAAATTAATCAAGTGAATTATATTCATTATCATCACATTTTTTAGCATGTTCACACCTTAGATTTGGATTGATACCTCAGTTACCATTATACTCTAGTTTTGTCTACTTTTATCGATTTGTGAAGATTTTTGATTGAAGAGCTTTTACAATAACGACTACACACCAAAAAGCAATTCATTAAATGGCGCCGTTTTCGATCTTTGGAGCTCGACGTGTTTAAGAGGATTTTCGAATTTTGTGATTCACTTGTATTGCATTTTTCAATTTTTAGTACAATTTTTTTTAAAGACTTGTATTTAGGATTTTATTCCCTTGCTTGTATTGCGGTGCATAGAGACATCTTTTCATTTTCATTCTAAATTTGTAATAATTGAAGAAAGCGTGATAGGTAAACCGAACACGGTACAGAGAGGGCGTCCATTGGCGAGGATTTAGAAGCCCCTCTACTTTGGGTCGGTTGGACTCCCGGGGTCAACTGAGATTGGCTTAATCTCTTCCCTGTTGACTCAACATTTTCGGCACCCCACGGCCTAAAAACTGTGGGAGGTACATCTCTTATACCCTCGCGCCCTCTTGTTAGCGAGTTCATACCTTGTGTGCTCCTAAGTGCTCTTGTGTGATTTAATTTTTGCATTTATTTTTTAATCGAATGATGAATTAAATTGACTAAGACCTATGCACGGTCACTCACGAGAAGGCATTTCATCACCCGACTCAATCACTTATCCTTTGTGTGCTACCCTAGACATCACTAATTTAAAACAAATCAACTAGATAGCCCCATAGGATACGGTGTTCGTAGGCCCCTTTTTATCATTTTGACTTGTAGGCTACCTTGTAGAGTCCTCTCCACCGGGCAAACCCTCGAACGGTTCATTTTGCGGCACGAGAGTGTCTCGAGAAACGGGTTTGTCCTGTCCCCAGCGTTGTACCGGCCGATCATTTTGTCGTAGTAGCTTTGTGGATAATCTCTGTGGCAACCCTCTTGTCATTGTGTGATTAAAGTAGGAACACACATTTTGCAAAAGGCGATCACTCATATAAATTCCGTGATTTTTATCGCCCGCGAATTTCATTAAAATTTAACTACCCCTTTCATTAATATTCAAGATAATTTTTTTTTGGCAATGTGCTAGTTAGGATTTCTTTTCCTTAAGTTGTGTGTGTCCAATTCCTTTTTCGGTAGTCCGCTTTAGTGAATTCGTCCAAATTCTTAGAGTCCAAATTTTCTCCCCACCCTTTTCTTCCCAAAAATCCAAAAATATTTTCTTCTATTTTTCTCAAAAAAAAAAATTCTTTCTTTCCAACCCCAAAGCAAAGCTCCAAAAATATTTTCTTTTTCCAAAAATCATAAAATCCAAAAAAAACCCAAAAAGAATCCCTCTTTGCATGCCCACATGGAAACAAGTTAATCATCGAGTAATTCATTCACGTAGTCTTTCTCCCGTCTCTTCCACATTATAAGAACCAAGTGTTCCCCTTGCTTCTTCCATTCCACCTATCACTTTGAGTTGTCCCCGAGTTAACATCTCTAATTCCACCATTCATCCACCCACCATGGATGAAAAGCGTGCCTTAAGGGACTATTTTTCCCCAATAACGGCTACCCCACCATTTTGCATAGTTCTTCCACCCACCCCGACAGATCAATTCGAAGTTCTCCCGGCGACCATTTCCATGTTTCCCAATTTCCATGATCTTGAACGTGAGTCTCCATACACTCACTTGCGAAAATTTCTCACGGTTTGCGCTACTTTCAAAAATCAAAACTTAGATGAAGAAAACGTTCGTCTTCGATTGTTTCCATTTTCTCTCCATGATAAAGCATCGATTTGGCTGCATTCCCCGTCATCGGATTCTATCCATACATGGGAACCACTTTTGAAGAAGTTCATGTCCAAGTTTTATCCCATAAGTAAGACCAAGGAGATGGGCCAAGCCATTCAAGATTTTCACCAAAAGCCAACCGAGCAATTTTGTGAAGCATGGGGCCGTTTTCAAGACTATATCAATAGTTGCCCTCATGATGGTCTCGAGAAGAGTCACCTCGTCCATAGTTTTTACAATGGTCTCATTCCCTCCTCTCTCACCATGATTGAGTTCATGCTTAAAGGCAAATTCATGCACTTAACTCCCACTACTGCCTATAATTTTCTCCTTGAATTAGGCGATGACTCCCAAGATTGGGAGGGCACAAATGAATTTTCGAGATCTGAGCCCCCATGAGTAGGTAGCACAATGAGGTAAATAATGATCCCGATTTTAAAACCTTACTTCATGGCTTAAACACTTTGACTCAGACAGTTTATGCTCTCAGTTGTTCTTTGCAACAAAATGTTTCTCTTTCTAAACAAGTGATGAACGTCAACGAGTCTAGTCCTTCTTGTCATGTATGTTTAAGTCAAGATCATTTATCTCATTTGTTCCCCCTTACTCAAGATAATCCCGAACCCACTCTTGCAAAAGCATGTGCCTTTGATACCACTAGGAAACCCGCACCATCGTCGTTTACTTACAATCCGAATAATAGGATGTAACACCCCGTACTTTCATGCATTAAGAATTTAATTAATTCGGGAATTGAAAATTACTTGTGAGTTGTAATTTTAATTGAATTAATTAGGGAAATCTTATTTAAATATTAATCGAGGAGTAAATGTTTAATAATTTTGGGAATTTATTTACTAAGTGAATAGTAAGTATTTATTTAAGTCATTTCGAGTATTAATGACAGGATATGCACTTATCTCAACCGGGAGTCGGTATAGACTAAAGGGGTGGGGGGATAAGTAAAATTTTATAAATTAATTCGGATGCCAATTCTGAGTGTACGGTTGAGTCCGGATGGGCTGAGATAGTCGGAAAAGTGTACCCGGGGGTAGTAAACGGGTCACGGGGCATTTTTAGACATAGTCGGGCCCACACGGGGGCTTTTGGGTCACTTGGGCTTGGCCCATTAGGCAAAAAAAATGGGATTTAGATAAATTAAGGAATTAGAAGAAATAATAAAATGGGTGATGTGAGTTTAGGAAGAGGGTTAGTGTGTTAAGAAACCCTAACAACAGTTAAAGGCAGATTTGGGGATCACAAGAGAGCCAACAAGGGTCATCTTCAACCTTGGAACTCACCTCCAAATTCAGACTCTACGAACCTTAAGGAAAGTGTTAACTTGCTGTAGCATGTAAAAATGTATTTCAATTCATATTCATTTGATGTGTTTAATCAAAATTCGTTTTGGATGTTCATGGCATAAATATGAGGTTTTTGAAAATAATAATCTGATTTACGAATTTGGATAAGGATTCTTGAAGAAATATGATATTACAAATTGATACAAATCTGGTAGGATGATATCTGGATATTTAGAAATGAATTTGGTGAAGGAATTTGGGATGTAAATGGGTAAGAAATTAAAGATGAGTAATTTTCGAAATTCAGAAATCGTAGTTAATGGACAAATTAATAATGTTGGAGGACATTCTGGAGGTCCCTAATAAGGTTTCAAACAAGTATTAATGTTAAGAGGGCTTAAGATTGCTGGTAGAGAAAGCTAGGGTTTGGGAAATATTGTCCATGGTTGAATCTGTCTTCGCGAAGAAGACGAAGACCTGCTCGATCGATCGATCGAAGGTCTGGGGTCGATCGATCGATCGATGGTCGGCAGATTTTGACAGTTCGCCCAGTTTTCTTTTATATGAAGAAAATCTAATTTAATCTTTTTCCATGAATTAATTTAGTGAGAAATTTATACATGGGTTTTAATTCTAATTAATGGTGAATAAAATTAATTAGAACTTCGAGACGACTTAGTGTGACATCATAATTTAAATTGGTTGGGTTTTGGAGAAATTAGGTGTGACACATTAAGGTTGAAATTTGGGAATGTACTCGAAAGGATTAAATATGGATGTAGTGAACAAGTCTGGGGTAATCGGTTGAGGAATACCGAGAGGTAAATCTTATTTAGTTAAAGGCTAAATAATTCGGGAGTCGGGAATTTAGACTCGGGTGAGGTTAATTCGGACTACGAGAGTAAGTTCAAATTTTATGGTGGGGGCGACACCAAAGGTGACTTAATTAATTAATGTACGAATTAATGAATAATTAGGGTTGGACCATAAACTCTTAATAAATTAAATAGGCTTATGTTACGGGTTTTGTACATGGTGTAGCCGGGACATTGTATATATATATATATATATATATATATATATATATACGGAGTGTGCTAGTATATATGTATATAGTGTGTGTACATTAATATCAGTGATTGAATATTATTAGTGTACACTCTAGTGCTATAAGGGGAGGTTGCGCGTAGTGGATGAATCCCCTAGCTTGAGGAGTAGGGCGAGTATAATCCCAGGTCATAGCGTCCGTTATATGGGTGAGGGGCATCTCACTTTCAGGGAAGGAATATGACCGCCTCCAATTCGTATGTTAAATTAAGTTAGTGAGCGAATCTAACTTGGATAACTAGGTTATGTGAATACACCTAGTGGGATAGCACTTTGGAAAAATTTATATTTTGTGAGTATTATTACTCGGTCGAAAGTTTGTATAAAATGTTATTTCAGTATGTTTGTGAATACTGTAATATGATTAAATATATAATTAGATAAATAATTATATATGGGATAATTAATACATAGCAAAAAATGATTATGTGCATAACAAGCGTGAATGTTATATGAAATAAAAAGGGTAATGATTTAATTAAGTTTGACGTTTATAATAACTTAAAAATCAGGAATCAAGGCATACTCGGTAGAGTAGGAAAAATTTCAAGAGTTAAAATAAGTATTGGGTCAGGAGCGTAGGACCTAGTAAATTAAATGGGAGCGTTAGTAATGCACATTAGAGGAGGGGTGAGGAAGTCCTCAAGAGAGTGCGGCACTAACTAAAATATGAAGAGCATGCATATTTATTTATTACTGCAAGTTAATCATTTGTTAAATGTTTTCAAATGTTTTTGGGTACTAACCCTTGCTATAAAAAATTTTAAAAACCTTTTAGGTGTCCAACCACAAGGGCGCCAGGCTTGACTCTATTCCAGGTATCCGTTGCTGCAGTACCTGTGGATGTTGCAGGTCTTTGATAGACGCCTCCTTCTTTCATTCGTGCAGAGACTCTCTAGTAGTTATCTGAGCTTGTCGCTCACAGTTCATTTATCAGTATTAGACTTGTTGAAATTGTTCTTCTTATCTTTACTTGTATTGTATATTTGGACCGATGGTTTATTCGGTTAGGTATTTTAATTGTGGATGGTTATTTTAGTTAACTGTGAATGTGTATTATTTTATGTACCGCATGAGTTTTGTTAATTAATTGAAAGATAAAAATTTGCACCACCCTACTTTTCTCACTTAGGTGGTTAGTAATTAAAAGACGACATGATGCTAAGAATGGACCAACTGAGAAACCTTTTCTAACTTGATTTAGGACTGATCACCCGGGATTAATTAGGCGGGGTGTCACATATGGTATCAGAGCATCAGGTTCTAGTGTGCTTAGGTTCTGTGCGGCTTTCTACGTTTTAGCGTAGCACTCGGTTGTTATAGAGCCCTATTATTAGGACTGTTGATTCATTTTCCGCTTATGAGTTATCGTATTTCTGCTGTGTATATTTTTGTGTAAATTGTGTACTTGTACAATTCAATCTATTTCAGATGCCACCAAAGAGGCAGAGAGCGGAGTGGGCTGAGGCTAGGGATGAGGTGAGAGAGGCTCATCAGGAGCCACAGATGCCTCCACCCCCACCCCCACCCGAGTTGATTTCCACTACTCAGGTGGCAGTGATAGTGGCCCAGGCGATCGAGACAGTGATGCGAGTTATGGCAACTCATTTTCCATAGCCCCAGACACCGCCTCCAGTGGCACCAGCAGACCAGACTCCTGTGGGGCCACCGTCTTGGTAGCAAGTTAGGGAGACCTTTTAGAAGGGTCACCCACCTGAGTTTCGAGGTAGCACCGATGTGGGGGAGGCTTGGGACTGGAAGAGGATTGTTCAGCGCCATAGGCACATGCTGGAGTGTGCCGATGTGCAGAGGCAGATGCTTGCTTCCTTTCGTCTGTCGGAGGAAGCCTTACAATGGTGGGAGTCAATTACCACCGGTAAGGAGCGAAATTTGATGACGACATCCGAATCAGGGGTGCGGTTCGACCGCAAATACTTTCCACCAACAGTAGAGGCTGAGATGAGAAAGAAGTTCAGAGAGTTGGTACAGGGTGACCGGTCAGTAGCAGACTATGAGGAAGAGTTCACCCATTTGGCGAACTTTGTGCCAAATGAGGTAAGCGACGAGGAGTGGAAGAAGTCAAGAATCAACAATGGCTTAGCCTGGAGGATCAAGAAGCATTTGATTGGGAATCTAACGTTATTGACTTATACAGATGTCATTAATGCCACCCTCGCACATTGCCAGGATCATCGTTTCCATGCGAAGGGGAGTAAGAAAGCAGGTGAGCCAAGACAGCAGGGCAAGGCAGTTACTGGTGGTGACACTAGTGGTACTAATCAACCGATTATTATCCAGCAGGGGAGTCAGGCCAAGAGATTTAGATCTGGTGGGTCCCGACTGGGAGGTTAGGGATTCAGGCAAGGGCAGCCGGGCCCAAATCAGCAACAACAGGCTCCTCAGGGCCGTCAGGACCAAGGGAACAACGGGGAAGGCTAGCAGGGCCAGCCACATCAGGGCCAATGATAGGGGAATGGTCAGAGACGCTATTTTGTCTGTGGCCAGCCAGGACATTTGAAGAGGGAGTGCCCACAGAGGGGCAGAGGTCAACAGTAGGAGGCCCAACAGGGGCAATGGGGACAGATGCCGCCAGCAATAGCAGCACCCGCCCCACCGCAGCAAGGACATGTGCACTACGGGCGTGTGTATAACGTCCGGGATGTTCCCAATTCTCCAGCGCATCAAGCACCGCCAGCAGTTGAGGGTATGTTTCTCATTCATGGTTATGAGGGTAATATTATTTTTTATATGGGAGCATCGCATTCATTCATTAAATATAATTTTGCTAAACGGGTCAGACTACTAGAGACCGGGGGTAGTCTTCGGATGTGTGTAGAGTCGCCAGTAGGCAGCGGGGCTATGATCCACTCGATTTGTCGGGATGTGAAAATTTGTATTGGGAGACTTAGTTTAGTAACAAACCTCTTAGCATTAGATATGAAGGGGTACGATGTTATACTAGGGTATGTATTGGTTGACAGAATATCGGACGACTGTAGATTGTTACGAGAGGACAATAATGTTCTCCATTTCGGGACAGGAGATGTTCCTGATAGCGATACCGCTACCTGAGGGAGGGTCGCGCACACACTTGCATTACATCAAGGAGGAAACCTGACATGAAGTAGTGATTCCGTTGGACTCTATTCCGCGGAGTACATCGTCGTGGGGTGCACCGGTGTTGGTTGTGAAAGAGCGAGATGGCTCACTACGATTATGCATGGACTATAGAGAGATGAATAAGGCAACGAGACGGAATAAGTATCCGTTGCCTAGGATTAATGATCTATTTTACCAGTTGAGAGGGGTGTCTTACTTCTGTAAGGTCGACTTGAGATCAGGGTATCACCAATTACGTATCCGAGAGGAGGATATTCCTAAGACCGCTTTCCTATCACGGTATGGATCTTATGAGTTTAGGGTGATGCCATCTGGGCTCACCAATGCACCAGCAGTGTTCATGGACCTCATGAACATAATTTTTGGGGAGTTTCTCGACCAGCGTCATCATGTTCATTGATGACTTCCTGATCTACTCGCATACTAAGGAGGAGCACGCAGAGCACCTGCGTATAGTGTTAGAGACATTGCGGGATCACCAGCAATATGCCGAATTCGGTAAGTGTGGATTTTGGCTACGGGAGGTTCAGTTTCTTGGCTACGTGGTGTCAGAATGGGGCATTACGGTGGATCCAAGTAAAGTATTAGCTGTGAGGGAATGGGGACAGCCCACGACACCGACAGAAGTGCGCAGTTTTTTGCGGTTGGCCGGTTATTACAAACGGTTCATCAAAGGATTCTCGAAGATTACGGTTCCTTTGACGAATCTTACCCGAAAAGGGGTACCTTTCACTTGGAATGATCATTGTCAATTAGCTTTCGATGAGTTAAAGGACAAGTTGACATCTGCACCCGTGCTTGCATTGCCAAAAGGAGGATTAAAGTATCGGGTTTACATTGACGCATCTTTACAGGGACTTGGGGGTGTGCTTCAGCAGGAGTAAAGGGCTATACCTTACACGTCCAGGAAGCTAAAGCCCCACGAGAGGAACTACCCCACTCACGACCTGGAGTTAGCAGCAGTCATTTTTGCTTTGAGGATATGCAGACATTATCTTCTGGGGGAGTAGTTCACGCTATTCACGGATCACAAATCACTTCAGTATCTATTCACTCAGAAGGATCTGAATATGAGACAGAGGCGATGGCTAGAATTCGTGAAAGACTATCAGTTTGATATTCCATACCATCCTAGTAAGGCTAATGTGGTAGCAAATGCATTGAGTCAGAGACCGACTGGGAAAATATCAAAAGTCTGGAAAGCAAAGTGGAGAGAACTTCGATACGAGGATGATCTAGCCAGGGCTTGTATGTCAGCATTATCCATTACACCTGAGATCATTGTGCGGGTTGTGAGGACTCAAGAGGAGGATCAGACCTGTCGGGATAGGGTGAGCCAGTTGCTAGCTGAGGGAGCAGAGGGTTACTCGATCAGCTCGGAGGGAGGCTTACGCTATAATGGGAGATTGATCGTGCCAGAGGATGCGGAGTTGAGGCACGCTGTTATGACAGAGTCTCATGGGTCGAAATTCACGGTCCATCCCGGTGGGGATAAAATGTATCAGGATATGAGGAGACAGTATTGGTGGGCAGGAATGAAATGGGACATAGCAGAGTTTGTTTCGAAATGTGCCACGTGTCATCTCGTGAAAGTTGACCATTAGAGACCATCAGGGATGCTACAGCCACTTGAAATTTCCGTGTGTAAGTGGGAGAGCATCTCTATGGACTTCATTATAGGGTTACCGGCATCACAAAAGGGTCACGATTCCATATGGGTTATTGTGGATCGGTTGACCAAAGTGGCCCACTTCCTACCGATTCGCACAGACTTTGAAACGATGCGTTATGCACAGCTATTCATAGCGGAGATTGTTAAACTGCACGGAGTACCGATTAATATTGTGTCGGATAGAGACAAGATCTTTGTGGCCCAATTTTTGCTGAGTTTTCAGGACGCCATGGGCACGGAGTTACGTTTAATTACAGCCTATCACCCACAGACTGACGGGCAGACCGAGAGAGTCAATCAGATGTTGGATGATATGCTCAGAATGTGTATACTAGACTTTTGGGGAGGTTGGGAGAAATATCTTCCTCTGGTAGAGTTTGCGTATAACAACTCTTACCAATTTACGATCCGCATGGCACCATTCGAGGCATTATATGGAAGACCTTGTCGTTCACCCGCTTATTGGTTAGAGGTGGGGGACAACAAACTGTTGGGTCCGGAGATTGTTCAGGACACATCTGCCAAGATAGAGCTGATCCGAGGGAGGATTCGAATTAGCTCAGGATAGGCAGAAAAGTTACGCTGATGCTTCACGGAGACACGTGGAGTTAGAAGTTGGAGATCAGATATTGGTCCGGGTATCCTCTATGAAAGGGGTGATGAGGTTCGGTAAGAAGGGTAAGCTAGCACCGAGGTACGTGGGACTTTTCCCTATTATCGAAAGGGTGGGGCCTGTAGCCTACAGGATGGGATTACCAGAGCATCTTCAGCGGATACACGACGTGTTCCATGTAGCATCACTGAAGAAATATCGCAGGAGCGAGAGGTCCTTCTGGCACATTCCACTCGAAGAAATTGATTTACAGCCAGACATCTCATATGAGGAGAGGCCGGTGGCTATTCTAGACCGTAGCGAGCAAAAATTACGATCCATGGTTGTTCCACTAGTTAAAGTACAGTGGGGTCATCACAACGTTGACGAGTCTTCCTGGGAGCGGGAGGAGGATATGCAGGAACAATATTCAGATCTTTTCATCACAGGTATGACCTAATTTCGGGGACAAAATTCCTTTGTAAGGGGGGGAGTATGTAACACCCCGTACTTTCATGCATTAAGAATTTAATTAATTCGGGAATTGAAAATTACTTATGAGTCATAATTTTAATTGAATTAATTAGGGAAATCTTATTTAAATATTAATCGAGGAGTAAATGGTTAATAATTTTGGGAATTTATTTACTAAGTGAATAGTAAGTGTTTATTTAAGTCATTTCGAGTATTAATGACAGGGTATGCACTTATCTCAACCGGGAGTCGATATAGACTAAAGGGGTGGAGGGATAAGTAAAATTTTATAAATTAATTCGAATGCCAATTCTGAGTGTAAGGTTGAGTCCGGATGGGACGAGATAGTCGGAAAAGTGTACCCGAAGGTAGTAAACGGGTCACGGGGCATTTTTAGACATAGTCGGGCCCACACGGGGGATTTTGGGTCACTTGGGCTTGGCCCATTAGGAAAAAAATGGGATTTAGGTTAATTAAGGAATTAGAAGAAATAATAAAACGGGTGATGTGAGTTTAGGAAGAGGGTTAGTGTGTTAAGAAACCCTAACAGCAGTTAAAGGCAGATTTGGGGATCACAAGAGAGCCAACAAGGGTCATCTTCAACCTTGGAACTCATCTCCAAATTCAGACTCTACGAACCTTAAGGCAAGTGTTAACTTGCTGTAGAATGTAAAAATGTATTTCAATTCATAATCATGTGATGTGTTTAATCAAAATTCGTTTTGGATGTTCATGGCATAAATATGAGATTTTTGAAAATAATAATCTGATTTACGAATTTGGGTAAGGATTCTTGAAGAAATCTGATATTACAAATTGATACTACAAGAAAAACTGCTTTCCACGACACATATTTTACGACACTTTATAAAAATGTGTCGTGGAAAGTAGATAAAGACGACACTTTATAAAAATGTGTGGTGGAAAATAGATAAAGACTACATAGTTTTGAAAAGTGTAGTAAATAATCCAATTATAATAAAAACCACGACATGTAAAATAAATATGTCGTGTTTTTTTAAAGACGACACGCTATTAGGTGTCGTAAATTTCTTTCCATGACTTTTCGAGACGTGTGTCGTGATTGAGAACTTGTTTTGTCGCCCTTTTAGCACTGGAAATTTTCCTCCGCTTTTAAAAAAAATAAAAAATCTATTAGACCTAACTGCCTCTTCGCACGATCCCCTAAAAAACTCCTTCTCTTTCCAGCCAAAACGATTCTCGCTTCTAGCCGGTCCTCCCTCTCTCTTCCGATTGTAACCTCCCTCTCTCTCTCCAGCCATAACCTCCCTCCTTATCGCCATAATCTCGCTATAGCTGTAAACTCCATTGACAGAGCCGCTCCTCCATTGAACACCTCCATTAATACAAGGTACTCTTTCTGTTAAGAAAAATAGCTGACAACAATATGCTAAGTTGTCTTCTGGTTTATGTCATCCTAATTTGAAGCCCAATATGCTAAGTTGCTTACAACAAGTCGGTGGACATAAAGAAAAAGAATAGTATAGGGTTTAACAGGTAATGGGAATATTTTGGTTTGTCCAAGTCATAGGCAAAGAAATATCTCTTGAGTCTTTTCATGTAACCAACACTTACTAAGTTAATTCATTCATGTCTATGTGGCCTATTTAATTTTTCATTTTCTAATTGATGCTGTCATGCTATAAAGTATGCAAAATGCAAACAACGACCCCAAATTTGTAGTAGTTCTTCAATATAATTGTTCAATCTATTCTGCACTTTTAGAGAAGAACGATTACACATTTTTTCTTGATCTGATATTTGTCTAGAAAATGGAGAAGAGAAGTTGAGTAGATTTTTTTTAAACGAGGAGCATATTTAAAATTATTGACTTGTGAAATTTGATGAGGTCCCTGTTTTTTTTTGTTGCTTAAGATTTTGGGGTGAGAGGAAATATTGGTTGTGTTTGATTTGAGAGAGACGAGTGTTTTGATTTGTTTATTCTGACTCTTATGGAGATGAGAAGTTTTATTGTTGCTGGAACTGTAATGAAGTGGAGTTATTTTTCTGTTGAGAAGTGTAAAGAAGTCTTCATAGTTTGTTAGGAGTTTTATTTTTTCCAGTAGTTAAAAAGGGGGTATTTTGTCGTTGTATCTTTCAGATGTGTTTAATTTCTAAAATAGTCTATCGGGGGTTGTTTCTTGAATCTGCAGGTTCAAATAAAAGAAGGTTTCTATTAATAAAAGACGTAAGCATCCTGATCGTGTGTTTATATGACTTCCCTTTTCACAAGAATTCAAATCTCCCACTTGTAGTCTCCCTGTTTAAGAAAAATAGCTGACGACAACTCAAATCTCCGTTTTTCACGAGAGAGGATAATGTGATATATTTGATAGCTGGAGATTAATGAAAAATAGTTGGTGTAATA
The DNA here is from genome assembly GCA_949130495.1 of Sambucus nigra. Classification (NCBI taxonomy): domain Eukaryota; kingdom Viridiplantae; phylum Streptophyta; class Magnoliopsida; order Dipsacales; family Adoxaceae; genus Sambucus; species Sambucus nigra. Next base: position 62,511,013 of record OX422224.1, on the reverse strand, counting down.
GTTTTGAGAACTTCCCCTTTCAGAAACATCATATAAATACTGCTATTTAAGAAAAACACCTCCATTAATATAAAAAACTCTCTATGTTACTAACTCTGTTTTTTATTTCTTATCTTTTTAAATTCAATTTTCCCTTTTCAGATTCAAATCTCCGGCTGGTCCCGTTTGTTTATTACTTTGAAATCTGAATCTAACCCATATCAGGTAATTTCTCTCTTCTTTCTATTTTTCAACCTGTTTGTGTTCATGTGTGTGGATGATAAGATTACAAAAAAAATGTGTAATATATAAATTTGAAAAAAAAGGTTTGAGTATTCATGATTTTTTTCTTCTTGCAAATTTCGACATGGAGGAAAGGTGGTTATGTATGTATCTTTTTATGTGTAGATTATGAAAAAATGGAAATGATGCATATATACCTGTTTAGGAATAAAACATATGATTTAGACGGACATTGCCCATAGAGCATTTTTGATGGCGTATGCAAAAAAAGAGTATCATCAATTTTTAATTCTTTATTTATTGAGTTCCTAAAGTTTAAAATCACAAATTTCATATTTTTTTCCCTTTTTATTATTAGGTTGTTTGAATCATTAAAGACATTAATCCCACACAGAATGTTTGGAAGCATTTAACGTTCTCACCAGGTAAAGATGAGAGATGATGAGGAGTGGAGGGGAAGATAAGTTCAATATTTTAATTATTGGTTAATGGTTCATTACTTTTAATTTTGTCGCTGGAGCTGACTTCTTTAATTATGCAGTCAATTTCAGCAATCTTTATCTTTTGGTTAAATTATTGGAGTCGTTGTGCAGCAATAAAAAATAACTTAGGACAATTGAAAAGATGGGGAGAAGATAATTTATTTTTAAGTTAGTTTCATCATATTCCCCGAATTAATAGTCATTTTTTCCCTATGTAGTCATCCCAAATTAATAACTGTGTTTCAAGTAAGCTAGAGTTGGATTGGCAATTTAGGAACTTTAAAAAAATTAAAGAGTAAAATTTCTAATCGTGGACAGTTAGTTTAACACATCTTTATGGATAGTATAAATAATAAATTCCATACAAGAACTTAAAGTTTGATGGACAAATCTTTTTAACCTTATAGAATATTCAGAACGTAAAGAAGAAAATAAAAAAAGTGTTTGGGTTTGTAAATTTTATTTCTCAAAGGTTTTTAGTTGGTAAACTAACCAGAACAATTACCGAGCAACTTTTGTGTTATTCTTCTTTTATTTCTTAACCGAGCTATGTGAGTTTTATTTATTTTGTCGATTTTTGGCTTAATTCTTTTTTCTTTTCTTTTCTGGGAGCCTCATTAATACTAAATCTGATGTTTTCATTTGTAATATTTCATTCTTCTATTTTGCAGGTGATTGTTTTGGGCAATATTCAGATACTACAAATCAGATCCAATAGAGGTATCTTTATCTTGCTTCATTTGTGTATCTCTTTGAAATTATTAAGTGTATATACCCATATTGATATTTCTGAACATATGTATATTACAATAGGTCAGCTTGATTTAAGTGTATTAATATGTATTGTTGAGTGTGAGTGTTTATATTACTTCTATGCTCAAGGATACCATGAATAAGATAAAAATGGCTATAGTCCATTCGTATTAATTTATAGCCCCGATGATCTAACTATATATCGATTTCAATCTACCTTTATAGATAGCGAATAATATAATAAGATTGAGTAGAATGTGAAAAATCTAATGAGATCTTGTAGAATGTAACTCTATTTGAAAAGAACGTGGCTTTTTATTCATTTATTATTGACATTTTATCTCTTTTTCAATATTAGTGTTTGCTGGTGTAAACAGAGTAGAAACTAGCAAGTGGGAAACTCAAGATGGAAAAAGATTTGTTGAGATTTCCAAGATTTTTTTTTATTATTATTACACGCATGCATATACGTTTACATATGTTAGAAAAACCTAAAGTATTTTTTGAATGAACATTGTTCAAAAATTGAGAAGTGATCATGATTTCATACTTTTTTTTATTATATGTAGACATACCGAGGAGTACCAAGATGGCGTGTACAAATTTATTGAATCTACCAAGAAAACTGCTAGAAATCCTGATATGATAATATGTCCCTGTAGAAAATGTAAAAACCTTTGTCAACAAGATAAGGAAGGACTATTTGAACACCTAGTCATTCATGGCTTTGATCCTACGTATAAGAAGTGGGTATTTCACGGAGAACATTCGACTTCTTCATACTCTAATGATATTGATATTGAATTGTCAGATTTACATAAGATGTATAGATATGCTTATGTTCATGATGCAATTTTTGCTGAAGATAGTTTTGAAAGCGGTGATGAAAGTATTAACCAAAAGTTAAAAGATGCTGAGACTCCTTTATATCCCGGGTGTACAAAGTATACAAAGATGTCAGCAATTACATCTTTATACAAGCATAAAGCTACACACAGACTATCTGATAAAGGATTTAATGAACTTCTTGAGTCTATGCATGAAATGTTGCCCGGGGATAACCTTCTTCCTAAGTCTTTGTCTACAACGAAGAAGTTTCTAAAAGAATTTGATCTTGGCGATGAGAAGATAAATGCATGCATTAACGATTGTTGTTTATTTAGAAAAGAGTATGAACATTTGGATAAATGTCCTAAATGTGGCTCCTCACGGTGGAAAGTCGACGAACGCACAAAGAAGGTTAAAAAGGCAGTATCTGTAAAAGTATTACGGTACTTTCCAACAATCCCAAGATTTCGAAGGATGTTTTTATCATCAGGTAGAGCAGAGGAGTTACAATGGCACTCAACTCACATAAGCAAAGATGGAAAGATGCGACATCCAGTTGATTCATTAACATGGGACACAATTAATAAAAAGTGGCCTCATTTCGAATTCGATCCAAGAAATCTTAGGCTTGGACTTACAGCGGATGGATTTAATCCCTTTAATAATCTTAGCTCGAGCTATAGTTGTTGGCCCGTAATTCTAACTGTGTACAATCTTCCCCTATGATTATGCATGTTACAGGAAAATTTGATGTTGAATTTGCTTATACATGGGCTAAAGAAACCGAAAAATGACATAGATGTATATCTGCAACCACTTATAGATGACTTAATCGAGTTTGGAATAATGGGGTGGAGATGTATGATGCATCTAGCCAATCTACTTTTAATTTGAAAGCTATTTTGATGTGGACAATAAATAACTTTCCCGCATATGGTAATTTAGTCGGATGTACCACAAAAGGGTAATTTGCATGCCCACTTTGTGGTCCTAACACATCCTCACTATAGTTATCAAAGAGTATGGAATTGGTGTATATGGGCCATGGACGTTTTATTCCAATGAACCATCCATGGAGGGGTACCAAAAAGAGTTGGTTTGAAAGATTTGAAGAATTGAGGAGTCCACCAAAACCTTTGAATGCATAGGAAATTTTAGATGCTCTGAAGGGTGTTGAAAATGATTTCGTTAAAGGGAAGAAGCGTAAGAGGAAGAAAGTGTTCTTGAAAAAGAAGTCAATATTTTTTTATTTATCGTATCGGCATGTACGTATATTTTAACTCATACATGTATAACATATCCAAAAATTATGTAAAAATACCAAGGAATGTACCTTTGGTGATAGTTTGAAGTTTTGATTTAAAATCTGCCCTAAAGGAGAAATAATGCATACCAGGTGTTTTACGTTTTTCTCGACATAGAAAATGAGCCCTAAAAATTATGAAACGTTAAATTTGTATTATTCAATGTGTTTGCTGATATTGCGTGGAATATCATGGAAAGTTATATTGTATAAAAATTACGAGAATTCCAGGAAGTTGAAGTTGTGTTGTTGTTTTTCTTGAGAAACGATTTGGAAAATGTTGTAATAAAATGGGCATAACTTTGTCTAGAAAATTCATAATTTAATTCTGTAGATTGTGTTAGAACCCTAATTAATTAGGTGTTATAGAAATGTGAAGTGTCATATTTAATTCCTCCTTAGTTATTTCTGATTGACTAAATGATGTGATGTATTACCGGGTTTGATGTTAATCAGTGTATTCAAATACTAACGACATTGATTTGTTAGGTGGGGAAGCAGCTAATACTACCATACCAAGGAAGTAGTTGGTATTAATCTTAGCACTAAATCCAAGGTGAGTGACTTTCCTTATGAAATATAAATTCTTACAACTTCATATGGAAATGTGTAGTTAAACATATGTGTTAAAATGTTTATAGGAGTGGTGTTGTATTTATGAAACATATGCATATGATTAAAAATGTTAAGCGATGTTATATAATGATATGGACTAGTGAGTCCTTTATCTAATGTTAAGGACTGTGGTGGGTCCTATGGGATGTGGAGGTCCTGTTAATCCAACTTAAAGGTTAGTGTACTAAGGCCTAATAAAGGGATGTGGTGGTCCTTAATAACTGTGGTGGGTTAATTGGACTGTGGCGGGTCCAGGCTTGCGAGAGTTTCACAATTCCTATTGGGTTATAGCATTAGAACAAAATAAAAATGTTATTCAAATTGGTTATATGTGTGGTATGTGGTCATTCACTAAGCCTTTATAGCTTACACTCCTATAATGTTTTGTTTCAGGTATGCTTATAATTTGGAGTTCACTGCCAAGTTAGGACCTTAAAACGGGGGAGTGACGGATATTTAGTATGGTTTGAATATCAAGATTTCTTTTGTGTAATTATTAAACTAAGGATCTTGATTATGTAAAGTTATATAGTACCTATAAGTTATAAGTAAAGGCAGTAATGTTTTCATCTACACATACCTTTGAAAAAAAAATCTTATGCTATTTTTCCTTAGAGATTTAAATTAAAGCATTGTTTAAGGCAGTATATCTCTAATTAAAAGGACGAGTTTAACAAAATCAAGTCGGGGCGCGACAAAAAGATTCTTTTGTTCAAGCATCACAAGCAAGACAAGTATTTTTTTCGAGAGAAAGTGGAACATCAAATTGGTATGTGGTTCTCAAGGCACCTCCCGAGTTGGAGACGTATGATGAGAGTGCTTACACATCATATTCGTCAATTGATGTTTCAAAACTTGATAATAATGAGAAAAATGACGATGAGCCTCATTTGAGGATAGATTGTGAGGGTGCTATTGTGTGATTGTTATTTATTTTAGCATGTAGACATTAAGTTTGCTTGATGAATATATACATTAGAATGCTTATGATAAATTTATTTTTAGACATTAAGTTTATTTGATGAATATATGCATGTGCTTTGCCCCGTGCATGCAATACAAATGCTCATGATGATAACATAATTGTAATTCGGATACTCTTTTATGGGTCTTAGTGATAGCTTTCCAATTTTTGCTCACCAAAATTGCAGGCAGTAAATGTTTCGGTTCAACAGACGTCATCTGATTGGCAAGAGTTTGAAGCCGGTGATGGGATGAGGTAAGTTATGATTAATGTATCGTTCTTATTTTGCTTCAAGTTTCTTGCCTTTGTGGTTGTTAAAATGTTCTTTTATAATTAGCTCTGCCATTCATTTGTGACTTTTACTACTTATAACTCTGTAATTCTGGTGATATTCCTAATTAGGGACCGCCATGATAAGTGGTATAACTACACCTTTCGAAGCATTGGTAGTACCTTGCCAAAACAATCTCACGAGTCACGAATGAATAACTTGAATAAACCTCATTATAAAGTGACCACAGTAAAATAGGGTCCTCATTCACTCATTGGTCAGGGCATGCCATTACTACACGCGTAGTTCCATACTTATGCATGATAAAAAACTTTCAGTTTTTGCGACACACATATATGCTTTCAGTGAGTTATTAATGTACTCATGTGTTGACAAATCACAATAGTCCATAAAAGATATAAAAAAATATTATGGTAAACTTTGAGGACTAAAATCACAATAAACATAATAAATAGGTGCCAAAGGAAAAATAACATTTTCTTTGCTTACGTACAAAATAGGTGGTAATAATTGTAGACAAAAACTATATTTATTTAAAAACACAATTGCAATGATGCAGATAACTCTACATTTGAAGATCTGCATAACAATGATAGTCTCTGTCTCACACACACATGTGTGCACACACGTCGCCTCTTATTGGTTGCCACCTGTCCATTTCAGAAGTAAATATGTTAGTCCCTGTTTCACACACACATGTGTGCTCACACGTAAAACTATATTATGTGGCCTACATACCTGTACTTGCTAACCAAGAAGTGTAAAAAGACGTCCATCTGCATCAGACATTCATGTACCATATGAGAATAGGAGATGAGACACAAAAATCATATTTGTTACATACCTACAGATAGACAGTGTCCATTAGGTATAAGATTGAAGGACATGTTTGTATACAAAATGAGAACAAGAGATAAGTCCTGCAAATATTCCTTATTCGGAGTCTATTATCATCAAAGGACGAGCCTACCTCGCTCCGTGATTTTGCACCGCATTTTCTTCAATAAGTGAAACTTACCGAAAGAACTTCTATCTTTATCCATATACCCATTGACCTTTAGCTCTCTCTTCACAACTAACTGGTTGGATTGTAGAGTAGAATCATACTTAAAAACCTGCTCAATTGACCATGAACATGCTCCATCCTCATACCAAATTCCCGACTTAAATATTTGTGAGCTTGAATGCATCCATCTCAGTTTCAATAAGCTTTTCAGAGATAGCGAATTCTTGTGGATTGTATTGTAATGATTTAGAAGTTTTGTTGTCCCTTTTCATCCATTAATATTGGTGTCGTATGCAGGGTGTGCCTATTCTCTAAAATATATTAACTAACATGCATTCAATAGCTAACCTGTCATTAATTATGCATAGTTAGTGACTTAGAAGAAGAAGAATGGAAGAGCTAGAGGTTGACTTTTGTTATAGGTTTTTGAAAGTAAAAAGAAAATAATGCCATCTTTCATTCCGTTTTTAAATAATTCTCTACCCATAAGTCCATCTCACTTCTCTTTTTTTTTTCAATACAACGCCGACAAAGGAAATTCAATAACTAAAAAAAGGTCAAATTTACGTGAAATTACAATATCCAATTCAATAAAAAAAGGAGAAGTGGATGAAGAATGAAAAGTGATGATAATAGACAAAGGATAACAAATATTTGGGGGAACAGAAGTGACATAATGCATATTAACTCTGGTTTTGTATACAAACATGTCCAAGATATTTTAACAGAAGTAACAGATGCTTGGAACATCCCACTGCAGGACTTATCTCTTGTTCTCATTTTGTATACAAACATGCCCAAGATATGATTTCTTTTTGCTTTTTTACTTGGTTTGTTCTGTCATATATAAGAAACTGGATTGAAAACAAAATCAAATCTATCACAGCAGTTCCTACACCAACATGCTGTCAAACAGCAGCCTATGACAGGTCTGTTACACACCAGTTTTTACTGTTCGTCATACTCCCATTGTTGTCTACACAATAGCTAATCAAAATGTCTCTTGAACCAACACTATTAATTTATTTGTCGTAAAATGCAATATTGAAATTTTTGTTACAACATACCTATTTCTGTTGTAGGATTCGTAAGTTGGGGCTTGAGTTCTGCATCGCCTGTTAAATTTATAATTATTAGGTATACTTGTATTGGTAGGTTTCACATATTTCTTGATTGTTTCAATTGAATTGTAATATACTTATAAAGTAATGTGCTATATTTTATGGTTTATCTGTATGTAGTTATCATATATACTCCTTAATTTTGAGGTTGTTCAACAAATTACCTTTAGAATTATTTCACTTTTTCAGAATAAAAGAGAGAGACTGAGACTGTAGGTTCTTTGGTGTTACATTTCATTGTTTCCCATAGTGGATTCTTCAACAATACTCAGGTATTACTCCGATTCTTCTCATTTATATGCATATTTTCTATGTAATGAAAGAAACATTAGGTCGTTGACAATATGTGGAATGATATCACTTGAGCTTAAACAAAAAAAATGATTACCATTTATGCCTCAATTTTATTATTGTATATAACTGGTGTCTGGCTATTTTGGGTCCATTATTTTTAAGTGATTCACGATAATATTATGCATAATATTGTTACTCTGTTTGGACTGAGTTTACTAACTTGTCTAATTTTTTGTTTGTCAAGTAGAGTGAGTAGAAAAAAATTCTATTTTTTGAGAATATGGCGGATATGTTTAAAGAGGTGAGTTATGAGTCCATTATCTCTTTAATTTAAACTTTGTAATAAATGTTATTGACCCATATATTTTACACTACATTCCATCTATATTGCATGTATCCAAAACAGGTTATTAGGGGTAAGAGATAGAAACGTACTACATCCAACGAGAATGAGGGTTCAAGAATATCATGTGAAGTTTCTAGCTCACATACGGTGGAAGAAATTTATGCGGATGAAGTACCCAACATTGTTCTATTGATATGGGTAAAAAAAAGAAGCGGGGGCCATCAAAATTGAATGTAATTGCAACTGGGATAAAAGGCTGTAAAGAGGTAGAATTCAATGAGTTTGGGCAACCAATTGGACACAATTCCATCCAGCTTAGTTCTATGATTGGGATTTTAGCACGAGAATGCGTACCAGTAACACATAAAGGTTGGGATAAAGTGACAAGTGACGTCAAGGATCAAATATGAGAGTTTGTTACTGTGAGTATTTTATTTCTCTAACCTTTGCAAAATTATGCAATATTTTGAATGTAACTTTGTACATCTTGAATTGTAACTAATATAGTGTATTTGTTCTGTATGATGCAACAAAAATATAACCTTGAAGAATATCGAAAGGACATTGTTTTGGGTCAGACGGGTAGAGCTTGGAAAGATTATAAGTCAAAATTATCAACACAGATACGCGAAGAAGCTAAAGGACCAAATTCCACTCTACATCTTACATTACTCAAGCCCCCTGGAATGAAGTCAAATGAATGGGATGCATTTGTTAAATCTCGTTGTTCACCTGAATTTTATGCAAGTGAATTTGATTATTTATTTTTTACTGTTATTAATAGACTAAAGTCCACTTTTAGTATTCTTGTATTTCTCGCAATTATATATGATTTCTCTTATTTTAATAGGAACAAGTGAAAAGCATAAGGAGTCTAGAGCAAAGCAAATCCATCCACACACAACTAGTCGTAGAGGCTATGCAAACGCCGTGTTGATGTTTGGATAAGGGGACATAGGAGAGAAAATGGCAAATCCGGTTAATCAAGTTGTTGGGGAAGCGATAGTAACGACTTAAACACTTACACAAAACTTTACAATTTTTTTAAAATCTATAATTTGCTTATTATATTTTTTTAATATGTTGAATTCTTGTATTTATTTTAGGAAAAGATGGAAAAAAATTCCATCTCATGATTCAACATTGTTGAGAGATGATGCAGTAGTAAAGATGCTGGTCCTGAACGTCCAGGTCATATCCGAGGTTTTGAATTTGGGGTGATGCCTACGAAGGTAGATGCGTCATTATATAGTAATGCAAGGGTAACAACTCTTGAAACTCAAATTCAATAACTTTTGGAATGGAATATGCACATGAAAAGTCGAATGACACAAGGGAATGAACGAAATGTGGTATTTTTAAAAATTAAATATGATTAAATACATATAGTTTTTCCCTTGTTTTGTTTTTATATACTTCACTTGACTTTTCTATAGGGTCAACATGAGGATGGTGGGGATGACACGCATAATCACGCACATACTCTACAGGTTATTGTTAATGAATTATCTAAGTCTAAATTGTTTTACTAATTGCATTAATAATTATTTTTTAATAGTTTTCTTTGTACTATTTATTAGTGTAATGGAGAAAGTTCATGCGCACAAAGTGCTCCACAAAGAAATTCTCCTTGCAAATTATTACATTGGTTGGGGACCGGAGAAAAAGTGGCAAGCGCAAAACTTGATTCTACAGACCCGAAGTTACTAGTGCACCACCAAATCTTTGGGCCTGATTGCTATAAAGTATGGGTTGTTGAAATTTTAGTGCCCATAGTGCCAGTTTTTCGATACTCGGATGCATTTTCCATACTTGATGATGCAAAAGGAAGTACCATAGCATGGCCACACCGATACATTCGTTTTGACTAATAATGTGAGTGGAATAGTTATAGTTCTTGGATTTTATTCTAAGAATTTTGCTTTGACATTCTCTCGTATCGATTTCAGAAAAACATAAGGAATCAAGTGGATATGGTGTTTCTTCGTTGCTTTTTGGATTGAAGGTATACTTTGACTTTTTATTTTTTATTACAAGTGTGTTGTTAATTTACGAGAGTATTTAATAATTTTTTTTTTGAACAGGTATCTGTTTTTGGAAGATGTTGAAGGCATTTTGGGAGGAATGTTTTTTAAGAATGCTATTAGTTATTTTTTGAAGGAAGATTGCATTTTAACTTGTTAGGCTAATGCTCGTATCATTATAATCCCTTGTTTTTATGTGGCTTGTAACACCTAAATATTTATTGATTCTACTGTTTTGGGCATGACTTTGATATTATGGTTATGAGTACATATTACGAGTTCCTCTTAATTATATAAGTTTGGTTTAAATTTCAGGAATTGTGGAATTGCTAATTGTGATGATATCATATATGTGGTGGATATGTTAATGTTAGTATAAGCAACATGCATTTGAGAAGCTGATTTTTATAAAAAAAAAACTATACACTTTTAACGACATATTTTATACATCGTAAAATGATAATAACGACGCTTATATTTAGTCGTGTACAATATTAACGACACGTACGTTTAGTCGTAAAATAACATTCACAACACATAATAAGTAGTCATGGAAGTTTTTTTTAATGACTTTTACGACTAGTAATTAGGTGTCGTGGATATTTGTTTCAACGATAATTGACAGGTGTCGTGAAATAGTTTTACGACACCACATATGTGTCGTGACTATTTATGACTAGTAACTAGGTGTCGTGGATATTTGTTTCAACGACACTTGGCAGGTGTCATGAAATAGTTTTACGACACCATAAATGTGTCGATATGGAAGGTAACTTTCTACGACACCCCCCTTCAACGACTACATAAAATGTGTCGTGAAAATACTTTCACGACACATATCAGGTGTCGTGGAAAGTATTTTTTCTTGTAGTGTAGGATGATATCTGAATATTTAGAAACGAATTTGGTGAAGGAATTTGGGATGTAAATGGGTAAGAAATTAAAGATGAATAATTTCCCAAATTCCGAAATCGTAGTTAATGGACGAATTAATAATGTTGGAGGACATTCTGGAGGTCCCTAATAAGGTTTCAAACAAGTATTAATGTTAAGAGGGCTTAAGATTGCTGGTAGAGAAAGCTAGGGTTTGGGAAATATCGTCAATTGATGAATCTGTCCTCGCGAAGAAGACGAAGACCTGCTCGATCGATCGATCGAAGGTCTGGGGTCGATCGATCGAAGGTCGGTAGATTTTGACAGTTCGCCCAGTTTTCTTTTATATGAAGGAAATATAATTTAATCTTTTTCCATGAATTAATTTAGTGAGAAATTTATACATGGGTTTTAAATCTAATTAATGGTGAATAAAATTAATTAGAACTTCGAGACGACTTAGTGTGACATCACAATTTAAATTGGTTGGGTTTTGGAGAAATTAAGTGTGACACATTAAGGTTGAAATTTGGGAAGGTGTTCGAAAGGATTAAATATGGATGTAGTGAACAAGTCCGGGGTAATCGGTTGAGGAATACCGAGAGGTAAATCTTATTTAGGTAAAGGCTAAATAATTCGGGAGTCGAGAATTTAGACTCGGGTGAGGTTAATTCGGACTACGAGAGTAAGTTCAAATTTTATGGTGGGGGCGACACCGAAGGTGACTTAATTAATTAATGTGTGAATTAATGAATAATTAGGGTTGGGCTATAAACTCTTAATAAATTACATAGGCCTATGTTACGGGTTTTGTACATGGTGTAGCCGGGACATTGTATATTTATATATATATATATATATATGGAGTGTGCTAGTATATATATATAGTGTGTGTGCATTAATATCAGTGATTGAATACTATTAGTATACACTCTAGTTCTATAAGGGGAGGTTGCACGTAGTGGATGAATCCCCTAGCTTGAGGAGTAGGGCGAGTATAATCCCAGGTCATAGCATCCGTTATATGGGTGAGGGGCATCTCACTTTCAGGGAAGGAATATGACCGCCTCCAATTCGTATGTTAAATTAAGTTAGTGAGTGAATCTAACTTGGATAACTAGGTTATGTGAATACACCTAGTGGGATAGCACTTGGGAAAAATTTATATTTTGTGAGTATTATTACTCGGTCGAAAGTTTGTATTAAATGTTATTTCAGTATGTTTGTGAATACTGTAATATGATTAAATATATAATTAGATAAATAATTATATATGGGATAATTAATACATAGCGAAAAATGTATTATGTGCATAATAGGTGTGAACGTTATATGAAATAGAAAGGGTAATGATTTAATTAAGTTTGACGTTTATAATAACTTAAAAATCAGGAATCAAGGCTTACTCGGCAGAGTAGGAAAAAATTCAAGAGTTAAAATATGTATTGGGTCAGGAGCGTAGGACCTAGTAAATTAAATGGGAGCGTTAGTAGTGCACATTAGAGGAGGGGTGAGGAAGTCCTCAAGAGAGTGTGGCACTAACTAAAATATGAAGAGCATGCATATTTATTTATTACTGCAAGTTAATCATTTGTTAAATGTTTTCAAATGTTTTTGGGTACTAACCCTTGCTATAAAAAAATTTAAAACCTTTTAGGTGTCCAACCACAAGGGCGCCAGGCTTGACTCTATTCCAGGTATCCGTTGCTGCAGCACCTGTGGATGTTGCAGGTCTTTGATAGACGCCTCCTTCTTTCATTCGTGCAAAGACTCTCTAGTAGTTATCAGATCTTGTCGCTCACAATTCATTTATCAGTATTAGACTTGTTGAGATTGTTCTTCTTATCTTTACTTGTATTGGATATTTGGACCAATCGTTTATTCGGTTAGGTATTTTAATTGTGGATGGTTATTTTAGTTAACTGTGAATGTGTATTATTTTATGTTTCTCATGAGTTTTGTTACTTAATTGAAAGATAAAAATTGGCACCAGCCTACTTTTCTCACTTAGGTGGTTAGTAATTAAAAGACGATAGTGATGCTAAGAATGGACCAACTGAGAAACCTTTTCTAACTTGATTTAGGACTTATCACCTAGGATTAATTAGGCGGGGTGTCACATTGGAACCATTCCTATTTTTCTTATAAGTACGACAATCACCTTTCTCCATCACAACCACAACAAAATGTTGGTGGTCCACTAGGGTTTCGCCAAAACCCACAAAGGACACATCACCCTCCTATCCAACACCACCATGATCCACACCACCAACAACACCATCCATCATCCTTTGTCCCCCAAGGAGGACCATCCCACCCCACTCATCAAATTTCCCCTGTCCCACCTCTGTCCTACGAGTATTCACAGCTGCTTAGTTCTAACCGATAGTTGGTCCCCTAACCCCCTTATGCCCCTCCACCCTAATCATCCACCTCCTCTATCGAGAATCTTCTCACTCAATTTATCATGACTCAACAAAAAACCACACAAGCACAGACTCAAGCCGTCCAAAGGCTTGAGCAACGTCTTAATTAGTTTGAGTCCGAGCGAGAGAAAGGTTATTTTTCGAGTCAACCCATTCCTAACCCTAAGGGGAATGGAAAGGAGTCGGCTTATGAGGTTGGATCCACTTCCACTCCACCCACATACCAAGCGGACATGAAATCGATGAGTACTCTACGATCCGATAAATAGGTTGAATATGGTATTGATGCTCCCCGTGATGTTTCAATCCCACCCACCCAGAATTTTCCATTAGAACCACTCCCTAAGGTCCCACAACCCCATAAATCCATAGATAGGAAAGCCTCTAAACCTACTGAGGTCACCACTGCCTTTGTCCTTAAAGCACCATTACCTCATAGGTTGGCCCCAATAAAGAAACCTCAATAATTTGATGAGATCAAGCAAGTTTGTCAGAATGTTCACATAAACATTCCATTCCTCACCGCGATTCAACAAGTTCCCTCCTATGCAAAATTCTTGAAGGAATTGTGGACTGTCAAGAGACGGATGAATGTGCCTCGTGATGCCTTTGTCACTGAGCAAGCCACATCCCTCATCCATGAGAATGGTATTGTGAAGTATAAGGACCCTGGTCATCCCACTGTCTCTTGGATGTTAGGAGATAAGTTCACTACTCGAGCTTTGCTTGATCTTAGAGATGGTGTTAATTTTCTACCTTACTCTCTCTACCTTGAGTTAGGTTTACAAAACATGAAACCTACACGGGTTACTCTTAAACTTGGTGACGGTTCTATGAAAGTGCCCAAAGGAATAGTTGAAGATGTTTTGGTGAAAGTGTCTGAATTTTACTACCCTGTGGATTTCATCATCTTAGACACTCTTGCTCCCGACCCAACCAATATTCCATCACTTTATGTCGCCCCTTTATGGAAAATGCCAATGCCATCATCAATGGTCGAGATGGGTCAATGAGTCTTTCTTTTGGCAACATGACCGTCGAAGTCAATATTTTCCACGTCATGCAACAAAAGGACGATGTTGATTCCATTGATGAGGTATGCATGATTGACTCCTTAGTCCAAGAGATGTTGGAAACAACCTACACTGAAGATCCTATCCACCAATGTTTGTCTCACTTTGGGTCCGACTTTGATATTGATTCCTCCATCTCCGAGGTAAATGCCTTGTTAGATTCTACACCTCTGCTGGACACTTCCAGTTGGGCTCCTCCATTTGAGCTTCTCCTTATCGATACTCTTCTTTCTGTAGATGAACCAGTCAAACCCTATCCCGATATTCTCTCGAACTCTGTTTCTGCGTCTAAGTCCGATGCCTCTCCTGAGCCACCACCTAATTTGGAGCTTCATCCATTACTTGTTGAGTTGAAATATACTTTCTTAGGTCCAAACCAACATCACCTCGTCATTATTGCTTCTGACTTAACACCGGATCAAGAAGAGAAATTGGTCCACACTCTCACTCAACATAGCACTGCTTTAGGGTGGACCATTTCTGACATTCAAGGTGTCAGTCCCAATGTCTGTAGCCATTGTATTCATTTAGAGGAGAATGCCAAGACTTATCGTGAGCCACAACGCCGACTCAATCTGGCAATGAAAGAGGTCGTTCGAGCTGAAATTTTAAAATTGCTTGATGCTAGTATTATCTACCCCATTTCAGACATCCAATGGATCAGTCCCATTCATGTGGTGCCTAAAAAGTATGGGGTCACTATTGTCAAAAATAGTGACGATGAGCTTATGCCTACCCGGATAAAGACCGGTTCCTATGTTTGTATTAATTATAGAAAGCTCAATGTTGTCACTCACAAAGACCACTTTCCTCTCCCATACATTGATAAGATGCTTGAACGCTTGGCGGGCTATGCTAACTACTGCTTTCTTGATGGATATTTTGGGTACAAGCAAATAGCCATTGCCCCTGAAGACCAAGAAAAACTACCTTTACCTGTCCATTTGGCACATTTGCATACTCTCGTATGCCCTTTGGCCTTTGCAATGCACCTGCGACTTTTCAATGGTGTATGACAGGTATTTTCAGTGACATGGTAGAGCATTTTCTCGAAGTCTTTATGAATGATTTTTCTATGTTTGGTTCATCCTTTAAACAATGCCCATCTCACCTCACTATGGTCCTTCAGCGTTGTTAAGAAAAGAAGTTAGTCCTCATTTGGGAAAAATGTTATTTCACGGTAAAAAAGGGCATTGTTTTAGGTCATGTTGTCTCCAGTTTCGGTATTGAGGTCGATAAAGAAAAAGTCGACTTGATTTCCTCACTCCCCATTCCTAAGTTTGTTAAGGACATTCGCTCCTTCTTAGGACATATGGGCTTCTACCGACGCTTCATTAAGGACTTTTCTAAACTCGCACGACCTTTAACAACCCTTTTATACAAGGATACCCCTTTTGTCTTTATTGAAGCATCTGTTTTCACCTTTGAGGGCCTAAAAGCTGAACTCACTTCAGCTCCTATCATGCAACCTTCCAATTGGTCTCTCCCATTTGAGCTAATGTGTGATGCTTATAATTTTTCACTTGGTGTCGTCCTTGTCCAGAGAGCTGACAAGTGCCCATATGTCATCTCTTACGCCAGCCAAACCCTGCATGATGCTCAACTTCATTACACAACCACCGAAAAGGAGTTGTTAGTAGTTGTGTTTACTCTTGATAAATTTATCTCATATTTCATAGGTTCCCCTATTATCATGTATATTGACCATGCTTCTCTTAAGCACCTTCTTCATAAGAAGGATACCAAACCACGATTGATACGGTGGATTCTCTTACTCTAAGAGTTTAACCATGAAATTCACGATAAGAAAGGTTGTGAAAATGTTGTTGCTGACCATCTCTCTCATATTACTGTCACGTCTCACCGTGATCCTGTTCCCATTTTTGAGTCATTTTCTGATGAAGAACTTTTTCCATATCCACCTCACCTTGGGATGCTGATATTATCAACTTTCTTATTACCGATCAACTTCCTAATCATTGGTCGAAATAGGATCGATCCAAATTCATGGAGAATGTGAAGTTTTACTCTTGGGATTATCCGTTTCTCTATAAGTATTGCCCCGATCAAGTCATTCGTCGATGTGTTCCTGAGTGTGAACAATTCAGTATTCTGTCCGTGTGTGACAATAGTGCTTGTGGAGGCCACTTTGGCAAAAAAAAAATTGCTACTAAAATTTTGCAAAGTGATTTCTATGGGCCTACCTTTTTTCGCGATGCCCATCAATATTGCCAGGCTTGGTCCAATTGCCAACACTCTGGGTGCCTCTCTCGTCTTCATATGATGCCTCTCACGCCCATCCTCATTGTTAAAATTTTTGATGTATGGGGTATCGATTTCATGGGGCCATTTCCTTCCTCCCATGGTTTTCAGTATATTCTCGTTACTGTTGACTATGTTTCCAAGTGGATCGAAGAAATTTCTTATCGCACCAATGACTATAGAGTTGTGGTCCAATTTCTCAAAGAGCATGTCTTCACGCATTTTGGAACCCCCAATGCTATCATTAGTGATGGGGGTAAACGTTTTTGTAATCGAGTCTTTGAACACCTTGTCAAAAATTATGGTGTTACCCACAAGGTTGGTCTCTCTTACGACCCACATACGAGTGGTCAAGTTGAGGTTTCTAACCGCAAGATCAAGCCAATTCTTAAAAAAAACGTCAATCCTAATAGGAAAGATTGGTCCTTATGCCTCAACGATGCATTGTGGGCATACCGTACTACTTACAAGACTCCAATTGGCATGTCTCCTTATCGCTTGGTCTTCGATAAGCCTTGCCACCTTCCTGTCGAGCTTGAACATCATGCTTATTGGGCCGTCAAAGCCCTTAATTTCGATATTGATGAGGCTTGTGTCCATAGGAAGCTACAACTTAATGAATTGGAGGAAATCAGAAATGATGCCTATGATTTGTCCAAGAAGTATAAGGACAAGATTAAGTGGATCCATGACCAACGTATCATGCACAAAGAATTCCATCCTGGTTAAAAAGTTTTGTTGTATAATTATCGGCTGCATCTCTTTCCCGGGAAATTAAAAGCCAGGTGGTCTTGACCCTTCATTGTTGAGTCAGTCACCCATTATGGTGCCATCACCGTGCAAAATCCCAAGGATGGTAGCCTCTTTCAGGTCAATGGTCAGCGCTTGAAGCCCTTCGTGGAGCTAGGCTCCACTCACATAGAACATATTGACCTTGTTGACCCCATTTATGAAGGTTGGCCGTTCAGACTTGTTTGGGGGTGATTCTCATCACCCAATTTTTCTGCCACCCTGTTCTCTCCTCGCTTATCATCTCTTTTTGGGTGAGTTCTGATCGGTCGGGCTGAAGACGTTAAACTTAGCGCTATCGGGAGGCAACGTGCTTTTTCTGAATATGAGTCTTATCCTGTTTAGCGGTGGTGTTTCACACCACCCAATGTTCTATCATGATTACATACTTGTACATATTTTGCTCTCTCACTCATTTATATAGGTTTCATCTTCGCGTCACATGTCCCCTTCATTGGCGATTGTTTTGGTAATATTTTTCCTATCTTATGCTCTCCATTTTAAAAATCATTTTACTTAACATCGAGGACGTTGTTCCTTTTTGTTTGGGGGTGGGGAATTTTATAAAAAACCTACCTCTTTTGACAAATTTTGATTCTTTAACCTGATTTTTAAAATTTCGTGCAGTTTCTTTCATCTCATTTATTGATGTGAATTTTCAATCATCCATCTTTTAAGTCTAGGAATCAAGCTAGAGGATTTATATTTTTATAAATAGCTTATGTAATACGTCTTAAGGCACGTTGCATCATGAATTTCTATACTCAACAAAATTTACGCACTTATCAAGTAATTACGGTTTAGATTTGAAGAGTACTATAATTCTTAAGAAAACCTTAAGGATCACTAGTGGAGACTTTAGCTTGTGAGATTTGTGCCTTTCACCCTTTTAGAGTGTTTTGCGCAATCTCCGAGTCACAAGTTGATTCAACTTCCTTTGGGTCCGCATTACAATCATTGTACGATCTCATTATTTTTCATAAAGTTTTGGCTTGATCACTGAGAATAACATCACTTTCGAGTTGTAAGAAACGCGTGTATTGAAGTTTGTCCCGATCACTAGATTTTCATCCATACACCTACCACTTTTCCATATCATATTTCTATTCACTCACCCATTACATTCCCATGATTTTCCATATTTCCCCACACCATCACATATCATGTCCATATCATCTTTCAGTTTCAAATAAAAGAGTGTGATTTCAAATGTAAATATCTTCATTGTTAGTTTGAAAAGAGAGAGAAAAATAAGATGAAAAAAATAGCAAAAATAGAAAAAAAAAGAATATAGAGAAATTGAAAAAAATCGATAAAAAAAGAAAAAAAGAAAAAAAGAGAGAAAAGAAAAGAAAGAGAGTTTGTAGTTATTAGTTGGTTTTGAAATAAAGCCATTTGTGCCTAAAGTGTATACACTCTTCTATCGCATCTATTTTTCATCCATTTCACATCCCATATTCATCACTCATCCATCACCATTCTATCCTATCCTACCTCACACCATCCTACCTTATACCATCTTTCCCATTTCATTTTCCCCTCACCCATTATCATCCATGTTCCCCTCGGTGTTTGGGCAAATGAAGGTCAACGTGGTGAATAACTCGACGTTTTCACTATAGTGATTAGCATTCTTTCATTAGATCATTTTATTTCTAAATGTTCGTTGTTTCTTATGTGCGTGTGAGACGTTTGAAGTTTCTTACATTTACTCTCCTCTTCACACACAAGAGCGATACACTAACCCTAATCTCGAGAGTTCGTTTGAGAGAGATATATCCGTGAGATTTTCAAGTTGAAGCGTTGATTCCGAAAAGGCAATCTAAGAATTACTCTTGAGATGCTCAACCCGTTTTGACTGATTCACACTACACATTGAGTTCTAGTAAGGATGGGCCTTGAGTATTTATTTAACTAAGCTTTTTATAAAATCTGGCTTGTATTTCTGAAAATCATTTATCTCATGATGGATTGTACGATTATTCTATGTCTAATAAGAGATAGACAACTCTTTGCAAATACGAATTTTGTGGGAATATTTCCTGCATACCCTCACGAGACACAACTCGTCCTATAGGGCAACCTATAGGTTTAAAGGCTTTTTGCACATGTTAAGTGCAATCGCAAGTGCATGCGAAAGTGGTACAATTTTGGTTTCTTATATTTCCCTTTCTCTCTATCTTATTTCTCGAGGACTAGCAACGCTCTATTTAGGGGTGGTGTGATAAGCACCCAAAACTGTAAATTTTATACCCCAAAGAGATGTATTTTAGTTGCTAATTCTCAAAAATTTGGGTCTTATGCGCTTTATTGTCTATCTTGTAGGTCAAACGTCCGTCGGTGTCAAAAGCTATATATCGAGGCAAATGCGTGTTTTATGGAGCTAATTACCAATCCCATAACCCTAGCCTACCCTAACCTAGCCCAAACTCTGTGTGTGTTTATTTTGTGTCTTTTTATATTTTTTATATTTTTAGTTTGAGTTATTTTTATTTTTAGGATTTTTTTTTATTTATTTAGGATTTTTAGGGTTTATTTTATATTTTATTTTTATTAGTATAATTTTATTTTATTTTTATTTTGATTAGTTTTTATTTTATTAGGATTAGAACTTTTAGGATTTCATTTGATTTTTAGATTTATTAGATTTTACTTTTTTTTTAGGTTTTTTGTCTTTAGTTTAATAGTTTTTTATTTTTATTGTTTCTTTTTTTTAGTTTTGTTTTTTTAGTTGTGTCTTGTATTTTAGATATTAGGATTTTTATATATTTTTTTAGTAGATATCAATTAATATTATTTTTTTAGTCATTTAGTCAATTTTTAAGGGTCACAAATTAACACACACACCTTTAACCATACACACTCACACCTTAAAAACCCAACACCCTATCTTACACCTTAAACTAATAACTCGCCCACACCCAACTCATCCTACACCTCACTACACCATATCCCAACCCCTTCTTCTTCAACCTCAAACACTCTCTCTCCTCTCTCTTTCCAACATAACCAACAAACCTCCATTCGAAACCCACTTGCACCACCATCCTTGCCCCTCCAAAATCACAACCCATTTTCGATAGCCCTTAACCCGAAAAAAAAGACTCTTCCAAACCGGAACCCCATTTTCGGCAAGCGGCGGTGACGCCCAGCTCTGGCGACCTCCAACCTGAAAATATGTTACTAAAGTCGTTTATTAAAAATAAACTATTTAAGTAACTCCGAGCTGTTTTTTGAAGAAACTCTTTTCTTGAAAACCAAAAACTATTAGAACATAAGATGTGTTTAAAAAAAGTATGTACGAGATCTATTCAAGATTTGAATAACATGTTTATAAAATAGTTTAAACAAACTTTAAAATCAGCCCAACCAAGAATGAGATGAGGAGATGTAGAAAGATTAAGTTCACGATTTTTTACGTGGTAAAACCTCACCAACTAAGGAAACATCCACGAATCCCTCTACGGAGTAAAATAAAAAATCCACTAAAACAAATTTACGAGTTACAAACTATATAACTAACATGCATACAACTCAAACCTATATAAGTTTAGGAATGTACCCTCTGGTGTCCTTATAACTTCTCTGCAGTTCTGATTGTAGATGTTGTTCTCCCAGTTTGTGAACTTCTGATTTGTTCCAGCACTTTACGTCGACTCTTGTTCACAAGATCTTCTTACCAACACTTTTCGTGTTGTAGGGTGAAAGTGTTTGTGGAGGTGCTCTCTAACACATGCATGCACACACTCACACTTATTAAGTACAAACAATCCTAGAAAATAACATATAAGTCTATATGCAGTGATTTTTCTTTTTCTCTCTTCTCAAAAACTTTGAACCTTTTTGACCTTTAAATCAATCCCAGAATCCACGGATATCTTGCTTAGAAGACAGTCAAGATCTTAATGAATCTCAGAGTTTTGAAAATATTTTCGAGATTGAAAACCTCCAAGTGTGATTCCAAACTAGGTCAAAGGTTTAGGTTTAAGAGAACTAAAAACAGAAAACATTTATTGTTGATTTAGAGATAAAAACAATTTTCAGAAAAGAATCAACAATATATTTCTCAAGATGAGAAATAAACTATGTAAATCTAAGTGTGATGTAACATGCAGAACATAGATCTGAAATTTCTATGAACAAGAAACTAGATCTAAGTAAACAGTTTAAGTTGGAAACAAGATCTAACGAACAACAGGTTACAGCAACACAAATATCTCTCAAAAACTCAAGAACACTCAGGGTAGTGTTTGGATATGTAGGAGTTTTAGAGGTGTGTTTGGTTTGAAAGAGGATTGATGAACAAGGGTTAGGGTTTCTAACTCTCTCTCTCTTTCTGGTTTCTCTCTTCTCTCTCTCCTTTCTCTCTCTTCTCTCTACTCTCTCTTTTTTACTCTCAGGAATGAACTGGCCAAAATTCTTAGACGATTGGGATGAGGTTACCTTTTATAGGGTGAAGAGAAGGATCGAGAAGCAGGTTCAAAAACAAGGGTCAGGATTGAGTGAAGCTGGTTTGACTTAAATACAAGGGCTTACAGAAGGCGGTGATTAAAATCCACCTAATTGGTTCACGAGGTATACACAGGGATTACCAAAGAAAGCATGCAGATCGTTGATAAGGTTTGATCCAACGGTTGTAAGCATACGCGATTGTATACTCAGTAATGAAAAAACAAAATGCACCAATCAGCAAGCAACAGGTGTTAACCAATAAGTCGATATAAAATGCGCGTCATAAAATAATTACAACCAAACCCTGAAGTCTCTGCCGCTTTTGGTTTCTACCCAAACCAACTTTAAGCCAATAAACCCATTAATCCATAATAGAAGATTCAACCCACAAACTTCTAAAATCAAGTTTTAATTAATAAAACCTTTATTAGAAAATGTTTATAAAATCCCAAAAAATATTTAAAAATCAAATTTAGGGATTTAAACATTCTCAACATATGTACACACAAAAATATGCAATATGACATGTATATGATGCATTCTACTGTGTGTGAGTGTTGGTAATTAGGTCTAGATCACTACAAGATATATGAATGAAATAGTAAACCAATCTCTGAGGTTCTTTGGTCTCTAGGTGAACATAATTTTGTCACAATTTCCAAACTAGATGAGCACTTATACAATATAGACTCAAGTGAGTCAAGAGTATAAGGGCTTCACAACCCGTCAAACCCCCCAATCCACTGATGGCTTCAACCCGACCCGCTAGCACTCCCTCATTTTCGGCAGAGCCAATATCCAGCTAAAACCCAAACTCGTCGGGCCTGTTTAAGCCGACCCTCCGCTGCGACCCACCTGCCAATATCCAGACAACCTGAACTCGCCCATACCCGGGCGCCCGACCTGCTACCTCCTGATTCCGGCACCCCCTTCTGCCAACCCGATACCTGTTGCCTTAAAAGGCTCCTAACCCGACTCCAAAACCCGAGTTCAAATACCCTTACAAGTTCCGAGACCCACATCCCATTTCAATCCAAAATCTCAAACCCATTTCCAACCCAAGCCTTGTATACGACTTCTTCCATCTGCCAAACACAAGCCAACAAAGCCAAAATCCAAATGATAAAAACCCATTTCCCACATGTGTTTTAAACCACCCCTTTTCCAAAAATAATCCCAACTAACCAACTTAACCCCAATTCCAAAATTACCCTCATTCTTCCCACTATCATGACCACACACCCAAACCACATCCACCCTCCATTAATTCCTAAATTAACCCTCACCCACACCTTATACAACCTCTTGCACTCCCAAAATACCCAAACTAACCCTTAGCTCCATGCCCACTATATATTGAAGATATAAGACCCCATTTGAGGGGGGATCATCAAAATAGCAAATTAGGGTTTTAGAGAGCTAGAAGAGAAAGAAAAACTAGGCTAGAAAAATAGTGATTTCTAAAAAGAAAAATTTTTTACAGAGAGGAGAATTAAATTGTACTTCAATTTTGTTAGTGTTTGTACACAATTGAGAGAATCTTGGATTTAATGTAAGTGTAATTTATTTTCTCCTACATTTTGGTTTGAATTTCTTCTCTCTATATTTTTAATTTCATTTAGTAATTTTTATTAGATTGTTATTAAGTGAATTATGACTATGGTTGGCTAATCACTCCATTCAAGGAGTGAAATTATGGCCCATATATTCAATTGAATGTATTAATTAATTTAGTTTACATTGTTTCATTTAGTTAATTTTCCTTTCATTCGTACATGAGTTTATGCATTGAGAAATAATAAACTATCCTTGAGAAAGGATTAAAATCTAATATACTCTTAATTTGTGGATTCAAACTAGAGATAGAATGACCTACTAAGTAGAGTATATTATATTTTATTATACTCATACACAAAATTTTTGTTGGATTTATGATTCATTATATGGATCTACTCTAGCGAGTGATTTATATAATTTTTCTAAATCATTTATTCATTTGAGTTGTGGGGATGAAAATTGGATTAACTAATTTTATATTTGTTTGTTTTGTCAAATGATGAGAATCAATTGATAAAATAAATTAATATTTGGAAAATTAGCAAACTAGAATAATTAACACATTTAATTGATAAAGTGGAGGTTAAGTTTCATTCCTTGAATATTTCTCAAATTTAAGTTCATATCATTTTTATTACTTAGTTCTCATTTAGCACACTTGTTAGTTTGTTAATTTCATCTCTCATTTTAGTTTAGTGTCAGTAAAATTTTCACCTAGAAAGTGTTTTAATATTTGAAAAACATAAAAAAATTAGAAAAACCCAAAAGTCTAAAAAAATTAATCAAGTGAATTATATTCATTATCATCTCATTTTTTGGCATGTTCACACCTTAGATTTGGATTGATACCTCACTTACCATTATACTCTAGTTTTGTCTACTTTTATAGGTTTGTGAAGATTTTTGATTGAAGAGCTTTTACAACAATGACTACACACCAAAAAGAAATTAATCAAATGACAAGTGTTGGCACGATGCCTCGGGTAGAAGAGATGATGATGATTCAAATGATTATGATGGGGACGCCCTAACCTCCCCCCTCCATTTACTGATCCCAAGGGTCGTCCCAATATGATCACTCATGAGGTCAAGATGATCTGTGGGGGACTTGATGGAGGTGGAAAAGAGATTATGAATAGGAAGGGGCATGTGGACGAGGCAAAAGCTCTTCCACCAAAACCTAAGATAGTCAATTCAACTACAATTATGCCTGTTTAAGGAAAGAGAACCAAGGTTGATATGGATGCGTTTTTATTTGGCTTCTCGAGGCTAGACTAAAAGGAAATTCTAGATCCACATTCTGACCTCTTGGTCATCACCAATGTTGTTCATAGCTATGAGGTTTCGAGGATTCTTGTCGATGGAGGCAGCTTAGCTGATGTCATGTTCTGGGATTTCTACAAAGGTTTAGATTTGAGTAAGAAGATATTGATACCGTACCACCAACCACTTGCAGGCTTCAGTGGAGAGAAAGTGCATCCGCTGTGAATATATGAGATGGAGGTGAGAATAGGGAACACCTGGCCAAAGTGCCTCACGAAAAAAATTGGTTTCTTCGTAATGGACAAAAATGTATATTCGGCATTTAATATCATCCTTGGAAGGGTAGCCCTCAAGGAATTTGAGGTCGTGCCCTCAACCGTCCACCAGATGATAAAATTCCGGACCCCATATAGGGTAAGGGAAGTTCAGGGGGATCGGGTTGAGGCACATGAATGCTATTTAAACTCAGCCGAGGAGAGGGAGGCATACAGGAGGCTAACTATGACGTATAATATCAACACTTTATATATAAGAGATGAGAAGAAACTCTAGAAGGGTGAGGCCCCTGAGGAGGTAGAATCCATCATCCTCAATGAGGACGAGCCGAAAAAAAAACATCCAAATTGGCAAATCCCTAAAGAAGGAGGTTAAGGAAGAGCTTATTAATCTATTTAGGAAGAGGCGGAACATTTTTGTGTGGATCCACCAAGATATGCCTGGTATTGACCTAGAAGTCTTGTGTCATAACCTCAATGTGGACGATGATACAAAGCCTATATGATAAAGAAGAAGAGTCTACTCGTGAGAGAAGTATGGCGTTATTAGGGAGGAAGTCAAGAAATTAAAGAAAGCTGACTTCATCCAAAAAGTCATCTATCCCAACTGGTTGGCAAAAGCTATCAGCGTCCCCAAGGCCAATGACAAATGGAAGATGTGTGTTGACTTCACGGATCTGAATAAAGCATGCTCGAAATATAGCTTCCCCTTTTCCAGGATTGATCAGATGGTAGACGTTATATCAGCCCAAAAAGTAATGAGCTTCATGGACGCCTACTCAGACTACAACTTGATATTCATGGACACGGCCGATGCAGAGAAGACAACCTTTATTATCGACAAGGGGACCCATTGCTACAAGGTCATGCCCTTTGGTTTGAAGAATGCCGTGGTGATGTATCATAGGATAGTCATAAAAATGTTTGATGATCAGATCGGGAAGAGAATGGAAGTGTACATCGATGATACGTTGATAAAAAGACTCAAGTCCAACACTCATGTGGCCGACCTTGAGCGCACCTTTAACACGATAGACAAGTATCGGATGAAGTTCAACCCCGCTAAGTGTGTGTTTGTTATGTGAGCAGGTAAGTTTTTGGGATTCATTATGAATCAGAGAGGGATCGAAGCCAATACCAAGAATATTAAGGCCTTGTTCGAGATGAAGACTCCTATGGAGATAAAGGGTCTGCAGAGACTCACCAAAAGAGTGGAAGCATTAAACATGTTTATGTTTAGAGCCACTGATAAATTCCTTCCTTTCTTTCGAATATTGATAAAATCTTTTGAATGGAACGAAGAGTGTGATAGATCCTTTAAAGGTTTGAAGTCGTACCTCGGCTCTCCACTCCTACTATCTAGACCAGTTCAAGGGGAGAAAATGTATCTTTATTTTTCAGCATTTTAGTCGTCCATCAATGCCTCTATTGTAAGAGAATACGATGGAGTTCAGAAACTAGTGTATTTCAATAGTAAGTAACTCCAAGGGGCCGAGCAGAGGTACCCCAAGATGGAGAAGTTAGCATAAACACTATTCCATACCTCGAGGAATAAGACGCCTTATTTTTAGGCACACACTATGGTGGTACTCACAGACTCATCCCTTAGACAGGTCATTCACAAGCCTGTGAAATCAGGAAGACTAATGACTTAGACAATCAAATTGGGAGAGTTCAACTTCATCTACCAGCCAAGAACGGCTATTAAGGGGAAAGCCCTAGCGAACTTTATGGTCGAATTCACTTGGGATGAGGCCGACACTAAATATATTGAAGATATAGTTTGTGATCAAGAAAGAAGAGTATGTCCTCTCCCGATCAAATCTGAGATGAGTTCAGCAAGAAATAAAATGTCTGAGAATTGTGAAACCCCGCCTAATAAAATACCGGGTGATCAGTCCTATACCAAATTAAAATAGGAATCCCAGTTGGATCATTCTTAGCATCACTGTCGAAAACTTTTTTTTTAAAACTTACTAACCACCTAATATTCCAAAAACTGGTGCCAATCTTAACTTTTTAATTAAACAACATAGTACATGGGAATTAAATTATAAACCATTCACACAACTGAATGAAAGTAAATGGAATAATAATTACACAACTTGCCGAATAAATCACCGGCCACCAAATAAATAATCCAATACAAATATTCAACACCGGAATGAATTACACCTGAAAACTGTACCGAAAAGTGTGGGCTACAAGCCCTAAATAAAACTGAGGCTGATACAAGATTTCTACACTAGGAATGAATGAATGATGCGTCTAATCCAAACTCCTGCTAGCATTCACATATGCCGCAGCTCCGTGTCCCTGTAATAGAATATCAATCTTGGCATCCTTGTGGATGGACACCTAAAAGGTTTTGAAAATAGTTTTATAGCAAGGGTTAGAACCCAAAACATTTTGAAAATATTTAGCAAGTGAATTAACTTCAGTAATTTAAAATGCATGAATGCGTTTCACATTTAAGTTAGTGTCGCACTCCCTTGTGGACATTCTCACCCCTCCACTATTGTGCACATCACATATCGTATTATCATCTACATATAATATTTACTACCATATTATACGTACCTTTACTAACATCCACACATATATCATACGTGTATCCATCCTTCCGAGTATACCCTCACCGGATGATTCGCTCTAAAATGCCATCTCACTAGGTGTGCTCACAAAACCTAGTTTTCCAAGTTGGATTCGCTCACCAACCTGGATTAAAACATAAACGAAGTGGAGTCGGTCATATTCCTTCCTGAAAGTGAGATAATCTCCTCACCCATGTACCGGACGCTATGACCTGGGGATATACTCACCCTACTCCTCAAGCTAGGGGATTCACCCACATCGCGCAACCTCCCTTGATAGCGTTAGAGTATATAATTTGAATAAATATCTAGTCACTGATATTTAATATCACACACAATATATACACACATATATATATATACTATCACTACACCGTATATAGATAATATAAATCTTGGCTTTACCGTGTACTCAAAATCCCGTATACTGCCTGAAATTTCCTGAGTCTGTGGCTCGACTCAACGAAATTAATTTTCTCACATAATAATTTATCGTCTTCCCGAGACTATGGTCCGATTCTAATTTATTTAATTACCACTCCTATTAATTCAATCCTACCCGAGTCTAAAATCTGACTCTAATTAAATTAATTATCCCTCTTATTAATTTAATCCTACCCGAGTCTACAATCTGACTCTAATTAAATTAATTATCACTCTTATTAATTTAATCCTACCCGAGTCTACAATCTGACTGTAATTAAATTAATTATCACACTTATTAATTTAATACTAGGTGTCACCTTACCATTATCCCCGGACTCTCTCACTTGGTCCGTACCTCAACATTTCCCGAGTCTATGTTCCGACTCCAAACTAATTACTTTCTCTCAATAATTAATTTAATACCTTGATGTCACTTAACCAACATACCCGAACTCGCTCACTTGGTCAAATTTTCATCTCATAATATAATACTCACATTTTTGCCTACAATGTGTCACACCTTTTTTTCTATAATTTTCCCAATTATATTTGCCTATAAATATTAACATACCCAGACTCGATTCACTTGGCACGAAGTTAAATATTTCCCGAGTTTATATCCTGACTCTAAATTAATTAGATTATCTCCAAACTTAACTCACTACCTTGGGGTCGCTTGACCAATATACCCGGATTTGCTCACTTGGTCCATATTTAAGTCTCAGAATTAAATTCTCAAATATTCACCCATAATGTGTCATGCATTTATCCCTCCTAAATATTCGCCCATAGGAGCTAAGTCTTGTATTTATTTGACACTAAATAAATAAGTCCCAAAAGAAATATTTTTTTAACTTTCTCCCAATTCAAAATTATACTAAAAGAAAATAAAAATAAAACCAAGGGTAACCAAACAACCCGACCTGCCAAGACTTGGCCATCCCCGATCGATCGATCGATCCTCCCTGGGCAGCCCTTCTTCCCCGCTGAATTCCACCATTGACGAATTCCAAGCTTTGTATACCAGAATTTTAACCTCTAATTGAGTCACCCCAACACATAAACATATTTAACCTTGATCCTATACATCATATACACCTTCTAGTATATAAATTTCTCAACTTATCTCACAATTTAAAAAAAAAATGGGTTTTCCCCATAAATCTCCATTACCTTTGTTCAAAAATCCCAAATTCTAGATTCAAATTTCCACCCTTTTATATTCCAGTTTGCTCATTCAAATTTGGTAATCATACTCAGAATTATCTGAACAACTAATTCTTACTTTGAATCTCATTCAAGTGTTTCATAAATAAAAACCCCATTTTCGTACCCATTTTCCCCCAAAACGAATTTTGGTTTACACATCACTATGATATGAATTGATTATCATACATTAAGAATCAAAACAGTTAACCACTTTCCTGGAATCGTTCGTAGGGTCTGATTCCATTGTTGTAGAGATTGGTTGACGAAGAACACCCCAAATTAACCCTTTAATTTGGCCCCAAAAGCTCCCAATTGCTCTTGCTAAGCTTTCCCCCAATTTCCCTCTCGAGCCTAGGCTTAGAATTGTGTTGGCTGCTGATTTCCTAATCCCCCACTTAGGTTAAAACCCTTAATCCCGTTTTTCACCTAATGGGCTTAATTAAAGTGGCTCAACTCACCCCGTATGGGCCCGGCTATGCCCAAAAATACCTCGAGACCCAATTACTACCCCCGGGTACTCTTTTCTGACTATCTCGACCCATCCGGACTCAACCGCTCACTCAGAATTGACATCCGAAATAATTTATAAAAATCCTTACCTCACACCCAATTTAGTCTATACCGACTCCCGGCTGGGATAAGTGCATACCTTGTCATTAATACCCGAAACGACGTAATTAAATTATTACTATTCACTTAGTAAATAAATTTCCCTAAACATTAACCATTCACTCCCCGATTGATATTTATATATATATATATATATATATTGCCATAATTAATTCAATTTAAATTACAACACACAAGTAATTTAAAATTCCCAAATTAATTAAATATTAAATTCACAAAAATACGAGGTGTTACATGCTCCCCCCCAACAAATGAATTTCGTCCTCGAAATTAAGATAAACCTAGTGTTCCAATATTCACATATTACTCACTAGTGATGTGCCTCCAAGCCCGCTATATCCATCACAACCACTTCTAACCATATGTTACACAAGTATGCATTTAAACTATGCTAGGGCGCCCATACACCCTATACCCGTGCTTAACCACAAAAAAATTGCCTTAATTAACCCGGGTGCCCATACACCCTATCCCCGCACTCTACCGCATGAAAGTTACCCGACTATGCTAGTCGTAACCCGTAATATAATTTCGAACCCGTAGTCATATTATATATATATATATATATATCTACTGCCCGGATACTTAACCCATGTGCTACGTCCAAACATCTTCCCATAAATACTTATCTCTCAACACAAAAGTATATACGCTTACCCTTATGCTACCAACGACAACATAATACTGCGCCCTTACTACCACTAGCCCTTGCGCAAAATAAACCACGAGCTATCTCTCTTTGCTCAAAAATCAATTCAACCACCCTGATTCACTTCAGTAAGCATCCCCACTTACCGGATAAAATGTGAGAACACAAAACCTCACTATGTGCTATTTCACCACGTAATACAACATATATACCCACATATATATAGGCTATACGCCCTCTCAGGTGATACCTAGTACCAACCATATCCTGGTGTCGCGAACACCAAAATTTTACACCACTATCCACAATAGTTAAATTCCATCGCTAGTCACTGATATTTAATATCACACACAATACACACACACACACACACACACATATATATATATATACTATCACTACACCGTATATATATATTATAAATACCAGCTTTACCGTGTACTCAAAATCCCGTATACTGCCT
The DNA here is from genome assembly GCA_949130495.1 of Sambucus nigra. NCBI lineage: Eukaryota > Viridiplantae > Streptophyta > Magnoliopsida > Dipsacales > Adoxaceae > Sambucus > Sambucus nigra. Next base: position 62,479,822 of record OX422224.1, on the reverse strand, counting down.
GAAATTTCCTGAGTCTGTGGCTCTACTCAACGTAATTAATTTTCTCACTTAATAATTTATCGTCTTCCCAAGACTATGGTCTGACTCTAATTTATTTAATTACCACTCCTATTAATTCAATCCTACCCGAGTCTAAAATCTGACTCTAATTAAATTAATTATCCCTCTTATTAATTTAATCCTACCCGAGTCTACAATCTGACTCTAATTAAATTAATTATCACTCTTATTAATTTAATCCTACCCGAGTCTACAATCTGACTATAATTATATTAATTATCACTCTTATTAATTTAATACTAGGTGTCTCCCAACCATTATCCCCGGACTCTCTCACTTGGCCCGTACCTCAACATTTCCCGAGTCTATGTTCCGACTCCAAACTAATTACTTTCTCTCAATAATTTATTTAATACCTTGATGTCACTTAACCAACATACCCGAACTCGCTCACCCTGTCAAATTTTCATCTCATAATATAATACCCACATTTTTGCCTACAATGGGTCACACCTTTATTTCTATAATTTTCCCAATTATATTTGCCTATATTTATTAACTTACCCAGACTCGATTCACTTGGCCCGAAGTTAAATACTTCTCGAGTCTATATCCTGACTCTAAATTAATTAGATTATCTCCAAACTTAACTCACTACCTTGGGGTCGCTTGACCAATATACCCGGATTTACTCACTTGGTCCATATTTAAGTCTCAGAATTAAATTCTCAAATATTCACCCATAATGTGTCATGCATTTATCCCTCCTAAATATTCGCCCATAGAAGCTAAGTCTCGTATTTATTTGACACTAAATAAATAAGTCCCAAAAGAAATATTTTTTTTTAACTTTCCCCCAATTCAAAATTATACTAAAAGAAAATAAAAATAAAACCAAGGGTAACCAAACAGCCCGACCTGCCAAGAATTGGCCATCGTCGATCGATCGAAGGCCCCCGATCGATCGATCAATCCTCCGTGGGCAGCCCTTCTTCCCCGCTGAATTCCACCATTGACGGATTCCAAGCTTTGTATACCAGAATTTCAACCTCTAATCGAGTCACCCCAACACATAAACATATTTAACCTTGATCCTATACATCATATACATCTTCTAGTATATAAATTTCTCAACGTATCTCACATTTTAAAAAAAATGGGTTTTCCCCATAAATCTCCATTACCTTTGTTCAAAAATCCCAAATTCTAGATTCAAATTTCCACCCTTTTATATTCCGGTTTGCTCATTCAAATTTGATAATCATACTTAGAATTATCTACACAACTAATTCTTACTTTGAATCTCATTCAAGTGTTTCATAAATAAAAACCCCATTTTTGTACCCATTTACCCCCAAAACGAATTTTGGTTTACACATCACTATGATATGAATTGATTATCATACTTTAAGAATCAAAACAGTTAACCACTTGCCCGGAATCGTTTGTAGGGTCTGATTCAGTTGTTGTAGAGATTGGTTGACGAAGAACACCCCAAATTAACCCTTTAATTTGGTTCCAAAAGCTCCCAACTGCTCTTGCTAAGCTTTCCCCCAATTTCCCTCTCAATCCCTAGGCTTAGAATTGTGTTGGCTGCTCATTTCCTATTCCCCCACTTAGGTTAAAACCCTTAATCCCATTTTTCACCTAATGGGCTTAATTAAAGTGGCCCAACTCACCCAGTATGGGCCCGGCTATGCCCAAAAATACTCCGAGACCCAATTACTACCCCCGGATACTCTTTTCAAACTATCTCGACCCATCCGGACTCAACCGCCCACTCAGAATTTGCATCCGAATTAATTTATAAAAATCCTTACCTCACACCCAATTTAGTCTATACCGACTCCCGGCTGGGATAAGTGCATAACTCGTCATTAATACCCGAAACGACATAATTAAATTATTACTATTCACTTAGTAAATAAATTTCCCTAAACATTAACCATTCACTCCCCGATTGATATATATATATATATATATTGCCATAATTAATTCAATTAAAATTACAACACACAAGTAATTTAAAATTCCCGAATTAGTTAAATTTTAAATGCACAAAAATACGAGGTGTTACAAGATTGAGGAGGAATGATATCTTTTTAAGAATGGATCCCTGTAAGAGGGTAGTTTCTCACCAGGTGGTACTGTGTGGAGCCTTTTTGTTGATGGATCTTTAGGTGAGAATGGAAGCAGGGCAAGATTGGTAGTGTCGGTTCCAGATGGGACCGATATTGAGAATGCATTAAGATTCAACTTAAAAGATTCCAATAATGAAACCGAGTATGAAGCTCTCTTAACTGGTCTCTCCCTTGCCCAGGCATTGAATGTTGTCGAACTTATTGTTTATTGTGACTCAAGGTTGGTTGTTATCCAAATTTTGGGGGCATACGAGGCTAAAGGTGACACAATGGTAAAGTAACTGGGAAGGGTTAAGACAAGATTGAAGTATTTTGCCGAAACGAAATTGAAGAGGATACCCCGACTGGATAATGGATGAGTTGATGCTCTGGTAAGGTTAACTTCGGCCACTCGAACTAAAATCAGACGAATAGTCCTGATAAAGATTCTTCATCGACCAACGATCGAAGGATAAGACATTACTGTGGAATTTTATTTCAATGTGATTATGGGAGCCTCATGGATGGATCCTATAGTCTGTTATATTAGAGATGGTGAGTTTCCTGAGTCCAAGGCTGAGAAAAAGAAATTACGGTACAAAGATGCCAAGTTCTCCCTCATAGGAGATATCTTATAGAAGAAAGGGTTCCTTCTTCCACTCTTTAGATTCTTCTATCCATTGGAGGTAGAATATATTTTAAAGGATGTGCACGAAGGATCATGTTCCAACCACATTGGAGGAAGGCCATTGAATAAGAGGATCATCACCCAGGGTTATTGGTGGCCAACGTTGGCCAAAAACGCAACTGCATACGTCAAGAAGTGTGATAAATGTTAGAGGTTTTCCACCATACCCCATCAACCTCATCAGCCTCTTACCTGCATTACATCTCCTTGGCCTTTTGTGATTTGGGGGATTGACCTGGTTGGACCACTACCAAGATCTGTGAACAAATCTTGTTAATTGATCGCTGTAATCAATTATTTTTCCAAATGGGTAGAGGCCGAGCTAATGATAACGATCACAGAGGAAGTCCTTCTAATTTATTTGGAAAAATATCATCTGTAGGTACGACCTACCTAATACTCTGATTTTTGATAATAGTACGCGATTCAAGAATGTCTCCGTAGAGAAATAGTATGAACGAGTCGGCATCAAGCAGTTTTTCTCCGCTCCTGGCCGACCTCAGGTCAATGGCAGACATAAGTAAGAAATAAGACGATCCTTGGTGGAATCAAGAAGATACTTGAAGATGCCAAAGGAAGGTGGGTCTAAGAAGTATATGTTGTCCTCTGGGCTTACAGGACAAAAAAGAGCACTCCTACCGGGGAAACTCCATTTATGTTGGCTTATGGTTCATAGGCAGTAGTTCTGAGAGAGATAGTCCTTCCTACCCACAGGTTTAAGACCTATGACCCGAAAGAGAACATTATTGAACGAAGATTTAATTTAAATATTGTCTAAGAAAGAAGAAAAGACACTAAGGTTAGGCTAACTGCCTACTAGCAAAGGACAATGATGTTCTACAATAAGAGAGTCATTGTACGACCACTGAAGGTAGGAGACCTAGTGTTGAAAAAGACATGGTAAAAGCCTAACACGATTCATCCAAATTGGAATGGCCAATAAAAAGTGGTTTAAGAGGTAGTACCGGGAATGTATAAATTGGAGAATCTGGAATGAAAGCCATTCTCCAACCCATGTAACGCCGACCACCTAAAAAAGTATTACTAGTGAGATTTCAGTTTTGCTAGTTTCTTTCCAATTCCATTGTAATAATTGTATAAGAGACTCAGATGGTGATAGAAATACGAATGAAATTCAATGAAAATATCAAGTGTTCTCTCATGTGTTGTCTATTTATTTGAATGCTTGTTGTTTTTATGTATCAACTCATCTAAAGATACAAAACATCATTCGTGGTGAAGTAGACTTAAGTTTCCCTCGGTGATACGACAGTCCATACGGGGTCAACCTCGTCCATGGGCTGTCAATAACATCGAAAGACGTTTATTATTAAACATCATTAATTTGGTGGATTTAATCTCTCGATCGAGACAATGGTGCATGTATGAGACGACTCTCATCCACACACTCTCAAAACGAAGAGAGGGAACTCATGCGTAAACACCATAATTTGGTGGATGAAAATTAAAAATCACTTAGTTGTGGTTCATTAATTATGCGTACACACCATAATTCGGTGGAACTTATGCATGCATCCATAGTTGCTGCAGTGAACATCTGACTCGAACGAATCATCATCCAGGCATCCTTGTGTCTGGACATCTAATATATATATATATATATAGCAAGAGAGGGGAAAATTAGAGAAACAGGTCAGAGCCCATGTTTGAAAATATTTTGCAAGTGCATAAAAAACATTTTTTAAAATATGAAATATCTCATATTTAAACTGGTATCGCACTCTCATGAGATACACCTCAACCCTCTTCTAATAGTGCACACCTATTGCATACCTTTTCAAACAATATAGTTAAGCTACCCTGCCTAACAAATCTCTTCCACCCATCTACTAAATCCTCGTGACTATCACCTCTCTTGCGTGATATAACATAAGTTATACCGAAAGCTATCACATAAGCTTAACTTAATATAGTCCTCAATATGATATATATATATATATATATATATATATATATATATATATATATATATATATATATATATATATATATATATATATATATATATATATATAGTTATCACTTTAATATAAAAATCACAATTTAATTCTGGATATTATCTCCTGGAATGAGAATAAATCCTTATTCATTTTAGTATTTACACCAGTTAAAGCTATATGATATCTCGTCTTCATATACAAGAAATATACTATGCACAACAAGTATAATAACCATCCCACCGAGCTATAAATTGAGGATGCAGTCTCATAGTGCCTATCTTCATCTGGGTTTACTCAATCAACCACGGTACCAAGCCAGACTCATTCATGGTTTTGGTAAAAATACACAACGGTGGAGGCGGTCATATTCCCTCCAAAAAGTGGAATAAATCTATCGCACTCGTATGCGGGACGATATGACCTGGGGATATACTCTCTCTGCTCCTCAAGCTAGGGGATTCACCCATATCGCGCAACCTCCCTGGATCGCACTAGAGAAAATATATAACCTAGCTGTCCATCCCTATGCCCGGGGAAGCCTGTGGAACCATCCTCTAAAGTGAAAATATACCATTGACATACAGATATATTTATATTCATATCTTATCATATATATGCTGTAACCACTTTCGTATAGATAATATATATCCATTCTCAATATATATATATATATATCTATCTATCTATCTATCTATATATATATATATATATATATATATGGCTATAATTGCCAAACTCTTGTAGAGAGAGCCAATAACCCCGAATGATCCCATTCATAATAGTATATAAGCATTCATAGACTTAAAATACTAACCCATAAGTATTCTCTGTACACACTTGTCACGACCCGTCCTAAAATAGTAGTGGGGAACGAGTGTCTTGACATGCCACCAGGGCAACAAATATTCTGACTTAAATTATTTCCTTAATTAAATGCAACAAAATACAATTACATGGTTATGAATCGTAAAATACTGAAATCAAAGGAATTAAGTCATCAGAGCTTTCTAAAAGGAAACTTCATTTATATTACAAGGAACAACGAGTTATAACTTAAGACGAAATTTAAAACTTATTACAAGAGAGCCAAACATGTTCTATATGCTATAACAAACTTTTTACATAAAATAACAAAACGAGCTCTAACGGCTGAATCTTCCATATCGTTCTTTTATGTTCCCTCCAAGCCTTCTTATTTCCTGAAAAATGGTTAGTTATAGTACATCAGCTAAAAGCCGAGTGAGGTTCAATCTCCAGACATTCCAAGGTTTTGTACAGAAAATTAATACCTATTCAAATCCAAAGAGTAGACATATACATATATGGATAGGAATTTGCTGTATAAAGTTTGAGATGACAGTATATAGAAATGAATAGCACGGAGTAGAACATATACGACAAATCAATTCCGATATCTTTTTCTTTCAATCATATCATTTTAATGGCCAATACACTCTAATACTGTATTCTTCTACCTTATTATTCCCCGATAGTTGAGGGTCAATTGAACATGTTCCTCACAATGCCTTATTTAGGGCACACCAGCGATAACCCACCTGGAAGTTCTGTCAGTAAAAGAGGTCCCTTCGGCCGAATCTTATTTTCCAATATTCAATATCATTTTCAAAAGTCATTTTAATCGGTATGTCCATAGGATAAATATAAACATATCACAAGGAATCAATCGTCGGTATCAGATGAATTTTGAGAAAAAAAGTAGTTCACAAAATATATATAGTTTTCATAATATCATATAATTAAAAAGCATAAGGAATGTCAGAGTACTCACCTAAAATAGAAGTACGAAGTTACAAATATCGAGTCTTGGATCACTAAGACGAAAATTCTTCTTAAATTTTCCCGTACTTTCTCTTGCTATTTCTCTCTGATATTTTGGAATGAATTTCGTGTAAGAACTGATCCTAAGGCCTTTATTTATAATTTCCCAAAGTTATTAGGGTGTTGACACGTGTTTCGATGACTAAGCTACAATTTTGGTGAGTTGACGTTTGACGTGTCGCGCAACAGGACTATCTTGCAGTCTTTATTTCACCCGACGACGAGACATGTCTTAGCCTCTTCTAAATGGACGACATGTGTTTTATCATTACTTATATGGATGACACGTGTAAGGTGTGGTGGCAAAATACAACACGAGGTGTCAATCACGAGGTGTAAAGTTAGTAAGGGTATAAGGGTCATTTTACACCTAAAGGATATTTTAGTAATTTTTACGCCACACGTTTTTAATATTTCTTAGAGGTCCTTAAAAATATTTTATTTACATAATGGTCCTTTTTTTTACATTTTAGTCCCTAAAGTTTCACAAAGTTACATTTTCTATCCCAAAAGGATATGCCATAAGACTTTGATTTAATCAATTTTGATGAGGAAGGAGGTTATTTCAAAGTGTTTAAGTCGGCCAAACCATCCTCCCCTTCCAACCAATCAAAATATAACACATGGTGTGGTAATAGGACAAAATACATCTTAAAGGATGGACAAATTTGCCCTTATTTCTTAATTTCGGCATAACTTCTTACTCGAACGTCCGTTTAACACACCGTTTATTGTGTCACAAACCTAATTCATATATATACAACTTTTTAGTTTTTACCTCAAGTCGATTATTATATTACAATGATCAAAACTAGTCTATAATATGAATATTCTAACCGAAAATTATATGTTTTTATTAATTTGACATTTCATGATTTCTGAAGCTGGGTTTAGACAAAAACAATAATTTAACATTATCCATATCACATACGAAATAATACAACATTTAAAATATATATGAACATATAAAAGTAGGGTCATTACATCCTACCATCCTTACAAAAAGTTTGGTCCCTAAACTTTACTTACATAAATTTTAAAATAGGTATGGATAGCGCTCCTTTATTTGATCTTCCCTTTCCCATGTTGCTTCTTCAACAATATGATTACGCCATAATACTTTGACTAGTGGAATTACCTTGGTTCATAATATTTGATCTTTATGGTCCAAAATTTCTACTGGATGCTCAATGTATGATAAATATTCTCTAATTTGAAGAGGTTCGTGACTTAGGATATGCGTTGGATCTGGGACGTATTTCTTCATCATTGACACATGAAACACATTATGCACACTAGAGAGTTCAGGTGGTAAGGCTATTCTATATGCAACAGCTCATATCCTTTCCAGGATTTCAAAAGGTCCAATGTATCTTGGACTCAATTTCCATTTCTTTCCAAATCGGATTACTCCCTTTAATGGCGATACTCGCAAGAACACATAATCGCCTCTTTAGAATTCTAGTTGGTGGTGTCGATTGTCAGCGTAACTCTTTTGACGACTTTAAGCGATTCGAAGTCGGTCTTGTATCAATTTTACCTTCTCTGTTGTGATCTGGATCAATTCTGGTCCCAACAATTTTCTTTCTCCAACTTCTACCCAACATGCAGGGGAACGACACCTTCCACCATAGAGTGCCTCATACGGAGCCATTTGAATACTTACTTGATGACTATTATTATATGCAAACTCCACTAAAGGTAAATGATCATCCCAATTCCCTTTTAAATCAAGTACATATTCCCTAAGCATATCCTCTAAGGTTTGAATAGTTCTCTCAGATTGTCCATCTGTTTGAGGATGAAAAGTGGTGTTGAAATTTAATTGTGTTCCCATGGCTGCTTGTAGGATTTTCTAAAAGCGAGACACAAATCTAGAGTCAAGATTAGAAACAATTGAAATCGGGGTTCCATGAAGCCTAATAATTTCCCGCACGTACAATTTAGCTAACTTTTCTAAAGAATGGGTAATCTTAATGGTAAGAAAATGAACAGATTTAGTTAACCTATCAATAATTACCCAAATAGAATCATTACCATTTGAACTCCTTGGTAAACCTATCACAAAATCCATAGTGATATGTTCCCACTTCCACTTAGGGATAGGTAGGGGCTGTAGTAATCCTGATGGTTTCTTATTTTCAGCCTTTACTTTTTGACAAACCAAACACTGAGATATAAGTTTTGCTATCTCCCTCTTCATGTTATTCCACCAAAAAACATCTAGGAGATCCTTATACATTTTTGTACATCCGGGATGAAATGTGAATCTTGAGTAATGACTTTCCTCCAAAATTTGCCTCTTTAGTTGGGCATCACATAGCACATACACTTTATTTCCAAACCTCAATATATTATCTCGTATCCCAAATTCAATCATCTTCCCTTCAATTACTTCTTCTCTAATCTTTTTCAGTTATGGGCCATTTACTTAAGCAATTTTGATTATTTCCATCAACATGGGTTGTACTTGTAAATTCATGATTATTCCTCCTTTGCTATAAATACATACATCTATTTCCATACTTCTTAAATCCTTCAACAGATCTTCCTGATTTGTAATAATACATGATAAATTCGGTGTAGACTTTCTACTTAAAGCGTCAGCTACTATATTAGCTTTCCCCGGGTGATAGTGAATATTTACATCATAATCCTTCATCAATTCTAACCACCTCCTTTGTCTCATGTTCAGTTCTTTCTGAGTAAATATATAATTCAAACTCTTATGATCGGTATAAATCTCACAAGTCTCACCATACAAATAGTGTCTCTAAATCTTAAGAGCAAAAATTACAGTGGCTAATTCAAGGTCATGGGTTGGATAATTCTGCTCATGGGTTTTTAACTGTCTCAAGTCATAAGCTATTACTTTCCCACTTTGCAGTAGGACACATCCAAAACCATTTTTAGAAGAATAACTATAAATCACAAATCCCCCTATTTCGAAACGAATAGTCAAAATTGGGGCAGTTACTAATTGATTCTTAAGTTCTTGAAAACTATTCTCAACTTCCTCAAACCATTTATATTTCACCTTCTTTTGTGTTAACATAAATAGAGGTTTAGCAATAATGGAAAATCCTTCAACAAATCTTCTATAATAGCCGACTAATCCAAGGAAACTACGAATCTCTGTTACATTAGTTGGTCTAGGCCAATCTAGTATAGCATTGATATTTTAAGGGTCAACCGACACTCCCTCCTTGGAAATGACATGTCCTAGAAAAGAGACACTAGGCAACCAAAACTCACACTTCTTTAATTTCACATATAATTTCTCCTTTCTAAGGATTTGCAACACCGTCTCTAAATGCTTTTCATGTTCTTCAATACTCTCGGAATAAATAAGGATGTCATCAATGAAAACAACCACACATTGATCCAAATATTTCCTAAACACTATATTCATCATATCCATAAAAGCGACTGGTGCATTAGTGAGTCCAAATGGCATCACAAGAAATTCACAGTGACCATATCTAGTACGAAAAACTGATTTTGAAATATCATCCTCCTTAATCTTCAATTGGTGATATCCTGACCTAAGGTCAATCTTAAAAAACACTTGTGCTCCTTGTAGTTGGTCAAACAAATTATCTATACAAGGTAGGGGATATTTATTCTTAATGGTCACCTTATTTAGTTCACGATAATCTATACATAACATCACCATCCCATCCTTTTTTTTAATAAATAGCAGTGGAGCACCCCAAGGGTATACACTTGGTCTAATAAAACTCTCATCTAACAAATCTTGTAATTGAACTTTTAATTCCCTTAATTATAAAGGTGCCATACAATAAGGTGGTTTTGAGATTAACATAGTACCGGTAATAAGGTTAATCGCAAACTCTATTTCTCTACTAGGAGGAAGACTGGGTAAGTCATCAGGAAAAACATCTGGAAAATGTTTAGCGATAGGAATATCTTCTAAACTAGGCTCCTTTGTTTGCAAATAAATAACACTCGCATGGAATCCTCAACATCACTTGTTAAGAAACCTACAACCTTGCATTGAAGAGATAATATGTATGGGAGATAGGATGCCAGTTCCTTCAAAACTAAATTCTGGATAGTTAGGAATTTGGAAAGTAACTCTCTTCTCAAAACAATTTACCTTAGCATGATACGATGCTAACCAATCCATCCCCAAAATGACTTCAAAATCTTTTATATTTAAAATTTTCAAATCGGAAAATAGTTTATGACTACTAACATCTATAGGGCAAGAATATACTAGTGTTCCCGTCAATAACTCACCCGAAGGAGTAGAAACGTGTATGCTATGATTCAAGGGTTCAGGAATATTAGGAAAACGAATAACAAAATGCACAGACACAAATGAATGGGTAGAACCAGGATCAATTAAAACTTGAAAAGGTTGTGCACATATAGAAAGTGTACCTGACAATACTGCATTAGAAGCTTTTGTATAAGAAAGATTAAAAACTCTACCTTGTCTGCTATGATCCTTGTTGTCATTAAAGGTATTTATTAGCACCTTCCCTTTGTTAGGGCAATCTTTCATTTTATGTCCCTTTTGGCCACACCCAAAGCAACTTCCCATATCCAACTAACATGGTTGGCCTCTATGGATATTACCACATCGTTAGCATCTGTCAACATTAAAGGGTATATTTACTATAGGTTGTCCTATATTAGGTATAGTCCTAAAGGGTTTGTTATTGGGGTTCCTTACTCTTTGTTCTCCAAACTTCCTCTTCCCCTCTCTAACCTGATTATATTCTTCACTATCCTTGTCATATATTGTTGCCCTAGCCACTACGTCATAATATGTTGTCAACTTTAAGATGGAAATTCAACTATGAATATTCAACCTTAACCCACGTTCAAACTTCTTAGCTTTTAAAATATCGGTTATCACAACATGAGGTGCAAAATGGGATAACTCAGTAAACTTTGCCTCATATTTACTAACCGTCATATTTCCTTGAATAAGACTCATAAAGTGAGCTACTTTTTGTTCTTGCACCATTTCGGGAAAGTATTTATCATTGAAAATCACCAAGAAGTCATTCCAACCTATGGGATTATTCATTTCCCCGTGCATTCTCTTTTTCATTCTCCACCAATTATCGGTTTGTCCTTCAAACATGAATGTTCCAAATGAAACTCTTTATTCATTTGTACACTTCAGAACATCAAACATCTTTTTCATTTTCATCACCCAAATTTTTGCTTCTGTGGGGTTAGGAGTACCTTTAAAAGATGGCGGATTCAACTTCTTGAACTTTTCAATAGTTCAGCTACTTAGTTCAAGAATCCTTGGTGCTCCATTATTCACTTGATGCTCCACAATCCTAGCTAGACTTTCAATTGCCTTGTATGCACCTTCCAGTCCTTCTATATTTGAACCACTAGTTCCCGTTGTTAATCTCGTCTTGGTCATTTTCTACAGTTATGAACAAACATAAGACGCATATACTATCTCAAGATTGCAAATTAGAAGAATAATTATATAAGAACAATTATATGTGGACTGTAAGAATATGGAGGGTTATCACATAAGTCGGATATTTCATCTTATATCCTATGTATGGAAACTTAAAATCTACCACGTTTGAAACTTACGTTCAGTAGTCTACAGGTTCATAACCTATGCTCTGATACCACCTCTGCCACGGCCCCATCCCAAAATAGTAGTGGGGAACGAGTGCCTTGACATGCCACCAAGGCAACAAATATTCTGACTTAAATTATTTCCTTAATTAAATGCAACGAAAATACAATTACATGGTTATAAATCGTAGAATACTGAAATCAAAGGAATTACATCATCAGAGCTTTCTAGAAGGAAACTTCATTTAAATTACAAGTAACAACGAGTTACAACTTAAGACGAAATTTAAAACTTATTACAAGAGAGCCAAACATGCTCTATATGGACGTTTGACGTGTCGCGCAATGGGACTATCTTGCAGTCTTTATTTGACCCGATGACGACACGTGTCTTAACCTCTTCTAAATGGACGACATGTGTTTTATCATTACTTATATGGATGACACGTGTAAGGTGTGGTGGCAAATTACAACATGAGGTGTCAAGCACGAGGTGTAAAGTTAGTAAGGCCATAAGGGTCATTTTACACATGAAGGATATTTTAGTAATTTTTACACCACACGTTTTTAATATTTCTTAGAGGTCCTTGAAAATATTTCATTTATATAATGGTCCTTTATATATTTTCATTTTAGTCCCTGAAATTTTCTTAATTTAAACCAAGTCCCTAAAGTTTTACAAAGTTATATTTTCTACCCCAAAACTTATCATTTAGCTTAGGATATGCCATAAGACTTTGATTTAAACAATTTGGATGAAGAAGGAGGTTATTTCAAAATGTGTAAGTCGGCCAAACCATCCTCGCCTTCCAACCAATCAAAATATAACACATGGTGTGGTAATAGGACAAAATACAACATAAAGGATGGATAGATTTGCCCTTATTTCGTAATTTTGGCATAACTTCTTGCTCAAACCTTTGTTTAACACATCGTTTGTTGTGTTACAAACCTAATTCATATATCTAAAACTTTTTAGTTTTTACCTCATGTCAATTGTTATATTACAATGGTCAAAACTAGCCTCTAATATGAAGATTCCTACCAAAAATTTTAAGTTTGTATTAATTTGGCATTTCATGATTTCTAAAGATAGGTTTAGACTAAAATAATAATTTAACATTATCCATATCACATATGAAATACTACAACATTTAAAAATATATATGAACATATAAAATTAGGGTCATTACAACACTTGTCGAAGACCTTTCTCGAACGTTGTTCGACCTGAACATTCACTAAGTCCATACCCCGAATTGTACACTAAACTATTACAAGGTCTCTCTTTCATTCAAAGGTTTACTTACCCTCAATACCGTCATCTAGGAGTCCTAATATCATAACTAGAATAACCCATAATAATCTCCAATTTCAATTTAACTCCTCCTAAACTCAAAGAAGGAAAACACCCAAATTCAACAAAGGTGAATCGATTCGCCCCAAATGAGAATCGATTCGGGCTAGTGAATCGATTTGGTTTTCAACCGAATTGATTCAGAAAGTATTCTTTAAGAAGTTCCTCAAAGGCGAATCGATTCGGTATAGACCTGAATCGATTCTCCATGTTCGGAGGGAACAGTTTGGGCGATTTCATCATCTCCAAAATACCCAACTATCAACCCATTCCCCATTTTATGGTTTCTAACCTCAACCAACATCACTATAATCATCTTAACACTTATTTCTAACTAACATATCAATTAATTTTCTCCGAATGTGAGGTTGGATTTCTGATTAACAATTTCTACCTCAGACACCCTTCCGTAGAAAAATCATTACGAATTAAAAAAAAACAAAAAAATACTCGATTGGCGCCCACACAATCATATCGAAAAGAGCTATAAATTTTATTTTTTGACTAAGAGCTGAATTGATTCGCATCTAGCCCTAATCGATTCGAAATGTGCGCTGAGTTACTATTCACCTTCTTCTCCAAAATCCCAAACCTCTATTAATACACCTCCAAGCTTTTTATTTCTTCTCCCAACCTAATTTAATCACAAACAACTATATATATTCAAGGAAAATAGGTTCTAATTATCCTAGAACCAAGAATCAACAACTAATTTCTAGAAATCCCAAAGTTTTCCAAATATGAGGTTTTATCCGATTTTAATCGTTCAATTTCTGAAAAACCTGTTTCGATTCAAGAAAACCCAACTTGAGAATCTTTATAGTTTATCACTACCAACTACAATATGAGATATTTTCTTAAAATAATAAAGCAAGTAAAAACTTGCCACGTGGACAGAATTCGACGAACTCGAGTCGAATCCCGTGGAGTTTGACCCGAAAATACCCTTCTTCCTTCTTCTCTCCTCTTCTTCCTTTTCTCTCTTATCTTTCTCTCTCTTAGGGCTGAATTATGAGAGAAATGAGGATTATAAGGATTTATAAATATTTTCCTTTATTATACCCAAAATTGACTCGTTTGCTCAATTGCGAGTCCCTACTAGTCCAAAAATCCCTGAAACCTAAATGCTACCCTCGGATACTCTATTCTAACTATCATGGCGATTCTGAAACTAACCGTGCACTTGAAATATCCATCCTAGTCACTTAACTAAAATTTACTAGTTAAACCCAACACATCTCGATACGCATTTTTGACGACGTAAAATAATTGTCATTGCTTTACCCAGTTGCAACATGACATAAAAACATTCTGACTCATTTACTCAATTCTCCAAGTAAATGTAACACGCGTCGGTAAGCATCTAACTCTTATTAATTCATAATTTTCTATTCACTGAAATTCCTCAAATTACCCAATTATGCTCACCCATGTAATTCCAATATCCATAAAAGTACGGGGCATTACATGCTCCCCCCTTACAACAGAATATCGTCCTCGAAATTCGGATATGACCAATACTACCAACCTAGGATTGATAATCGCATTCCATCCTGCACAGAAAAGTCGAAAGGTACTAACCCAAATTGTACCCTACCATATACTTGTTCACTGTACCCACGTATCTCAAGGCTTATTCTCTAATACACTAGCTTAACCACAAGCCGGACTTCATCTCTACATGCTAAAATACTACCCCCTTCGTAAGGTTAACTCTAACAATGATAAATTACACCTAGTGCTTCTATAGCCGCATATAAATAAAATGATCCTATAATCGCATCTCTAACGTCTCGATCCACTCGAAAATATGACCATCTAAGCATTCGTTCGCTCACCTCGCGACTTCGAATTTCCCTCAAAAAAAAAATATACTTATTGCACCCATGATCGGATTATTATGTACCCCATACAACATTCTATCCAATAGACTCCAATCCCATTGATAACTACCTCACGGCATAATCTTCAGCTTTATATACAACGCTCCTTCTATTTCTGGTGGTATATAAAATCAACTTACCAAAGTGCATATACACCCTATAATCTGTGCCTTATCTGCACCACTACTGCAAATGTCACAAGCGTAACACTCTCTCTAAATATGGCCTCACTTTCTTTTTGGTCTGGTTCCCCGAGTTACTCGAGATTCCATTCTTCCTATTCCTGGCAACCCAATCCTTCTTAAAGTTAACCCACCAATATTCTCGTGGTTAACTCACTACAACCTTTCAAAAACTGTTCCACATGACCCACTGGACTTACTTCCTAATAACCCTATCATCGATGTGTTTCCTATGCACGTAAAATGAGTACTATACTAACTATATCCCTAGTGCCCAAGACCTTTCCCAATTTTCGACATTCGTTCGATTTCATGTATGGAACGTCTCGCAAAGCAAAATCCAAACAAAGAACCCTACCATTACACTACTAACTTGCATCGTCGGTCGTAAAGATATAACGACATAAGTCACACAATAGGGACCGCTAAAATCCTATCTCGTAACCCTACTAACACGCTTCTACCTCTATATCCTACCATTTTGACGAAATGGAAAGTCTAACTAATCGGGGCGCCTACTCTCTGCAAAAGTGTTGCGAACATCCTATCCAAAACATATTTCCTCTGAATTTTCCTTCTATTCAAGGCCTGGCTATAAGCCTCAACCCGCCTTACTTGACCTGGCCTTGCCCACATATTTATGGTAACAGAAACATTTCCAGTGCTTTTCCACAACACATCTACTTTTCATTTGCCCCTAATCATCACATGACGCTCAGTTAATTTATCATCAAAACCAACATCCTTTCATAAAGTAACATCTATCCACTCCCAACGTCGTTAAGGTTCATTTGTGGAGTCTCTCGCAAGCAAAATCAAAACAAGGAACCCCTCCAAAACACTACTACTTAGCTTTGTCTGTAATGGAGGTATGTCAGCATAAAACATGTAAAATACTAAATCCTACATACCTTAGATAATATCTATAAGTTCCCTATGCACTAAAGTCATGCTAGTTGATATGATGCAAATATTGCGTATTTCACTCGTTAACGTACGCGTTATTAGCCCCCTCGGGTACCTTAATTCCTATATTTATGCTCGATAATCATACAACCTCCATTTTATATGTTAACATTCTATATTAGGTATATTTGGGCTTTTGTAGGGATTACATGTGCTAAGTATGAAGTTGGATGCATTCCGGTGAAGTTTTAAACAAATTCGCACACGTAAGGGAATTTTAGTCAATTCACAATTTGGGAAATCGTCCTAATGTCTTCATGGAAGTTGTATCCCTCTGAACAATCTTCGCGTGGGTATAAACGGTGTGCGATTATGAGCTCGAATGAAGAAGTTGCGGGCTTTTGAGCGGAAGAGAATTTCAAACCAACCAAAATCAGGGGAAAGATTCAAGACCTATAGGTCTGAATCGATTCGCCCCTTTGCGAATTGATTCAGTTGGAGACAGTATGCCAGTTCCTCTATTTCTGAATCGATTCACCCACCATTCCAAATCGATTCAGATTTCACCCGAATCGATTCGCCCCTCTAGCAGTCTCGAGATATTTTCCAACCGAATCGATTCGGCCCATTGCCGAATCGATTTGGCCATGCTGATATTTGTTTTTCTCCCCTTTTATTTACAAGTTTTCCATGGCATTTGTTTTGTATAAATACTCTTTCTCTTCATTTTAAAGAGGGATCTTCATTTTTGCCTTAGATTTTAGGGTTTGTAAACTTGGGAGATTTGCCCTACTCCTCTCTTGTACTCTTGTTTTGTAAGTTATACTTTATGTTTAATTACATTAATTTGGTTGTATTTCCGT
Organism: Sambucus nigra; assembly: GCA_949130495.1. Lineage (NCBI taxonomy): Eukaryota > Viridiplantae > Streptophyta > Magnoliopsida > Dipsacales > Adoxaceae > Sambucus > Sambucus nigra. The sequence goes on along the minus strand of OX422224.1, from coordinate 62,462,440 downwards.
ATTTCTTGCTTTCTAGTTAATTTTCATGCTTTATTAATTAGTTGTAGTAATTTATTTATTTCTTTTATAGTTTAATTAGTTGTTAATTAGTTTAGTTCATGATGTACCCTTAGATAAATAGGGTCGGGGTTGTGTTCCGCCATTTATGGGTTTGGACCTCGAAAGTTAGGGTTTCGTGTAAAATTTCATTAAATTGAAATATCGCGTATTTAAGTCGAATTATTATGCGTTTAACTTTCTTTGTCACGCAACGTTAGGGTTTATAGCGATAATCCGAATTTAATCCGCGTGCGACCATTTTCCGTTAAATGTTTAATCTCGCAACTTTGGATTAAATTCCTTATTGTGTGATGTTTATGCTTAATTGAAAATGCTCGATTAAATTTCTTTCGATACATAATCTTGATTAGTAGTTGTTTCAATTCTTATGGCAGGAATGCGATCCCGATCCTTGCTTTACTTTTAATTTAGCGTTAACTTCTCTTTTCTTTTATCACCATTTCCAACCTATCATATTTTACATTTTTATTCTTGAAGTTTTAAAGCAATTAACATCTAAAATTTAATCACTCCCTGTGGATTTCTTACGATACCCGACTTACCGCTGTACTTTCTTGTCAAGTGTAGTCATAGTTTAGGTTTTTTGCATTGAGCGGGAGCCGAAATCAACGTCAGTGTCCCTATACGAACATTCGGTTCCCCGCGCATCAAAATGTCACCGTTGTCGGGGAGTGTGTTTTAGATAGTAATTGTTTTATTATTTCGTAGTATTTCTTTCATTCATATTTGTATACTTTATTTTCCCCTTTCCTTTTTACTTGTGCCAGATTGTTTCGAGAACTTGAAATCTCGGTGCTTGTCGCTTTTGTTGAATACCTTATTTTGAAATGTCTTTCTATTACGCTTTAGATAACCTTAATTGTTATGAGAATTTTTTTCCAAGTTATACTCCCAAAATAATGAGAGAATGCTTACAAATTATTGAACATGAGCACATTGAGCGTGAAATTTAAGAGTATGTAAGTGATCTCTCATCGCCTTGTGAGGGTAATTTGGAATGCGGGGAATCCGTTAGCTATGAGCAACCCACACAAAAAGATAAAATTTCTTCTTGTTCGTTTGATTATGAGTTAATGATAAAGGAAATTAATGACCAATCCGAAAGTTCTCAAGCTTGGTTTCTAGAAACTAATGCCTTGCTCGATGAGATTTTTTCTTCACAAAATCGGGTTGAGGTTGAAACTTGCGTTTCATCTCCACCCATTTTTGTTGATGAAATAATTGAGAGTGATCCAAGCTTTAGCACTTTCGATTTTCAACCTCTTATTAATTCTTCCGATTGTATTGAGGTTGTTGGTCCTTCCTTTCCTTTTCTCCCTACTATTCCCGAACAATTAAATTTATCGCAAGAATCGGTTGAAAGTCTTGAGGACTTTGACCCGATTCTTGAACGAGAATGTTATTTTGAGATGCTTCATCTCATGGGCTTTTCACTTGCACTTGCCCCACCTCCCCTTACAATTGAAGAATCTTGGGGATGTGATTTTGATTTCTCTGAGACTAATGTAGTCTTGTCCCCCATAGTATCCAAATCCCCCATCGCCCGCCCAAAATTTCAAATTGGTGATGGTTCACTTTATTCACCACCCACATGCCTTCCGTTGTTCAAACGGAATTCTTATTTTTCGGGAGGCATGTTCGCTTTTGAGGGTCCACCGTTGATCTTTAAAAGTCAAATCCTTTTTTGGGAGGACCCTCAACTATTTAGACTTCTAGTGTATAGTTAGTGTGTAGTCTAAATAGTATGTTGTAAATAGTTAGCTTTTTAATTTTCTTTCTTTCCTATTTTTTTTCCTTTTTATTTAGTCTAGTGTAATTAGTTAACTTTTTGTTATTTGTTTTTTCTATGCTCGGTACTAACTTGTTTTGTAGATTTCATTGGACTCGTGCTCATAGAGATCGCTCCAATTTTGGATAATATAGTTCTTTTCCTCTCTTTGTGTTGTGTTCTTAATGCGCATTGAGGACAATGCAACATTTAAGTTAGGGGGTGTAGGATATTTTATCCATTTCTTTGTTGTCCATGGATTTGCTCACATTTAGTTACTAAGCATGCTTTTTATTAAAAATTAAAAAAAAAATTTCTTTCTTTTTTCTCCTTTGTTGGACATTTTGCCTTGTTTCTAGTGATAAATTTCAATAATTGCCCGATCCAATAGACAACTCAATGATGCATGTTCTCGATTTTAGAAGTTATTAGGCTTTAGTCCTTAAATCATTGATATTGTGAATAACTTCATGAATTAAACTTTATCCCCTGAGCATATGCACTTTCCTTGTTATATTAATTTAGTTTAAGATTTTTATAACTCGGTAATCTTTTGTTGCATTGTATATACTTACACCGAGTAAGCTTTGTATCATTCATCGTTTATGAGTGTTATATACTATTCTTTTCTCCTTGAAAATGTTGAATTCGTTGGTAATCTCACCATTCTTTCATTTATCGTTCACTAATTGAGTTTATATCTTGAAATGTGTTACTTGAGCATGATTTTCATATATTGTTTTGACTCAAGAATTGCGTAAACTTTATGAAATGATCATTGTCCATCTTTGTTATATCACCCATAATAGCCTTAAGCTCACCTTATATGTTTCCCTAGTCAACCCCTTTGAGCCTATATATAGCCTTTCTTTTCTTAACCCAAAATCCCATACCCAACTCCAAATTGGAGTTATACACCATACATATTACCTTACATACCTTTGTTTGGAATGATACTTGGGATTGAATGATGTTATTGTAGTGTGGTTGCAATTTAAGCATATGAGAGTTTGAAAAGTAAAGAAAAGTGATGTGAAAAAAATGAAGAAAAAGAGAAAGCAAAAAGCAAAAGAAAATAAAAATAGAAAAAGTGATAAAAATAAGAAAAGAAAGAGAAAGAGAAAGTTGTATATGTTGTGTATAGTGTTCAATAAGCTTTGATTACTCTCCCCGATGATATATCTAATGCTTGTTTGGAAGTTACTTTCCATTTTTGATATTGCCCGCATCCTTCCCATTATTCCAAGTTTTCATCTCCGAACACTTTGAATCCGTACATATACCTTTCATTTCGTACCTTAACCCCAAACCTACATTACAACCCTATAAAGTCCTATGTGATCTTAGGTTGATGTAATTTAAAAGTCATAACAGTTTTGATAATCTGTGAAAATGCATTTTGCCTCTTTTAGTGTGCGGTATCCTTTCATTGAGATTACAAGTTTTTAACTTCCTATATAGCGTTCTTCATCTATGACATGTGCGCCACCTAGTTTACATTTACATTTACTCTTTATGCCCGCATGTCCCGTGTATTACCTCCCTTTTCATAGTGAATTCATTTGTTGAGCGTAATGCCCGTGAGGATTGAATGTATGCTTGCTTTGATTAGTATCCGATTTATATAAGTTTTTTGCCAAATCACACTATGCATGTGCTCTCCCCCCTCCCACTTTAAAAGTTTCAATTCTATGAGGTGCATTCAACCTGTTAATAACAACGGACTTTAGCTTGAATTCGTTCAATATGCTAATAACATGTTTGAAATCTTTTTCGTTGTTGTTGAGTTTATCGCATGTTAGGTTGGGCATCTTTTGAGGAAACTATATGATGTTTGTGGGTATCATCCCTAAAAACCCTCAGGAGATGACACTCGTCCACTAGTGTAACCTAGGGGTTTAACGGCTTATTGCATATGCTAAATGCAATCGTGCGCCCGCGAAAGTGGCCTTATCTTTTTATTACTTTTTCATCCCATTTTGTACTTGTATCCTTCTTTTGGTTTGCTTGTAGTTCTTGTTGTTTCCTATTTCATTGCTAGGGACTAGCAATGTGTAAGTTAGGGGGTGTGATACGATGCAAATATTGCGTATTTCACCCGTTAACGTACGCGTTACTAGCCCCCTCGGGTACCTTAATTCCTATATTTATGCTCAATAATCATACAACCTCCATTTTATATGTTAAAATGCTATATGAGGTATATTTGGGCTTTTGTAGGGATTACAGGTGCTAAGTATGAAGTTGGATGCATTCCTGTGAAGTTTCGAACAAATTCGCACGCGTAAGGGCATTTTAGTCAATTCATAATTTGGGAAATTGTCCCAATGTCTTCATGGAAGTTGTAGCCCTCTGAACAAGCTTCGCGTGGCAACAAACGGTGAGCGATTTCGAGTCCGAACGAAGAAGTTACGGGCTTTTGAGCGGAAGAGAATTTCAAACCAACCAAAATCAAGGGAAAGATTCAAGACCTGTAGGTCCGAATCGATTCGCCCCTTTGCAAATCGATTCGGTTGGAGACAGTAGCCAGTTCCTCTATTTTCGAATCGATTCGAACCAGCTGAATCGATTTGGATTTCACCCGAATCGATTCGCCCCTCTGGCAGTCTCGAGATATTTTCCAACCGAATCGATTCGGCCCATTGCCGAATCGATTCGGCCATGCTAATATTTGTTTTTCTCCCCTTTTATTTACAAGTTTTCCATGGGATTTTTTTTGTATAAATACTCTTTCTCTTCATTTTGAAGAGGGGTCTTCATTTTTGTCTTAGATTTTAGGGTTTGTAAACTTGGGAGATTTGCCCTACTCCTCTCTTGTACACTTGTTTTGTAAGTTGTACTTTAAGTTTAATTACATTAATTTAGTTGTATTTCCTTATTTCATGCTTTCTAGTTAATTGACATGCTTTATTAATTAGTTGTAGTTATTTATTTATTACTTTTATAGTTTAATTAGTTGTTAATTAGTTTAGTTCATGATGTACCCTTAGATAATTAGGGTTGGGGTTGTGTTCCGCCATTTACGGGTTTGGATCTCGAAAGTTAAGGTTTTGTGTAAAATTGCATTTAATTGAAATCTCGCGTATTAAAGTCGGATTATTATGCATTTAACTTTCTTTGTCACACAACGTTAGTGTTTATAGCGATAATCCGAATTTAATCCGTGTGTGACCATTTTCCGTTAAATGTTTAATCTCGCAACTTTGGATTAAATTCCTTATTGTGTGATGTTTATGCTTAATTGAAAATGCTCGATTAAATTGCTTTTGAGCCATAATCTTGATTAGTAGTTGTTTCAATTCGTGTGGTAGGAATGCGATCCCGATCCTCGCTTTACTTTTAATTTAGCGTTAACTTCTCTTTTCTTTTATCACCATTTCCAACCTATCATATTTTACATTTTTATTCTTGAAGTTTTAAAACAATTAACATCTAAAATTTAATCACTCCCTGTGGATTTCTTACGATACCCGACTTACCGTTGTACTTGCTTGTCAAGTGTAGTCGTAGCTTAGGTTTTTTTCATTGAGCGGGAGCCGAAATCAACGACAGTGTCCCTACACGAACACTAGGTTCCCCTCGCATCACTAGTGAAAAATCTACTCACCGAAGTTCCATCTAAACATACGATAAAGGCAGGCACAACCCGTATCCAGGTGGGATATTCCAAAATAACCAGTTCCACCCTGGAACCGCAGATACGATAGTCTTGCAATCATTAGCATGCTATCGCTCCGATCAATCAAAATATATTATACTCAAAATAATACTATACTCGTATAACAAACACAAAACGAGCAATACAAAGCAGATATAAATTCAAAATATCAACACACGCTCTCAGAGCGAATGAAGGATATAGAACCCCGCTACTACGAAAAACATATATACATACTATATAATGTTACCAATACCACCACAAAGCTCGAATTACACACACGAATCTAGGGTTAACAAAATACCGCGACTCTATCTATACCCACAAAATATACCTCCTTCATCCGAGGTTAAACTCATAACAATGACTTCGCCAAGCTCCCTGACTGCTCCAATTGGTTCCCGAACATAGTACACTTGTCCTAACTGAACCAAAAACTACTTCAATCAATGCTCCATTTAAGCATTCTACTCTTGGCCTTTAACTCCTACCAGGCAAGGACTAACAGTGTGGTTCTACACTCCACCTCACCCGATCCTCCACCTCTGGCCACCCTGACCATGTTAAATTATCAGTATCTCGGACACTAATAGCCTCGATCCTGACAATCATCCTCATAGTTCCCTTAGCTCCTTCGATCGAAAGGAAACATAATCGGGCTCAACTTCCCTGTTTCAAGGAATTCCCCGGGTGGATGTCCACCAATGGGGTTCCACAAACACAAATTCTCCATAAGTGTTAGCAACATTTACTAGTGAGCATATCATTCTAGTAAAGGACTCTCTCCTCATTGTACCTACCTAATTTTGGTACAAATTTTACTTATCCATATAATTCTTTATTCACTATTCGCCTCTGATCGATCCTCATATGAATAATTGAGAAACTGCATTATCTTCATTTATGATAAAGCAAAGGAACTCGAGGTTAAAACCAACCGTAAGATTCCTCTACGAGCAAAACATCCTGCTCCCCCAAATATGGTGACCACTGTTCCCACCATTTCAACATTTCTCCAACGAGTGAAAAACATTTCCTCAAATTTTCACATCTGGGCATTCCTATACCCCACTCTAAGCCAAAGCTTATAAGCATTCTACTTCCATTGAATAAAGCTACACTGCCTCTGCATAATCTTAACTTCAACGTATGGTCCTTATAAAAGTCCTTTCAAACTTTTTCCCAATTTAACTTCACTGGGTAATTCAAGTTTAGCACCACTCTCTACTATAGCGGTACTTGGATAAATATAACTACTATACTTTAGTAGTCGTTGTAGCAATCCACGAAAACTCCACGAAGGGAGTGACCTCCACTGCAGTCCTCATCCCCGTCTTCAACTTATAATTCTAACTAAGCCCCGCCTCCAGCTACCCTCGTAACTGCCTTCCCTGGTCGCCCTTTATCGATTAACACACGAATCTCGAATGAGCATGCAAAAGATTTACTATAATCTTACATAATGGTAGGAGAATGAAATCTCATAAAAGGAATCAACAATCCTAATCATAAGGCTCTATGTCAAATTAAAAGCAACGCTAAACGCGTAGTACGTCCGCACAGATTCCTAAGGACACTAGAACCTGATACTCTGATACCATCTGTGACACCCCACCTAATAAAATTTCGGGTGATCAATCCTATACAAAATTAAAACAGGAGTTTCATATATTTCATTCTCAGCATCACTGTCGAAAACCAATTTAATTACTAATAACTTATTAGGCTGGCATCAAAATTTTATTTAACTAATCTTTTTAACCAAACCATTCAAGTAAATCAATCACAACAGTTTATATACACGAACTGAAATGAAATAAAAAAAATAACCGAACACTCGGTTTAACATAATACAACCAAATCGAATGTCTCACTAAAAGGAGGTGAAAGAATAAATGAATATAATTGGACTATCAGCCCGAATGTTACTACAATGCTTTCTCTCTAGATCACAAGAATAGAAGCATCTAAAATAAACCAGCATGCATCCACAACTACTGCAACGAACGTCTGACTCGAACCGATCATCATCCAGGCGTTCCTGTGTCTGGACACCTAATATATATATATATATATATATATATATATATATATATATATATATATATATATATATAACAATAGAGGGGGAAAATAGAGAAACGGGTCAGAGTCTGAGTTTGAAAATATTTTGCAAGTGCATAAAGGTCATATTTTAAAATATGAAATATCTCATATTCAAACTGGTATTGCACTCTTATGAGATACACCTCAACCCTCTTATAATAGTGCACACCTATCGCATACCTTTTCAAACAATCTAGTTAAGCTACCCTTCCTAACAAATCTCTTCCACCAATCTACTAAATCCTCGTGACTATCACCTATCTTGCGTGATATAACATAAGTTATACCGTAAGCTATCACATAAGCTTAACTTAATATAGTCCTCAATGTGATATATATATATATATATATATATATATATATATATATATATATATATATACATAAAATTCTCGTTTCTATATATATAAGAATAATAATAATAATGTCGTTCATATTCCATAACTTTCACTAGTTTTAAATACCATTTTCACTTTAGTATATAAAATTCTGTATATATATAGTTCTCACTTTAATATACAAATCACAATTTAAATCCGAATATAATCTCCCGGAATGAGAATAAATACTTATTCATTTTACTCTTTACATCAGTTAAAGCTATATGATATCTCGTCTTCATATACAAGAAATATACTATACAGAACAAGTATAATAACCATCCCACCGAGCTATAACTCGAGATGCAGTCTCATAGTGCCTATCTGCATCCGAGTTTACTCAATTAACCACGGTACCAAGCCAAACTCACTCATGGTCTTGGTAAAAATACACAACGATGGAGGCGGTCATATTCCCTCCTGAAAGTTGAATAAAGCTATCGCACTCGTATGCAGGACGATATGACCTGGGGATATACTCTCCCTGCTCCTCAAGCTAGGGGATTCACTCATATTGCGCAACCTCCCTGGATCGCACTAGAGAAAATATATAACCTAGTTGTCCATCCCTATACTTGAGGAAGCCTGTGGAACCATCCTCTAAAGTAAAAATATACCAGTCAAACAGATATATTTATATGCATATCATATCATATATATACTGTAACAACTTTCGTATATATAATATATATCCATTCTCAATATATATATATATATATATATATATATATATATATATATATATATATATATATATATATATATATATGGCTATGATTGCCAAACTCTTGTAGAGAGAGCCAATAACCCCGAATGATCCCATTCCTAATAGTATATAAGCATTCATACACTTAAAATACTAACCCATAAGTATTCTCTATACATGCTTACCGAACACCTCTCTCGAAAATTGTTCGAACCGAACATTAACTAAGTCCATACCCCGGATTGTGCACTAAACTAATCCAAGGTTCTCTCTTTCATTAAAAGGTTTACTCACCCTCAATACCGTCATCTAGGAGTTCTAATATCATAACTAGAATCCCCCATAATAATCTCGAATTGAAATTTAACTCCCCCTAAACTCAAAGAAGGAAAACTGCCAAATTCAATAATGGCGAATTGATTCGCCCCAAATGCGAATCGATTCGAAAAGTATTCTGCAAGCAGATCCTCAAAGGTGAATCAATTCGGTCTGAGATAGACTTAGAGGTCCCCTTATGAGAATGAATTCAGTCAAGACCCGAATCGATTCGCCCTGTTCGAATGGCACTATTTGGGCGATTTCATCTTTTCGAAAATACCCAAATATCAGCCCATTCTCCATTTTATGGTTTCTAACCTCACCTAACATCACTATAATCATCCTAACACTGATTTCTAACTAACACATCAATTAATTTTCTCCCAATGTCAGGTTGGATTTCTGATTAACGATTTTGACCTCGGACACCCTTCCGTAGAAAAATCATCACTAATTAAAAAAATCAGAAAAATACATGGTCGGTGCACACGTGAGCATATCGAAAAGATCTATATTTTTTATTTTTTGATCAAGAGCCAAATCGATTTTAATGTATCCCGAATCGATTCGAAATGCGCGTTGAGTTACTATTCACCTTCTTCTCCAAAATCCCAAACCTCCAATCATACACCTCCAAGCTTTTTATTTCTTCTACCAACCTTATTTAATTACAACCAACTATATATATTCAAGAAAAATAGGTTCTAATCATCCTAGAACCAAGAATCAACAATTAATTTCTAAAAATCCCAAAGTTTTCCTAATATGAGGTTTTATCCGATTTTAATCGTTCAACTTCCGAAAAACCCATTTCGATTCAAGAAAACTCAACCCGAGAATCTTTATAGTTTTATCATTACCAACAATAATACGATATATATATATATATATATATATATATATATATATATATATATATATATATATATATATATATATATATATATACTTAAAAGAATAAAGCATGTAAACATTTGTCTCGTGGATAAAATCCGACGACCATGAGTCGAATCCCGTGAAGTTTGGCCCGTAAATCCCCTTTCTTTCTTCTTCTCTTCTCTTCATCCTTTTCTATCTTCTCTTTCTCTCTCTTAGGGCTTAATTGTGAGAAAAATGAGAGTTATAAGGGTTTATAAATCTTATCCCTAATTATACCCAAAGTTGACTCATTTACTCAATTGCGAGTCCTCACTAGTCCAAAAATCCCCAGAACCTAAACGCTATCCCCCGGATACTCTATTCTGACTATCTTGGCCATTCCGAAATCAACCATGCACTCAAAATATCCATCCTAGTCACTTAACTAAAATTTACTAGTTAAACCCAACACCTCTCGATATACGTTTTCTACACCGTAAAATAATTCCCATCGCTTTACCCAGTTGTGACATGACATAAAAACATTCCAACTCATTTACTCAGTCCTCTAAGTAAATGTAACACGCATCGGTAAGCATCTAACGCTTATTAATCCAAAATTTTCTCTTCACTGAAATTCCTCAAATTACCCAATTATGCCCACTTATGTAATTCAAATGTCCATAAAAGTACAGGGTATTACACCCGCCTAATTAAATACCGGGTGATCAATACTTTATTATATTAAATCAGAATATCCAATTGGTTCATTCTTACCATCACTGTCGAAAAACGTGTATTTTATTCATCACTTAATAAATAATTAATCCAGTGCTAAAAACATTAAATCATTTAATTATCATCCAACAATTTAACCCATTAATCACATTCACCATTCTAATGAATTAAAACATAAATAACTGAGGAACCATCTGACTGAATAATTAAGGATGGCATAAGCGTCCCTATTAAAAAATCTCGAATACAATAATACATAATAAATCTAGATCCCATTAACTGAAATAAAGGAGTACAATAGCCCTCTGAAATAAATGGTAACTGAGAATGGGCAACATGCCCCAAATGAAATAGATAGATCAGGAACTGAATGAATTCTAGTAGAGGCATATAATAACGAGAACCTGCAACTCTCACAATAGCTGTAGCACGTCAAATCATCTGCTAGTCTACGCCAGGCGTTCCTGTGTCTGGACACCTAAAATAGTTTGCATAGGAAAAAATAAATTTACAAGAAACGGGTCAGAGCCCGAGCGAAAATAGTTTAAAACAGTTTAGCAAGTATTTAAAATGATGTAAAGTAAATACTATATACATGTTAGGTTTGCGGGCTCTCTCTTGAGAAATTTCACCTCTCAACTAGTGTGCACGCCTAATGTACCGCTAAACTACTCCAGTTGCTTCTGTCGCGCCTATCTAGTGCAAACTCATGGATCTTCAAATCAATTATTTCGTAATAGCTACCCGTATTTCCCACGTAATACGTTAATGAATATTTTCACATATTATATCTCGAGTGAGAGTGTTTTCACATTCAATGTTTAGGATTTACGTACTTAAGTTATTTGACTTTCACTATCCATCTTATCTACTAAGTTCACATAGTAGAACATATCACAAGTACACATATATTCATCACACTATCACACACACACACACACACACACACACACACACACTAATATGTCACCCAAAGGCTCAGTTGCGGTGCATGCATGCTCTGCTATCAAGTCCCAATACATCTCGTACTAAATAAGGACAAACAGTTCAGTCTCTCACTCAAACCATAAATACAAATAACACATATTGGAGGCAAACATAGCTCTAGGACTTTGGGCTATGCACATACCTACGCACCCGTTCACACTATCTTTAACACAGATAGTGGTCCAACCTAAGATCTATGTTCTCAGGTACCAATCTAAAATACCCCCAGTGAGCTCATTAGGATGATATTGTCCCCTTTCAAAAACCTCATGTGATAGCAAGAAGTGTATGTATTTCATACACATAAGAAAATCATACAATAGGTATTCACACGACCTATCAAAATGTAGATGTACACACAACCTGAATATTATAATTCATATTTATAGTATTATTTCATACTAATACTCACGATGCCCTAACTTATGATTATTCTCTCGATCGTATTTTTTCAAATATAAATCACACCATAATAATATTTTATAGTAGGTAATCCATATTTCCTACAACAATTTTCCCTAATAATCATCGTAGGTTATTCCATCTCTATCGAATTAACTACGTCGAAAAGTTTGAACTCAAAAGGAACAAATTTCCAAATTTATGAAATCTCGTACGAACAAACTGAGATCTCGTTTGAACAAACTTTGAGTTAAAAGGGTTCTGAAATCTTGTTGGTAATATTTTGGGAAATATCATTCGAACGATGTCGTTGGAACGACTCTCCAGGTCGTTCAAACGAGATTTGCCCAGTTCGTCCCCTTCCTCAAGAAACTTCGTTTTTCACCACTTTTGATCACAAAAACCTTCACAGATCATTCCCAAACCCCCAACAAATAATCCTAATTATTATTCTAACATTAAAGGGTGATTTTTGACGATATAAACTCATCAAATCATTCTTTAACATCATTAAATTCGAAATCCCCAAATTTATTTATTTAAACCCTAGTTCTTCAATTTGTATTTCAAGAACACTATAAACACAATTTTTTCACCAATATAAGTCATAAATTCATGGGTTTCACACTACATGCAAGGGGAACTAACCTATATCAAATTTTCTCAATCCAAGATCATCATAATAACTCCCCAAGTTCACCCAAATACCCAAATTTCATCAATAAATCAACCTAGACTAACATGGTTGTCATACATGTTATAAATCTACAAGTTTAAACACTTGCCTCTTTTGGTAGGTCTGATCCATTGAAGAAGAAATGTATGGATTCTCTTCTCTCCTCCCGATCTACACGTTGACGGTGTTTATGGTGCGAGATCGTTGTTCTTGACCTTGGAACTCCTAGGGAACCTCTCCTTCTTCATCATCGACTCTCTCTTTGGTTTAGAAACTGATAACCCCAGCTGCTTCTAGGTAAGGGATATCTTAACTCTCCAATTTTCATCGATATAATTACCCCCAAATTACAAATAACTAAAATACCCCTCTGGGATGTCGGTTTGGCCTAAAAAAATTTCGGGACCCAAACTAAACCACCGGGTAGACTTTTCTAACTATCCTCACCCTTTTGGACACTTTGGTGCACTTAAAATGACCATACGAACTATCAAAAATAAAATTATCTTTTATTGCCGAAATTAAGTTCTGACACGACTCGCACGCGTATCCCAACTAAATTACTATAACTATCGTATTTTTCACTCGCGATAATTTTAATAAATTCATAATCACATATTACTTTATTCACTAAGTAATATTCAATATAATTCATATCAATAAATACTAATCCTTTATCTCACTTTAAGACCAGATTAGTAATCAATTAATTTCTGATATCAAATTCAATTGAACACCCAATTTAAAAATCAGTAAAATTACGAGGTGTTACATACTTCCCCCTAATAACAAAATTTCATCCCGAAATTTGAAAAAAGAAAGGTATACCTGGTAAGAACAACTCTGGATATTTCTCGCGCATCTCATCCTCACGCTCCCAAGTAAACTCCTCGATATTATGATGTTTCCACTAAACATGCACAAGTGGAACTACCTTCTACATCAATCTACTCTCTCTATGGTCTAAGATACCCACCGATCTCTCCTCATATGACCTATCAAGCTATAAATCAATCTCCTCAGTCACAATGTGAGTGTGAGCCAACTCATCCCGGAGAAATCATCTCAACGGAAAAATATGGAACACGTCATGGATACGGTGCAAGTGCCCCAGCAACCCAAGTCTATAAGTCACCGGTCCAATCCTCTGAATGATAGGGAATGGACCTACGTACCTTGGTGATGATTTCCCTTTCTTCTCGAACCTCATAATCCCCTTCACAGGATATACTCATAGTAGTACCAATCCTCCACACTAAAATCCTAAAAGAATCGCTTAGCATCAGAGTAGCTTTTCCGTTTGTCCTAGACTACCCATATGAGACTCCAAATAATCTTAATCCTAGCTGACGTATCCTGAATCACCTCAGGCCCGAGTATCTTGTTGACCCTCACCTCTAGCCAAAACACAGGAGAACAATAAGGCCTACCATACAATACCTTAAATGGGGACATGCCAATAGTAAACTGATAGGGCTTATTGTACGCAAACTCCATCAGTTGAAGATACTGCTCCTAAACTCCCCTAAAATCAAGGACAAGCATACGTAACATATCCTCTAACATCTGATTAGTTCGCTCAGTTTGTCCATCCGTCTATGGGTGATAGGCCGTACTCAAATGTAACTTGGTGCCCATGGCCTCTTGGAAGCTCTCCCAAAAGATGGACACAAAAAATCTTGTCCCTATCGAACATGATATCGAGGGTCACCCCGTGTCATCTCACTATCTCAGCAATGAAAATCTTGTTGTACTGTGCCATAGTATAATTAGTCCATATTGGAAGAAAATGGACTACTTTAGTAAACCAATCCACACTCACCCATATCGAATTGTAACCCCTCTACGAAGTAGGCAACCCTGTGATGAAATCCAATGAAATGTTCTCCCATTTCCACATAGGAATCTCTAGTGGTTGAAGATACCCTTCCAATTTCTGATGGTTCACTTTTACTAGCTGATAGGTGGCACACTTCAAGATGAACTCAACAATGTCTCTCTTCGTCCAACTCCACCAATACCGTCGCCTCATATCCTAGTACATCTTATCCCCACCGTTATGTACCATAAATTGAGATCCATGTGACCCTATCATCACTGCATGTTGCAAATCCTCCCCATTGGGAACAATCAGTCTCCCATTGAAGCTCAAGACTCCCTCGGAACTCACGGAGTAAGACTCCGCTCCTTCTGTTAAAAGTTGTCGAATCCTCTCTTAACAAAATGGATCAGCTACCTGTGCCTGTACCACCCTTGTCACAATCTAGGGTGTAACGGTCATAACCAACATGAACCACTAGGCAACTGCATCTTGATGTCTCAGCTCCTTCCATTTCTCCTTCCACACTTCGGGTACCTCACCCACTGGCCTACGACTCAACGCGTCTGCTACCACGTTAGCCTTCCTTGGGTGGTACTAGATATCAAACTAATAATCTTTTATAGATTCTAGCTACCTACACTGATGCATATTCAGCTCTCTCTGAGTGAAGAAGAACTGGAGTGACTTGTGATCTCTAAACAGGAGAAATTTCTCCCCCATAAGATAATGTCTCCAAATTCGAAGAGCAAACATGACTGCTGCTAGCTCCGAGTCGTGGGTGGGTTAATTCCTCTTGTGAGGCTTAAGCCTGCGGGAAGCATAAGATATAATGTGTTCCTCCTGCTGAAATACTCCCCAAGCCCTTGTAACGATGCGTTAGTATAAACGAGGTACTCCTCAAGTTAGCTTATCATCCAGTTCATCAAATACCAACTGGCACGCATCATCCCAAACAAACAGTACGCCCTTATGAGTCAGATTAGTCATTAGATCTGCGATCTTAAAAAATCCTCGGATGAATCGTCTGTAATATCCGACTAACCCCAAGAAACTACACACATCTGTCAGTGTCGTGGGCTGTCCCCACTCCCTCACCGCTGACATCTTGTTCGGGTTCACTGATGTCCCCAATTCAGAAATGATATGCCCCAAAAAATGTACCTCACATAGCCAAAACCCACATTTCTCATAGTTAGCATACAGTTAATGCTCACGTAGTGTCTGTAGGTCCCGACACAATTGCTTGGCATGCTCCTCCTCTGTCCGTGAATAAATCATGAAGTCATCTATGAAGGTAATGACAAAATGATATAAGAACTCTTTGATCAGCCTATTCATCAAGTCCATGAACATAGCATGGGCGTTGGTTAGGCCTAAATGGCATAACCCGAAACTCGTAGGACCCATCCATCGTCAGAAAGGTAGTTTTAGACATGCTTGCTCACATTGCTATTTCGTTTTCCCTTTTGTCTCATATAATTGAATTTTTGATTTACCAATGCATCTACATTTACTTTATAAGTTTCCTCATCTTGTCTTCATGACTGACTCAGAACATTTCAACTAACTAGGGAGCCCATACACCCTATGTCCCGTGCCCTTCTACACAATTTAACTTAACACAATATACTCATTTTAAATTAATCCATGTACCCTTGGTCTGATTATACGACAAGGACATATTCAACAACATAACCAGTTACACTTAATTATTCTATCGATGGTCCCACCGATGTACTCATGGTGTAAACGTTCCACAACGTCTTCTCATACCACCATAATACGGACCTACCGGCCGTAAATTAAAGTATAACTACAAACTCCCAGTTATAATCATGCATATGTATACTAGCTGAGGTACTATAAACATATCCTAAAGACCAAACGTCCCTCAACTCCCAACGTTCGCTAGTTTCATGCGTGGGATGTCTCGCAAAGCCAAATCCAAACAAGGAACCCCCCCGATACACTACATTCTAAATGTTTTGGTCATCGATGTCCGTTAAGTCTCCAGTCCAAAATATGAACCCCCAAGTCCCACCAACTGACATAAAAGTCTAATCCTCCACTCTCATGTCACCAAAGACGACATTCAATATGGCGCTCTCACTATCACAAGTTCTCGACGCTATAAAAATAATGAGCTATTTCGCTCTACTCGACAATGAATATAAAACACTCTGAATCACATCAGTAAACGTCCCTACTCACCGGGATCCAATATAAAAAGAAAACAAACTCACCGAAGTTTGTGATACAATAAAATTTATGTATAGGCTGAACTCTCTCTTCAGGTGATGCCTCGCAAAACAAAATAATTTATTCGAGAATACACACACGATGGTCTTACTACACAACCCAGTACGACTCAAACTCTCGGTACCCAGTCACTACACATAATTGTAATAACTCTACTTCGCTTACTCTCGACAGTAATAAATCACAATGTAGAATTCCTCGTAGTGTTCACTCCCATTTCTCCCACCGAAGATACCGAATAATTTTATTACCTAGTGATAAATATAATCATAGTGTACATACAGTAATTTACGATATTAACTTCCAAATGCTAATAGTGTCTGTGGAACTAATGGTAAGACTTCTTATCGGACGTTGTAAGCATGCCCATACGGTAGTGGCTCCGACTGTCATGGAGCTTGCGCTGCGGGGGTAACTGTACCTGCTCTCCCTTGATGGGTACTCTGCGGCTCCTGGCGGGCACCTTGCGAGGCCCTAACTTTTTTAGGGAAAAACTCTTCTCTTGTGCCCCCACTTGCCATTGATAAAATACTTCTTGGTAAAGTTTTCTCCCCGCTGGCCCTACTGTCCTCGGCCCTGCTGGCCGCTGCCACCCCTCTATTGGCCCTGATGGACCTACCGAATACACCACTGTCTCTGATGGCCCTGCTAAGTTTGTTAATTTGATCGGGGTTACTCGTCATCCCGTTGCAGGAAAGCTTGACTCTTATGGCCACTTTTTCCAGATTTAAATCACTTTTTTGTGAAACCTCTCTGTTCTTGTCTTTGCTAGACTTGGGGGTTTTGGATTTGTTCACCTTTTCCATCGCCAGATTGACTAACTTCCCTTGTTCTTGTACCCCCTATAAGCGGGACACGCCGAAATCGAAAGTGAAATATTTCAGCAGTAACTTCTTGTGCCACTATACTTGCCACCTCTATGACCGTCACCATTCCTTAGGGTACCTGAGGTACTTATTGTTCTTTTCCAACATAAAATCCTTCAACGATATCAGTCTGTCCCTCTCTCCAAAGTGACATCTGAAATAAATTCGATTTATAGGAGTTCATCGTCAATGTAAAAATTTAATATCAAAAATACGAAATCTCAAATAGATAAAAATAAAGAAATAATCCTACGAGTAGGGCTCTATATAAAGGAACGCTACGCTGAAAGCATAATAAGTTGCACAAATCCTAAAAGACTCTAGAACCTGATGCTCTGATACCACATGTGACACCTCGCCTAATTAAATATTGGGTGATCAGTCCTTTATTATATTAAATAAGAATATCCATTTGGTTCATTCTTAACATCACTGTTCAAAAATATTTATTTTATTCATCACTTAATAATTAGTTAAGATGGTCCCAAGAACATTTAATCATTTAATTATCATCCAGCAATTTAAGCCACATACCCCATTCACCATTCTAATGAATTAAAACAAAAATAAATGAGGAACCAACTCACTAAATAATTAGGTCTGGAATAAACGTCCCAACTCAAAAATCTCAAATACAATAATCCATAATAAATATAGATCCCATCAATTGAAATAAAGGAGTACAATATCCCTCTGAAATAAATGGTAACTGGGAATGGGCAACATGCTCTAACCGAAATAGCTAGATCAGGAACTGAATGAATAATAGTGGAGGAGTCTAATAACGAGGACCTGCAACTCCCATAATAGTTAAAGTATGTCAAATCATCTGGTAGTCTACCCCTGACATCCCTGTGGCTGGACACCAAAAATAGTTTGCATATGAGAAAATAGATTTACAAGAAACGGGTCAAAGCCCGAGTGAAAATAGTTTAAAGCAGTTTAGCAAGTATTTAAAATGTTGTAAAGAAAATACTATATATATATATATTTATGCAGGCTCTCACTTGGGAAATCTCACCTCTCAACTAGTGTGCACGCCTAACGTAGCGCTAAACTACTCTAGTTACCGTTGCCCCGCCTAGCTAGTTCAAACTTATTAATCTTCAAATCTATTATTTCATAATAGCTACCCATATTTCCCACGTAATAAATTAATGAATATTTTCACATCTTATATCTCAAGTGAGAGTGTTTTCACATTCAAAGTTCAGGATCTACGTACTTGAGTTATTTCAGCTTTCACTATCCATCTTATCCACTAAGTTCGCACAATAGAACATATCTCAAGTTTACATATATTCATCACACTATCGTATGTATATATATATATATATATACTAATACGACCCCCAAAGGCTCAACTGCGGTGCATGCATACTCTGCTATCAAGTCCCGATAAATTTCATACTAAATAATAACAAACGATTCGATATCTCTCTTGAACCATAAATAAAAATCACACATATTTGAGGCGAACATAGCTCTAGGCCTTTGGGTTACGCACATATCTACGCACCCAAATGACCATTCACACCATCGTTCACACAGATAGTGGTCCTACCTAATATCTATGTTCTGAGGGACCAATATAAAATCCCCCAGTGGACTCACCAGGATGAGACTATCCCCTTTCAAAAACATCCTGCGATAGCACGCAGCGTAGGTATTTCATACACATAAGAAAATCATATAATTGGTATTCGCACAACCTATCAAAATGTAAATGTACACACAACCCGAGTATTATAATTGATATGTAGTATTATTTCTTACTAATACTCACGATACCCTTAACTTACGATTATTCTCTCTATCATAATTTTCAAAATATGAATCACATCCTAAGAATATTTTTTAGTATTTTATCCAAATTTCCTACTAAAATTTTCCTTAATAATCATCGTAGGTTATTCCATCTCTCTCGAATTAACTACGTCGAAAAGTTGGAACTCAAACACAATAAATTCCCAAATTTCTGAAATCTCATTCGAACGAACTGAGATATCCTTCGAATGAACTTAGATCTCATTTGAACAAACTTCAACTGAAAAGGTTTCTAAATCTCGTTGATAATCTCGTGGGAAATCTCATTTGAATGACTCTCCAGGTCGTTCGAACGAGATTTTCCCAGTTCGTCCCCTTCATCAAGTAACTTCATTTTTCACCACTTTTGATCACCAAAACCTTCACTAATCGTTCCCAAACACCCAACAAACAATCCTAATTATTATTCTAACATGAAAGGGTGATTTTTAACGATCTAAAATCATCAAATCATTCATTAACCTCAATAAATTCGAAATCTCCAAATTTATTTATTTAAACCCTAGCTCTTCAATTTATATTTCAAGAACACTATAGACTCAGATTTCTTAACCAAGATAAATCATAAATTCGTGGGTTTCACACTACATGCAAGGGTAACTAACCTATATAAAATTTTCTCAATCTAAGATCATGATAATAACTCCAAAATTCACCCAAATACAAAAATTGCACGAATAAATCAACCTAGAATAACATGAATATCATACATGCTATAAATCTGCAAGTTTAAAAACTTTCCACTTTTGGTAGGTATGATCGCTTGAAGAAGAAAGGTATGGATGCTCTTCTCTCCTCCCGATCTACACTTTGATAGTGTTTATGGAGCGAAAGGGTTGCTCTTGACCTTGGAACTCCTAGGGAACCTCTCCTTCTTCCTCCTGGACTCTTTATTTGGTTTAGCAACTGACAAACCTAATTGATTCTACATAGGGATATCTTAACTCTCCAATTTTCGTCGATTTAATTACCCCCAAATTATAAATGACTAAAATACCCTTCTGGGGTGTCGGTTTGGCCTAAAATTGCCCTAGGACCAAACTAAACCCCCGGGTAGACTTTTCTGCCTATCTTGACTCTTCTGGACACGTTGGTGCACTCTAAATGACCATACAAACTATTAAAAATAAAATTATCTTTTATTTCCCAAATTAAGTCGTAACACGATTGGCACACGTGTCCCGACTAAATTACTTTAACTGTCGTATTTTTCACCCGCGACAATTTTAATAAATTCATAATTATGTATTAATTTATTCACTAAGTAATATTGAATATAATTCACATCAATAAATATTAACCCTTTAGCTCGCTCGTTAATATTTATTTTATGATCGGATTAATTATCAATTAATTTCTCATATCAAATTCAATTAATCCCAAAATTTAAAAATCAGTAAATTTACAGGGTGTTACACCTTATAAATTGATTAAGTATATTAATTAATTGTGGGTCCTGGACTGACAGATCTCAGCGACCGACACAGCCATGTAGTAGTGTATCAGGAGGGTTCCTTGTTTGGATTTCGCTCGCAAGATGTCCCGCGCATGAAAGTAACAAATGTCGGGAGTTGAGGGATGTTGGATCCTGGGACATTTTGGTTGTCATTCCATGTACGATCAAACGGATAAATCTATCGAGATTCAGTGTATTCCTTGAAAGTGAGGAAACTTTTGTTGAGAATGATCGTAAACTGGAATTTAGGTAATTATCATAAACAACTATTTTTATTTTTCTATTGAGGTGACGTATAAAAATAACTAACTAAGATGTGCAGTAGTGTATCGAGAGGGTTCCTTGTCTGGATTTCACTTACGAGATGCCCTATGCATGAAATTGGCAAAAGTCGGGAGTTGAGGGAAGTTGGATACTAAGATGTTATTTTCTTTTTACGTTTTACATATGTGGAGATATACTTTTCTTTTTGGATATGCATGGTATGTATGGTTTAGGTTAGATGTATAGATGTCATCCATATTTTACATTTGTGCGTGTGTTCATGTAATGTGGACATTTGGACACCCCAGTGATGTGATGATAGGCATAGATGAGCCTTTTCTTTTATCTTTGGGATATGTGTATAGAGAAATTGGATGTAAAACTTGAGTTAATTAAGAGGATTAAAATGTAAGGTTGCGCTTAATGAATTTCGAGAACATAATTCCATTATTTGGGGAAAAAATGTAATATCCCATGTTTTCGGACTAAAATATTGTGACAAAAATAATTATAATAATTTCGGATTAATTTTGTGGAATAAATTAAATCAGAAGGATTTAACTCTAAATGGGAAAGATTTAAATTGAAAACAAATATTTTTCCCTTATTATATGATTACATGACTCAATTTGGCGTGATGAGTTCACCTCTGAAAATAAATCATACGTTAATAAACCTATGGGTGTGTGTCATTTAAACACAATAAAAATGTCGAAGTGGAATATAAATAATTGGGATGTGTTTTGAAAGTCTTTATGGGCTTGTTTAGGAGTTTTAGACTTTTAGAAATGGTCTCGGGATATCTGTATATGAGGTGGGAGATTATTGGGCTAGTTTAATAATGGGTTCGAGCCCATTTGAGGGTCCAAAAATGGGATATAAAGCTTAACTCGATATTTGGGACAAATATAAGCTTAAGAGTAGGGTTAATAACTCCCAACGCATAATCAAAACCTAAACCTAGTAGCCACATCTGAAGGGAGAAGAGAACAAAGGACAAAAAGGAGAGGAGGAAAAGGATTCAAGAAGAAGTCATCAAACCATTAAAATCAGGCAAGATTTCTCTTGCTTAATTTAAATGTCCAAATTACTTCTTCAGTCTTTGAAGCTTTCTTCCATGTAGATTCTGGATTTCATAGGAAATTATTGTTGGAAAGTTTTGTTGATTCGCATGTATGTGGAAAATACAAATCCAAAATATTTTAGTTGCATCCAGGAATTAGGATGAGATTAGGTGATTTTAAGTGATGAAATTCATCCAATAGAACCTTGATGAAATTGGAATGATTTATTCACATGTAGAGGATTTGTATTCAGGTTTAGGAATTTTTTGAAATTTGGATAATTGGGGACCTTGTATAATGGTAGAACATGGTGGGACAAAATAAATAAGATCTAATTTATGTATGTATGCTAAGGGGTTTAATTCTGGGATTTTTGGGACTGAAATCAATGTCAATTTATGAAAGTAATTAGACTAAGATGATAAACTAAGTCCTAAAGACCTGGTTTAATGTTTGTATAAATGTATAAGCCATTGGGATGGGAGAAGAATAATAAATAAGAATTTTCCTGTTAAGAAAACGTACAAGATCTGGGCTTTTGTCCATGAATGGTCCTATCAGTTGGGGTAACGCATATTCGGACCGTAGCACTCATCGGAACAGGTGGGCTAGACATTGAGGAGGCTGTTATTATAGGTACTTTGTAGAAGTGCCACTTACGAGAGGTAGGTGTAGATTCTGAGATCATTTGTTACCGCTGGGCATGGGCCGTGAACTGTGTAGGGACCCCCTCCCCCCCCCCCCCCCCCACACACACACTTGTGTGTGTTTTGTGTTGTCTTATTGGATAACAGATTCCATCAGACTTACGGATAGAGTATGAAAGAGACACTACTGGTAGATGACATTAACTGTCACATATATGCAAGGACATATATGTGAGTATAAAAATATAATGAGACTAATTCATATGTCTATGAACATAGACAAAAATTACAGACCCAATACTATGTAATGTGCATAATAGAGGTTATTATCATTGTACATGTAGTATGAGTGGGATAATTTAGGTAGGTTGTAATATGAAGATAGATGATTATGTTTCAGTATGTTAGTGATTACTTAATTCATCTTATATCATATTAGCATTATTAGTTTTTATTATTTGGGACTTGTTCGATTATACGAGATATACCACACTTAGATGACGGGTGAAATACTTGACACAAGCGAGTAATAAAGGTGGTTACTTACTTTGAATTAACTCTCTTTTTGCACTTTAAATTATGTAAGTTAATTCTCGTAACTTTAGGGTGCTGATACAAAATTATAAACATTCCCCCCCTCCCCAGGTTGACTTTCACAGGGATAGCGGGAGTGACGAAATATTAGACTTGGTGTCACGAGTTGCTTCTCGAAGATTCATCTACTAATTCTAGTTTAGGTTGCTACTTCTTCATGTCTTTACTTTTTTTGGATTATTATAAGGGCATAAGCCCGAAGTCCTTTAATGTTTTTAGCCGGGACATATTCATTCATGTTGGTTTTTGTTTTATTAGATGTGGATGTTAGTTTGATTATTATTCACTGTCCTTTAATTCAGTTTTAATTCAAATGCAGTTAATTGTATAAATGTTAATTCAAATGTGCTTTAATGTTTGTATAAATGTCTGAACCATTGGGATGGGAGATGAAGATGAAATAAGAATTTTCATGTTAAGAAAATTTAACAGATCTGGGCTTCTGACCAAATCTGAATTGATCTGGGATATTATTAGGACCCCATACGAGTGGGTGGGATAGTGTTTGGGTAAACGGAATTTTTGTTAAAAATATTTTTGTGGATCAAATATTAAATGGGGAACTATATTAGATGGTTACGTATTCTTATAAAGAGGAGGAAATTAATAAATAACTAGAAGGTTAATTATAAAGGCGTAATAATTTATGGGTGATCATTTGGGATATCTGGGTGATTATAGAGTAATTACCTATACATAGTATATGAGAATATTATGTACTTAGATTTATTGTGTGAACATACCTATCTTCGTGTACGGTCTATCTGTTGGGGTTACGCGCGTTCGGAACCGTATCACTCGTCGGTACAGGTGGCTAGATGTTGTGTAGGTCGCCATTATAGGTTCGACATAGCATCTCCACTTACGAGAGGTAGGTGTAGATGTTGGGATCCTTTGTCACCGGTGGGTATGTGCCGTGAACTGGTCTACTGCTTAGGGATTGTCCCCTTTGTGTGTGTTTTGTGTTATCTGATTTGATAAGAGATTCCTTCGGACATACGGATAGAGCACGAACGAGACACTAATGGTAGATGCCTTTAAGTGTCGCATATATGAAATGACATATATATGACTCTACAAATATAATGAGACCAATTCACGCGTCTAAGAACATAGACAATAAATTACAGACTCAGTACTATGTAATGTGAATAATAGATGTTTTTGTCACTTTTCAAGTAGTATAACCCGAATACCTTAGGGAAATGGTAATATGAAGATAAATGATTATGTTTTAGTATGTTGGTTATTACTTAATGCATCTTATATCATATTGGTACTGTTAGTATTTGGGACTTGTTCGGTTATACCTGATATATTACACTTAGTTGAGGGGTGATATACTTGACACAAGCGAGTGACGATGTAGGTTAGTTACTTTTAATTAAATGTATTTTTTCACTTGAAATTTGGTCAGTTAATTCTTGCATGTTTAGGGCACTGACACAAAATTATAAATATTCCCCCTAGGTTTTCTTAGACAGGGATAATGGGACTGAAGGAATATCAGACTTCTTTCTCGAAGACTCATTAATTGATTCTGGCTTAGGTTTATACTTCCACGTGTCTTTACTTATTTTTTTATTACTGTAATTGTATAAGCCCGAAGTCATTTGATTTTTTTGGTCGGGTCAATTTTTGTTCATGTTGGTTTTTATTTTAATTAATGTGGATGTTGGTTTCATTATTATTCACTATTTTTTAATTCATTTTTTATTGAAATGCGGTTCATTATATGAATGTTTATTACGATTAACGCTAAGAATCACATAAATTGTAGAATAAGCCGAAACTTCACTGCACTATATCTGGAAAACCTTTACTTGAGAAAATGGGGGTTGTTACACTTTCTCTTTTATGTTGATGGCCCCGAATGTGCCTGGACGATCGGTGCCACTGGCTACTATGGCTGAGTCTGTGGAAAATTATATGACATGGCGATAATTGGGACATTAACCTCCTGAGCAATTATAGTGGCCACCTCTGCGATTGTCACCATCCCTTATGGCAACTATGGCTCATGCTTAGCCTTTCCTTCATTGGCCCTCCTGGCGGCCCTATTAGTTCATCCTATCTTAAGTGGCCTACGAAATCGGATTTAAAATTGTACAAGCTCACAGTCAAATAAAAAATGAGAACATAAGAATGTAAGCACGTAAATGCGTAAGTATGAATCCAACAATCTTAATAATAAGGCTCTATATCAAAGAACACTACGTTGAAATCGTAGTAAGCTGAACAGATCGTAAAAGAAACTAGAACCTGATGCTCTGATACCATCTGTGATACCCTCGCCTATTAAAATAATGGATGTCCAACCTTCTACCAAAATAAAATGAGAGTCTCATCTCGCTCATTATTAGCATCACTATTGAGATACAATTAACTACTAACAACCAACTTGTCTAACAAGATGTGTCAAATTTTAATCTTTAATTACAATATAAAAGTAAACCATTCATCACAATCCCATTCACAATAAACAATATAAATAACAACACCAATAAAGAAATGATGCGAAAAATAAATAACACTAAATACCAACTAAACCATTGGTTACTAAGAATCCATTACAATAATATGAATTTAACTAAATAAAACTGAAAGTAAATACATCTGATAGAAGGGGCAACATGCCCAACCAATAACTGAAATGGAACCTACACTAAGATCACAATGATAGAATCGGGTACTCCAAGACCTGGAATCCCCCACATCCACGGCAGCTACGTAACCCTGGGAGGAAGAATCATGATGGACGTCCCTCTGGCTAGATACCTACAAGTTTTTGAAAATATTTAATGTGGGCCAGACCCAAAACTTTTGAAAATATTTAGCAAGTGCAAAAATGCAGTAATGAAGATGTAAATATATTATATTTAAATTGGTAGCGCACTCTCCTGAGACGACCCTCACCCCTAATCTAGAGTGTGCACCTAACGTACTGCTTATTACCCCTCTTAGTTACAATACCCCATCTAACTAGACTCATAACTAATCTTAATATAACACACTACTATGGCCATAGTATTATTCGTCATTTCCTAATTGGTTACCCCATGCTTAAGTAATTCTCAATTACATTATCACAAATTTACTTTCATAACTGTAGTCCAATTATTAATAAACATTCACACTTAAGGTCTTTTGTCCATGTGTAGCTATCTTTGACTTTATATGATCATATTCATAACACATCAATTATACACATATATATAACTCGTTATATACGTAGCTACAATCCCTCCTAGTATTTCCTCGCTCGATGTGAAATAACTAGCATGCTATCAAACTCCGGGAGTATCTATCTCAACCTGACAACCGGGTAGAAATCTCACCACTGAACCCAAAGTGAAAATGAAAACTGGAGGTGGTCATGTTCTTAGGTCCATGGGTCCTAACTATACCACATTATTCCACGGGACTCAAAAACTCAAATAGGGTGGGTGTACATGGAACAATGACCCAGGGGAACGGTACTACCTCTAATGGGATTTGCGACAGTGACCTCCCACGACGCACAACCTCCACCGTTAACATATCTTCTAGGATGGGTATGTTTCACATAAATATCATAGACACATATATTATTATTCATACATATACTATCCCTATCACATATATATACATATAACAATAATCCGGCTAATCTGTGCCTAACACCCGACACACTAGCCTAAACGTACTATGTCCACCACTCACTCCTTAATATTCAATTAGCCCTCGTTTAATTTATTTCACACATATATTATTAAATATGGAATTAATCTCTTTCTTACAAGCCCGTATTCTAAGTTACCCAAATTCCCAACCAATTTCATTAAAAAAAAATCGAGCATTATTCGTCCTAAACATCTATCATTCCTTATTTCGGGTTTTCTTCCAACCATCCCATGGTAAAATGCTCCCTAAATTTTTTCAAGAAATCCTATTTTCAACTACGGACATCCCAAAATATCCCGTACCCCAAATAAATTAATAAAAATATTAACCAATGGACCTAGGCTAACTTGGGTTGCCGAATTGGTTCGGCTAGGGGCAAACCTATTCGCCACTTTACGCAACCCAGGTTGAGACTGCTATTTTCTTCAAGGGTTTTACCCAGGTTTTCACCCCCAAATAAGTCCCAATCTTCATCCCAAGGCACTATATAATTACTTTATCAATTACCAATATAAAGACACATTTTTTTTTGTCTCAGCTCATCACAAATCAATTCTAATAATGGGATTTAATCATCACTTTTTCCAGCATTAAGTATCTCTTTATTCTAATGAGATTTCCTAAATTCATCATTCAAGATCACCCCTTTCTGATTCAATTTCAGTTTTTTCCATTCAAGAACCATATATGTATTTTTCATTCTTAGTTTCTCTCTAGGAAGAACCTACCTTTTATGTGGAATTTATTCAAACAAGATCATGAGGAATCATCATCAATTTCGGTTTTCTCAAAACCAATTTACAAATTAATTCTCACCCCAAAATTTAGTAGAAGTCTAAAAAATATTTATACGAACATAAAACTAAACAAAAACATTAATATCACTTGCCTTAGATTTGTACGAAATTATGATTTTCTTCTTGTCGGGTTGAATTTAGCCAAGAATCCCTAATGATTTGTCCTTAATAAAGCCTTCCCTTGAATTCCTAGTATTTTCCCTCCTCTTTTCTCACCACTTTATCTCTTAGATGTTTTAATATGTAAACTAGCTACCTCCTAACCCTTAACCTCTTTTTCAAATCCCTAATCCTGAAATTAGGTTAACCCCATAGTGTAAAATGACTAGTACACCCCTAAGTGGGTCACGACTAGTCTAAAAAGCCCCAGATAACCAATTTCTACACCTAAGTACTTATTTTCTACTATATCGGCCTATTCTGGATCAACCGTGCACTCAAAATCATCATCCAAGTCACCAAACAAAAGTATCCTATCTCAACCCCAAAATAACCAACTCATATGTCCCGGTTGAGATACCGTGAATTCTCGTCGCTTCTATCCACTTACGACGTTCAAATAATTGACCGAATTTTATTTTCTTAATCAAACTTAATAAGTTTATTTCCACATAAAGATTAATTCTATTCTCCTAATTAATATTTATTGAATATGCAATATTTCTTATTTTAATTAAATTACGAGAACACGTGTAATTTATATTGCTGAAATCAATTATATAAAAATTACAGGGTGTTACAAAAAAGAGATGAGAGAATTTTATTTGTTGTATTATCATTAGAAGGTAAACCAAACATTATTTCTTAGTAGTTGTTTTCATCTTTAGAATTTAAAAATTGTTCTAGCTTTTAGAAAGTACATTTGACCGTTTTAGCCCTGGTTTCATAAGATTTCGTTTTCACACAATCCTATATAAATACGACATGGGGGAGAGCCGTTAGGATATAAGAAGCAATCATATATGATAAAGACTTGGAAATGAAGAAGGTTGTTTTGATGACATTGTTGGTGGCTTTGGTGTTTATGGCCGCCATTGTCACCACCAGAGTCAATTCGATTGATAAGAATCGTAAAATGTTGGACCCCGACATTCTCATCAAGATTTTGTTAAGGATAATGATTTTATAATGCATTTAAAAAATATAACAACAACAATAATAATAATATCATATATATGTAAAACTCACAAGCATAAGAAATGCAGAATTTTTGATTGAGGAAAGTGCTCCACACTGTGTCCTTGAGACGATATTACCCCGCAACTGGTTCTCAACAGACTCTAGCAAACGTCTTCCAGGATTCAATAATCACACTTGCAATAGCCGCACTTCAAAATGCAAGTTACATTTCAACGAACATTACAGAACACTCAAGTTATATGAACTCTCAAACCTGATCAGTACACATATTTTGTATGTATAAAAAACGTTCTAAAATTATGACCCAAGCCACTGTTGGGATTGTTTAAAAATGGTTGGAAAAATCCCAATAGTCAACTGTTGGGATGAAACCTAATTTAACGTCTCATAAAAATTAAAATTAAATAAAAAATAATGGAAATAAAATTGGTCCAGAAATAATAAAAGAAACCCAGAAAAAATAAATAAAAAGTCCATAAACATTGACCCAAAAAGTTAATACTTTTGGTTAGGTCTAGCCGAGCCATGGCGAATCGGGTCGGGTCGATCGTACAGTGGCGCGCGTGTGGGATTGGAATTCAACCCAAGCCCAGGTAAGTCCTCCCTCCTTCAAACAGTTGGGATACCCTAAGGACACCAAGCCTTTAAGCGAAAATGAGTTATATTATACTACACCTATTTCTCTCATTCTTCCTATGTGGGAAAAGAGCTTTAACTTAACACTTCAACGAAGATCCATGTTCCAAGTGGGTACTTTGAGCTACAATTTGTCATTAATTAATTTATCATTTTATGCATGTGAGAGTACCACGTTATACTCCTCGCGGAGGAGAACATGTTACCACTTTGAACCGTCTCAAAAGATGTGTGAGTTAGATATTAAATAAACCCTAATGTTGACCAAAATCTCATTTTGTCAACTTAATTAAAACCCATAAGAATCCCATAAATTCTAACACATTGATAGTTATGCTGGTGTTTACAATGGTAGAGGTTGTGCTCCTTTGAGCCCCTGCTAATCCTGTAGTTCTTGCATCTAAGCTGGTGGTTTTGGTTTTTGTGTGTCTACGTGATTTGGATTGAGAAACAATATATACAAACACTCATATATGTATTTATTTATGTGTATGTATGTGTAAGTTTGTTAAGAAATAAGCTCATTCTAGTGTTCCATGGATATCAACATATATGTATTTATTTATGTGTATGTGTGTGTAAGTTTGTATGAAATAAGCTCAATCTAGTGTTTAACGGGCATCTACATCTATATATGTTATGTTATTGATTAATAAAAATTATGCATATGTTTATCCTATATAACTTTGTCTCATCTTATGTATTGTATTTGGGTCGAACCAGACCGTTGATCCCTCCACATGGGTGATGGATCCTAATCCTTTTCAGTAGATTAATAAAATGAATATTAATCTCTCTCTCTCTCTCTCTATATATATATATATATATATATATATATATATTTGGTGTACATATAAATTCAACATAATTTTAAGTTGGCCACCCAAAATGATTAACTCCTGTTGTGGAGATCACAATGGTGTCGTGAATTGATGGTTAGGCCACAAAATTATATAATCTCTAAGTGGATATATTGCCTAAACATCTATAAAAAATAAGATATAAGTCTCCTCCTTTCACTCCTTTAAAAAGCGAATATAGTCTAATGGTTTAGAGAATCTCTCAAGTGTGTGCCAAGAACAAAAGAGCTAAAGGTTTTTAGGTTTTTCATGCTAATGTTAATCCTCAAGATAATCTTGAATTTTTATTTATGGATTAATAGTATCTCTTGAAACCATTTCGACACAACTCAAGAGTTCAATGCGAAGAGGAAAAGGGTCTCGGATTCAAGCTCATACAGGGCGGTAACAACTAGTCGACGCTCGTTTCATAACTTCTGCATATTCGGTAATATCCAAATACTTATAATATGTACTACGTTCTCGCCGGTTTATTTCTTTATTACTATTTGAGCTACTTTACTTGTTCATTCACCATTTTATTGCATATTCATTATTTTATCATAAATCGTTTATGAACCAGAAAATTCTGCTTTTTTCGAAGTTCTTAGAAAATTTTGAGATGAATATATGTTAATCCTCATGACACCAGGATTAAAATGTTGCAGAGAAATTTAAAATTGCAGTTATAACGAATGAGATGTGAATTTTCAAAGTTTTAGTTCACAAAGGACACCCACGTGGAAATCATATTTTTTTGTGAATTTTGGGATATGTTTTAATGAGTTTGAAACATAATTAATCAAAATATTTTTTCATAATATTGTTCTATCTCGCGGAATATTTTCAATGATACATGGTAGGCATTGTTGTGATGAATCATGAGTGATATATAAGCTCTCAAACTTGGCTCCTCAAAATCGCAAAATACGAAAATTTTGGATTTATTGTTAAAGACAATCAACAACAATTTTTTCGGCTAACTTTGCACAGTATTTTGAAGGCTTTATCGTCAATAAGAGTTTAAGTTATTTGTATTTACTAGTTATATATCACAGGGGTTTTAAAACAATGTATGATAAATGATTTTTGGCCAAGTATTGATAATGATATGATCGCCCTAACAAGATCACTTAAAATCGCAAATTTGGGATTTTTCTCGGAAAAGACATTGAACAGTATTTTTTCCCACATTTTTTTGGCAACTAAATCTTTGGTATATTTTTATGAAAAAACACCAGATTAATATGTATTTTGATACTATTCATAACATCGGATAGTTTTTTGTAATTATCGATCTCCATTTATTGAGAATTTTTGCATTCTATGCGTATTTTTAATGCCTGAAAAATATGGTAAATTGTTCAATTTTATTTTTTCCACTTCTTGAGTTAAAATGAAATATGGATCTACCCAGAAACATAAAAAAATAATGTCATTAGAACAATAGAATTTACATGTGCTACTGAGTGACGGAGGCGCTGAACTGTCAGGGAGAGTTGGTGTGGAGGCACTACATTGCCATTAAAAGTCTTTCTCGCATAAATATTTTTAAAATATTATGTATTTTTTCATATGCCCCATATTATAATATTAGAAACCCAGTCGTCGCGATCTATCATGTATTGATATCTTTAAAAAAAAATTGTCAAATAAATAGTTTCCATTTATATATCTGATATTGATTTTTCATTTTTTTTACACAATATTAAAAAGAAACTATCATATAACAAAATGAAGTAATATGTAAGTATATTGTAAATAGTTTATATAGGATTTACCCTAAAATTATAAATTCTCATTTCAATCATATCAATACCCTCAACTCTCAATGACCATTTATCTATCATTCAGAATCGCTAATGTACACAAATCCCAAACATGATTACTATACATGAAAGGGGAGAATGTCATAAATATGTGTGACAAAAGTTCTTAATAATCGCATAATGGTATTGGGGACAAGTTTTCACCATCTACATTATTAATGCAGTTTTGTAGGGAAAAGAAAATAAGGAAAAAACGTGGTTGAATCGGAGACACATTTGTTGACAAAATCCCAACATTCCCTAGTTTTTCCCTCAATTTTATTCTACCACCTCACCTTCCAAGGTTTCACACACATTCTCACGGGTAATTATGTATGGAGTAAAAATAATATTAGAAAAACCAACAAATTGTACTTAAAAATTTGACCTTAAGAATAATTAAAGGGAGTTTTATCAATTGGTATTGTTTACGAAGTATTGTAGTCAAATAGGTTCTACAAATTTTATTTTGGTCGAACAAGTTATATTAAAAAAAAAATTGCTTCAATGGGTCTTTTTAGAAAATAGGTAATGAATATTTACTATGGGGCATATGAAATGTTTCGATAGGACTAATGAAGAAATGTTTTATGTAACCACAACCTTATTGTTAAAGATTTCATAATTAAAATGGTGTCTTAGTGTATTATGTAGACCCAATGTGTATCTCACACATGGTTTAATGTGCAAATAACACATAAGTTGTATTGGATTTATGAATATAAGTTGCTGGTCTATATGGGACTACCATAATGATGAACTATTCACTTTTACTAGAAAATAGAGTGCAAAATAATGCGCAACTTAGGTAGGTGTGTTTGATTAAACTTGTTTTCTACGGAAGTACTCAAAAAATATTATATATTCATCTTTAGTGATGTGATTGCATTAGTTTCAAGGATTTTTTTTTAATGATACAACTTGCTTTAGCCAAGTTTTTTCATTTTCAACGGAAAAGTTTTCCCATCTCCTATATAGGTTTCTGTTTATATTAATTATAATAACTTGATGCAAATTATTTTTTACCACTATAATATCAAACAATACAAAATGTGGATAATGGTGAAAGAGGCATTTGAAGGCAGATTTTATCAAGTATAAAGAACTTTCATAGAAAATATTTTTTTTCCATCTATGCAATCAAACTAATCCTTATGTTCCATTTTTTTTAATGAATTCTAACTCTTACCCATTCTCAAATTTTGATTTCATGAAAAATCATTAAAGAACATCTTATTAGAAGGCATTCATCTTTTTCCCCCTCACCATTGTTTCGATATCTCATAAGAATAAATTATTTTTAATATGTTTTGAACTCACCAAAATGATTACATCATGCATCAATTGGGCGAGTTCTTTTACTCAATTATACCAAATTTATGAAATACATGTGTCACATTATTAATAATAAATGATCACGTGTACTTTATTTATCATAATCCTAATATAACTTTAAATTTGCAAACATTTCAAGTGTTTTTGCCAAGGACGCCACCTAAATTACTATTCAATACCATAATATTGATAAAAGTGATTGCAAATCATGTTTAAATAGTAAGGCATGCAGTGGTTCGTTCTCATGTAAATAAAATAAAGTAAATATCAAGTGTGTGTGTATATATATATATTTTAGTATATGCCCGTGCCTGAAGGCACGGCGAAAATTTTCCAAGATACGTAATTGCATAACGGAAAAAAAACTCAAGATACTTAATTGTTTTTTCCAAAGTACGCAATTGAAAAACGACCAAAATTCCATTCCCCGACAAAACATAGTACAGTCTAAAGTATTGAATATGTAAACAATTTACGTTAATTTTTTACAACACAAATGTGAAACGACGAAAAGTTCGAAAGTACATAATCGTGAAACGACGAAAATTTTCAAAATACGTAATTGTAAAATGACAAATATCGTTCACCAACAAAACAAAGTGTAATTTTAAAAAAATTGGACATAATCTCCCTTATTTATAGGACTATCTACCCTCGTTAAGAAATAACAAATTGTCCAACACCATTCAAATAATCTAAATTCATCAAACAAACTCATATATAACATGAAATATATAATATTCATCAACTGAATTCACATTGCCTCTAATAAATGAAGTGTCCATTTAAAAAATATTGGACATAGTCTCCTTTGTTTATTAGACTATCCACCCTCTTAAGGGAAAACAACAAATCTAACAATACTAAATGATCTCAAATTGATCTAACAAATACTTAAACGAAACAAACTTCGTAACAAAAATAACATATATATCAACTTAGGTTCAAAGGCTTTAGACAGTTCTTTTTCTTCTTCATCATCCTCGCCGAATGAGTATGCCACATCCTTCAAAGCTTTAGAAATTCTTGAGATGACAACTAGTGGAGAATTTTGACCGAGAATAACTGTATATGCAAGCAATATAGAAAAATTATGTCAAAATTCTAAAAAAATGAGAGAAAAATAGAAAAACCAATATCATATCTAAAGAATAGAAAAGATCTTACATTTCATCCACACGAGTTTGTCTATCAAGACCCTGAAACATATGTCATTCCGGATCTTGGCCTTATGAGTCATCTGTCAACAAATATTGGCCCTCCATTTGAACAAAAGTCAAAAGTAAGTGTAGGTACAAAAACTCTCAACCGTCGGGGGGTGCCAATTCATCACGATACAAGTATAAAAATAAATACGAGAGAGACAAAGATTTACATGGTTCGTCCATGAATGGCCTATGTCCACGGGGCTGCTGGTGTATTTCATTAGAATGATTAGAGAGTTTTACATGCGAGTGTTTCTCTAACATGTAAGCCCCCTTTCACAATGTCGGGTGTCCCCTTTATATAGAGTTAGGGGTTACAAATATGAATGAGTAACAAATATGTATGAGTCCTATCTTCGTGGTATTTGATTCCAATCAGATACTTCTCCTCGGTCTTCTAGTTTATCCAGGACTCTAGTCGTCCCTATCTTATTGGAGCGTTTGTTGCTCGCCATCTTGATCGGGGTGCTCGCCACGTGTCATGCTATTATGTAAGCATATTTATTTCCCCCACAATAGCCCCATGGGTCGCAATTCAGCTGAGTTGATTCTGAGATGAGCTGGGAGCTGGTCCATAATCTCTTTAAACGTATGAGTTGTCGATATGAACTAGACTGGCGTTCTTTGAGCTGTCGTTAAACTTTTAAGCCTTCTTAGGTTTTTATATGAATGCTTGGCTCGAGTTGAGAGACGTTCAATTGATATGGGAATCGGACTCGAGAGTGTCGAGCTGCCTTCGTACCCTCTTGGGATCAGATCGAACGTAGTTCATTGTCTATTTTATTGCATGGCCCAATTCGTGAGGCTGACCATAGGCCTGTTTAGAAATCGTTTGCTGAGGCTCTCTTGAGCGTTTATCAAGTTTAGGGTATCTCCCTGTATTTTGATCCTTTATGGTCCATTTACTGAGGTCATCCACAAGTCTATGCGTCGAGCCTTGCTCGATCATGTACCTAGTAGGGGTAAGACCCTGCATTAGGTTTTTTATATGGTCCAATTGGAGAGGCTGGCCAAAAGCATATGCATCAAGCCTTGCTCAAGCATGTACCTAGTAGGGGGAAGACCCTGCCTTAGGTTTTTCGTATGGTTCGATTGGAGAGGCCGACCAGAAGCCTATGCGTCGAGCCTTGCTCGAGCATGTACCTAGTAGGGGCAAGACCCTGCATTAGGTTTTTTATATGGTCCAATTGGAGAGGCCGACCAGAAGCCTATGCGTCGAGCCTTTCTCGAGCATGTACCTAGTAGGGGTAAGACCCTGCATTAGGTTTTTCATATGGTCCAATTGGAGAGGCCGACCAGAATCCTATGCATCGGGCCTTGCTCGAGCATGTACCTAGTAAGGGTAAGGCCCTGCATTAGGTTTTCTAACATGTGATATGTAATCGGTATCCTTATTGTACTTAGGCTTTTCCCGTAATTTAATGTAATACCAATTACGTTTGTAATTTTCCATTTTCTAATGCCTTGCATGTAAATATTCGCCTGTTTTACTATTTAGGTTGTGCCGTCACACTTCTTTATGCC
Organism: Sambucus nigra; assembly: GCA_949130495.1. Taxonomy (NCBI): domain Eukaryota; kingdom Viridiplantae; phylum Streptophyta; class Magnoliopsida; order Dipsacales; family Adoxaceae; genus Sambucus; species Sambucus nigra. Next base: position 62,426,037 of record OX422224.1, on the reverse strand, counting down.
TAAAAAGCGATGGAAAAAATGCTCCTGGTTTAAGGGCCATCCACACGTTCAGGATTTTAATCGACCAACATAGTTGGCGACCAACCTGAGTTGACTTTTTTGCCTAGGGATCCCCCGTAGGGCTTTTATTGTTGCCTGGGCAACTCGTGAGGCCATCTGTGTTTGGAGATAACAAAGGCCTGTAGACGTACTAAATTTAGTGGGAACAAGCAGGAAGGCCATTGTAACTAAATCAAGCCTGGTCTTGATCTTCATTTGAAAGACTAATTTCGGTGTTAACCATATTGGCATCTGTCCTGAGTTGACCTCTTCTATTTTTCTTTAAATGTTGTGAATCTATTCACGTGTCATCGTTGCCATGGAGCCCCCAATCGGGCTGTGAAGCAAAGACTGTCCGACCGTCCATCGAGTCATTTGATCTGTATAACTGAGATGATAAGTGTGCCCGATTATTCCTCGAGCTTTGTTGTGTTGAAGAGTGTCACGTTAATCGTTCGTCGAGCTGGATATAATTAAGGATTATCTTGCTCATATAGTTATATGTAATGTATCGTTCCTCGAGGCTCACTTGTCCGTCGACCATGTATGGTGGTTTCGGGAGGCTGTGGAAGACTCCATATAGCTCATGCACCTAAAGAAATTGATATGATTTCAAAGCGTTCTTGTGAAGAAATGCGTTGATCTGATATGGCATTTAAGAAACGTTGTTCCTCTGGAGTGGATATCTTAGTGTTGATGATATGTTAATTCGTTGCTTGGTGATCGTCGATCACCGTGGGTTGTCTGACGATATTACTCGATACATTCAGGGTGGTCCAGTGTTGTTATCAACATGTCTTGCTCGTTGACTGTGATTTTTGCTGGATATGTGACTTATTACAGGTTGGATTCGTCCTTGTTGATAAATATAGTTGATCATTGCCATTCATGCTTCTTTATGTGTTATTGGATCTTTATTGTACACATCGCCCAACTTTTCATTTGATGAGGTTGAATTAAATAAGAACTGTATTTCCCAACCATTTATTGGAGCTTGAGACGTGATCACACAATGTCAACTATCCATCGAATCTGAGGGTCCGTTGATAAAATTGCTAAGGACCTAGTAGATGTCGCGAACGATCCATGCTCGAGCATCTGTTGGAGCATTGATATGATAAATGATGCCTGAATGCCTGTAGAAGCAAAAACTATAGAGGATCTCGTTGATATTGCGGGTGATCCATGCTCGAGCATCCGTCGAGGCAAAAAGGACTAAGCAAGTATTACGAATGATTCTATAAGCATTACTGAAAACTAACTTTCTAATAAATGCAATGTTGATCATTAATCGACTGTGCCAACCATCTGTTGCGACTGAATATAAGAATTATCCTGACCAACCATTTGTTAGGGATAAAATGTGACATGTGTGGAAAATACCTTCGGGACTAAATATATAGAAATATTTTTTCGATCATTTATCGATATGAGCCTTGAATATGCCTGATCATCCTGTAGGTCAAGAATCAAAGAGCCAGATAATCCATTCTGTAATTGAAGAAATATCAACGTCCGAGCATCTGTCGGTTATCACAAATAATATTGCCCAAGAATTTGTTGGGTCCAAGGTGATGTAAAGTGCTCGACCATCCGTCGGATCATTAACAAAATAAGTGGTGCCTGGCTGGTCTGTCGGGGTGAAGTTGTACAGGTTCGAGTAGATATATAGAGCGATCTGTGCTCGAGCATCTATCAGTGTATTAATAATATTTCCAAGAGCTTAAGATTGTGGGCGAGCACTCGTCATGACTGAATCTTGTACCTGTGGAAGTTAATAAGTTTCTCGGCCATTTTTTGAGGCTAAAAATTGAATTTATCATGCAATTTGTTTAGTCAATCAAGGAATATATGATGTGCATCTGCTCGAACATGTGTCGAGTAAAGGATTCATAGCATTGAATGAATGACACGAATGATCCAATAATTTCTATGATAAAATCTCATGAGGAAGGCCGTGCCCGAGCATCCGTTGGGGCTACGCTAAGTATTAGTAAAGATATTACACTGGCCATCCATTGGTATAACCAAATAATAGGTAGACGACAATATTGAAAATTAAATGACCGAATAAATGACATGAGTGCTCTATAAGTGCGCTCCCAATATTTATGTGGACAAAATAATTACAATAAAGTCGAATGAAAGATGCAAAATTTATCAAATATACCCATATGTATGACATAGGAGTAAATTTGGAATTTCTGCAAATAGCTTTAAGAAAATACTTAATATTAAGTTGGTTTCAATAAATTGTTTTCATAGAAAATTTGTGTAGTGACGATTGTGAAGTATGCAGTACAGATAACCCCCTGCTGACAAATTTATGATGGCACAAATGGTGAGCATAATTTGTGAGAAAATAAGATATTATGAGACAGAAACAAATAATGCACAAATAAATGTGCATCTCCATCAATTGGGGTTGTGCTAAGTATAAAAGTTATCCTAACCAACTATCCATTGGGAATAAAATAAGACTTGTCCGATAGATATCTTCGGGACTAAATATATAGAAATATTTTGTCGATTATCTGCTGACATGAACCTTGAGTATGCCTGATCGTCCTTCAGGTTAAGAATCATAGAATCCGAGCTTCAGTCGGAGTACTAATAATTTTTCTATAATGTGCTCGACTATCCGTCGGAACATTAATAAAATGAATGGTGCCTGGATATTCCTCCGGGGGGGGCAAAGTTATAGAATACCGAGTAGACATAGCGAGAAATTCATGCTCGAGCATCTGTCGAAACATCGATGAGATTTTCAAGGACTTAAGATTATTGCCGAGCATCCGTCAGGATTGAATCTTGTACCTGTGGAAGTTAGTAAATTCCCCGATCATCTGTTGAGGCTAAATCAAAATAAAAGTTATCATGAAAATGATATGTTCAAGAAAATATATAAGATATGTATCCGCTCGTCCATTTGTCGAGGAAAAAATTCATAGTAGCTTATGAATGTAATAAATTATCCAATGATTTTAAAAATCCCACTGAGATAACTGTGCCCGAGAACTCGTCGGGGTTCAGTTGAATTTAAATAGTTGCAGCCGGAGGACAATACTGTAAATTAAAATGATCGAATAAATATCGTGAGTCCTCTATGAGTGCGCCCCACTATTTACGTGATCAAAATAATTTGTAATAAGGTCGCATAAAATGTGCCAACTAAAATCGTTGTAACAATTATAATTTTAAATCATTGTTGGACCTAATATGTGATAATAAAAATCGCGAACATATTTAATGGAAAAATGAATATCATGACGTGTTAAATGAGTATCATGGTATAATGGGACCCCTCTCTCAACGGGAGTCGAATGATGCAAAATTTTCCAGATCTTAGACATAGAGTCTAATCCCCGATTTTATGCAAGATTACTCGAAGTCCGATGCAAATACTCAAATACAAGTTGGTTTTGAAAATACATTTTCACATAAAGATGTGAAATATAAAGTATGGGGGGTGTCAATTGCAATCACCTCTACTGTGACAAATTTGCAATAATAAAAATTGTGAGCCCAATTAATAATCAAGTAAAAATTATGAGAGAGATAGATGAATGATGCACAACAAATGTGCGTGTCCCATAAGGGCCTCGATTTGCTACTCCACACTTTGTTGATATTGAAAAGGGACTGGAAGCTGGTCGGCCCTGCTTATGGTGCCCATTTATGATATTTCAGCTCACGCTTCATGGCTGCCGACCAGCCAGATGAACTGAAGGCCGTTCTCGCTTATGCGACCGACAAGTGATTTGGTCTAGTGGCGATCTCCTCTGAGCTGTTCGCTGCTCATTCCTGCCGCCGATCAGGAGATTTTATTCTCTTCCTTGCTGGTTTCTTCTCGCCGACCAACTGATGCCCTGCTCGTTCCAACCGCCGACCAGCTGATGTGCTCATCACCAGCTAACGTCGTGCTCGATAGAATTGGGAAATAGACCTAAGGGATTCTCGACAATCATATCTGATGTCTTTTTCTTCGCATAGATAGTTGGTACTGTAGACCAAAGGCAACAGTAATCAGCAAGCATTTATCTTCGAAAAAGTCAAGATTTTAAAAAACCAAAGTGTTGTTCTGTTGTTATCCTTAAAAATATTTGTCGCCGACCAGACGATGGTGTTCCGGCGAAGAACTGGTCAGCCTCCACCTATATTGGTCTCCAATAGGTCGCGAAACTGCTCGGACTCCACCTATGTTGGTCGCTAATAGGTCGCGAACTATTTGGGCTTTATACCCGTGATTCTGACTGATTCGAGATGGTTTCACAGCTACCGATAAAAGGTAACAATCTGGCGACCTTGATGTCCAGTCAACTTTTTTGGGATGATCTTTATGAATGTTGTTTCACCGAGGTTGTTGGCTGAGAATCTATTCACTGGGAGATTACCGATCAGGAAGGTATTCCGGTGACCTTATCCTGTGGTTTATACTCTTACTGACATTATGAGAATTGCTCTGTAGTGGTCGCCAGCCTTCATACCTTTTCGCGGGCCACTAATCAGAAAATTCAGTGCCCAAGGCAGATAATTGGATGAGATAACCACATGTTTTCCGTGATTACACCCTATAGGCACAAATCGAGTGGATGGAGATTCAAATCCATGACTTCTGGTGTGTCCCAAACTGTATATCATTGTGAAAACTCTTTGTGTAAACATATTTGTTGAGATAATTTCCTTTCATATGTTTCAAGATCTCTCATGAGATAGAAACTTTTAGACGGTTACCCAACCCAAAAATTTTGGATATGGGAATCAAGATATGATGTAGCCCAATAAATAAACGTGTTTGACCAGGACTCTCTCAATAGAGTCCAGATACTTGGAGTCTTCATAGAAACCTTTGATAACGAATTCCCTCTGAAACAAACAATGAAAATTGTCTTGAATCAAAGTTGTTGTGCAGATTTGCAAATAACAATTAAATATAGGATTTGTAATTATAACTGTATGCAAAATCATGTATCAATGAAACGATATTTGTTCAAAACAAATAATTATATATGAAACACATAACTGCTCGTGCACATATCAAAAAGGAAAACTTATCTAGATCTCTTCTATCAAGAAGGGGAAGTCCTTTCCCACAGACGACGCCAATTGTAGGTGCAAAAAATCTCACCCGTCGAGGGGTGCCAATTCATCACGATACAAGTACAAAAATAAATACGAGAGAGACAAAGATTTGCGTGGTTCGACCATGAATGGCCTACGTCCACGGGGCTGTCGGTGTATTTTACTAGAATGATCAGAGAGTTTTACATGAGAGTGTTTCTCTAAATTCTAAGCCCCCTTTCACAATGTCGGGTGTCCCCTTTATATATAGTTAGGGGTTACATTAGGGTTACAAATATGGATGAGTAAAAAATATAGATGAGTCCTATCTTCATGGTATTTGATTCCAATCAGATACTGCTCCCCGGTCTTATAGTTTATCCAGAACCGTAGTCGTCCCTATCTTGTTAGAGCGTCTGTTGCTCTCCATCTTGATCGGGGTGCTCTCCACGTGTCATGCTATTATTTAAGCATATTTATTTCCCCCACAGTAAGCATTTAAAAAAATTAGATGCTTATGAAAAAAGAATCAAACTGAAAGGATCCCTTGATTCTACACTTTATGAATTTGACCAAGTGATGTGTGTTATATGCATCATGAAAGCTAAAGACATGTGATTGATATGTGTTGTGTATTATATATAGAAAAATGGGAAAATTAAAAGCATATGATTAACATATGATTTTGTTAAAAATTAAAATGGACTTTTACCAAACGATAGATAAATGTGATTATTTCTTTTGGTAAAAGTCCTACCCGGTGTGGATGAAAGAAAAAATAATAAAATGTGGAAGAATGGAGTTTACCATGCGTGGAAGCATTATTACTGGCATATCTTCTTAGCAATAAAATCCAAACTAAAATTTGAACTTCCCACAATGATCACGAGTAAATATAAACAATGAATTGTGGCTTAGAGAACCAAGAACATACCTCACCCTTTCATCGCCTCCTCTCATAGCCTCACCCCCTCACCCCTCTCCCCTCATGCATTGTTGTTGGCAGCCTGGTACTACTAACATTAGCATAATAGCTACTACTTTGACCCGCTACAGTATAATTCAAGTCGACCAGCCAATAAACTGACTCAGCATGGTTTTAAAATTGTGTAGAAATCAACGTACCTAAGAGTTAATCGACTCAACACTATTGAAGTTAGATGGTACTTCGACGCACCTAAGAGTTATTCGACAATGGCATTATCGTCATCGACGTATTTATGATGGTCATCCTTAGTTTTTGAAACACTTTGTAGATCTTCGTAATTATCATGACCAAGCCCGCATGTAATTGGCATCCTCTAATAATAACTCCCCACTTCAAAATCAGATTGATCTCAGAGGGACCCCTCGAACTCATTCTCCCAATTGAACTCTATAATGTCCACAAAAGAACATCAATTTCTTCCTCATTCTCGGAGTAAAACCCGCTACCACAGTCCCCTCACCAAAAATGAAAAAGGTTTGGGTAGACACTTCGGTTACAGGGGTTGAACGAATCCATCCAAATTATCCAAACACATTATCTCTTTTCACCTCACCATACTCCCCTTCAAGATCGGTTATCATAAAATCAAACCCAGTAATTCATCGCCTACATTATCCATAGTATGTTGTCATTATCAAGCCATGACTATACACTGCACCTCCTCATACGAAGAGGAAGCCCCATTGGTCCACTTTTCAATGTCATCATTGATTAATTCAAAGTTTCACTGGAAGCCCCATTGACTCTAGCTCACAAACAATAATCCTAATCCTAACAAAAATTAAAATTAATACAGATGTGTAAGGAAACTACTAAAGATAAAATCCATCCCTAATAAACTCCTAAAATCTCTCCTAAATCGCAGAAACTAAATAAAAATCATCATGCACAATATTTCGTCCATGTTGCGATTCCCAAAAACCCCAAAAGGGGCCCACCACCTGCCACTGTACCCACCTAATTCTGCAGCTCCCACTATCCAAACACCTATCGATGAACCTGAGAGTTATTCTTCATTATTTTAATCACTTTGTGGATCTTCATAATTATCATGACCACGATCATCATATTTAGCAGCATCGGGTTCCTCACTTTGCTACTCGGTACTATGAACCGATTAGTACATTCAGACGAAACAACCAAGCATCTTTCGCAAGGAGTCTACTATATCCCTTGTTTATATAGCTGTTGGGAAGTCTGCTTATGACGATGAGAAGCTATCTGATGAATTTGCTGCTAGTGTTTCGAGCGGAGTACCTCCATCTTTCGTTGAACTATCCCTTTTCTCCTTTGGCCTCAATGCCATCAAGTTTCAGCAACTGCCTCTCAAGAATATTCATCAGAAAAATGATATTCTTTTCTACGACCTTGGTTATTCCATACACAACTTCATTCATGGAAGCCACCTATTTTGCAAATTTATCATCATCTGCTCTGACTTCAGCAATAGCCTCTTGATAACCCACTGCTTTCCTTAACCTCTTCAAGTTAGATGCTTTCACATCATCATGCACTATTAATCTCAAGAACTCCTTGTGGATGTATTTCAATGTGACCCTTCTACCAAATTCAATGGTAATCTTATATATATCAAAATGTGACCTCATATGTTCCATCGATAGTCATTTCGAGGTTGAAAGCCTAAACAAAATGAAAACCTGTTAGTGTTAGTGAAACGTATACCATGATTTATTTTCAAAACCAAATTGATTCACCGTATATTACCCAAGTCATCCATATACATCATAATCCAATCCAATAAATATAATACCATCACAGTTGGCTGCTTAGTTGATCTGCTACTACATCAACAACCCCCCGTATGTATTTTATTGAAAAGTGGGGATGCAATTTGGCTTTATGCAGCTTATGCATTACTCGAATTCTACAACTACACATCATCCTATAACTACACATCACCAAACCAATCAACTAAAAAGACAGTGAAATTAGTATAGAGATCTAAACTAAGATGGTACATCATTTGGAAAGTATAATTCGGAAAAAAAAAATTAATGTAAGGACATAATATTAATGCACTAAAAATACCTTCAGATCCGTGACAATCTGTGCCCCACGTAATTTATAGGTATAAATATCATGGAATTTCCATTCATTCAAAACATAATATAAAATCAGTCACAAATCAAAAGGTATACAGATTAAAAAAGCATATATAAATTAAGTGAAAAGTACACTAACAAAACACAGATCTGAAACACTTTGTACTTGCCTTGATTTTTAAAAGTCTTAGTTCAATCATACTGATATTTCTAAAGTGATAAAAGAATCTGAGGAAATTCCCATTAAAGCCTCTCCCATTCAAGTATTTAAAAAAAAACGTCAAAGGTTGAAAGCTAAGCTTAAGAGGCGTAACAAATCCATTTTCAAAGACAATTTTTAGAATATGAGTTAATTGCCAAGGAATTTAGTTGTGACCAAAATCTTGTACTGATATTAGAAATGCGATGCAGCATATAAAGTCAAAACTAAATCTAGTTTTAAAGACATATGATACATTCTAATGTGCACCACATTAAATGAAGACAGATATGTAACTGCATTTAGGTGATGTTATCATTGTATAACCAAGATCAAACAAATGAGCATATAATACACTTGCTTACTGCATAAATTATTCCTTCTAATAGTGAACTGCTACTACCATTTACTTCTCAATTAATCCACATAAATTAGAGGTTTTAAATTCAATATGATTGTGGCAGTCCAAAACCTAATGCCTTGAAGTGTTGATTTGACCAAGTCAAATCTTATCATAAACACACCGGTTATGTATCTGGATGCAACCATGTATAAAGAAACCAACAATTGAAATCAACAAATGATAATGATCCATGACCAAAAGAACATATTGGTAAACTAAAAGAACATAATTATCAGGTGATATGTCATTACCGATGCAAACAAAGAAGGAAAAAATGTATCAGGTTTAAATATATTAGGCTTGAAAAAAAGTACCACGTGTTATGCCATCACTCCAATCTGTATCAGCAACAAAGCAACAGATGCATTCATACCATATCAGAACATAAATTGCATACCTATTGATAAACTGAGCAGCTTCATATGTTCAACTATACTACTCATGGGAAAAGGGGTATTGTTACTCCAACAATAAGAGTTATACGAAAAATAGACATTGGGTACAAATATGTGTTAATGCCTAGTAAATTAATAAGAATTATGTGCTAATACCTAAAAATATGTACAAATATGAATGTTAAAAAATAATCAATTTCAACAGCGACATATGCTCGGGTATGGTTGTTAGTTATCCAATTTGTCAAATTACCCCTAGTATATTTATCAATGTTTTAAGGTTCATAGAATCTGTAGCATTCACTATACTCTACAGCTCCCTCCCATTCATAATATAGTATTTGAATCTGCAGCATTTGATATACTATGCAGTTTATGTACTCTTCAATAAGATAAAAACACAATAACAGATTATCCATGTAGTTAAGAAAAACAACTTATAGCGAAAATTTCTATATGGTATTTGGCATGCCACTTATATACACGTAGCTTAATAACATGTGCATCCCAATATGATGTTTATAACATTAAGGCATGCCACTTGCATCGTACCTGATATATGACACTTACACACACGGGATCAAATGTGTATTGTTCTAAAAGTTCATGTAATACCCCATATTTTCTGTAACATTTACTTTTGGGATTAATTGAATTAAATGAGAATTAATTGGGAATTAATCAGGATAAAATACTAGCGAGTTGTGAGTTGGTATTTGACTATATTGAGTATATATGATGTTATATGAATATTGAATTATGAAATTTGTCGTGAGATTGATATACGGCAATTTGGACATTTTATTGGGACACGTGTGACAGTCGCGCAAGGATATAATTATTTTGATTATATAAGTGAATTTAAATTCTATTAACCATATGGTCGTTTTTATTGCGTCAACGCGTCCGGAAGGGTCGAGATAGTCAGAAAACACTAGCCGGGGGTTTAGTTTGGGTCCCGGGGCATTTTTAGGCCATACCGGCAACATGAAGGGTATTTTGGTAATTTGATATTTTTGGAAATTAAAAGTGACGAAAATTAGTAAATTATATCTGATGAGGATTTGAACCACTAATCCACTAACCAACCCATGTTAACCCAGTAGGCTACGTAGGTTATTAGAATTAGGTTTCTAATTTTCTTTCCCCAAAAATCAAACCCTAACCACCATAGCCATTGGAGAGGAAAGCTTGGAGAAAGAGAGATAGAAGGGAATTCTGCAGAAAGAGAGAGGGAACTTCTTCAAATCGTTATCAAAATCAGAGAGTGAATCAAGGCAAGTGGTTTAATTTCAATTAATTCAATGCTATGCTTTCCATGTTTAGGAATTTTTGAAATTGACCTTGGAAGATGATATAGACCCATGAATTGGAAGTTAAAAGCTGTAAATTATGTTAGGGATTGCATGTAGTAATATTCTGGATGAATTAGGTGTTCAAAACAGAACCATTGATGATCTAAAAATGGATTTTAGAAGAAGTTTATTGATGTTCTTGAATGAAGAAGAAATCTGGAATTTTGATGAAGTTTTGATCTAATCAAAGCCTGTGAATGATGAATTATGGGTTTTAGAATGTTTATACTGTTGTAGGAAGATAGTATGATGATATTGTAACCTTGTCTTAGAGTTTCATGCTTGTAAATGGTGTTTTGGGACGAATTGGTAACTGCAAAACGAAGCAGTCCGTAGCCATACCTGATACGTTCGATCGATCGATGTTCATCAGTCGATCGATCGACCACCATCGATCGATCGAAGGAAAAGGTCGATCGATCGACCTTCCCAGAATGAGTAAAGTTTTCCCTAATTTAATTTTAATGGTGGTAACTCTTGGATAATAATATTTGAGACCTTGTGAATACCCTTAAACTTAAAGGAGACCAGTAGGCATGATTATGATATTGGACCTTAATAGGAATTCAATTTGAGGAATTATTCTAAATTATTGAAATTCGATAAGTGAGATAATATTTGGGTTAATAGTGTAAATTTGCATAATTTGATGAGATGAGGTTTGGGGCAGAAGTAAAGACCTTAGGAATAAAGATGTTATAGGTGGGAATAATAGGAGCTTAATAGTCTATTTAAGATAGGTTTTAAGTTTAAGAAACTACGAAGTGAGACCTGTCGACAGTTTAACTTTTATATTATCGGGAGACTTGAAAAATATGAATTTGGAATAATGGTATAAAGATGTAGAGTATACCTTTATTAATATTGTGTTATCTAAGATGTGTGAATGCTTAGCATACAATTTTATGTGTATGACATACCTACCATACTTGCTATCACGGGAGGTTTACGTTCGCTTAGGGCCTTCTTATCCATGTGTTGCCCGGATTTAGATAGGTTACCTCGATGAACATAGGTCAGAGAAGGACTTATTGGGTTGTTAATAAGTCTGCTGATCGTGGGAGCGTAGGTATGTACGTGACCCATGTGATGTGACTGTGTTCGCCTCCATTATTTGTGATGTTGTTATCTGTGAACTATTCCTGAGAGATTCGTAATATGTGATCCTTATGTACGTGATGTACCGGGATGGATAGCAGAGTATGTGTGCACCGCAGCTTAGTTCTCGGGTTGCTTGTATTGTATATTTATGATGTGAATAATATACACTTAATTAATGGGAACTTTCATGTTAATATTGTGAATAAAATTATGGTATTGTTTTGAGAAAACATAACGGGTTAACTAATAGTGAAATGTATTGCATATTGAGAATCTGAGTTTAAGTAAAACCCTCTATTTATTTGATAACGCTAGAATATTAATGGGAACCGAGTAATAAGGGTAGAATCTATGGCAGTCTAGCTAGATATGATGTCACTTAGCTAGTGGTTTATGTCATTTTAGATGGGTACTTACGTTAGGAGTGCACAGTTAGACGAGAGGTGAGAATTTCATGTGAGTGCACGTCCTAACATGTACTTTGCATTTAATGTTTTAAATGTTGTTAAAGCACTTGCAGGTTTTTAAAATATCTCTACATTCGGGCTCTGACCCGTTTGCTTTCAAATCTATTTTCTTGTAAAACCATTTTAGGTGCCCAGCCACAAGGACACCACGCATAGGATTCTCATTCCGATAACGAGCTGTAGCTGTTTGTGGAAGTTACTGGGATTTGCTTTTAGACGCTTCTATCATTTGGATTCCATGTTCAGTATTCCTCAGTTGTAGGGCATGTTTCCCAAATTCTATTAGAGACATTTCCATTTCAGTTTTTTTTTTCCAGACTTTGGCATGTATTAATTCTGTATTCAGTATTTCGTTACTTGTTTCAGTTGTGGGTTTTGTTGTGAGGAGTCTTTCCTCCGGATTTATCTTATCATGTGATGGTTATTCTATTATTTCGTTATGGTGAATGGTGATATTATTCTTGATTTAAATCTTTTACTGCATGTTAATCAGGCTTTAATTAAAATTTGACAAATTACTTTTTAAATACTAGGTGGTTAGTGAAAATAAAATGTTTTCGACAGTGATGCTATTAACTGAGCCAACTTGGCATTTTGATTTAATTTAATAAAGGAGTAGCTACCCGGTATGTAATTAGTCGGGGTGTCACAGTTCACAATTGATTATCCTGCTAAAAAATGTAAATAAAGAAACCATCAGCTTACCTCAGTTTTATTAAACTGTCAGGGTGCTTCCTTGCAACTAACAAAACCATACAAAGAAACTAAATAAAGATGAAACCATGCATTTAACCTTGCATATGAAGTTTTATCAATAGAAATATGAAGTTCTTTAACATTTTGAATGAAATTCCCTTTCATACAAATCAATTCAGATCTTCATTCTTCTACTTTTGTATATGATGATGCTGTCAACGTCATTTAATTATGCTTTGGCTTTATTTGGTAATTTATTTGGCCTCAAGGTGTCAACTTCCTCAATCCATCAATTACTTGTGTTATGGTGGATTACAAAACCGAATAAGGACGACATCAAATATCCTTTTCTCATGCTCTAAGAAGTATTTAATGGTAAATATGGATTAAAAGAAATCAATGTAGTTATAAAAAAGTTAAAATGGATAGTTTGAGGATCATTAATAATGGTTTCAACTTCATTAATGTTTTCTCATCAAAATATGAACCCCATTATAATCCATTTGTATGAGTTCAAACCTTATCAGAGCATTTGTATTAGTTCAAACGTTAATTCACAATAAAAAAAACTTCCACTCTTTAGAGTGGCGGGTTCTGTTCTTTGTTTCCCATGCACAAAGAAAGAAGTATAAACTGAACGTGTTACAACAGAAAACAAATAGAATAGAAAATCTTTTGTATAAGTTCAAACGTTAGCAGAGTATATATAAAATTGATAACAAAATTATCACTTTTGTATGAGTTCAAACATTAGCAGAGCATTTGTATCAGTTCAAACGTTAATTCATAATAAAATTCTTCCACTCTACATAGTAGTAGGTAGAATTATATATATGCCACTCTTTATACTGTTCGGTTAGAAAAACAAATATGGTACACTTTAGGAATCAAATATTGGAAAATAACATAGTTATTCTCAGCTAAATAGCAAAGTACCTATAAAGGCCTATTTACCAAAGATGGAAAGCACTTTGCGAAGATGTTCCCATTATCTCATTCACCACTCTCTGTTATTACCTACATTTCCAAGGAGAAAAATAGATTGTTAAGAAAGACTACATACATACAACTTCAGAAACCATGAGGAAAAAATGAAACAATATAAGAAAAAAGGTCCCAATCGAGTATCTACAACTCACTAATCCAAATACCAAATACCCAATACGAATGCTGGAAACTCAACGCCGAAGAGCAATCAAGACATATGTAATGTACCCAATCTGAATAAAATAAAATAAAATAAATAGTTAAAACTCTAAGAATCGTATCAAATTCAACTAACTTACAATTGCATAATGTTGAAAAAAGTTGTCAAAATGTAAATACATTTAATTACCACGATGCTTTATATTGAAGAGCCTATGTAATAGCTCATGAAACATGGCACAAATGAAATGAATCTTATGCTACAAAAATAAAATTGGAAGCAATTAGGAGAAGAAGCAATGTACTTTAAACTGAAACATAAGATGAAAATAGTGACGTAATTGAGTTTGATCACTTAACACCAAAAAGATAACTAACCGAACTATTATAAAAATGATAAGAATACAATTACCCCAACTCTGCTTTGTGTTCTTTTGGCCCAAAAGTGTCTCACAATAAAGCTGTGAGATTACCTCCACCTACATTACAAATAACAAACACAAACCAATTAATGTATGAGGTTAGTAATTACTAATGTTTGAACCAATATTGACATCATTCAAATGGTGATTATTATAAAAGTTAAAATGGTAAAACATCAAACCACCTCATAAATTTGAAACCCTAATAGACTCCACTTAAACACTGAATGAAAATTATGAACAAAAAAGAACACCACTTTAACACTGAATTCATAGTCACAACCCTGTCTGAGGCATGCATGAATGAAAAACAAAGTCATGTAATTTATTTAAAGCTTCCACTCAAGTTATTGAGGAGAAAAAGATGTATACTGAGTGTTGATGTAAAAAATTAGATCACTCTAATTATTCAACCACGGATAAATAAAATGAGACAAAGATTTTTAAAGTGGTTCAGCCTTATAAGAATGGCCTACGTCCACGGTTATATTATTGCTGAGTGTTTGGAAATTCTCGATTACAAGTTCATTCAAAAAATTCCGGTCCCTTTGAATGAGGGTGATACAAGGTATTTATAGCCCTTAGGCTGTACATGAATGGGTTAATACATTAAATGATATACATATGAAAGGGTAATACATTTAATGCAGCGTGTGCGTCAAGATGATAAACATTCAATGAATAGTTGAACTGTTGACATTTCTGGCAATTAATACTACGGTCGAGATGCAGCTCGGACCGCCTTAGTTGCTCGTTGCTCAGGAGTTCCTCGGAGCGCTAGAGTACCTCGGAGTGTTGCAGTTCCTCGGTATATCCTCGTTGCTCGGGGAGAACATGAGTTGGTCGAGGAAATGAGCTTCCTCATTTTTATTGTTCCACGTAGATTGACAAGTGTCTTCGTATGATTCGTCCACATCAGCATATTAATTTTGGTATCAACAGAAGCCCCAAATGTTTCATATTTCCAACTTTGAGGAGTATGGAACATTCGTTCTCGGTTTATGGCAATATTGAATGATCTTCCTGGGTTTTAGGAGCATCGTATTTGAATTTATTTCTAAATTCAACGAATTCGCCTTTTTTCGAACTTTTAAGAGCGCTTCGATCTTAGTGCCCCTTTTGTCCTTTCAGCCGTCGGAAGTTCAATAGTTTCTTTTTTGTAATCATTTCCTTCGCCGCTTCCCAAGGCAAAGTATTTAAACTTCTTAGATAACCATACCGTCTTCTTCTTTTTCCAATTTCCTGCATTCAAGCTTTCTATTCTCTCCTTCTCTCTTGTGCATTCATCCTAGTTTTCGTTCGTTGTCAACATACCTCCTTTCTTCCTATAAGATCTTTTTCCTTTCTTCTGTATCTCTTTTATTCAGTATGGTTTATATTGTGGAGTCTCTTGAGAAATTTCGTTTCGATTTTTCCATTCCTTCCTGGGTAACTCTGGAGGTTCTTTCTGAGCCCTTAGATTATTTTCGATTGGCTGAGGGACATTGGTTCCCCAGTCTATTCATTGCTGAATGTGGATTTTCTTTTCCACCAAACCCATTGTGTCTTGAGTTTTGTCAGTATTTTGATCTTGTCCCTGCAAAAATAGCCCCCAATTCATGGAGAATAATTAATGGGGTGTACAAATTAAATCTAACTCATGGGACTCGTATAGGAATCCCTGAAATTATGTATTGCTATAAATGGGCCATTCTAGATAATATTTATTACTTAAAAACTAGGTTTCTGAATAGGGCTCTTGTAGTTAACCTCCCTGATTCAAATAGAGATTATTTTGAACATGGGGTGGTTATTAAAAATTGGCAATATGCCCCTTTAGTTGGAGATGGAGTATACAACGGTCCCAGATGCCCCCCATATGGCAATGGGATAGGTTTATTTTTCATTTTATTTATTTTTCTTATGAAATTATGCTTTTATCATGTTTGACAAAATGTATGATTGATATCTCATTATGTGTTTGTTTGCATTTGATAGTAAAAGAAAAACTCCAAAAGAATCAGAGGTTAATATCAAGCATCTGAAACTTATCTGGGGTTTGCATAAGAACGTTGCAGACGAGCACATCAGGTCTGCATCATATTTTCTACAGTATAAGAGTTATACAACCTCTTATACTGCTCGCCCTGTTGAGCCAGCTTCAACTCCAGAGGATTCTTCTTCAGATTCTCATCTTCCTTTAAGTCTGAGAATGGGCAAGAAAAGAGCTCCTCCTGCTCTATTTGATGACATTACTTCTACTGCTGGGGCCAAGAAAAGCAAAACTGATGTCCCAGAGGGGACTAAGAAGGTGGATGCTGCACCTTCCAAAGCTACCGAGAAGCCCCAGTGGCTCCGAGCAAGAAGGTTACTCCTGTGGAATTGATTGCTATCTCTCCGACCAAGAGTTCTTCCTTGGTTGAAGCTGCTGAAGTCGCTTTGAGAAGATTGAGGAAATCATCCTCAGTCAATTTGGCTGAAACTGCGTCCTCTCTACCAGCTGGTGGTGTTGGTGTTCCAACCATCATTCCTCCGAGCTCTGCAATGAGGTCGGTAAAAACTTGGATCATACCCGAGGTCCAAGGAATTGATGAAAAAATTTCTAGGGATATGCTGACATCCCTAGCTACTCGTCATCTTGCATCGGTGAATTTCTCACACTCTGAATTTTCTTTCTTTCTCTGAATGCTTGCATTTTGTATTGACTTTACTGTTTTTTCTCATCTTTCAGCTGGTGAACTGTTTCAATAATCAACTACGGTTGAGGGAAGAACGATATCATTTTGAAAATAGGCCAACAAGTTGGTCGGAAGGTAAAATCATTCCAGAAAATACAAAGAATTCCAAACTGAACCAAGTATAGTTGGTCGGTGATCAACTATACTTAGTCGACGAGGATAAATTATCGACCATGGTTGGTCGAGCACATTTTATGAAAAAAATTTACCAAGTATGGTTGGTCGGGGATAAAAACCCATAAACTGTAGTTGGTCGATAAACACAATTTAACAACCTTGGTTGGTTGGAAACATTTTAAACATTTTATACTCATTACTTTATTTTTAAGTGATTGAGCAACATTGATATTTGTAATTTTGATTACTAAGTTGGTTGATGAACAGCGTCATATTGTTATCTTTTTTAACAGATACATATACACAAATGTAAAAATGTAAAAATAAACACAAGATAATCGCAATATAAATTTGCAAACAGAAAATGAAATTCTTTCATTAAGATAAAAGTGTATTACAAGCTATACATATGTGCTAATTATTACATTGAAAAACCTATTCTATTGGTTTCTTTCCTTTAGCTTTTGAAACAGGTTCCTCGCCGACAGGAGGATCTTCTAAGCAAAGAGGAGAATTGATGAAATCAATATCTCTGAGCATTCTGACGTTCATCACAGAAGGTGTCTCCAAGAGATGCTCTGGACGAGATAATTCAGTCTGAGAATGAAGACTATAGTCGCCGAGATATTTTGAAATTAAACTCCGAGGAATGGAACGAGCTGGGATCCATTCCATGTCCAATTTGAAAGGTGGCAAAGGCAAATCTAGTAACCCTGGGGCATGATAATCCCTTAAAAAATGCACTTGCTCCAATTTCAGTACACCCAGGGAGTTCAACCACCCCTGCTTATAACCTTCATTATTGGCATGTTCAATCCGAGCATCTAAATGAACAAGGGCTTCATTATATCCTGCCATCCAAAATTCCCTGGGCTGTTTATGGAATTGGAAGGCTAATCTATCCAATTGTTCGTGAAGGCTCCTGGCAAAAACATCTTTATTATTCAAAGCAGACTTCGTTGCAGTAAGTTGATCTTCCAAAGATAGATTTTTCTTGGACATTTCATATAAAGCCCGATCTTTGGCGTTTAATTGGTGTGCTTGAGTTTCCAAAGTAGATTGAGTGCGAGCCTCTTCAACATTGCGGCTAAGAACTCTTGATCGACTCCGAGCAGCGACTGGAGAACTTTTCTCCTCGGCAACATTTTGAACAACTCTTCCTCGCCCACGAGAACTTCTTCCTCGTCCCCGAGCAGTCACAGGAATAACCGATTTTCTTAAGTTGTCCAGTTCTTGCCTTAATTTGGCATTCTCAACCTCTAAGAACGAGAAACCTTCATCGGTAACTTGCACTAAAGCAGTGGAAGATGACGTTGCAGATTCATACTGTGCCAGCTTTTTCTACAAATTATTGTTCTCTTGTTCCAGCAACTCAGCAATCTGCCTGCAAGCCTCGACTTCACCCTTTAAAGTTCTTTCCCTAACATCGTATCCAGCAAGGATCTTTTTATGGCCTATTTCAGAAGAAAGTTGTTGATATCTATTTTCATATTCCTTGTGCAACAAAGCCATTGATTCATTTTGCTGACCTTGGAGATCTTCTAAAGAATAATGAAGTTCCTCAATCAAGTCATAGTAGGCCACATTGTTGGCCACAGCTCAGTCAAGTAAATCCTTCAAGTACCGATAAGACTCAATTGCTTGTTCTGAGGCATCATGGCCAATGATGTCAGCAATTTCTGATGTACTAAGGTTTGTATGACCAGCCTTATAATATTCGTGACATTGCTGCATCAGCTTTGTATCATGTGAAGATATCAGTTCCATTCTAGCAACAAACTAAGGATGAGAAAAAGACAATAATCAACAAAAACAAATCATCAACAACAGAGATGAACAAAGATGTATTTTATTAGATCACAAAAGGATTACATTGTTTGATTACAAATAATGAAAGATAGAAATGATACCTAACAACTTCACACCTTTTCCTTGTCTCCCAAGACTTTCTCGGGAGGCTGGGACGAGGAGCTTTGTTGCTCGGTGGTAACAGCGACTTGATCTGCAGGAGTTAAAAATTTTTCAGAAGGAGGAGGCATGGAAGAAATGTCCTCGTTGGCAGAAGATAGAGATGCAGGGACTTGATCACCTATAGCCATAGAAGATTCATCAGAGACAGGCTCATCTTCTTCTTCTTCCACAATTGGTGGAGGAGGACCAGGGAGGTGCAACTGGAATAGCTCGGAATCATCCTTGATCTTCAATTCCTGTAGGGCAGCTACCCAGCCATCTCGGAAGTATTTCAACTTCCCGTATTGAACTTGGGATGTCATCGCAGCAATCCCCTTATCCCATCCTTTATCCCAGCCGGCGCTGAAGGATTTTTTAACTGCGAGCTTTCTTCTCAATTTCTCCGATGAGAGCTTCGCATCTAATTCTTCTTTTTTGCCCTTGATATCTCGCAGGGCGGACAATTCTTCCTCTGCCTTCCTCAGCTTATCCTCAAGTTCTCTAAAATTCTTGAGCTTGTCGTCATATGTCTTATGCTCGACCTCTAAACTTTTTACCTTATTCTCCAAACTCTTGGAGATCTCAGCCAACTTCACCTTCTCAGCTTCAACTATTGACAACTTTTTCTCCCAAACAGCCTTGTCCTCACTATACTGTTGGCGAGATTCCTTCAAGGATTGGGTCAAACCCAGCAGAGCATCCTCTACACCTGACGAGGAGCTTGAAGCTTTAATAGCTTCATCCTTCTTCACGATATTATTGAAACAATTCACCAGCTGAAAGATGAGAAAAAACAGTAAAGTCAATACAAAATGCAAGCATTCAGAGAAAGAAAGAAAATTAAGAGTGTGAGAAATTCACCGAAGCAAGATGATGAGTAGCTAGGGATGTCATTATATCCCTAGAAATTTTTTCATCAATTCCTTGGACCTCGGGTATGATCCAAGTTTTTACCGAGCTCATTGCAGAGCTCGGAGGAATGATGGTTGGAACACCAACACCACCAGCTGGTAGAGAGGACGCAGTTTCAGCCAAATTGACTGAGGATGATTTCCTCAATCTTCTCAAAGGGACTTCAGCAGCTTCAACCAAGGAAGAACTCTTGGTCGGAGAGATAGCAATTATTTCCACAGGAGCAACCTTCTTGCTCGGAGCCACTGGGGGCTTCTCGGTAGCATTGGAAGGTGCAATATCCACCTTCTTAATCCCCTCTGGGACATCAGTTTTGCTTTTCTTGGCCCCAGCAGCAGAAGTAATGTCATCAAATAGAGCAGGAGGAACTCTTTTCTTGCCCATTCTCAGACTTAAAGGACGATGAGAATCTGAAGAAGAATCCTCTGGAGTTGAAGCTGGCTCAACAGGGCGAGCAGTATAAGAGGTTGTATAACTCTTATACTGTAGCAAATATGATGCAGACCTGATGTGCTCGTCTGCAACGTTCTTATGCAAACCCCAGATAAGTTTTAGATGCTTGATATTAACCTCTGATTCTTTTGGAGTTTTTCTTTTACTATCAACTGCAAACAAACACATAATGAGATATCAGTCATACATTTTGTCAAACATGATAAAAGCATAATTTCATAAGAAAAAGAAATAAAATGAAAAATAAACCTATCCCATTGCCATATGGGGGGCATCTGGGACCGTTGTATACTCCATCTCCAACTAAAGAGGCATATTGCCAATTTTTAATAACCACCCCATGTTCAAAATAATCTCTATTTGAATCAGGGAGGTTAACTACAAGAGCCCTATTCAGAAACCTAGTTTTTAAGTAATAAATATTATCTAGAATGGCCCATTTATAGCAATACATAATTTCAGGGATCCCTATACGAGTCCCATGAGTTAGATTTAATTTGTACACCCCATTAATTATTCTCCATGAATTGGGGGCTATTTTTGCAGGGACAAGATCAAAATACTGACAAAACTCAAGACACAATGGGTTTGGCGGAAAAGAAAATCCACATTCAGCAATGAATAGACTGGGGAACCAATGTCCCTCAGCCAATCAAAAATAATCTAAGGGCTCAGAAAGAACCTCCAGAGTTACCCAGGAAGGAATGGAAAAATCGGAACGAAATTTCTCAACAGACTCCACAATATAAACCATACTGAATAAAAGAGATACATAAGAAAGGAAAAAGATCTTACAATAAGAAAGGAGGTATGTTGACAACGAACGAAAACTAGGATGAATGCACAAGAGAGAAGGAGAGAATAGAAAGCTTGAATGCAGGAAATTGGAAAAAGAAGAAGACGATATGGTTACCTAAGAAGTTTAAATACTTTGCTTTGGGAAGCGGCGAAGGAAATGATTACCAAAAAGAAACTATTGAACTTCCGACGGCTAAAAGGACAAAAAGGGCACTAAGATCGAAGCGCTCTTATAAGTTCGAAAAAAGGCGGATTCGTTGAATTTAGAAATAAATTCAAATACGATGCTCCTAAAACCCAGGAAGATCATTCAATATTTCCATAAACCGAGAAAGAATGTTCCATACTCCTCAAAGTTCGAAATATGAAACATTTGGGGCTTCTGTTGATACCAAAATTAATATCCTGATGTGGACGAATCATACGAAGACACTTGTCAATCTACGTGGAACAATAAAAACGAGGAAGCTCATTTCCTCGACCAACTCATGTTCTCCCCGAGCAACGAGGATATACAGAGGAACTGCAACACTCCGAGGTACTCTAGCGCTCCGAGGAACTCCTGAGCAACGAGCAACTAAAGCGGTCCGAGCTGCATCTCGGCCGTAGTATTAATTGCCAGAATGTCAACAGTTCAACTATTCATTGAATGTTTATCATCTTGACACACACGCTGCATTAAATGTGTTACCCTTTCATATGTATATCATTTAATGTATCAACCCATTCATGTACAGCCTAAGGGCTATAAATACCTTGTATCACCCTCATTCAAAGGGACCAGAATTTCTTGACTAAACTTGTAATCGAGAATTCCCAAACACTCAGCAATAACATAACAGTGGACGTAGGCCATTCTTATAAGGCTGAACCACTTTAAAAATCTTTGTTTCATTTTATTTATCTGTGATTGAATAATTAGAGCGATCTAATTTTTTACATCAACAGAGACGGCGCCAATCTGTTGAATTGCTTGGTATGCTATGTGTTGTCATCTACAATATAAATGTACATTATTGATCATTAAATGCGTAGTTATCCTTTGATCTTCCTGGTTGGTATGCCGACCAACTCTCCTCGGGTGCCAACTAATACTCCTCGGGTGCCGACCAACTTTCCTCGGGTGTCGACTAACTCTCCTCGGGTGTCGAATATTGCCACGTAGGATGACACGTGTCCTTTTCTGATTGGTCCTCGTAGATGGAGAATTTTTGCGTTAACAAAAGCCCCCAATGCTCCATGCTTGATGGTTTACTTGAAAGGATGGAGTATTTATTCTGCAGTGTTCCTCGGTGCTCGTGAAATTCTTGATCTACCTTCTTGACTTGTTCAACACAAAGTGCATTATCTCCTAGATGACATATGATGCAGGCTGATCGATGGCTGCTAATCTTTCTTTTGAGTAACTCCGTGTGCTATGTATCACCCCTGGGAATTGGGATGCAGCCATGCCATAGTATGCAACTTGTAGCTTGTCATAATCTTCAAGTATGTTGATTGGTTTGCCAGCCGACCAACTGCTTCCTGTGTCGAGCAACTGAATGCTAACTTTACGTGCCTGATTTTTCTGATTTATGCTCCTCTGAATACTTTGTCGTGTAACATACTAGCTTTTGAACCCAACTCTTTAATCTGATTAGTAACAAACTAGTGGTGGACTTCGAAACATTTTCACACAACTTCTTCTTCATTATTGGTCGAGAGAGTAGTAGCAAAGATCTCAGTGCTGTAGATGCTGATTTTGACTTATACCTCTGCTCGGGGACGAGCAAGAGCTGCTCGGACAGACCATCTGTGATGAACATCAGAATGCTAAAAGATCTTAACTTCATAAACTCCCCTTATGCTTTGGATGATCCTCCTGCTGGCGAGGAACCTGTTTCAAAAGCAGAGGGAAAGAAACCAATAGAGTAGGAATCTCAATGTAATAGTTAGTATACATTTTCATTCTCAATGTATTTTGTTTTTGATTTTAATGAAAGACTTTCATTTTTGTTTGCAATCTTAATTGCTATTGTCTTGTAAAATACTCTACATCTGTGCATATGTATAAGATAAAAAGATAACAATATTGTATTGTTCATCGACCAACTTAGTAATAAAAAAGTTACAAGTATTAGTAATGTTGCTCGACCACTTAATAATAAAGTAATGAGTATAAAAATGCTTAAAATTTTGCCAACCAACCAAGGTTGTTAAATTGTGCTCGTCGACCAATTATAGTTAGTGAGAGTTTATCCCCGACTAACCATACTTGGTAAATTTTCGTCTTTTTCATAAAATGTGTCCGACCAACCAAGGTCGATAAATTCTCCTCGTCGACCAACTACATTTAGTGGGTTTCTATCCCCGACCAACCATACTTGGTTCAGTTTGGAATATTTTGTTCTTCGAGGAACTTTTTTATTTTTTGTAATAATCTTACCTCCAGACCAACATAAGTTGGCATTTGAGAGCATATTTTGTTTACTAACCAACCGAGATTGACCTTTTTAAGAATTTTCTTCTTTCCCTTTTACCAACCAGAGTTGATCATGGGCTCGAACTATCATGTCCACTAGTTATTTTACCAACCGGAGTTGATCACGCTAGTGTACGCCTCCTAACCAAAGGAGTATAATTTGTTCTCGCTCTTTTACCAATCGGAGTTGATCACGCTAGAACTATCATGTCCACTAGTTATTTTACCAACCGAAGTTGATCAAGCTAGTGTACGCCTCCTATCCAAAGGAGTATAGTTTGTTCTCGCCCTTTTACCAACCGGTTGGTCGTGGGTTTTTCAGGTGAGAGAAAATTATTTTTTATATTGATCCCTTCCTATTCCCTATTTGGAGAGATAAAAATATGCTGAATGATAGAAGTTATTACCAAATTTATATAAAAAATCAATCAATTTGACTTTATTGACATAGATGGAAGATGAACCAAATTAAGTATATAATTCATAAAAGTGAATGCAAAGAGACTCAAACTTGAAGAGAGAGAGAATATAGATCTGGGTCATGATTTCCATGAGAAAACTTTTTATTGTCTTTAACCTTTTCCCATTCTTTTATTAAAAATATGATGGGAATTTGAATAGACATCAAAGATCTTACAAAATTTATAATGAAAATTATCAATGAAAATTATCAAATATTATCATCGTCGTATATATTGGTATATTTAATCATTTAAAATATTTATTCCATGATATAAAATAGAAACTTGAGAATCAAGCAAAAAGTTATGATTTATGAAATCCACTATTTTTCAGATTTCTAAATAAGAATTAATCTAACAGTTATGATTTTAAAATCATGATATGCAATATTTTGCAAATAAAAATTGGACAATTAATTTATGTATATAAACATAAAAATCATGATTGAATCATATAGAAAATAAAAACTTAGCTTTTGATGGAGAAGAATGCTTGTAACACGTTCCCACAGACGGCGCCAATCTGTTGAAGACAGAAAATGGTCCAGGCCATTTTAGTGGCGTCAACAGCAGATAAATGATGAGGATGAGATTGAAGATGAAGATAAACATTCACATCAAACATATAAGAGACAAAGGTTTTTAAAGTGGTTCGGCTATGAATAAAGCCTACGTCCACTGTTATTTTATTCCCAGGGGTTTACAATAGCACAATATGGTGTAGAGAGAGAGAGAGGATGTGTATCTTGTGTATGGTGTTTCTTGGTTCTCTCGAATCTCTTGGATCTCTTTTCTCTTTTTCTTCTCTCCTCCCCTTTTGGCTAAGGGAATACATGTATTTATAGTGATGGGAGATAAAGAGATTCATTGTATGTAGACATTTATACATTATGTCTACATTCAACGAATCTAATTGTTGAATTGCTTGGTATGCTATGTGTTGTCATCTACAATATAAATGTACATTAATGATCATTAAATGCGTAGTTATCCTTTGATCTTCCTGGTTGGTATGCCGACCAACTCTCCTCGAGTGCCAACTAATACTCCTCGGGTGCCGACCAACTTTCCTCGGGTGTCGACTAACTCTCCTCGGGTGTCGAATATTGCCACGTAGGATGACACGTGTCCTTTTATGATTGGTCCTCGTAGATGGAGAATTTTTGCGTTAACACTGAGAATGAAATCATTAACCGAGAGAGGCAATTTAATAAAAATATAGTTACACACTTATAATTAGTTCAAACATAAACATGCTATCATGAAATTAAACATTGAACATATTCATTTACCTCCAAGTTTTGTTCATAGACGTGGTTAGTGTAGCAAATATAATGATTATGTGAGAACAAAATTGATGCAGAGATCTAAAAATAAGAACATATCTAAAAATTAGAACACTAAATGTAAAAAAAATATAAAATCCCCAAATTGAAATGTGCAAAAGCACACTTGCCAATAATAAAACCACAAATAGAAAAAAAATCAACTTTTGGAAAGTCACATATCGAGTTCAAACCTCAAAACATGAAGTTTTTAATTTTAGTGTCAATGTTCGCCAATATGAAATACCATTGATACTGTTTATAAGCCAACTATGAATAGACATTTAATCGGGCATCTTGCACAAACGTTACAACTATGAAAAGTAACCGTACGTAACGAAATAGTATGTTTACAATTAGTATGTAAAGAACAAATAGGAATTTGTAAACCAAACAAATAAACCCCCAAATCCCATCAGTGTATGCATATTCACATTTGATAAGTTAAAATTTATTTTACTAAAACAAAAAACAAATCATGGGAAGTAAAATCATTTTTAAATAAACAAAAGAAGGAATGGACATTGTATTTAAAAATACTACCTCTTAAGTGTGCATATCCCATGACCTTTAACACTTAAACTTGAATCTGTAAAATTACATAAAAAAAATCAGAGAAATAAAACCCTTGTTAGATGAACATCACAATATATGAGAAAATCAACGATTAAAAACCTCATGTATGAAAAAAAAATCAAAGTAAATCTAAAAACTCCATATTTGACCTGATAATGGAAACCCAACCTCAGATCTGAAGTAGCCAATGTTTAATCTGAATAACCAAATGTTAGATTTGCAAACAAAAAAAAACACATTAGAGGAGGAGGGCGAACGGTGAGGGTGAGGGTTAGGGAATATGGTGAGGATGTGGCAGAGAGTAGAGGATGAGCGTGTTCGTGTGCGTGTGTGTGCGCGTAAGATATTGGGAAACAGGTTACCTGGGGGAGGCGGCATGGGGGAGGGAGCGACAAGGGGGAGGGAGAAGCGGTTACCTGGGGGAGGTGACAAGGGGGAGGGAGCGGCGGCATGGTGTTTGAGAGGTCACAACCGAGAGAGAGGGAGAGGGAGAGACGGGCAAAAGTAAGTGAGGGAATGAGAGGGAGACGAAACATTAATTTGATCGCCCCAAAAAATTCGATCCCAACCATTAATTCGTTGGTACTATTCAAACACCCATCTCTTATTACATAGATAGTAGAATTTGCTTCATTTTTATGTGTCATGCATGTTAAACATGCATAGATACATATATTATTATATATTTTTTTATTAAATCTTTAAAAGCATTTTGTACATTATCCAAAAATATATAGCCTATAATATCTCTCATCTTTGGATGCCAAAAACTATTCCTTGATTGTAAACCCAACATGTAGAACAAAGTCAAATAAATATCATAGAAAAACCTCCAACACATCTATAACTCTACCCCACACTTTAAACTAAAATCCCCCTCCCTTCACATGATCCCATAATGGAAGATCCAAAAAACACCACCCAATCCATAATACTAGCTGTACTCTCTATGTTAAATCCTCCCCAACTCTCTCATCTCACCACCACCGTCGCCTAGCCACCATCGTCTCCTCTCCCACCCTCTACCACCTCTACTCAACCTCTCTCCACCATAAAACCTTGAACCTATAACCTATTTATTATACGTTATATGTATTTATAGGCTAATGTAAAGCGACCAAATTATAATTTCTGCACAGGGTCTTATATGTTTTTACAAATTTTAGGACTGACCTTGACGAGTAGATGACACTAGGATGCCACACTACATCTTCTCCTACTTTGTTAAGTCAACCAATAAATCCCATTATTTCTCTAAACCCCTCAGACCATGTGGCGGTTGGTTCTCGCTAACAACCTTATCGACACCATGATAAAACTCTCCAAAGGCATTAGGGTATCGAATGGCGACATTTTGAGTGAGTTTATTGAGGTCGTGGCAAAGTGTTGTAGGTTTGTTGGAGTGAAGCTTTGTTGTGGTTGTGGTGAGGTGGCCGCTGCAACGACAACCGTAGTGTCACTGTCATCGGTGGAGGCTAGTGGTGGTGGAGGGGAGTGTGTGATTTATACGGAGGAGGTGCAAGAAGGGACAGATGTGTATGAATTGCCTTGAGGTCATCAATTTCATTGGGTTTGTGTATTGCCATGGTTGAGGAAGAGGAACACGTGTCCTTGTTGTCGGCACCGACTTCCCAATGATGACATCACCGGTGAAATCGAACGGTTATGGGAGGTTCTTGTTAATATGGGTGGTGGTAGTATGTTATAATAGGAGAAAAATAATTAGTTATGTGTTAAGTAGTGTTTCATAATCTAATTCTAGGCTCAAGTATTTGACCTCAAACACTTTAATTGATAGAGTGATACATTATGTATTGGTTGGTTATTTTAGATTGACTTAATATATTTTCACAATGTTGTGTTATTAGTGGATTGTTTAGTGTGCACTTATAACTAACGAAACATGAATAATGAATACATTTAACATCATTGTATTAGTAAAATTTTGTCAAATAAATTGTGTAAGAAAAAAAATGTATGTCCATAAAGCGTCTTCAGCTTATAAATATGCTAAACGTCATCTTTGATTATCGTACCGCCGGTGTCGCATGTGATTAGTTACGAGGCACTATATAAAAATGCTACATAATTTTTTTTGGATTGATTACAAATGTAACTCTGGTCTTTGGGATGATTTTGAAATTTAAATCATTTCTTAAAATTTTTGTAATGTTAACCCTAATGTTTCAGTTTTAAACAAATTTGGACAGCCGTTAGCCATCCGTTAAATGTTTTAACAGAAATCCTACAAATACTATTACACAATCAATTAAAACTTCACATGTGTCACAACCTATTAAATAATTGAAAAACCGTAATCTCTTCAAAACAAAATAAGGAAAAAATATAGAAAAAACATAAAAAGCTGCATTTTAAAAAAATCTTATTTTTAAAAAGAAATAAAGATAAAAGTAGAAGAAAATATTGAAGATAAACGACAAACATAAAAATATAGAAAAAACAAAAAAACATAAAAAAACAAATAAAACAACATTACAACATAAAACATTATTTTTTTTTTGTAAAAACAGTATTTTTAAAAAGACAAAGAAAAACATAAAATAAAGAAAAAGGGTGAAAAACATTTTAAAAAATGTATTTTAATAAAAACGGTATTTTTAAAAAGTTGTATTCTTTCAACAAAAAACTATTTTTTTTTTATAAAAGACTGAATTTTTTAAATCAAAATGAATTTTAAACTGTATTTTTTTAACAAAAACATATTTTTGTCTAACAACTGTATTTTTAGAAAGAAATAAAGAAAAAAACTTAAAAATATACAAAAAACATAAAAACTGTATTTTAGAAAAATCAAATTAAAAAAAAAATGTATTATTATTATTATTGAAAACAAAAATAATAAAAACAAAATTTATTATTGAAAACAACATTTTTTAATAGAAATATTTTTTTTTATAAAATTCTATTATTTGGAAATTGTAATTTTTTTAATAAAAAACTGTATTTTTTATAAAAATGATTTCTTAGAATACTGTATTTTTCTAAAAAATATTTTTTTATAAAAAAAATACTTTTTTATATAAAAAAAATAAGATTTTTCTTAAAAATAATTTTTCTAAAATTGGAGTTAAAAAAATAAGTGTTTTGAAAAAAATATTTTATGATGTTCTCCCCATACTAAAAACTCCCCATTATGAATAAATCATTAAGGCATCAAATCTCCCCATACTAAAAACTCTCCATAATTCGTTCTCCCCCATTTTATGATGTTCCCAAATAGACAGATATGAGAATCACAAAATAAAAAATTGAGAATGTCACAAGGTATGAAACTTTCTCTTTTTGAATTTTTCAAAATTTTTCGGACAAAATATACAATAAAGACCCACACCATGAAAGAACACAAAAACAACCAAGTCGGTAAAAGTGAAAATGTAGGGGTGTGATAAAATTCGATAGGAAAATCAATGCATACAATCATAACATATGTGCATGATGAATATCGGATACTCCTAACGAATGAACTCAACATCTTCCGTAGGTGTAAAAAAAAATGAATTATAAGAAATTGACTCAATCAAATCAGCAAACAAAGCTCAAAGTGATTTCCACACCAGTAACGTCCAAAGTTATTTAATGCTTGTTCAGAACTTTCAAGGAAGTGCAAACCCGTTTAAATTATCCAACCAAACTCCCTCATATTTTATATTTTCTTTTAGAGGTGATCTAAAATCTAAAACATTGGAGAATTGATGTTGAAACCTAATGGCCCATTTTTGGCATGAATTTATTTTTATTGCCTTTAAATTTTGGGGGCTCTTTTAACCTCTTTGGACCTCGGATAATTAAAATGCCTCAATTTTTTAGGTCCTATTTAACGATGGCTTTGAATGTGCAAAGGCCAAATGACAACCTTTCGCAGCACTTCCCCATTTTCAAGTATCACACAATCTCTCCAAACAGTTTACATGCATTCCAATCTTGTCAAATTTTATCGCATATGGTTTGTTGTATAGACAAAATTGAGATCGAAACACTCAAGCCATCATGTGATAGACAAGTACAGTAATCAAATAAAGTCGTTCATGTGTGCAATAAAGGAGATAAGGAGCCAAACATGTAGAACGATATCACTAATCACATCTCATAGATTCCAAACGATGTAAATCGCATGGATGAAATGATATAGCATCTCAAATCACTATCAAACAGTCACGTGGAGTATGAACATGAAGTTGTGACTCAACTATCTTAAATGCTCATCCATAAAAGGTGTAAATAAACTACAAAAATCTTTTTGTGTTTTTCAAAAGATTATAAAAAGAAAGTATTTTTGGCTTTTTCAATTTTTCCAAATGAAATGGAAAAATCTTTTTGAATTTTTCAAGAAAAATATGAAAAAGAAAGAAAAAATAATACAAATGATACATACTAGCAATAGGAAACATAAGATATGATCATGACAATGGATCCTATACTAGACAAAAACCAACCCCTCAGTCAAATGTGCAAATACCTAGAGACTTCCTAAGACTCTCGTATCTAAGGTCATCTAAAGGATTTGTCAGAATATCGGCAAACTGGAGGTCAGTAGACATATAACCCAGGGATACGACCTTCTCCTCAACTAACTCATGGATAAAGTGCTCGTGTATCCTAATGTGTTTTGTGCGCGAATGCTGGACTGGATTGCGGGATATGTGTATCACGCTTATGTTATCACAGGAAATGGTCAGGGTATCCTGTGATATCCCATAATCCTCCAGCATATTCTTCATCCATAGAATTTATGTGCAACAACTCCCGATGAATATGTACTTAGCCTCCGCATTGGATAAAGAGATGGAGTTTTGCTTCTTACTCAACCAAGAGACAAGAGCAGAACCAAAGAAGAAACACCCACTAGAAGTGCTCTTACTACATCCATTTGCATCCCCGACCGAGGTCGACATCCGAATAGGCGGACAAATGGTCAGTGGTATCAAAGGAATACCAAATGACATGGGAGAGAGTTCCACTTACATATTTAATAATACATTTAAGAGAGAGTAAGTGTGACTCTTTCGGGGACGCTTGATATCGTGCACATAATCCAACACTAAAGGCGATGTCAGGACGACTAGCAGTCAGGTAGAGAAGGCTGCCAATCATACTCCGATATAAGGTTGGTTCAATGTCCTTGCCTGAAGTGTCCTTACTAAGCTTTATAGATATACTCATAGGTGTACGTGTGTGCTTAGTGGAGTCTAAACCAAATTTTTTCACTAGGTCTCTAACATAATTGGATTGGGATATAACATCCCATCCTCGAGCTGACGAACCTAGAGACTAAGGAAGAAAGTAATCTCACCTATCATTCTCATCTCAAATTCACTTTTCATCTCCTCCTCAAAGTGGTGAGCATACTAGGAGCACGTGGACCTAAAGACTATGTCGTCCACATAGACCTGGGCAACCAAAATAGCACCTTCATCTCTCCTAACGAGCAACGTCATATCAACTCCCCACTAGATAAGAGATAAAAAGTAAGCCCCTCGTACCAAGCACGGCGTGCTTACTTCAAACCAGACAAGGCTTTTCTTAAATAGTAGACTTGTTCAGGGTGCTTTAGGGTCTTCAAACGCTTTTGGTTGATCCACGTAAACCTCCTCTTATAGAATGTCATTCAGAAAGGCACTATTGACATTCATCTGATATAGCTTGAAGCGCAGATGACATGCGACGGAGAGCAGTAAACGAACGAACTCAAGCATCGCAATAAGAGAAAATGTCTCATCAAAGTCTACACCCTATATCTGTGTGTAGCCTTGAGTGACCAACCTAGCCTTATTTCTGATGATAGTACCTGTCTCATCCATCTTATTCTTAAAGATCCATTTGGTACCTATCACATTAGTCTCACTAGGTCGAGGAACTAATTCTTAGACATCATTATTTTGATATTAAAGTAAATTGTCCTGCATCGTAGAGATCCAGTGTTCATCTTTGAGTGATTCTTTATAGTTTTTGGGCTCGACTTTAGATGTGTAGTAGAATGGCTAACAACATTCTCTAGCTGAGCACGAGTCTTGACCCTGAAAATGATGTAGGATCATGACTCTTGCGAACCCAAGCAGGTGTGTCCCCTAGAACAGGAGTAGGGTCTACCCCGGGTGTGGGAGACAGAGTGGGATCATTAATAAGGAGTGTTTCATCCTCACTCAAATTGGTGAAGTCAACAGGCGTCGATGGTTCGTCTTCTTACACAGTGACGTTTATTGACTCCATCACCTTAGAGCTTTTTAGGTTAAAAACCCGGTACTCTCTATAATTCGATGAATATCCTAACAATATTCCCTCATCGCTTCGGGAGTCAAACTTTCCTAATTGCTCTCTATCCCGTAGGATGTTGCATTTACTCCCCAAAACACAGAAATATTCAAGATTGGGCTTCTTTCCTGTAAGGCCCTAAAACATGATTAGGAAGGTTAATTACATGATTGATTATAACTTAGGAGTTATAAGTTATAAATTGGTTACGTGTGTTAAAAATGTTAACGATCATGTTTAGGGGATGCATGCTCATGTGATATATGTGTTGTTTACATTAGGTGCTAATTGAGCTTATGATCGGGGATACCATGTTTAGAACATATGATTAGTCATGTTTAGAACATATGATTAGTTATGCGGTTAAATGCATCATAAATTAGTTTTTTAATGCATGGTTATGTTTATAAAAGTAAATTAGGGTGTTGATACGAAATTGGCAATGTTTGGTCGCCAAATGTGAGTTTTGAGATTTTCGATAAATAGCTACTTTCCTCTTCGAGCCCAAATTAGGCATATTAATTTTATGATTTTGGGAAACCACAAAATATGAAAGTTGTAGATGTTTAAGTTATCTACTCACAGACACAAAGAGGGAGTAAATCGGGGCCCATGATAGTGAGTAATAGTAATTTTTCCAAGGTGGGACAAATGTGTCATTAATGGAATTCTCTAATTCGACCTTTCATCCAACCAATCACGTGTTACCACTACCCCTATTTCTATTGGACCACTATACAACGAATTTATGATTATAAATGATAGGTATGTATTCTTCCTCGTAAGAATTAACAAGTTTTGCCTAAAGAGAGAGAAAGAGAAGAAAGTTAAGGAAGAAATCTTTGGAAAATTTCTATAATTCGAGGAAGCCTCGTAAGGTAATTACATCTTTATTAAAGTTGGTCACATGGGTGAGTTCTATAATTGGCATGTTTTTATTTTTCATTTGGATATATATCTTAATGATACCCATATTGCTGAATTGTGTTGGAATAAGGATGTGTTAAGAACATAAGTTAGAACTGGAGCTAGGATCGTAAATGCATACTTTAAAGTCCTAAATTTACATCATCTTTTCTTAAAGAATTTTGAATGATGTATATTTATCCTAAAACATGTTTATTATATGTTTCCATTAATTATACCCAAGGTCAAGGTTATGTATGCTTAAAAACGTTAAGTTATGCCTTAATGTTCTATTTTGACCTAGTTATGCTAAAAATAGCATAAATCATGGAATACTTTTTGGAATTGAGTGATTCAAGTTGGAGAAAAAAATATACTCACACATGTATAACATATCCGAAAATTGTGTAAAAATATCAAGTAATGAACCTTTGGAGATAGTTTAAAGTTTTGGTTTAAAATCTGCCCTAAAGGAGCAAGAATGCATACCAAGTGTTTGACATTTTGCTCGACATAGAAAATGAGCCCTAAAAATTATGAAAAATTAATTTTATATTATTCAATGTGTTTACTGATATTGGGTGGAATATCATGCAAAGTTATGTTGTATAAAAATTATGAAAATTCCAGGAAGTTGAAGTTGTGTTGCTGTTTTTCACGGGAAACGATTTGGAAAAGGTTGTAATAAGATGGGCATAACTTTGTCTAAGGAATTGGTAATTGAATTCCGTAAATTGTGTTAGATCCCTAATTACTTGGGTGTTATAGAAATGTTAACTATCATATTTATTTCCTCCTTAGTTATTTCTGATTGACCAAATGATGTGATGTATTACTAGGTTTAATGTTAATTGGTGTATTCAGATACTAATGACGTTGACTTTTTAGGTGGGGAAGCAGCTAATCCTACCATACCAAGGAAGTAGTTTGGTATTAATCTTAGCACCAAATCCAAAGTGAGTGACCTGTCCTATGAAATATAGATGATTATATGCTCATATGAAAATGTGTAGTTCAATACATGTGTTAAAATGCTTATGGGAGTGATGTTGTATTTAGGAAACATATGCATACGATTGAAATGTTAAGTGATGTTATTTAATGTTAAGGACTGTGGTGGGTCCTACAGGATGTGGTGGTCCTATTAATCCAACTTAAAGGTTTGTGTACTCGGGCCTAATAAAGGGATGTGGTGGTCCTCAATAACTGTGGTGGATTAATTGGACTGAGTCGGGTCCAGGCTTGCGAGAGTTTCACAATTCCTGTTGGGTTATAGCATTAGAAAAAAATAAAAATGGTTATTTAATTTGGTTATAGGTGTGGTATATGGTCATTCACTAAGCTTATATTGCTTACACTCCTGTAATGTTATGTTTCAGGTATGACTATCGTTTGGAGTTCCCTGCCAAGTTAGGACCTTGAAACGGGGGAGTGGCGGATATCTAGTATGGTTTGAATATCAAGAATCTTGTTGTGTAAATATTAAACTAAAGATCTTGGTTATGTAAAATTGTGTAGTACTTATAGGTGACATGTAAATGTAGTTATGTTTTCATCTACACATACCATTGAAAAAACAATCCCATGCTATTTTTCCTTAGAGATTTAAATTAAAGAATTGTTAATTATTTAAGGTAATTTATTGCTAATTAACAAGGATGAGTTTAACTTAATTAAGTCGGGCCGTTACAACTTGGTATCAGAGCGTGGTTATTAGGTTCTCGACAGGGTGTGAGGATCTAGATTGGCAATGGACACTGGAAAATGAGTTTGTTATGCACCTGGATTTTGACTAACAATGTTAATATTGAACTGCTGCTATTGTATTTTGTTTAAGTGAATTATATTGCAGTGAATGATGGATCCACATGAGCCGCGTGATGGAGCAGAGGGCGAGGCATCTTATGTTCCTAATAGTCAGCAAGGACATAGACATATTCAAGTGGAGGAACCAAAGGTTCAACAACAACATATTGATGATGTGGGAAGAATATTACGTGTTGTGGCATAACTTATGGAATAGGCAAGAGGTGGAGAACATGGTGGGGATAGGGACAAATTGCATGAGAGGTTCATGAAGTTAAATCCGCCAGCATTTACTGGGACTATGGATCCGTTAGTGGCAGAGGGGTTGATTAGAAAGATGAAAACAATATTCAAGGTGATGGAAGTGCGAGATGAAGAAAAGGTTTTGTTAGCAACCTTTAGGTTAGAGGTTGATTCAAAGTTACGGTGGGATGCAACAGAAAGGTTACTTACTACAATGGGGGGAGTGGTGCCAATAAATCCACCACAAATTACATGGGAGAGGTTTGTGAAGGTGTTCTTTGAAAAATATTTCCCAAGGCTTTATAAGATAGAGAAAGAGGAAGAATTTATCACGTTGAAACAGGGGAACCGAACAGTGGCAGAGTATGAAGATTTATTTATATCCTTATCTAGATTTGCACCTGACTTGGTGAGGACAGAAGAAAGTAAATGGGGTCGGTTTCAAACCGGGCTGAGTGTAGATATAAAAAGCATGGTTGCTAATATGAAGATCACAGATTATATGGACTTAGTGGATAGGTCCATGGTGTCAGAAAATTCAATAAAAGAAATGCAAGTTGACCACTCGAAGAAAGATAGACATGATAGTATAGGATCATATGGATGGGAGGCGGGAACCTCAACTCAGAGTGTAGCACGAGGAGTGCCTAAGGGCCAAGAATTTAAAAATAATAGAAATGCACGTGGAAGATTTCAAGCTCGAGGTGGAAGGACTGGGATGAATCGTTCAGAAAATGAATATGTGATGGGACCGAGGGCCATATATTGTTATAGATGTAGTGGTTAAGAGCACATATCTCGGGAGTGTACAATAGCTGAGACGTCACCTTTATGTTTCCATTGTCATCAACCGGGGCACTTACGAAAGAATTGTCCAGCGATGGGAGCTACAACTTCAGTTGGGAGTGTGATAGTAAGAGATTGGATTTCTACACCGAAAGTACACTGGGGAGGTATAGGAGGCGTGTCTCAAAACCAAGGCCAAGGTATAGTGTTTGCACTGACGCAACAAGATGAAAAAGCTATGCCTAACGCAGTGACAGGTACACTTCCTATTGGTGATAAAGATGTTTATGTGTTTATAGATACTGATTCTACACATTCTTTTGTGTCTTTGTTTTATCTGTTGCATCTTAATAAACCATTATCATCATTAGATTCTAGTTTAGCTATTGTTACTCTAGTGAGGGGGGGGGGAGGTTAATTAGGGGGTATATAGGGAGTGTGTGGTGCGAGTGGTGAAAAAGAATTACTAGTTGACTTATTACCTCTCGATATACGCGACTTTGATGCCATACTGGGTATGGATTGGTTATCCTCATATCATGTATGTTTGGATTGCGTTAAAAAAGAGGTAGTGTTTCGATTATCGGGTGAACCTGAATTTAAATTTATTGGGGAACGAAATGTCACTCCAACATGTTTGATCTCTGCAACAAAATGTTATGAACTGCTAAGGAAAGGATGTGAGGGTTAACTTGCTCATGTGGTGGACAGACAATAAGAGGCTAAAAAACTATCAGATATACCAGAAGTTAATGAGTTTGCAGATGTCTTCCCAGAAGAACTCCCAGGGTTAGCACCAGACCGTGAGGTGTAATTTTCGATTGAGTTGGTAACAGGAATGGCACCAATATCTATTGTACCATATCATATGACACCTACAGAATTAAAAGATCTAAAGATACGGTTGTAAGATTTGTTATATCATGGTTTTATAAGGACTAGTGTATTACCATAGGGAGCTCCAGTATTGTTTGTGAAGAAGAAAGATGGAACGATGAGGATGTTCATCGATTATCGTCAATTGAATAAGGTGACTATCAGTAACAAATACCCACTACCCCGCATTGATAACTTGTTCGATCAGTTGCAAGGATCCAAAGTGTTTTCCAAGATCGATCTCAGATCCGGATATCATCAATTGAAAGTAAGAGATTGTGACATTTCTAAAACTGCTTTTCGTTCCAGGTATGGACATTATGAATTTCTTGTCATGCCATTGGGGTTAACAAATACACCGGCCGTATTCATGGATTTGATGAACCGTATACTTCACCCATACGTGGATTCTTTTGTTATTGTCTTCATTGATGATATTTTGATAGATTCTTGTAGTAGGGATGAGCACAAACACCACCTGCGTATTATTTTACAGACCTTGCGAGAGAAGCAGTTGTATACTAAATTTTCTAAATGTGAATTTTGGCTAGACAGGGTAGTATTTTTGGGGCATGTTATTTCTGCTGATGGTATTTGTGTGGATCCGAAGAAGGTAGAAGCAGTAATGAATTGGGAAAGACCAACTAGTGTGACAGAGGTAAGTAGCTTTTTGGGATTGGCAGGCTATTACAGGAGGTTTATACCGGGGTTTTCTTCTATTGCATTGCCATTGACTAAGCTTACCAGAAAGGAGAACAAGTTTATCTGGAGTGGCGATTGTGATAAAAGCTTTGAAAAATTGAAGGGTAAGTTCACATCAGCTCCAGTATTGATTATCCCAATGGGTACAGAAGATTTAGTTATTTATAGTGATACCTCATATTAAGGACTCGGTTGTGTGTTAATGCAGCATGGAAAGGTAATTGCTTTTGCTTCTCGACAGTTAAAGATACATGAACGCAACTACCCTACACACGATCTTGAGTTGGATATAGTAGTTTTTGCATTAAAAATCAGGAGACACTACTTATATGGTGTTAGTTGTGAAATTTTTATTGACCATCAAAGCTTAAAATACTTATTTACACAAAAAGACTAGAACTTGAGGAAAATAAGGTGTATGGAACTTATAAAAGATTATGATTGCACGATACATCACCATCAGGGGAAAGCTAATGTTGTTGCTGATGCTTTGAGTAGAAAATATCTAGGCATAGTATCTTGTATTTATTGTATTCGAGTTGACCTGCTGAGAGAGTTAGCCTTAATGGCGGTGGAATTAACTTTGAATGAGTCTTACGGAATAGTAGCACAGTTAAATGTTAGACCCACGTTGATAGACTGGATAAAACATCCACAGGTAGGAGATACAGAATTGGAGAAAGTTAGAGATAATATGTGTTAATACCAAATTTATTCTGCTGATATGGACCTATCACTTGAAAACGCGTGTCAACCTATGTGGCAACTGTAAATGCTTATACTGAGTTACTCAACCACCCGACGAACTCCTATACTCCAAACAGCTCAAAGATCACCGAGCAACTAAGAAGCCACGAGGAACTCAGGGACCCTGAGCAGTTCAAAGGCGGTCTGAGCTACTTGGGCGGTCCGAGCTACTTAGGCGGTCCGAGCAGCGTAGCACTCTAATCAGGATAATCAAGGAGATGACTTCGCATTAAATGCTCATTTATTATCATTCAGAAGTACTTGTCTACTAGATAACAACGCCTTGTCCTTTCATTGGTAGAGCTTGAAGGCTATAAATACATTGTAACCTCCTCATTGAGGGGACACATTGAATTTCTTGGTAAAATCACTTATCGAGAATTCCAGGCAAACAACTCAGTAATACTAGAATAGTGGACGTAGGACATTCTCTTAAGGCTGAACCACTTTAAAATTCTTTTGTCTTATTTACTTATTCATTTTTTATCTGTGATTAAAATAATTAGATAAAATT
The DNA here is from genome assembly GCA_949130495.1 of Sambucus nigra. Classification (NCBI taxonomy): domain Eukaryota; kingdom Viridiplantae; phylum Streptophyta; class Magnoliopsida; order Dipsacales; family Adoxaceae; genus Sambucus; species Sambucus nigra. Next base: position 62,387,082 of record OX422224.1, on the reverse strand, counting down.
TAGTTTTTTACATCAGCAGATTGGCGCCATCTGTGGGAAACGTTGAGTAGAGTCTCTCCTTTTGATCGTCTGGGTCCTAGTAGGAATATAAGTCCCCTTAGGATTGTGTCAAGGAACTCTCATCAACCACTTGATGTGAAGGAAGGCTCTGACCAATCGCGACCAGCTGCTCGTCGTGAAAGATCCCAAGAGGCAAATTCAACACGATCAGTTACTCGAACCAATAAGATCGAGGAAGGAAATGATGCATGGAAGGGCTCAATTCAAAGGTTGGAGGATAGATTAGGGGAGATGGTTAAAACCAAGAACCCTCTCCAAAGGACTTTTGTCTGAAGAACACCATTCATACAAGAGATTGTGGACTTTCCCACACCATCAAAATTCAAAGCCCCGGTAGTAACACCTAAATATGATGGAAAAACTGATCCTGTTATCCATATAGAACAATACCAAGCAGCTACTGACATCTATGCTGTTCCAGACGAGATGCGATGCAGGGCATTTTCAGGAACTCCTACCAAATCTGCTCAGATGTGGTACAATAACCTTCCTCGGGGAAAAATTGTGACCTTCTTTCAGCTAGCAAAACTCTTTATTGGAAATTTTTGTTTTGGAGCAAAGCCACTAAAACGAGTAGCGCACTTGCTAAGTGTTAGACAAAAGACAGGCGAAAGCACTAGGGATTATATTACTCGTTACAATAACGAGAAATTGGAAGTAATTGATTATGAGGAGAAAACGTTATTACCGCTTTGATGGGTGGACTATTGCACAATAAATTGTATTACACTTTAGCAAAAGATCCACCCAGGACCATGGCAGAACTGATGGAAAAAGCAGCAAAAATCATGAATGCCAAGGAAGCCATGGCTGCGAAGAAGAACGCAGATACTAAGGAGACCAAAGTGGAAGATGGTAAAACTGAAAATAAGGAACAAAAGAACAACGGTGGTAATAGGGAATCAAAGGATAAGCAAGCATTGGAATAGATGAAGAAATACGAAAATTATACTCCCTTGAAGGTGGATATAAATCACATTCTGGAATAGATAAAGAACAGCAAGGAGCTGGCCTAGACAACAAAAATGAAGGGAGATCCTGATAAGAGAGATAAGTCCAAATATTGTGAATTCCAGAAAGATCATGGTCACACGACCAAGCGTTGCATAGCTCTTCAGAATGAAATTGAAGCACTCATCAGACGAGGAAAATTGGCCAAGTATGTTGATCGTCAAAATGGTGGTCGAACCAATGAACGAGGAAGGCAAAGGTCTAAATCTCCTCTTCGGGTAAAAGATAACAAAAAAAAGGATCATAAAGATGATCCAGAAGATGACCCCGATCTCCCCAAAAGACCGAGACAACCGAACGAGAGGTATTTTCAATTCGTTTTGGATCCTTTGATTGCAATATTATTACAGGTGGAGATGCAAGAGGTGGTGATCTTACTGCAGAGAGGAAAGCTTACCTCAATGAGGCTCAGGCTTGTTCGTACATTCAATGAATAAATCTAGCTAAAGATGATCGCCCAAGGAAGGTGAACAAAGATAAACTGGTCGTCGGTTTCTCTAAGAACGACCTCGCAGGTGTGCTATACCCTCATGATGATCCATTGGTGATCAAAATGAGGATGAAGGAAGTAGTGATTTCATGAGTATTAGTGGATAATGGCAGCTCGGCAGATATCATGTTCTACCCATGTTTTGATAGTTTGAGTCTAAAGTTATCCCAGTTGGAGCCATATCATAGGCCCCTCCTTAGTTTTACCGGCGAGAAAGTTTTTCCACTTGGGACGATCAAGTTGGATATGCTTATTGGTACATGGCCCGCTTGTCGAACAGAAAGAGTACATTTTTTCGTAATCGATAAAAATGTCCAATAATCTTACAATATCATCATGGGAAGGGTAGTTTTGAAGAAGTTCGAAGCAGTACCATTTACTGTACATCAATTTTTAAAATTCCCAACCAACTTTGGAGTGGGAGTGGTGAAGGGCGACCAAAGAGTAGCTCGGGAATGCTACTATTCAACTGTCGAGCCGGAAGAACTGGAAGAATCCAAGAAAAAGACTACTACATATCAAGTAGATGAAGGTGCAGAAATTGAAACATTAGATCCTAGAGATGAGTCGCAGCTTGTAAAAGGCCAAGTGGTGGAAGCAATTGAAAATGTTATTCTGGACGATGAGCACCCGAAACTAACAACTCAAATTGGTGCGTCATTTGATACTTCACTAAAAATGGAATTAATAGCTTTCGTAAGAAGCAGAAAACAAACTTTTGCATGGATCCACAAAGACATGCCATGGATAGACCCATCTTTCTTATGTCACGAGCGTAATGTAAATAAGGAAATCAAGCCAGTGAAGCAAAGAAGAAGAGTGTTCAGCCTTGAAAAGAACCAAGCTAAACAAGAAGCGGTCGAAAAGCTTCAGAAAGCCTGTTTTATTATAGATGTCAAATATCCGGACTGGTTAGCAAACATGGTGATGGTGAAAAAGAAAAATAACAAGTGTAGGATGTGTGTTGATTTCACGAATCTTAATAAAGCCTTCCCAAAGGATCATTTTCCTTTATCTCAAATCGATCAGTTGGTGGACGCCACCTCGGGACACGAGTTGTTGAGCTTCATGGATGCTTATTCTGGTTACAATCAGATTAAAATTAAGCCTGAAGATAGGGAGAGTACCTCTTTTATCACCCACAGGGGAACTTATTGTTATAATGTTATGCCTTTTGGATTGAAAAATACAGGTGCAACATATCAGCGACTGATGAATAAGGTCTTTGATGGGCAGATCAGTCATAACATGGAAGTGTACGTAGATGATATGCTGACGAAGAGAAAGAAAGCTACTAATCATCTAGTTGATTTGGGTCAAACTTTTGATCAACTAGAGAAATATCAAATGAAGTTGAATCCCACTAAGTGCGTATTCAGAGTACGAGAAGGAATGTTCCTCGGATATATTGTCAACAAACGGGGAATTGAAGCAAATCCTGAGAAGATCAAGGCCTTATTAGAGTTAAGACCTCCAACCACAAAAAAGGAGGTGCAAAGTCTCACAGGGCGAGTAGCAGCACTCAACAGATTTATGTCACGAGCAACAGATAGATGTCTCCCATTCTTCAAAACACTCCGTAAAACATTTGAGTGGAATCATGAATGTGAGGAGGCCTTTCAAGAACTGAAGAAGTACCTAGGAACACCTCCCTTGCTATCTAGACCAGTGATGGGAGAAAGATTATACTTGTATCTAGAAATCTCAGAGAATGTTGTTAGCTCGGCATTGATAAGAGTGGAGGATGGAGTGAAAAAACCAGCCTACTACACCAGCAAGGCTTTTCAAGGAGCAGAAATTAGATATCCAAGGTTGGAGAAGGTGGCATTAGCGCTGATTGAAGCGAGCAGAAGAATGACACCACATTTCCAAGCCCATACTATAGTTGTGTATACTAATATGACATTGATGCAAGCTCTACATAAACCGAAGAAATCGGGAAGATTGATGTACTGGGCAGTGGAGCTCGGAGAATATGATATAATTTATGAGCCTAGGTCGTCGCTCAAAGGGCAAGAAGTAGCAGACTTTATCGCAGAGTGTACTCAAGAAAATTCCGCCTAAGAATAATATTTGAAAATTGATCAACCTGTAGATGTTATAGGATCATCAAAATTAAACCTCGACCAACTTACTTCGATAGGAGAGAAATGAAAGATGACTAACGAGCAGTGAGAAGTATTGGAGGAAGATAAGAGGAAGTACGAGATATTTCACCGAGGAACTCTCTCGGATCAAAATTTTGATGATCAGTTACCCATATGGAATTTGTATGTGGATGGCTCTTCCTGCACTGCAGGTAGTGGAGCAGGGATTGTTTTGAAAAGTCCAGATGAGGTCGATATGGAGTATGCTCTATGCTTTCAATTTAAAGCCTCTAATAATGAGGCCGAATATGAAGCAATGATTGTTGGTTTAAGTCTAGCTAGAATAATGAAGGCAGAGAAGGTTGTCGTATTCAGCGATTCACAGTTAATCATAAATCAGATTCGTGGAGTATATGCAGCAAAGGGAGAATTAATGATTAAGTACCATGAAAAAGCGATGGAATTGGTATCGAGTTTTATTATTGTTCAGTTGGTCAGAGTACCAAGACTGGAGAATGCAAGAGCAGACACCCTGGCCCGATTAGCATTAGCTACACGCACCGAGCTGCGAAGAACAATCCCAATAGAGATTCTAGCTGGTCGGAACATAGACGAAGATCAGGTCAAGAACTTCATTGCTCTTGATTTTTGACCATCATGGATGGATCCCATCGGGGCCTATATTGAAGATAGAACTTTGCCAATTGATAAACAAGTAGCCAAGAACTGAGGTTCAAAGTTGCTCGTTATGTGTTAACTAATGGTATTTTATACAAACGAGGAGCTATACCAGCACTGCAAAGATGTGTTCATCCCTCTGAAGTGAAAGACTTGATCGAAGAGGTTCATGATGGGTCTTGTGGAGCCCATGTAGCTGGTCGAACTCTCTTACGAAGGGTAACCACGCAGGGGTATTACTGGCCAACGATGAGAGCTGATTGCGCAGCTTATGCCAAGAAATGCGATAAGTGTCAACACTTTTCCTCTGTCCGAAGAACTCCCCAAGCATTGCTAACACCCATCACATCCCCTTGGCCATTCTCTATATGGGGGATAGACTTGGTCGGACCACTACCAATGACTAAAGGAAGATTTAAATACTTAGTGATCGCAGTGGATTATTTTACTAAATGGGTGGAAGTTGAACCTCTTATTGATATGACATACAGCAAAGTCTATCAGTTTATTTGGAAAAATATAATTTGTCGATACGGCCTCCCTCGTGCATTCATTACTGACCATGGAACCCAATTTGACAACGAGGAGTTTGTTGTATATTATCAACAATCCAATGTACTGAAGGTCCATTCTGCACCAGGCCATCCTCAAAGCAATGGACAAACCGAGGTGACAAACAGAATGCTGCTAAATGGTTTGAAAAAATGATTGGATAATGCAAAGGCAAATTGGATTAACAAGCTACAGTCTGTGCTTTGGGCATATCGCACCACACCATGAATAGCAATTGGAGAGTCCCCATATATGTTGGCATTTGGGAGTGAAGCTGTCATACCTGTCGAATTAGGTTTACCTACACATAGGGTACTTAATTTTAATTCTCCTATTAGTGATTTGATGCGAAGATTAGATTTGGATATGCTAGAAGAAGTCAGAGAAGAATAAGCTATAAGAAATGTCGCGTATCAACAACAAACAACTTAGTTCTACAATAAAAGAGTTAATAAATGTGATTTGAGGGAAGGAAATTATGTGCTGAAGAAAGTTATCCAAAAGAATAATAAACTAGAAGCCAACTGGCATGGACCTTACAGAGTGACAGAAGTTGTTCGTCCAGGGACATATAGGATTGAAACCTTGGAAGGAGAAGAATTCAAGAATGCATAGAATGCAGAACATCTGCGAAAGTATTATCAGTAGTTGAAATTTCTATGTAATACAATTTCTTCAATATGAATAAAGTGATGTTTCCCCATTTTTCTTTGTTCGTTAAAGATTTTCGGAGTATTAGTGCTACACTATACAAATAAATTACCACCAACTCTAAGTTGGTTGGGAAACAAATACGACCAACTCCGATTGATCGGCAATACATTACCACCAACTCTAAGTTGGTCGGGAAGTAATTACCACCAACTCTAAGTTGGTCGGGAAATAATTACTACCAACTCCGGTTAATCGGCAATAAATTACCACCAACTTTAAGTTGGTAGGGAAGAAATTACCACCAACTCTAAGTTGGCCAAGAAACAAATACGACTAACTCCGGTTGATCGGCAATAAATTACCACCAACTCTAAGTTGGTCGGGAAGAAAATCACCACCAACTCTAAGTTGGTTAAAAAACAAATACGACCAACTCCGGTTGATTGGCAATAAATTACCACTAACTTTAAGTTGGTCGGTAAGCAATTACCACCAACTCTGGTTGGTCAAGAATTTTATATCGCCAACTCCGGTTGGTCAGTAGTTTAAAAACCAAACAGGACATTTTTATCTGTCCAAAGATATACATACATGAATAAAAGAGATATTTCACAAAATATTTCCAAACCAATAACAATTAAAGTTGCAAAGAAAACTAAAGATTTCATCATTAAAACCAGAAAAAATTACATATGATGTAAATTGCAGATTACATGTAATATGAATGAAATTCATTACATAAACAAATCCTATTCTATAGGTTTCTTTCCCTCAGCCTTTGACACAGGGTCTACCTCAGCTGTAGGATCATCAAGACTATAAGGGGAATTTATGAAGTTCAGATCTTACAGCAGTTTGACATTCACTATAGATGGACGATCGAGCAGGTGCTCTGGTCGAGATATTTCAAAATTTGAATGGAGACTATAATCATCAAGATACTGGGAAATTAGAACGCGAGGAATGGCCCGGGATGGAATCCAACTAAGGTCGAGCTTGAAAGGAGGCAGGAGTAAATCAAGAACTCCAGGATTATAGTAATCCCACAGGAAATGGCCTCTCTCCAATTTCAGGACACAAAGAGCATTCAACCAGCACTGTTTATACACTTCGGTGTTCGACTGTTCTAAACGAGCGTCAATATGACAAAGTTCTTCATTGTAATCAACCATCCAAAACTCTCTGGGCAGTTTATGGAATTGGTAAGTTAACCTCTCTAGTTGCTCGTGAAGATTCTTCACCAACATTTCTTTATTTTCTAAGGCAGAGCTTTATGTAGAAAGTTGCTCGTTGAGGTTCAGAATCTTCTTGGACATCTCTGCTAAGGCTTGGTTCTTCGCCATCAACTGGAATGCTTGGTTCTCCAAAGATGATTGAGTCCTCGCCTCTTCAATTGAAATTCGAGCAGCTCTTGCTCGTCCCCGAGAAGAAGATCTTGCTCGTCCATGAGTTAAAGCGGAGGGTCCAACTCTTTTCAAAGTTTCCAACTCATCTTGTAAGTTGGAATTTTCTACTTCCAAAAAAGAAAAACCTTCATCATTAACAGGGACCAGGGCCACCGAGGAAGATGAGACAGACTTGAGTTATGTAATCTCTTCTTGCAAAACAATATTTTCTTGCTCCAATAACTTGGCGATCTTCTTATGCTCTTCAACCTCAAGCTTTAGAATGCTCTCTTTCTTCTCGTAAGCAGAGATAAATTTATCATACCCTTTTTAGCATTTAACTGTTGATATTTATTCTCGTACCCTTGTTGCAAAAGTATGGAGGACTCTTTGTACTGCTGCAAGAGTTCCTCTATAGTTCCTTGAAGATCCTCAATCATCTCGTAATAAGATACATTATTGGCAATAGCTCGGTCGAGCAAGCACTTCAGATATTGTTAAGCTTCGACTGCTCGTTCAGAAGTATCGGGACCAAGAATGTCAATTATCTGAGCTTCACTAAGAGCTGCATGACTAGATTTAAAATAATCGTTGCACTTTTCATTAATGATCTGTCATGGGCCATTAGGAGCTCCATCCTGGCCATAAAACTAGCAAAGAGAAAGAAATAAAAAGAATCAATGATGATACAAACAGAGTAAAGACAAGGGAAAATCGAGACGAACAACCAAAGTTAAAATTTTATTTCATCACAAAAAGAAGTACATAGCCCAAAATTACATTCAAAAAAAAAGCAAAGAGAAAGATCCGAACAACTCTACACCTTCTCCTTGCTTCCTAAGACTTCCTCGGGAGGCTTGGACGAAGAGGTAGGTTGCTCCGAGGGCAAGGATAGCTGCTCGGTAGAAATGTTTACTGCTTGGGGATGCTCACAGCAAGTTTCAACAGCAAGAACCTGATCCCCAACTATCATAAAAGATTCTTCTGAGGTAGCTTCGTCCTCTTCTTCTTCCCCAGGAGAGGGAGGAGGGCCATGAATGTGTTGCTGCAATAATTCTGAATTCTCAGCAATTTTCATCTCTTTCAAAGAAGCAACCCATCCATCCCTAAAGTACTTGAGGCTAGCATACTCCATTTGTGAAGTCATGGAAGCTAGGTCCTTTTTCCAGCTTTTATCCCAACCAGCACTGAACGATTTTTTAACAGCCTTTTTCCTCTTTTCTTTCTCCGAGGAGGTCCTTTCCCTAAGGATCTCCTCGACAGATTTCAACTTCCCTTCCACCTCCTCCTTCTGGCGATCAACCTCACGAAGTCTACCAACTTCCTCTTCAGCAGTTTTGAGCTTATTCTTAATCTCCTCAGCATTATTGAGCTTCTCCTCAAGCTCTTTATTGTTCTTCTCAAACTCTTTCATCTTCTTCTCCAGCCCCTTGGAGGCCTCCATAGCTCGATCTCTCTCTTGCTCAATGGACTTGAGTTGTTTCTCCCAAGACACTTTATCTTCTTCATATTTCTGATGAGAGTCCTTTAAGGACTGAGTTAGACCGACAAAAGCTTCCTCTACACCTCCCGAGGATCATAAAGCTTTAATAGCCTCATGCTTCTTCAGAATACTGTTAAAACATGTTACCAACTGAAGAAAGAAATAATTTTGAGTCAATACAGGGACATAGCAGTGAAAAGTGAAAACTTAGACTAGTAATACTTACTGAGGCAATATGTTGAGCACCCAATGTAGTGACCTTGTCACGAGAAAGAGTGTCTTCAATACCTTGGATTTCTGGGATAATCCAAGACTTCACCAAGCCCATGGCAGAGCTTAGAGGAACAAAAGTGGGAATACCACTTTCAGAATTCAAAGGTTGAGAGATAGGTTCCGCGAGCCTAATTGAGGAACTTTTCTTTGACTTCTTCGAAGGAGAAGGGATATTTTCAACAAAGAAGTTGTATTAGTTGGTGATATGACAATAACCTCACTAGGAGGAGAAATAACCACAGCCTTGCTTGGAGCCACAGGGGGCTTCTCAACAACTTTCTTGGCAGCAACAGGAGGGGGTACATCAATGTTTCTCGTCCCTTCCTATGGAACATCATGCTTAGTTTTCTTTACCTCCACATTGGCAGAGTCTGATTTATCAAAGAAGGCAGGAGCTCTTCTTCTCTTCATTATGTTACTAAGGGTAATGTTTGATTCAGAGGAGGAACCTTCCACACCAGTTTCAGAAGCCGGTACTTGGTCGATGTCAATCACCACTAGACGAGCAGTGAAGGATGAAGTATAGCTCTTGTACTGCAATAAATAAGAGGCTGATCTAATATGTTCGTCAGCAAAGGATTGGTGTAAACTCCAGATAAGTTTCAAATGCCTGAAATTAATATCAGTTTCTTTGGGAGACTTTCTTTTACTATCAACTGCAAAAAATCAAAAATTAAAAGTCAATGATACATTTTATCAAACACAAAGAAAACAAGATTTCAAAAATAAAAACAACCTATCCCATTGCCATAAGGAGGACATCTAGGACCTTGATATACATCATCTCCATTTAATGGAGGATGTTGTCAATTTTTCATTACCACTCCATGTTCAAAATAATCCCTGTTGGCGTCAGGAAGATTAACAACTATTGCCCTATTAAAAAACCTAGTTTTAAAATAAAAAGTACTATCACTGACGACCCATCTGTAGCAGTACAATATCTCAGGAATCCCTAAATGGGTTCCATGAAGTTGGTTCAACCTATGAACTCCATTAACTATCCTCCAGGTATTTATCGCTATTTTTGCAGGTACAGCGTCAAAATACTGACAGAACTCCAAACATAAAGGATTTGGAGGAAAAGAAAAGCCACATTCGGCCATAAAGAGACTTGGGAACCAATGTCCCTCAGCCAAAGAATAATAGTTAAAAGGTTCAGAAAGTTCTTCCAATATGACCCATGAAGGAATTTAAAATTCAGAGCGAAATTTGTCAAGCGATTCAACAAGGTAAACCATGATGAACAAAGTAAATAAAAGATAAGAAAGAAAATCTTACAGGAAAAGAGTGAATCAGTTGACAACGAATAATGGAAGAAACAAACGCATAAGATAGAGAAGAAATGAAGAGTTCAAAGATACATATTTGAAAAAGTAAAAGACGATAGGATTTTTTGTAGCTCTTAAATACTTTAGCTCGAGAATAGAGAAAAATAATGATTACCAGGATGAATGATTGTGTATCCGACGGCTAAAAAAAGAAAATGGCACAAAAAATGAAGCGGTTATGGAAATTTAAAATACTTTAAAAGCCTAATACTACACACTCAAAAAAGAGTTATATACAACGAAAGTTTGTCTAAAAAAACTGAAAGTCTAAGCAGTAGAATGTTCCATACTTTTCTTCAACATCCAACTACGAAACATTGGGGGCTTCTATTGATACCAAATTTATTCTTCTGATATGGACCTATCATTTGAAGACACGTGTCCACCTCTGTAGCAACTGTAAATTCTTATACCGAGTTACTCAACCACCCGAGGAACTCCTATACTCCAAACAGCTCAAAGATCACCGAGCAACTAAGAAGCCACGAGCAACTAAGAAGCCAAGAGGAACTCAGGGACCCTGAGCAGTTCAAAGGCGGTCCAACCTACTTAGGCGGTCCGAGCATCTTAGCACTCTAATCAGGATAATCAAGGAGACGACTGCGCATTAAATGCTCATTTATTATCATTCAGATGTACTTGGCTACTAGATAACAGCGCATTGTCCTTTCATTGGTACAGCTTGAAGGCTATAAATACATTATAACCTCCTCCTTGAGGGGACACACTGAATTTCTTGGTAAAATCACTTATCAATAATTCCAGGCAAATTACTCAGTAATACTAGAATAGTGGACGTAGGCCATTCTCTTAAGGCTGAACCTCTTTAAAATTCTTTTGTCTTATTTACTTATTCATTTTTTATCTGTGATTAAAATAATTAGATCAAATCTAGTTTTTTACATCAATAATATGAAAAAGGGTAAAGAAACTGAATTTTCTATTCAGGATAATGACATTATTATGTACGAAAATCGTTTGTGTGTACCTAACGTGCCTGATTTAAGAAGAACGATTTTAGAGGAAGCCCACTGTTCTTTATATGCTATGCATCCAGGGAGCACGAAACTGTATAGAGACTTGAAATAATGTTATTGGTGGCCAGGAATGAAACACGACTTTGCCGATTTTTTTGCTAGATGTCTAGTTTGCGAACAGGTGAAGGTGGAGCATCAGAAGCCAAGTGGTTTACTACCACCCTTAGCTATTCCTGTGTGGAAATGGGAGCATGTTACTGTAGATTTTGTTATAGGTTTACCAAAATCATCACGAGGGTTTGATTCTATTTGGGTTATCGTTGATAGGTTGACTAAGTCTGCACATTTTCTTCCTGTTAAAACTACTTAATCCATGGATAGATATGCCAAATTATATGTGGATAAGATTATTAGATTGCACGGTGCACGTGTTTTTATTATTTCTGAATGAGATCCTAAATTTACTTCTCACTTTTGGCCTAGTTTACAACAAGCTTTGGGGACTAAATTGAAATTTAGTACAGCTTTTCATCCTCAGACTGATGGGCAGTCAGAAAGAACGATCCAGACACTCGAAGACATGTTACGAATTTATGTATTGGAGTTCAAAGGTAGTTGGGATGAACACTTGCCACTAATAGAATTTGCTTATAATAATAGCTATCATTCGATTATTAAGATGGCTCCTTATGAAGCTTTGTATGGGAGAAAATGCAGAACTCCAGTGTGTTGGACTGAAGTAGGAGAACGAAAACTACTTGGACCAGAAATTGTATAGCAGACTACGGAAAAGATAAATCTTATCCATAATCACTTGAAGGTGGCACAAAGTAGACATAAAAGTTATGCAGACAACCGAAGGAAAGAATTGAAATTTTAGGAAGGTGATCGAGTATTCCTACGTGTTTCTCCTTGGAGAGGGGTTATGAGATTCGAGAAGAAGGTAAAGTTAATTCCCAAGTATATTGACCCTTATGAGATAGTGAAACGGGTTGGAGTTGTTGATTATAAATTGGAGTTACCACCAGAATTTTCCCGGATACACGATGTTTTTCATATATCCATGTTACGTAAGTATGTGCCCGATCCTTCACATGTATTTATTTCACAACCGATAGAGCTTCAAGATGACTTAACCTATGTGGAGGAACCAATTGCTATTGTAGATCGAAAGGAGCAAATGTTACGTAGTAAAACCATTTCACTAGTTAAGGTGATGTGGGGAAGTCAGAATGTGGAGTATGCCACCTGGGAAGGGGAGGATAACATGAAGAAGCAATATCCTCATTTGTTTGGTAAGTTTCTTATGCGTTAAATTTCGAGGATGAAATTTTTATAAGAGGGGTAGAATTGTAAGGCCCTAAAACATGATTATGAAGGTTAATTACATGATTAATTATAACTTAGGAGTGATAAGTTATAAATTGGTTATGTGTGTTAAACATGTTAACTATAATGTTTAGGGGATGCATGCTCATGTGATATATGTGTTGTTTACATTAAGTGCTAATTGAGCTTATGATCGGGGATACCATGTTTAGAACATATGATTAGTTATGTGGTTGAATGCATCATAATTTTTTTTTTTAATACATGATTATGTTTATAAAATTAAATTAGGGTGTTGATACCAAATTGGCAATGTCTGGTCGCGAAATGTGAAAGTTTTGAGATTTTCGATAAATTGCTACTTTCCTGTTCGAGCCCAAATTAGGCGTATTAATTTTATGATTTTGGGAAACCACAAAATATGAAAGTTGTAGATGTTTAATTTATCTACTCATAGACAGAAAGAGGGATTAAATCGGGGCCCGTGATAGTGAGTAATGGTAATTTTACCAAGGTGGGACAAATGTGTCATTAATGGAATTGTCTAATTCGACCTTTCATCCAACCAATCACGTGTTACCACTACCCCTATTGATATTGGACCACTATACAACGTATTTCTGATTATAAATGAGAGGTATGTATTCTTCCTCATAAGAATTAACAAGTTTTGCCTAAAGAGAGAGAAAGAGAAGAAAGTTAAGGAAGAAATCTTTGAAAAAATTCTATAAATCGAGGAATCCTCGTAAGGTAATTACATCTTTATTAAAGTTGGTCAGATGGATGAGTTCTATACTTGGCATGTTTTTATTTTTTATTTGTATATATATTTTAATGATACCCATATTTCTTAATTGTGTTGAATAAGGATGGGTTAAGAACATAAGTTAGAACTGGAGCTAAGATCGTAAATGCATACTTTAAAGTCCTAAATTTACATCATCTTTTCGTAAAGCATTTTGAATGATGTATATTTCTCCTAAAACATGTTTATTATATGTTTCCATTAATTATACCCAAGGTCAAGGTTATGTATGCTTAAAAACTTTAAGTTATGCCTTAATGTTCTATTTTGACATAGTTATGCTAAAAATGGCATAAATCATGGAATACTTATTGGAATTGAGTGATTCAAGTTGGAGAGTAAAACATACTCATACATGTATAACATATCCAAAAAATGTGTAAAAATATCAAGTAATGAACCTTTGACGATAGTTTGAAGTTTTGGTTTAAAATCTGCCCTAAAGGAGCAAGAATGCATACCAAGTGTTTGACATTTTGCTCGACATAGAAAATAAGCCCTAAAAATTATGAAAAATTAATTTTATATTATTCAATGTGTTTACTGATATTTTGTGGAATATCATGCAAAGTTATGTTGTAAAAAAATTATGCAAATTCCAGGAAGTTGAAGTTGTGTTGCTGTTTTTCAAGGGAAATGATTTGGAAAAGGTTGTAATAAGATGGGCATAACCTTGTCTAGCGAATTGGTAATTGAATTAAGAAAATTGTGTTAGAGCCCTAATTACTTGGGTGTTATAGAAATGTGAATTATCATATTTATTTCCTCCTTAGTTATTTCTGATTGACCAAATGATGTGATGTATTACTAGGTTTAATGTTAATTGGTGTATTCAGATACTAATGACGTTGACTTGTTAGGTGGGGAAGCAGCTAATCCTACCATACCAAGGAATTAGTTTGGTATTAATCTTAGCACCAAATCCAAAGTGAGTGACCTGTCCTATGAAATATAGATGATTATATGCTCATATGGAAATGTGTAGTTCAATACATGTGTTAAAATGCTTATGGGAGTGATGTTGTATTTAGGAAACATATGCATACGATTGAAATGTTAAGTGATGTTATTTAATGTTAAGGACTGTGGTCGGTCCTACAGGATGTGGTGGTCCTATTAATCCAACTTAAAGGTTTGTGTACTCGGGCCTAATAAAGGGATGTGGTGGTCCTCAATAACTGTGGTGGATTAATTGGACTGAGTCGGGTCCAGGCTTGCGAGAGTTTCACAATTCCTGTTGGGTTATAGCATTAGAAAAAATTAAAAATGGTTATTTAATTTGGTTATAGGTGTGGTATATGGTCATTCACTAAGCTTATATTGCTTACACTCCTGTAATGTTATGTTTCAGGTATGCCAATCGTTTGGAGTTCCCTGCCAAGTTAGGACCTTGAAACGGGGGAGTGGCGGATATCTAGTATGGTTTGAATATCAAGAATCTTGTTTTGTAAATATTAAACTAAAGATCTTGGTTATGTAAAATTGTGTAGTACTTATAGGTGACATGTAAATGTAGTTATGTTTTCATCTACACTTACCTTTGAAAAAAAAATATCATGCTATTTTTCCTTAGAGATTTAAATTAAAGAATTGTTTATTATTTAAGGCAATTTATTGATAATTAACAAGGATTTGTTTAACTTAATTAAGTCGGGGCACGACGTTTCCAGTCCACAATTCATAGGGCGTCTTACGTGTGTGTGGACGAAGGTAAACCTTATTCACCGTATGGCATGCAGTAGACACTGTCTCTACCCAAAATATCCTAGAAACTTTATGACCTGGAAGCATAGATCTATCCATTTCCTGAAACGTCCTATTTTTTCTCTCAACAATCCCATTTTGCTGAGGAGTCTTCACAATAAAAAAATCATGTTTGATTTCGAGGCTATCACAGTAAAGATCTACGCTTTGCTGTGTAAATTCAGTGCCGTTATCACTATGCATTCTATTGATAGTGACATCGTGTTAATTTTGTAGGACACGACACATGGTCATCAGAAACTCAACAACATCTAATTTCTCTCTTAGAAATCCCATGATAGAATATCTGGAGAAATCATCTACCATCACTAGGATATACCTCTTACCACTCAGACTCTCTGTACGAGTAGGACCCATGAGATCCATGTGTATCAACTCAAGTACTCGTGAAGTGGTAATAGCATTCAACTTCCAGTAGGGGCTACGGACTTGCTTTCCTAACAGACAGGGTCAACAAACCGTGGAAGTTGGCTTTCCAATTGTTGTCAAGCCACGTACTAGGTCATTTTTATCTAATCTCGTCAAATCTCTAAAGTTCACGTGACCTAGACGTTAGTGCCACAGATCCATAGGATTGATCGTGGCGTTATTGCAGACAATTGAGGATTTGGGCACAATCCCATAGAAGTTATCCTCTGTCCTCACCCCTGGCAATAAACGTTTACCGGCTTGATTATAGACATTACACTCATCCCGGTCAAACTTCACTACAAACTCAGCGTCGCACAGCTGGCTAATGCTGAGAAGGTTTAATTTCAAACCTTTGATGTACAAAACATTCTCTAGCTTAAGAAATCCAGGTAACTCTACTGTAACTCATCCTACAATGCTAGACTTGATTCCGTATCCAAAGGTGACTTTAAAGTCCTTATGATCCTCTAGGTAGAGAAAAAATGAGACATCACCAGTCATATGTCTAGAGCACCCGCTATCGAAATACCACTGTGAGGTATTTTGTGCTTTAAGAGAAACATGTGCAACAAGAGCTTTTACGTCGTGCTTAGGCACCCAAGATGAGGTAACCTTTTGTTTGCCCTTGTTAATGTTGGTTTTAGTCAGGCTTGTGGAAATATCCACTGACGGAAGGGAAATCCGTTGGAATTATTCCATTAAACTCTGAGATATGGCGACTAGGAACTCAACCTACTCTCTAAGACTCAAGAAGTCACTAGTGGAAGGTGACAGAGCAGTAGTACGTCGTGTCTGACCTAAACTATAGAAAAACTCCCTAAGGTGGCCCTTTCTTTTGTAGTAGGTACAAAAGTACACAGTCTTAGTCCGACCTTAGCTTTCTTTTCTTGGTCGAAATTTTCTTCGTGGATTTTTATGAAGGCCATATGGAGTCATTGTAAACTTAGGAACTGGTCCAAGTGAGGTTTGGGCCCTGGAGAAATCATTAAAACCTATTCATTGCCTTTCGCCAAAACATAAAGCGGGACCGAGGAGCATATTTCCCATCTTTTCAGATATGTCCTCAATTTGAACCTTGACTTCCCGTTCTCTCTCAAGATCATGAATAAGGTGGACTACACGAGCTTCAAGTTTCTTTCAAGCCTCCAGGGAGGAATGGAGATCACTTCTGAGACTAGCCACTTACTTAGTCAAGTCTCCTTTTTCTTTCTCTAAACAAATATCTCTCTATCTCCAAACAGTCTCTCTCTTTCTCTAAGTTGACTGCCTCTCTCAACAAAACTAGTCTCTCTCTTAACACAGGAAAACTCTTTCTCTCTCTCAAGGTAGTGCAGGTGGAGGACTCTCTCTCTCTCTCGCTTCTCCTAAATCTTCCTCTAAAGCGGTGATCCTAAGAACTAGCGCTCTATTACGTTTTTTGGTTTTAAATAACTCGGTATATAACTCGGCATAGGCACATTGAAGATCACTCTCACTCTCACTTGTTGCATCCTCCCCCTCACTCACTTCATTCTCACTATCGAGGTGCCCCTGTGAAGTAGTGTTCTCATCGTCGTGAGGAGCACTAGAGGTACTCACATGACTATCCATGAATGCGGTGAAGTTACATTCATGCGATGACTCATCTCTAGAGTCCACCGACTCGATCTCACTTTCGTCACTAAGGGTAGCATTAAGGACAACTGTGCCTTTTTCTTTGGCAAGCCTGTTCAGCCTAGTAGCACACTCAAAAGATCTATGACCCTTACCATCACACTCATAACATCTCTCACCATCTTTCTTAAGAGGGTCTTTATTATCTTTTTCATTTTTCTTTTCAAACTTGTTTTTCTCAAAATTCTTTTTATCTTTGAAATTTATATTTTTCTTGAAATTGAGAATTTTCTTGAATTTTATTGCAAACAGGATCAAATCATATAAATCAAGGTCACACTCAGAATCTGACGTTTCTTTCTCCCTTTTTCTAGATGAATCTTCGCTCTTTCTTGTTGCCGCCTCACTCTTCCTATCCTGAGCTTGAAGTTCTATGCCTTTATTTTTAGATTTTATCATGTGAGGGAACATGTTAATTTCATATGTCTGGAGGTCTCCTACCAACTCTTCTAATTTCATATATCTTAAAGTGTTCAAAGAGTTTAGCAGAGTGACTTTGAGGATAAGGCGCTTAGACAAAGTTCTCAAGATCTTTTTAATCACCCTAAAATCGGGAATATGCTCACCAAGGTTATAACTGTTGTTAATAATATCAAACAAATGCGCATAGTAATCATCAAAGCATTCAGATTCAAGCATGGTGATTGTTTCAAATGGAGTAGTTAGATTTTGCAACTTTGATTCTTTAACAGCATTAGTGCCTTCATGGGTAAGTTGGAGAACATTCCATGCCGCTTTTGACGTGGTGCACGTCATTATGCGACGGAACTCGTCGGGAGTGACGGATCCAGAAATAGCACTCAGACCCTTAGAATAAAACATGGACCATTTTTGTTCATCCTCAGTCCATTGGGTTACACTTTTTAAATTTGTCACATTATCAACTGTGACTATGGGAGGTGACCACCCACTTTCAACAAGAAACCACACACGTTCATCAATGGCTTTAAGAGAAGATTTCATACGGGTTTTCCAGTACACATAATTAGATCTGTAAAAAATTGGAATTTTACTAAACAATTTTTCCATTTGAACAAACTCCTTTTCAAGAAATCAATTTTTAAAGAAATTGATATTCAAAAAATTTTTGTTAAAAATTACACGGTAAAGTTGTGTAAGAGGCTCTGATACCAATATAAGAGTGTGCTTATATTAAAACAAAGAAATTATTTAATTAAACTCAGTTTTTTAATTAAATCCTAAAACATGCATCTAGTTATGATTGGAGATAATATAATCATGGAAGAACATTCAATCACAAACAAACACATAAATGAGGAAAAATCCCCCAAAGGGGCAAAACCTTTTATTTTCACTATAATTTGTAAAGAATGGTTACACGAATTATAATGAAAACAAGAGTGACATATGAAATACCCTCAGGTGTCGGTTCCGATGTCGTCAAATGGAATCTCGTGCAAGAACTCCAGATGGTCAGTAATGGAAAAGAGATGACTTTTCCACAAAGTTACTCAAGATGAGTAGAACAATCCATTGAGGGTTTAGAGATTCACACAAATGATAAATGAAAGATTTGTGAATCAAAAGGATGTTTGGAACATCAAAAGTTGAAGTCTTGTTGTCTTTGGACTCTCCAAAATGTTTTCCCAAAGACATAAAATAAACAGCTCCGAAATAGCCCTTATAAAGAATTTTCGAGTCTGTCAAAATCTATCTGATTCGGGTTATCTGGTGAGGCTGTCCGGATCGCCCCTGGGAGCACGATCTGGATTGATGCCCAATTTGAGACAGAGTGACTCTTGGAAATGCGGTCTGGATTATTTTCCATAAAAAGGTTCGGATCGCTGCCAAAAATTATCCAAAGCCTTTTACCTTAGGCGGTCCGGATCGCCAGGAATACCCGATTCGGATCGGCCTGGAAAACTCCCCAGAAACTGGAAACTTCCTTCTTGTAATTCGGATCCGTCTTAAAGGCCAATATGAGCATGAACATTCTTGACTGTGTATCGGTATACGACATACAAAAATAAGATGGACATTTATAAAATTATGTCCTTACAAATGTCATGAACCTTTCCACATAACTTAAAGGGAAGATACCTAAGTATGTTATCATTGAAGATATCCCAATTGATAACTTTTCCCATAAAAAAGACGAATTACTATGTCATTTAGTTTATTATATCATTTGTCAAAGGTCTCGTCCTCTTTCACGGTAAGGAGTTTAAAATGAGTGACGAGGCATTGAAGATTCTCATGATGTATGGTGGAGGTGCCTCCATAGGTTGTTTCTAA
Organism: Sambucus nigra; assembly: GCA_949130495.1. Lineage (NCBI taxonomy): Eukaryota > Viridiplantae > Streptophyta > Magnoliopsida > Dipsacales > Adoxaceae > Sambucus > Sambucus nigra. The sequence goes on along the minus strand of OX422224.1, from coordinate 62,367,883 downwards.
AACATAAGATCTCTCATTTAACGTAGTGAATTTCAAAATACATTCGAAATCACTAACAATGACACGACTAAACAAATTGTTTGGACGTTTAGCATTCTAACCAAACTCCCATGTCATTCTCATCACAACTATATCTTATTTTGAGGACTACAACTTTATCAACAATGGTAGTCAACGAGTTCTAACCTGTGAAAACACATCTATGAACATTATATGTTCTATCATATGAATATTCCGCTAGGACTAATTGCTACCATCAAAAGGTTGAGGTTTAATAGATGAACCATGATCCATCTCGCACAACGGATCTACTCTAGGGATTAACCATAAAAAAAAATAAGACCCACTATGATACCAGTTGAGAGCATGACCACTCGAGCGTACCTACAAGAAAAATAGGTGTTTAGCACGACTAATAAGAGTTGTAAAAAGTTGTTTACAATGATTTTAAAATTTGTGCCAAGCATTCTAAAAATGAGTGTCTTAAAATATTTAAAAAAAAAGCGATGTGAAATAGATAACTATTTAGAACAATTTTGTTGCACCCGATGTAAAATTACCCACTTTTATACATTAAAAGTGTTATAAAAGTTCAGTTGTTAAGACATTTTTTCTAATGAATGTAAAAGTTCATATATATATATATATATATATATATATATATATATATATATATATATATATATATATATGTGTGTGTGTGTGTGTGTGTGTGTGTGTGTGTGTGTGTGTGTGTGTGTGAGAGAGAGAGAGAGAGTTGGATACAACCTTAGAAATAAATAAAGGAATCCACTACCAAAACTGATTCTGCTCAACGAACATTCTATCAAAATTAACTTTAGTTAACACTACAATATTATTAAGTGGAATAACATATATGTCCAAATAGGTAATCCACTTCGAAAAACCAATTCTACCGAACAACCATTCCATCAAAAGCAACTTTAACTCTACAAAACTATTTAAGTGGAATAATTAACATATATGTCTAAACGACTAATAAACATCCAAAACCAATTATATTGAACAAACATTTCGCCTAAGTCAATTTAATAAAACAAAACCATTATATATATCCAAACCAAAAGGGAAAATATATACAAATCGACAAAAACATATGAGAAGTAATATTAATCATAAGTTGAGCAAGTTTAAAACCCAGTATATTTGTCACCACCTGTATGAAAACGTAATCCAAAATTAATGTTAAAAACTCACTAAGTTTCCCAACAACTTAGATTCCCAAAATATTTTGGAGTGGTGGGGTGAGGTGAGGATAGTTGATTCATTGAGATTATCAAAAGATTGAGGTAGAAATTAAAGTCATTACAACTCTCAAATAGTAGGTGCAGTTTTAATGTTACATTTACTATGTCTTTAGTTACGAATTCATGTGCCCAATAATGAACTTAATATACTCGATCCACAGTTCATCTATCTCCTCTATTATGTATATCTCTTTAAATGTTAACTTATTTAACTAACATAGGAAAATAATATGACGAGAAGACATAAATGAAACAATAAAAAAAAAATTCAATTAATTACCTTCAAATCGACAGAATGCAACCCCTCTATTAGTTTTATTACGTAATTCATAACATAATATCCACATTCAATATTTTAGGATTGTTTGGGGCATTACAATGATACAATAGTAAAAAATAGTCAAATGAGGAAGATGACAAGAATATATATTTCATACATAAATATTTAGTCACTTTAATGACCTTCCAAATCGGGTTAGGCCTTCTCTTCAAATCAAGAACCAAAGGAATGATGTCACTTCTAAACAACAAGAATTTTAAGATCTATTTATAATTGTAAAGAACACTATAAATAGGTAAAGATTGGATCTACTCACATAGTGACATGAAACTTAACTTCTTCATCGATCTGATTATGCAAAGTATCCAACTAAAAACGTTCATTGATGATGTATCAATGATAATCAAAATTCAAGCAAAATATATTGAACGTTAATACATTATGAACAATTATGATATTAATTAATAAACTAAAGAAACATATTTAAATAAAACATACACCCGAGGTTGTAAGGAAATAAATAGACTTGGTTTCTATTCAAATTTTCCAATCTTTTTGTGATAAGATTTGATAAATTCGTCTTACAAGTGATACTAATGGATGAAAGATTAAGAAATTTAATACTTTCATGAGAGTTTGAAAACTTTTCGTACAAGTGACTGCACTAAGAAAATAAATATTTGGAATATATATATATATATATATATATATATTAATAGAAAAAAGTTATTATCTCAGATCATATATGAAACTCTACAAATGATGTAATGCCTTGACCCGGATTTAAAGGTCACCTGTCGGTCAACCTGTACCGGTGCGGTCGTGTTATGTGCGAAGTGATGTAAAACCATATAGATAATGTTTCCAATCTATTTTATTTATTTAATTTAACTGAGTGGTCATGCAATTCGATTTTTCAAGCGTATGAATGAATAAGAACAAGTGCTTAACCCATTAGGAAAACTTTAGTCCTTGTTACTTATTTTTTAATGTATTACCAACATCTTTGCTTTTGTAAATCTTTATTCCATTTACAACTTTAAGAAACATTCTCATCATTTAGTGTTCGTTTAAAGTCTTGTACAACAAAGTACTCCCCCCCCCCCCCCCCCCCCCCCTTTTTAATCACAAATACCATGTTTGGGGCCAAAATCTCAAGTTTCATCATCTTTGAGGTCCATTTTGTAAACTAACCATTTTTAAATTTTTCTTACATTTAATCGCTTTGATCATCAAATATTCAATGATTTACCATTTGAACTATATTCACTATATTTTATTTTATACCCCTTAAAAATGTTTAACAACATTTTTATAGTTTCTTTCACCTTAAAGTCACATTATTTTATGTAAACAACGTTACAAAAAATTAACGTAATACTTTCACCTAAATCAATTCTTAAACGTGTCCACATAAATTTCGAAATTACAATAGATGACTTTTCTTGACTTTTCACACACAAAATCTCAACCCTCCTTAATTATTATTTCTCACCAAGAAATAATATATTTTTACATCATCTTTGCTCATAATTTTATAAGAATATAAACTCCAATATTCGAAAATTATTGGAAGATTATTAAGCACTATAGTCTCATATTTTCATGAAAATATTAATTTTTACACACTAATAGCATTTTCATTTCATAAAATCAATACTTTATATAATGAAAATTCACAACATGTGATGATTAAATTATTTAGAATCATTTATACCGACATATAGGACTTGTTAGTCCTATTGCATCATAAATAAAGAGCTTTTATATCCATTATTTTATTTAAAAGATAAATACAAATTTATGAATAAATCCGGTTAAAAGTGCAATTTTTCCTTATACTCATGACCTTAAATATTCATTGATAATCTCTTTTGCAAGGATTATTTTGAGAATTGATTGTATTAAAACACAAGGGACAAAGTCTGGACGCAATTTGAGCATGAAACTGACATCTACGCATCTTCAGGGGCAATATGGTAAATTCAGACGACTATGACACCCCGCCTAATTAAATACCGGTCGCTCACTCCTTTATTAAATTAAAATCAAGGTGAACAGTTGGTTCATTCTTACCATCACTGTCGTAAAAATACTTTTCCAAATTAAACACCTTAATTAATTAAGCTAAGTGTCAAAACCATTTTTAAACATTACTTTCCAAATTTTATTTTTGAAAACAAAGATTTAATTATTTACAACAATTTAATATATAACGAATCATACCACAACAATCCATGATCATATAATCCAAATAATTTAAACATTCGACAATTGAATCCTAACATTAAAATTTAAAGTGAAACATTCAGACAATAATAATTCCAAAGTATCAATACTACAATAACTGAATCACAATGTCCAAATAAAACAACTAAATAATGAAATGAGCGACACCTGCCCCACTAAATGAAGATACTAGGAGAGGAATCAGGTAAATGAACTCGTCCAAACAAGTGGCCTGCAACTCCCACCTAAGCTGCAGTACGTTCCTTCCAAAGGATCCTATGCATGACGCCCCTATGGCTGGGCACCTGTAATATATATATATATATACACAAGAGAGAAAGAGAAATAGAAACGGGTCAGAGACCGATAGTGTATATGATTTAAAATTCGTTTAGCATGTATTTAAATTGTTTACAGGCCAATGCAACAACATATTAGTGCGACACTCTCTTGAGAAATTCTCACCTCTCTTCTAATGTGCAGGCCTATCGTACTAACCTTCCCAACGTATTATCTATCTTATACCGCACTAAACATCCCAATGATTTAACTTATCTTGGGTTACTCGTAAGATTTAAATCCGAACAATATGGTCGTTTAAAAGGAAGATTTCATATAGTAACAAAGCTTTCATTTTTACTTATTTATTAATAAAGTTTCTCAGTATCATATTATGCTTTCTCACAACAAGTATTTCCATTTTGAATCATCAAACATATCCTACTTACCACATCACAGTACGCAGTTCAAAATTTCAGAATTTCATATATATGTTAAATACTCGTATAATATACATATTCTAACAACACCCCACATGAAAACTATGGTGCGGGCATACTCTACTATCCAATCCTCGTATCACTCGTACTAAGGGAAATACAAATTTGGAATCACTCTAGAACTGTATTAACACATACACAAACAATAGGGAGGCGAAGCATAGAGTCCAAGTCTCTAAGAGGATGTCACATACCCGCATCTCTTAGGACCGTCTGAACTATCAATTTGATAGCCTGTACCAAGGATATCTATCTTCTAGGTTACAAGTCAATATCCCCCATAAAGGTCCCATCGAGATAAGACTGTCCCAGCGCGGTAACCTCAGGGATAGCAAGTAGCGTGGGTATGATTTTCACAGATAGATAGTATATGCATACACAATCATATAGCTATACTAATATTACCATATTAATATCTGGTATATCTCAAATCCCATAGTTACGACATTTATCCTCATATCTCATTATTAGTTATCACGTTTAACGATTTGTCTTTAACTTTAATTCGAGGTATTATTCCAACTTACTACGTAACACTCATGAACTCTATCCTCCCAAGTATAAAATTCAGTAGGTATTCATCTATTTTCCATCGTAATCATTTTACATAATCTCTCCCTTTAATACGAAGGTTTCATCGTTCCTTATGTAATTATCCCAAAAATACAATTCTCGTCTTACATTAAAGGTCCCAAAATTATTCATATGTCCTACTGGTCTTCCATATCTCCCAAAACATTTTATTTAGGGTGCCCAAGAATTTTCTCCCATTAAATCGAATTCAACTAATTTAAAAAGGGAAATTATGAGTCTTCCAGGAGGGGTCGATCTCTCGAGGTCTGGGGCTCGATCGATCGAACCTTCGATCGATCGAAGCTCTTGGCTCGATCGATCGATCAAGCTGATATGCGAGTTCTGCAGTTTTGCAGTTACGGGTTTCATCCTCTAACCTCAATTAATTCCATAATTTTCATTCCCAATCGTCCAAGAATTTGTACTACTAACATTATATCAGCATATTATGTATTTCCTACGTAAAGCATGTAAATTTTCGTCACTAAACATGGATTAACAGGCCAAAAATCATGTAAATATCAAGAACCCTAGAAATCTCTTTAACATGGCTCTAATCAATCTTTTCCAGAATTTTCTTCTTCTAAAACATCAAAATTTCGTGGTTTAATCCTCTACATGTTAAGGGGTTTCCAGAACAACAATAAATTCATCACTACATGCAATTTCCTATCTTAAATTTTAGATTTTCTTCTATAAAACTCACCCTAATCATTCCTAGACTAACATGAGTGATGCATCAACGAAATAAGAAAGATAAACACTTGCCTGGGATTTTCAGAGTTCTGGTTTGATGACGAATTTGGTGTGGTTGTGTTCCCCGTCGCGCGATCTACGCGTTGGTGGTGATGGCGGTGCAATCGGAGGTGTTCTTGGCCTAGAACTCCTTGGAGAGCTTCTCCTCTTCCTCTCCAATGGTCGTCATTAGTATTTCATTGTGTTAACCCTAAAAGATGACATTTTCCATCTGATATAACCCTATAAAATTCGTGGGTTTAATTACCCATAATTACGAAATGTCCAAAACACCCTCCCGGGGTACCAATTAGGCCTAAAAATGCCCCGAGACCCAAAGTAAACCCCTGGGTATACTTTTCTGACTATCTCGACACTTCCGGACACTTTGGCGCGCTCAAAACGACCATATGAGCAACTTATAATTTATTCACTTTTATTAATCAAGATTTAGCCCCGACACGACACAGGCGCCTCCCGACTTAAATTTCCATAATTGTCCTTTTTTTCACACGTGATAATATTATAAAATAAAACTCATATATTACTATGCTCATCCAGTAAAATTTAACAAATAAAAAATTTCCAATAATTACTATCTCTCGTCACGCTAGTAAATATTTGAAAACAACATTCCGGATTAAAATTAAATTAATTTATCTCAATTAAATTTGATAAATTCCTAAATTTAAAAGTCATGAAAATACGGGGTATTACATACTTCCCCCCTAATAACGGAATTTCGTCCCGAAATTCGGAAAATAAGGCCTACCAGGTAGTACAATTCTGGATATCCTTGTCAGTACGCAAACTAACTACATCGTAAGGCGCTCAATCACTATAGCCCTTTCCTCAGAGTAACCCTGTTTTACATTCTCATTGGAAACACTTCACATGGTGCTCCCAACCGACAACATTCGCATAAGTCATGCCTATACGTTATAAATATTTTCATTATCTCACTATCGTTAGGAGGTCGCACCTCACTACATGACAACTATTCAGATTTATTCATATACAAAACTCCTATTCTGGGAAAATCATACGAACATTTGACCACTCTTTCTTGCCTAAAACAGTCGTGGAATTCCACCATAGTTATCGGATATTTTCTCGACCGATCCAAAAATTCTGATTATCTACTCTCCTCTAAACATACGGAAGGAGAATAATCGAGGTTCTTCCATAAAAAAACCTTAATAAGCACCTTGTACGCGACAAATAGGTACGAGTGTTTTTACAGAGAATTCCTAAAATCGTCGTACCAAGATTCCAAAATCTTCTTCACGTGGCTCCATTAATCTTTAATCACCGTGCGCCTATTTCCTGGATAAGGGTGATACATCCTACTCGAAACGAAACCTTATCTCTGCTGGTTCCTGAAATCCCATATCAAAGGTGGGATTCACCAATCTCATCCTGATTCAGAAATTTATACTGTGCCGGACCATGCACTGGCGCGATCCTTCCTTTCAAAGGAAGTCTGGGGCATACTAATTAATATTGTAAGCCAGCCCAAAGGAATATCAATCGCTTACTTCTCGGCGACTTAATTCACATGTTCGGGATGAACCCTTGATATTGTTTTGAGGATGGCAACCCATCCAAGGACTGTACCAAGTTTACCGACCTCTTCCAATTTCAGGAATTTTTTATAAACACGAAATTCTTTGGTTGATTCTCCTCTTTCAACCAAACCTTACCTATGGGCGGTGCATGTAGGGACTACTCACTACGTCCCGCTAAACATCGATTCTCCCTTGAAATGTCTCACATTAAGTGACACGCAATAATCCCCTTCCTTCCTTGGTGTATGCCGAAAGTTCCGACCCGTGTTCTTTCCTCCGCGATGCACACTTCTGGATATTATTGACCATGGTAACATCTCACTATTTGTACGCTGAAGTCGCTCTCACACTTGACTATTAACAACTCTGCTCCGAGTATTCTTCACAATAATTCAATTCTACTCTGTTCAAGGAATACCCCATCTTAAATGGCTTCTCACAGCCTTTCAATCAAATTATTTTAATTGCACACTTATGTATGGATTATCGCCCCTCATGTGACGTTTAATCCACTCTATCACTTCCACTTCGTTATACTAGTCCCACAAACATATATTTCACACGTTTATAACTACGTCCCTTCGACTCGGATGATCTTAATCGCAGTTAACCAAGATGCCCACATTTTGCAACACCGCGATCGCCCTAGGAGAGCGAACGACGTGCTACTCATCTGTAGAACTAACTAAATTCAACGAAATAGAAGGAATAGGGTATTCAAATTCCATTACAATAAAAGAGGAATAACAAACCTCAACCTTCTTCAGATAAGTTCAACAATTTTCCCAGATAGCTACAACAACCAAAATAAATCACTAACGCTCTATTCATCAAAATAATTACAGGTCATCTCTTTTGTATAATAAAGTTCTTTCCAGATAATCCAAGTTAAAATCATTCCAACTCTTTGTTCACCTTATGTTCTAAATGCGGTTACGACATTTGGGTACTCTTAATTACCCTAGAAATCAATATATATATATATATATATATATATATTTTTTTTAAATCCTCCTTATCATCGTTCCACCCCTCAACTCATGGGGATAACTTTAATGCTTTCTTACCACACAGTCCAGCTCCAGTGGCTTAAAAACAAAATTCAATTTCCAACTTACATACATAATTACTTGATCCCATTTCGACTAGGGTACCGAACTCATGGAATAGTGACCAAATGTCTCCCTATTTCCAACCTTACGCTAAGTTTCATGCTTGGGATGTCTCGCAAAGCGAAATCCAAACAAGGAACCCCCCCCCCCCCCGATACACTACTACCTAGCATTGTCGGTTATCGAAATCCGTTAGGTCCTCCGTCCATATCATGTACCACTTTATTCCGTCCCTTGACGGAAAAGTTATAATTCCTCCCGTAATTATGCTTAACAAAGAACGTTTCACCAATTTCACTATCGTCCCGTATTGGTTGATGGTAATTGCATTCTATAAACCTCGAATATATACAATCGGAATTCTCGAAATTCCTTTTCCTAATAATAGGGGTATAACTCTTAACTCCCACATCTCTTAAAGATAAATATAACACTGCACTCTTCCTATCACTAAGTCTGAAGTGCTAAACAGAATACTAAGTCGAATCTTTTCGCTCAACAGTAAACATGATACATACTAAATCATAATGATAAAGTCTATACATACATTGGCATCGAATATCTCGAGCCCACTATTCCCTCCGAAGTCTCTAGGATAGATAATATAAGTGCGAGTTCAACCTTCTTGCAGGTGAAGTCTCGCTAGAACAAAGATATGTTGTACTAATCCAACCACTCTGATAGCCTCGCAATAAATTCCCACTATCGTATTAACTATTTCTATAACATTTTAACAATGATAATATCATACTCGTGTATCGCATCAGTACAATGAGTAACCTCAGTAAAGTACATAACACTGTTAATATACACATTCATCCTCCACGGATAGCACTAAAGAAAAGTCCCGCTACACTAGGGAAAAATATTCACATTTTAATAACGTTTGTAATGATATGCATTAAACTCGTCTCACATGCTAATCTAGCAATGAACAAAATATGGTGACTCGCTCGTGTCACATAAACACGCCGCATCCTCTGAGGATACAACTTATACTTCCACCTTGTCAAATGTCTTGACTGCACAAATGGTTTTCGGACGTAACACGTCTACTCAAACCAAACAAAATTACCTTAATCGTTGTCTTTTACTAGGCACCGTATTCTTGTCCTCTTACTCACTTTGGAACATATTATCGCGAGCGATTTCACTCTGCACAAAATACCTCAACATATAATCCACTTACTACCTGTCCTACTAACCAGGTTAAGATTGTCCTTCCTTCGGACTTTAGTAGACTCGATTCCTGTTAGCTACCCCGATTATACCCTTAGTCTTCTTGGCCCTAAAGAACATGTCACTTACTATATTAGTCCTTACTGGATTTACCATTTTTTGATAAAAATTTAACTATCTAAAGCATTTAAATGGGTCCCCTGATGTGAATCCACACCCTTTTATGGTGCTACACCACCACCGTTGTATTCAGTCTTATTCTTGACTAAATTCTTTGATTCTTTTAGCTTCCCCCACAAAGAAGAGTTATCATCTATATTGACAAAATATGACATTGTCAACCTCTAAACCGGCCGTCCATCTGCATTTCCTCTTTGAGTGTTATCAACTATTATTACGAGTCGATCTCCCACTTGGAGTCGTTTCCTCCACTCGTATCTACATCTTTCGATACAAAATTTACTAGCGATTAAGATTCATATTCACAATTTGGACTTCTATCATGCCCTCCCGCGATGAGTTCAGAACCACGTTTGCTTCTCATCCGGAACGGTTGAGGAAGGAATATACGATCAACACTATACCTAAGATTCTCCTATAGGCATAGCATTCCACTTCTAAAATTGGTGGTTGACTCCAACCACTATAACTTCGTCCCGAAATCCAAGAAAATTTTCTCTAAATTTTCACTTTCGGTTTTCCACACTCCATCCTATATCTAAACCTTTGGTTACTTTACCTCCTTTGGTAAACACATACAATTTCCGCATTTCTAGAATTCTCACTGACAGTTCTCCACATGTTTTGTAACACGTTGGTTGAGTTTACTCTCGTACCTCATTCGATCATAACAACACTTGAAAATCATTGATGCGCCTTAGTCGCCTTTCTAGTCGTGGCTTCTCGTGCCATAATGGAGGTGACCTCGACTACGGTCATCATCCTCGGATATATTTTATAATCTCATCTGAGCCCTGCCTCCTGATGTACGGTTAACGATCCTCTTCTGACATCCATAATTTCTCGGCACACGCACATATCCGAACGAAATTAGAATTCACTAATGTATACACGTTATAGCAGGAGAACGAAATCTCGTCAAAGGAATCGACAATCCTAAACATAGGGCTCTATATCAAGCAAAGCAACGCTGAAAGCATAATAAGCCGCATAGATCCTAAAGGACACTAGAACCTGATGCTCTGATACCACCTGTGACACCCCGCTAATTAAATACCGGGCGATCACTCCTTTATTAAATTAAAATCAAGGTGAACAGTTGGTTCATTCTTAGCATCACTGTCGTAAAAATACTTTTCCAAATTAAAAACCTTAATTAATTAAGCTAAGTGTCAAAACCATTTTTAAACATTACTTTCCAAATTTTATTTTTGAAAACAAAGATTTAATTATTTACAACAATTTAATATATAACGAATCACACCACAATAATCCATGATCATATAATCCAAATAATTTAAACATTCGACAATTGAATCCTAACATTAAAATTTAAAGTGAAACATTCAGACAATAATAATTCCAAAGTATCAATACTACAATAACTGAATCACAATGTCCAAATAAAACAACTAAATAATGGAAAGGGCGACACGTGCCCCACTAAATGAAGATACTAGGAGAGGAATCAGGTAAATGAAGTCGTCTAAACAAGTGGCCTGCAACTCCCACCTAAGCTGCAGCATGTTCCTTCCAAAGGATTCTATGCATGACGCCCCTGTGGCTGGGCACCTGTAATATATATATATATATATATATATATATATATATATATATACACACACACACACACATAAGAGAGAAAGGGAAATAGAAACGGGTCAGAGCCCGATAGTGTATATGATTTAAAATTCGTTTAGCAAGTATTTAAATTGTTTACAGGCCAATGCAACAACATATTAGTGCGGCACTCTATTGAGAAATTCTCACCTCTCTTTTAATGTGCACGCCTATCGTACTAACCTTCCCAACGGATTATCTATCTTATACCGCACTAAACTTCCCAATGATTTAACTTATCTTAGGTTACTCGTAAGATTTAAATCCGAACAATATGGTCGTTTAAAAGGAAGATTTCATATAGTAAGAAAGCTTTCATTTTTACTTATTTATTAATAAAGTTTCTCAGTATCATATTATGCTTTCTCACAACAAGTATTTCCATTTTGAATCATCAAACATATCCTACTTACCACATCACAGTAGGCAGTTCCAAATTTCAGAATTTCATATATGTATTAAATACTCGTATAATATATATATTCTAACAGCACCCCACATGAAAACTATGATGCGGGAATACTCTACTATCCAATCCCCGTATCACTCGTACTAAGGGAAATACAAATTCTAAATCACTCTCGAACTGTATTAATACATACACAAACAATAGTGAGGCGAAGCATAGATTCCAAGTCTCTAAGAGGATGGCACATACCCGCGTCTCTTAGGACCGTCTGAACTATCAATTCGATAGCCTGTACCAAGGATATCTATCTTCTAGGGTACAAGTCAATATCCCCCATAAAGGTCCCATCGAGATAAGACTGTCCCAGCGCGGTAACCTCAGGGATAGCAAGTAGCGTGGGTATGATTTTCACACATAGATAGTATATGCATACACAATCATATAACTATACTAATATTACCATATTAATATCTGGTATATCTCAAATCCCATAGTTACGACATTTATCCTCATATCTCATTATTAGTTATCACGTTTAACGATTTGTCTTTAACTTTAATTCGAGGTATTATTCCAACTTACTACGGAACACTCATGGACTCTATCCTCCCAAGTATAAAATTCAGTACGTATTCATCTATTTTCCATCGTAATCATTTTAGGTAATCTCTCCCTTTAATACGTAGGTTTCATCGTTCCTTATGTAATTATCCCAAAAATACAATTCTCGTCTTACATTAAAGGTCCCAAAATTATTCATATGTCCTACTGGTCTTCCACTCCCAAAACATTTTATTTAGGGTGCCCAAGAATTTTCTCCCATTAAATCGAATTCAACTAATTTAAAAAGGGAAATTATGAGTCTGCCAGGAGGGGTCGATCGATCGAGGTCTGGGGCTCGATCGATCGAAGCTCTTGGCTCGATCGATCGATCAAGCAGGTATGCGAGTTCTGCAGTTTTGCAGTTACGGGTTTCATTCTTTAACCTCAATTAATTCCATAATTTTCATTCCCAATCGTCCAAGAATTTGTAATACTAACATTATATCAGCATATTATGTATTTCCTACGTAAAGCATGTAAATTTCCGTCACTAAACATGGATTAACAGGCCAAAAATCATGTAAATCTCAAGAACCCTAGAAATCTCTTTAACATGGCTCTAACAAATCTTTTCTAGAATTTTCTTCTTCTAAAACATCAAAATTTCTTGGTTTAATCCTCTACATGTTAAGGGGTTTCCAGAACAACAATAAATTCATCACTACATACGATTTCCTTTCTCAAATTTTATATTTTCGTCCATAAAACTCACCCTAATCATTCCTAGACTAACATGAGTGATGCCTCAACGAAATAAGCAAGATAAACACTTGCCTAGGATTTTCAGAGTTCTGGTTTGATGGCGAATTTGGTGTGGTTGCATTACCCGTCGCGCGATCTACGCGTTGGTGGTGACGACGGTGCAATCGGAGGTGTTCTTGCCCTATAACTCCTTGGAGAGCTTCTCCTCTTCCTCTCCAATGGCCTTCATTATTATTTCATTGTGTTAACCCTAAAGGATGACATTTTTCATCTGATATAACCCTATAAAATTCGTGGGTTTAATTACCCATAATTACGAAATGTCCAGAACGCCCTCCCGGAGTACCAATTAGGCCTAAAAAAGCCCCGAGACCCAAAGTAAACCCCCCGGGTACACTTTTCTGACTATCTCGACCCTTCCGGATACTTTGGCGCGCTCAAAACGACCATACGAGCAACTTATAATTTATTCACTTTTATTAATCAACATTTAGCGCCGACACGACACAGGCGCGTCCCGACTTAAATTTCCAAAATTGTCATTTTATTCACACGTGACAATATTATAAAATAAAACCCATATATTACTATGCTCATCCAGTAACATTTAACAAATAACAAATTTCCAATAATTACTAACTCTCGTCACGCTAGTAAATATTTAAAAACAACATTCCGCATTAAAATTAAATTAATTTATCTCAATTAAATTTATTAAATCCCTAAATTTAAAAGTCATGAAAATACGGGGTATTACAACGACTAAATTCGGACTCACACTATTCACGTTTTTTTAGGCCCTGAATGAGAAGATATCTATGTTCAAATGACGTGTCAATCGGAGCTCAAACGAAGAAGTTATGACTGTGAATAGTTTGAAACTAAATGATAGTCAAAATCAAAGCCCTGGGTGAAACTCGAATTCAAACCCCGTGATCCGGACACTATTGAAATATTGTTGCGCCTGAAATGTGGGTCATGTGGTTCTTGAAGTTCATCATTTGGAGGTCGTATGTGAAAGATATGGACTTAAGGGGATATTGTGCAAATATAAAGAGTTGGGAAACTATTATGGGTTAAAGAAAATTGCACGTATCACACTTAATGGAGTCATGGTTGGTTTAAATGGTAAAGGAACTCTCACACGTATAAGAGGTTAGTTGTTTTAACCCTGCCTAAGCAGTAACTAACCCCCACTCATTTTTCCTACACATGAAGGCCCATTCCATTTCCTATCAGCTACTACCGAGATACCCTATCCATCATTTCTTTAAACTATGTCCTTCATTTCCTTTTATAACTTTTGTTTGATTCCCTTTATTTTATTTCTTTCCTTTTTTGTTTATTATTTTACTCTCCTCGGTTGTCCTCTTTCTACTAAGAATGTCCCAAACAGGATCCCCACTACCTTTATTTCTTTGTTTTATTCTCTAAATTTTGCAGAGATTTGTTTTGTTTCAAAATAAAAATACTTGTTTATTTTCTTTGTCGCAAAATTGTTTGGTCTCTTTTGCTCCTTTTCCTAGGCCCACACATGGCGCTTCCCCATTCCCTTTGTTTTGTCCCAATGCTAAAAAAACATACCCAATTTTTATCTCTATGTTTTTAGGTCAATGTCCGAATTTAATTATCAACTCTCATATTTTGTCTTGGACATAATGAATAGAGGCTATAAATGAAGGATTTAATTTTAGGGATTTGTGGGAGAGGTTATTGTATAAAGAAATAAATTTGTAAAGAGGAAAATAATAGATAAATAATTTTGTAACGCCCAAAATTATTATACACTGTGTGTCATTTTTGAGTGTTTGGAAAATTATTTCTTTGTAAATTTGGAGGAATATTTTGTATTCAAACTCAACTCTTGGACCCAATATTTTTTAAGTTCATTTTTATTAATCAAATTTATTATTTTGTCTTGCACTATTTGTGTATCAATTATGACATGTAATTAATTTTATTTCTAGGACTAAGTGAAGATTATCATGATTAATTAATTTTTACATGTTAATTTAATTCATAGTTAATTTCCGATGTGTGTTAATTGGAAATAAAAATTCCGTGTTCATTTAAAACTACACGAGAGTGTGTTTTAAATCTCTGAAATTATTTGATAAATCATTCTTTTAAGAATTTAAAGTTGTAATTTTTGGTGAGTTATGCTTACATTAATTTTATATATAAAAAAGCAATTTTCTTATTAATAAAATATTGCGATTAATTAGTGTCGTTGGCGCGGACCCACATTCAACAAATGATTTTGATCCGAGAATGTAGGTCCGCGCCAGCGGGCACTAATTAATTGCGATATTTTTTTCAATAAAATGTTACGATTAATTAGTGTCGCTGTCGCACACCCACATTAAACAAATGATTTTGGTCTGGGAATGTGTGTCCACGCCAGTGGCACTAATTAATCGCAATATTTTTTTCTTAATCTTTTGTGTTTTACAATTGATATAAAAATAGTTTTTTACATAAAAAAATAGTTTTTCATATAGAAAAACAGTTTTTTTCTATTAACATAAAAAGCTAATTTTTTATTGAAAGAAGTTTTTTTATTAAAGTTAATATTTTTTTTATAAATAAAAAAAATTATGTTTTTGACATAATATCGCGATTGATTAGTGCCGCTGGCCAGATCCATTAAATATCGCGATTAATTAGTGCCGATGGCGCGACACTAATTAATCGTCGAGATAGGTTAGTGTTGCTGGCGCGGACCCACATCATCGTCGCGATTGGTTAGTTTTGTTGTCGCGGACCAAATTCCTGGACTGTAAATCCGGGAATTTGGATCCGCGTCAGCGACATTAATTAATCGCGATATTGTTTCAATAAAAATAACTTTTTTTATTAAAAATTATGTGTGATAAAAAAAATTATATTTATTGAAATGGTATCGCGATTGATTAGTGCCACTGGTGCGGACTGTGAATCCGGGAATGTATCGCGATTGAAATGGTATCGCGATTGATTATATAATTTTTTTTAATCAATCACGATATTATTTTAGTAAACATATTTTTTTTTATGAAAATTTATTTTTTAATTTTAATTTTAATAAAAAAACTATTTACTTTTAATTAAAAAAAACTGTGTTTTTAAATATAAAAACTATTTTAATATTAAAAGTTAAAAACTTAAAAGGTAAGAAGCTTAAAAAAAAAGGTGCATGCGGTCGCTAGGCGGGCTTTACATGCGGTTCATGTAAAGTTTCTCATATATAGAGAGTCGGAAAATTTTTTGAATTCCAAAAATGTAAAAGCACGATAATGGTTCGGATTTTTTAAGAGAAAATAAGCGGATGTTATTGACTCGTCAATTTCATTATCCCGCCAAAATCTCTCTCTACTTTTTCCACGCCCCCGTAACCTTACTCTCCACATCTCCTTCTCCCACAAACGCCAAGTCCGTATAATCCCTAAAACTCCATCTCTCCTTCATCCATCCGTCTCTCAAATGATACCGCTGCTAAGGTAAACTCTTTCCTTCATCTTCATCTTCACTAATCATTGTACATAATATCGGTAAATGAAAGTAAGATTGGTACCTTTTGGGGTTATCAAACCTTTATATCTGAGGGTTCCAGATGTGACAATAAAACCCCTAATTTCTTAGAGGTTTTATGAATTTTATTTTTGCAATCAATTGTCCTAGATCTGTGCTTATATTTTTTTTACATTTGCATGAAACTACTAATTCTTTTTTTTTCAATATTCGACCCTAAAACCAGTGTCATCTCGCCCTCATCCATGGTAACATCTATTCTCCATATTTTTATGTCTATAAAGTTCTGATTTTGAAATTTTTATTATTTTTGAGTTGTGAAGCAACCATACAAACATTATATTATATCATTTTCGTTGCTTTTAGTATGATCTTAATATAATGTATTCAATAAACATGTGTCATAAATTTATTGCAAGGCTGGATTTTATGCAATTATAGCCTTTATCCACTCATGTAGATGACTTAAATGTCTTTTGTCACTCGTGTATCTCATTCTAATGTCATTCGTTTATTCTTATTTGATTCGTCTATGAAACATTATGTGAAAAATAATTATATGTATATTTATACTCCGTTTTGTTCTTTGTATTTTGGGGAAAAAAGGACTCCACATTGTTCAGTCTAATGTCTATATAATCTTACATATCTTTTTCCTCAAATTTTTCATTTTATAGTTTACTAGGTGTGAATTTGTGAAATGTGTGAATTTGTGATTTTTAACGTCAACCTTTCACTTAAACTTGAAAGAATAAGAAACTCATTTTTAACTCAGCATCAATTAACCCATGTGAAACCTTTCACACTCTTAATCATTCAACCCGCGTTCAATTTGTCCAAGAAGAAAATAACGTTAAGATTCTCTCATCATTTCTTCTAGAATTTTTTTTATCATAATCATGCAATAAGAGAACAGGAAAATTGGATACATATAAAATAAATTATTTAGCTGTCTTGAAAGCAGTAATCACTATAAAGCACATTTATTTCGTCGAATATTACAAACATCAATTATTAAAAGTTGGTAAATATTGAAACGTATTTTGTTATCTTATCTGATTCATTGGGCAACCACCGTGAACTTCATTATATTCGGCTTTATCAACAAAGCTTTGGTTGGGTTTAAAAATTTAATATAGGGTTCCGTAATATAGTAGACTCGGTGTAAACCCGTTTTGCCGTGTCATGTTTGTGTCCAAATTACAATTCATGTTCTACATAGACCAAAACACATTATTGAATGCATAAAATTAGAATTCAATTTATTTTCGCTGTCAATGATGACAATATTGTCAATGATATAACTTATGATAAAAAAATTAACTTTTTCGCTATTTAAAATTTTGCCCGCAATAATATAAGTATGTTCGCATTCCTCCTCTACAACATTTCTTGATCCACCACATATAGTATGATCTGGTTGATAGTTAAAGAGTTGGTGTCACGACCCCGACCCGAAAATATTAGGGAATGAGTGTCTTGACATGCCACCAAGGCATCCAATATTCTGGCCTTAAAATTATTCTTTTAAAATATATGTAGCAGAAGTATAATCACATGGCTATGAATCGTAAAATACTGAAAGTGAAGGAATTACATTATCAGAGCTTTCCAAAGGGAACTTCATTTGTATTAAAATATCCAAGAGTTACAACTTGACAGAAATTTTAAAGCCTTTTAATTAAAGAGACAAACACCCTTCATCTAATAAAACAAAATTCTACTTAATGTAACAAAAGGATCTCTAAAAGCTAAATCTTCAACATAGTCCCCTTATGTTCTATCCGCTTGCCACATTATTTCCTGAAAAATGGTTAATTATAAAACATCAGCTAAAAGCCGAACGAGATTCAATCTCTAAATATCCCAAGGTTTTCAGAAAATAGATACCTATTCAATTTAGAACATAAGGTATATACATAAAGATAGGAATTTCGAGTAATATATATAAAGTAAATGACAATATATATATTCAGAATAAACAGTTCAGAACAGAGCAGATAATACAATTGAGCATATGTCAATTATTCAGTTTTAGTGGCCATGTACGCTCTAATACCCAGACAGATACTCTTACCAAATGTTTCCACCCGATAACATCACAGACAGATATTCATGATTTCTAGAACAACGCCTTGTTTAGGGCACACCAGCGATAAACCAGCTGGGAAGGTACCACCCAAATATTTCCACCCGGTAGTCAAGGCCAACATAGTAAGAGGGTTTCCATAGGCCGAATCAATAATTTTATAATTCAAATCAGATGTTTATATGGAGAGATATAAACATATAACAAACGACGGAATCATCAGTATCAGATGCACTTTGAGAATACAAGAATTTCACACAATATACATAGTTTGCATAATATAATATAATCAAAATGTGCAAGAAATTGCATAGAGTACTCACCTAATATAGAGGTTGAAATTATAGACAATGAGTCTTCGATTGCGCGTTAATCTAATAAATACGATAAAGGTTTAAGTATACGTTCTAAACAAGATCCAGTCTACATATTGTATTTTAATAATAACTTATTTCAAAGGATTTCTAATACCCATTTTCTTAACTTTTAAAAATCATTAATCGCTTAAAGGATTCAATTCATAGTTCTTCCTAATCAGTCGGTTCCCAGTAGAGATGGAGGGTCACAGGGGCACCGCTTAATACCATCTCCTCTAGACAGAACATTTCCGGATTCATTCCCAGTAGAGATGGAGGGTCACAGGGGCACCACTTAAATACCATCTCGTCTAGAAAGAATTTCACCGGGCCTGACTTTGGAATTACTTAAATGAGATTCCATAATAACGAGAAATTACTTTTAAAAAATCATTTTTAAAAGCGTATATACAATTTCAAACAAGTTTACCTGAAAATAAAATAAACTTGGATTTGTTCTAAATTTTAAGTTTTGATTAGTGAATTCTTTATTGTATTTTACCAGCATAACTATTAAGTAAAGATATAAAACAATAAATTAAAACTATAAAGATGCATTATAACATTAAGATTACCTTAAGATGAATATCCCTAAGAACTTCTTCTTAAACTTTCTCACACTATTTCTTTCCATAATTCTCAAGGAATTGGTGTGAGTTTCAAATGATCCCGAAAGGCCCTATTTATAGTTTTCCAAAGATATCACGACATTGACACGTGTGCATGATGACCAACCTTTTACAATGGGAGTCAGCGTTGACGTGTCCTGTAATGGATGTATCTTGCAGTCTTATTTCACTAGACTGCGACACGTGTTTTAGCTTATCCTCTAACGACGATACATGTTTTGGCTTCTCCCCTAATGACGACACGTGTATGGTGGAGGTGACCTGTACGTGGTGAAAAGGTGATAGGGGTATAAGGGTCATTTCACACATGAAGGGTATTTTGATAATTTCACACTATATATTTTGAATATTTCTTATAGGTCCTTGAAAATATTTTATTTACAAAATGGCCCATTTTATATTTTTATTTTAGTCCTTAAATTTTCATAAAATTATATTTTCTACCCCAAAACTTATTATTTACCTTAAGATATGTGATAAGACTTCGATTTGATCCAATTTACAGTTGATTCTTCATAATTAAAAATGGGGTTTGTTATATTGATAGCCAATAATACCACATATCTAATAATACAACATCTATAAGATAATAAGTAACACATGAGTGTAAAAACAAACTATATACATATGAGCATATAAAAGTTGGGTCATTACATCCTTCCCTCATAAAAGTTTGGTCCCCAAACTTGACTTATATTAATGTACAAACAAGTACGGATATCTCTCCTTTATTTCAACTTCCCTCTCCCATGTTGCTTCTTCAACTGAATGATTACGCCATAATACTTTGACCAGTGGAATTATCTTGGTCCGTAATATTTGATCTTTACGGTCCAAAATTTCTACCGAATGCTCAATGTATGACAAATCTTCTCTAACTTGAAGAGGTTCGTGACTTAAGATATGTGTTGAATCTGGGACATATTTCTTTATCATTGATACATGAAACACATTATGTACACTAGAGAGTTCAGGTGGTAAGGCTATTTTATACGCAAGAGCTCCTATCCTTTCAAGGATTTCAAAAGGTCCTATGTATCTTGGGCTCAACTTCCCCTTTCTCCCAAATCGTATTACTCCCTTTGCAGGTGATACTCGCAAGAACACATATTCTCCTCTTTGGAATTCTAGATGTCGATGTCGATTGTCAACATAACTCTTTTGACGCCTTTGGGCAGTTCGAAGTCGGTCTTGTATTAATTTCACCTTCTCTGTTGTGATCTGAATCAATTCTGGTCCCAATAATTTTCTTTCCTCAACTTCTACCCAACATGTAGGGGAACGACACCTTCTACCATAGAGTGCTTCATACGGAGCCATTTGAATACTTGCTTGATAACTATTGTTATACGTGAATTCCACTAACGGTAAATGATCATCCCAATTCCCTTTTAAAAAAAGTTAACATGCCCTAAGCATATCCTATAAGGTTTGAATAGTTCTCTCTGATTGTCCATCTGTTTGAGGATGAAAAGCAGTGCTAAAATTCAATTTTGTTCCCATGGCTTCTTGTAGGCTTTTCCAGAAGCGAGACACAAATCTAGGGTCACGGTCAGAAACAATTGAAATTGAGGTTCCATGAAGCCTAATAATTTCCTTCACATACAACTTAGCTAACTTTTCTAAAGAATGGGTAATCTTAATGGCAGAGAAATGAGCAGATTTAGTTAGCCTATCAATAATTACCCAAATAGAATCATTACCACTTGAACTCCTTGGTAAACCTGTCACAAAATCCATAGTGATATGTTCCCAATTCCACTCAGGGATAGGCAGTGGTTGTAGCAATCCTGATGGTCTCTGATACTCAACTTTTACTTGCTGACAAACCAAACACTGAGATACAAATTTCGCTATCTCCCTTTTCATGTTATTCCACCAAAATACTTCTCGAAGATCCCTATACATTTTTGTACATCCAGGATGAAATGTGAATCTTGAGTAATGACTTTCCTCCAAAATTTGCCTCTTTAGTTGGGCATCACATGGCACACACACTCTATTTCCAAACCTCAATATATCATCTCGCATCGTAGATTCAGTTCTCTTACCCTCGATGACTTCTTCTCTAATCTTTTTCAGTTGTGGGTCATTTACTTGTGCAATTTTGATCCTTTCCATCAACATGGGTTGTACTTGTAAGTTTGCAATTATTCCTCCTTTTCTCTAGATACGTACATCTATAAGCATCGGCTACTACATTAGCTTTCCCCGGGTGATAGTGAATATTTACATCATAATCCTTCATCAATTCTAACCACCTCCTTTGTCTCATATTCAACTCTTTCTGAGTAAATATATACTTCAAACTCTTATGATCGGTATAAATCTCACAAGTCTCACCATACAAATAGTGCCTCCAAATCTTAAGAGCAAAAATTACAGCTGCTAATTCTAGGTCATGGGTTGGATAATTCTGCTCATGGGTTTTCAACTGTCTCGAGGCGTAAGCTACTACTTTTCCATTTTGCATTAGTACACATCTCAAACCATTTTTAGAAGCATCACTATAAATCACAAATCCCCCTGTCCCGGAAGGAATAGTCAAAATTGGGGCAGTTACTAATCGATTCTTAAGTTCTTGAAAAATTTTCTCGGCTTCCTCAGACCATTCATATTGTACCTTCTTTTGTGTTAACCTAGATAGAGGTTTGTCAATGATAGAAAATCCTTCAACAAATCTTTGGTAATAACCTGCTAATCCAAGGAAACTACGAATCTCACTCACATTAGTTGGTCTGGGCCAATCTAGTATAGCCTTAATCTTTTGACGGTCAACTGACACTCCCTCTTAGTATATGACATGTCCTAGAAAAGAAACAATAGGCATCCAAAACTCACACTTCTTTAATATTGCATATAATTTCTCTTTCCTAAGGATTTGTAATATTATCTCTAAATGCTTCTCGTGTTCTTCAATACTCTTATAATAAATGAGAATGTCATCGATAAAAACAACACATTGATCCAAATATTTCCTAAAGACTCTACTCATCATATCCATAAAAGCAGTCGGTGCATTAGTTAGTCCAAATGACATTACAAGAAATTCATAGTGACCATATCTAGTACGAAAATATGATTTTAAAATATGATCATCCTTAATCTTGAATTGATGATAACCTGACCTAAGGTCAATCTTAGAGAATACTTGTGCACCTTCTAATTGATCAAACAAGTTATCTATACGAGTTAAGGGGTATTTATTCTTAATGGTTACCTTATTCAGTTCATGATAATCTATATATAGTCTCATTGTCCCATCCTTCTTTTTCACACATAACACTGGAGCACCCCAAGGCGATATACTTGGTCTGATAAAACCCTTGTTTAAAAGGTCTTCTAATTTCACTTTTAACTCCCTTAATTCTAAAGATGCCATACGATATGGTGGTTTTGAGATTGGTATAGTTCTAGGAATAAGGTCAATGGTAAATTCTATTTCTCTATTAGGAGGTAGTCCTGGTAAATCATCTGGAAAAACATCCAAAAATTTTGTAGTGATAGGAATATCTTCTAAGTTAGGCCCTATCGTCTGCAAAATAGTAACAGTTGCAAGAAATTCTTGACATCCCTTCTTAAGAAAACTATAGGCTTGCATTGCAGAAATAATACACATCGGAGATATGATGCCAGTTCCTTCAAAACTAAATTTTGGTTAGTGAGGAATTTGAAAAGTAACACTCTTCTCAAAACAGTCCACCTGAGCATGATGTGATGCTAACCAATCCATCCCCAAAATGACTTCAAAATCTTTAATGTCTAAAACTATCAAATCAACAAATAGTTTATGACTATCAATATCTATGGGGCAATCCTTGTATACTAATTTACTCATTAATAACTCACTCGAAGGAGTAGAAACATGTATGTTATGATTCAAGGGTTCAGGAAATTTATGAAAGCGATTTAATACATGTATAGATATGAACGAATGGGTAGAACCATGATCTATCAAAGCTTTAAAAGGCTATGCACATATATAAAGTGTACCTGACACTACCGCATTAGAAGCTTGGGTATCATAAAGTCCGAAAATTCCACCCTGTTTGTCTTGATCCTTCTTTGCACTTGAAGGCTTTATCGGAACCCTTGCTGGGTTTGGGCAGTCTTTTATCTGATGTCCTTTCTGTCCACATCTAAAACAAGCTCCTGAATCCTTATAACAAGGTCGTCCTCCATGCATCTTTCCACATTGCTGATATGTCTGGTTAGTATACTGTTTTTATCACTAGATCCCCCAACATTGGATGTGTTCCTAAAGAAATTTCTACTATTCGGGTTCTTTCCTTTTTGTTCCCCAAACTTCCTCTTACGATCTCTAATTTGATTGTACTCCTCACCATCCCTCTCAGCTATTGTAGCCCTAGTCACGACATCAATATATGATGTTAATTTCAGGATGGAAATTCGACTACGAATATTCAACCTTAACCCACGCTCAAACTCCTTCGCTCTTAAAACATCAGTTGCTACAACATGATGTGCAAAATGGGATAACTTATTAAACTTTGCCTCATATTGACTAACCGTCATATTCCCTTGCACCAGACTCATGAAGTCAGCTGCCATTTCGTCTTTCACCGTTTCCGTAAAACATTTTTCATAAAAGATTACTAATAAATCATTCCAACCTATGTAAGTATTCCGTTCCCCATGTATTCTCTTAGTCATTCTCCACCAATGTCCGGCCTCCCCTTCTAACATAAATGTTGCAAATGATACCCTTTGTTCGTCGGTACACTTAAGAACATCGAGTATCTTTTCCATCTGCATCATCCAACTTTCTAATTCGGTGGGATTAGGAGTACCTTTAAAAGATGGAGGATTCAACTTCTTGAACTGTTCAATAGTACATCTACTTAGTTCAAGATTCTTTGGTACTCCATTGTTCACCTGCTGCTCCACAATCTTTGCTAGACTTTCAATTGTCTTGTATGCACCTTCCAGTCCTTCTATACTCGAATCACTAGTTCCCAATGATGATCTTCTCTTGGTCATTTTATACATTCATGGCCAAACGTAAGATCTGCTATACTATATCAATATTCAAAACTAAAAGACCAATTACAAATAATATAACACATAGGGAGGGTTATCACATAATACTATCTCCTAAGGATGGAAACATAAAATCTATAATGTTCGAAACCTATGTTCAGTAGTCTACGGGTTCATAACCTATGCTCTGATACCACCTCTGTCACGACCCCGACCCAAAAATATTAGGGAACGAGTGTCTTGACATGCCACCAAGGCATCCAATATTCTGGCCTTAAAATTTTTCTTTTAAAATATATGTAGCGGAAGTATAATCACATGGTTATGAATCGTAAAATACTGAAAGTGAAGGAATTACATTATCAGAGCTTTCTAAGGGGAACTTCATTTGTATTAAAATATCCAAGAGTCACAACTTGACAAAAATTTTAAAGCCTTTTAATTAAAGAGACAAACATCCTTCATCTAATAAAACAAAATTCTACTTAATGTAACAAAAGGATCTCTAAAAGCTAAATCTTCAACATAGTCCCCTTATGTTCTATCCTCTTGCCACATTATTTCCTGAAAAATGGTTAATTATAAAACATTAGCTAAAAGTCGAACGAGATTCAATCTCTAAATATCCCAAGGTTTTCAGAAAATAGATACCTATTCAATTTAGAACATAAGGTATATACATAGAGATAGGAAATTCGAGTAATATATATAAAGTAAATGACAATATATATATTCAGAACAAACAGTTCAGAACAGAGAAGATCATACAATTGAGCATATGTCAATTATTCAGTTTTAGTGGCCATGTACGCTCTAATACCCAGACAGATACAGTTACCAAATGTTTTCACTCGATAACATCACAGACAAATATTCATGATTTCTGGAACAACGCCTTGTTTAGGGCACACCAGCGATAAACCAGCTGGGAAGGTACCACCCAAATATTTTCACCCGGTAGTCAAGGCCAACATAGTAAGAGAGTTTCCATAGGCCAAATCAATAATTTTAGAATTCAAATCAGATGTTTATATGGAGAGATATAAACATATAACAAATGACGGAATCATCAGTATCAGATGCATTTTGAGAATAAAAGCATTTCATAAAATATACATAGTTTTCATAATATAATATAATCAAAATGTGCAAGAAATTGCATAGAGTACTCACCTAAAATAGAGGTCGAAATTATAGATAATGAGTCTTCGATCGCGCGTTAATCTAATAAATACGATAAAGGTTTAAGTATACGTTCTAAACAAGATCCAGTCTACATATTGTATTTTAATAACAACTTGTTTCAAAGGATTTCTAATACCCATTTTCTTAACTTTTAAAACTCATTGATCGCTTAAAGGATTCAATTCATAGTTCTTCCTAATCAGTCGGTTCCCAGTAGAGATGGAGGGTCACAGGGGCACCGCTTAAATACTATCTCCTCTAGACAGAACATTTCCGGATTCATTCCCATTAGAGATGGAGGGTCACAGGGGCACCACTTAAATACCATCTCGTCTAGACAAAATTTCACCGGGCCTGACTTTGAAATTACTTAAATGAGATTCCATAATAACGAGCAATTACTTTTAAAAAATCATTTTTAAAAGCGTATATACAATTTCAAACAATTTTACCTGAAAATAAAATAAACTTGGATTTGTTCTAAATTTTAAGTTTTGATTAGTGAATTCTTTATTGTATTTTACCAGCATAACTACTAAGTAAAGATATAAAACAATAAATTAAAACTATAAAGATGCATTATAACATTAAGATTACCTTAAGATGAATATCCCTAAGAACTTCTTCTTAAACTTTCTCACACTTTCTCTCACTATTTCTTTCTATAATTCTCAAGGAATTGGTGTGAGTTTCAAATGATCCCCAAAGGCCCTATTTATAGTTTTCCAAAGATATCACGGCATTGACACGTGTCCATGATGACCAACCTTTTACAATGGGAGTCAGCGTTGACGTGTCCTGTAATGGAGGTATCTTGCAGTCTTATTTCACTAGACTGCGACACGTGTTTTAGCTTATCCTCTAACGATGACACGTGTTTTGGCTTCTCCCCTAATGACGACACGTGTATTGTGGAGGTGACCTGCACGTGGTGGAAAGGTGATAGGGGTATAAGGGTCATTTCACACATGAAGGGTATTTTGGTAATTTCACACTATATATTTTGAATATTTCGTGTAGGTCCTTGAAAATATTTTATTTACAAAATGGTCCATTTTATATTTTTATTTTAGTCCTTAAATTTTCATAAAATTATATTTTCTACCCCAAAACTTATTATTTACCTTAAGATATGTGATAAGACTTCGATTTGATCCAATTTACAGTTGATTCTTCGTAATTAAAAATGGGGTTTGTTATATTAATAGCCAATAATACCACATATCTAATAATACAACATCTATAAGATAATAAGTAACACAATAGTGTAAAAATAAACTATATACATATGAGCATATAAAAGTGGGGTCATTACAGTTGGCATCATGAATACAAATTCAAACATAATCCTTCTAGTTCCTCAATAGATTCTAGGGAAAAAGAAACTCATTTTAAGGCAAACCCAACAACCAAGTTTAGTGTCCATTATGCAACTTTAAACTATCACTCAATGCACATACATGGCAAGGAAAAAAACACTATGAATGTTTATTTTAGTAGACTATATATCCATATACAATTTTTAAAGTGTAGCCCAACTACGGATCTGGGTTGTACTTTGAAGAAATTCCCTTTATAGTTTGGGACTATTCGTATTTCAATCTAACTCTAGTTGTTATGAGAAGGAAAAAGGAAACTCACCTACAATATCTTCTCAGGTGTAATATATATCGAGGTCACGAGGACAAATGCTATGGAGGAAACACAAAGGGGGCTAAGTTTGAGAAATTGACAATAATATTACACAAAATTACAAATACACCTATTTAAAGCTTTCAAAATGTAGGATAAGCATCTATACTTAAAAGAAAGTGATCATAAGGAACGATAGGAAACAATAAAAGAGGTGTAAAGTGGACTTAGCTTTTGAAAAATCCCAAAACAAAAATTGCGCTGAGGAAATCTCCCAAATAATATTTTTCATTGATTATATACCTTGTGTGACTACCGAGAACTGGAAAAGAAAATAAACTTGAATGTATTTCAATCTAATATAATTATTTGATGATGGCATCTCCAAAGGGGAGTCTTCCAAGTGACACAAACTTAATTACATGAGTAATTCAACAAATCCCTGGAAAAGTTACTGTTCCTAGCGTAAATTTATTGCAGTTCAAGTATAGTAATTTTTGGATATACATAATTAGTTTAGGGATACAACTAACATCGTGATGGAAAGAAAGACACGAACTGGAAATTAATAAATTACCATCTTGTTAGCCAACTAATGAAGAAATACTCATAGGGGCTGCAAGGTTGTTATGAAACAGAACACACAATGGATGATAATGCAAGTAAAAGTAAAAACAGTGGGCAACTCATTATCATTCAAAAAAAAATAAAAAATGGCGGGGAGAAAATTGCAAATCAATTAAATATAACATGAAATATATGTCCCCTATTTTTTTGTCAATTAAAGTTTTCAGTACAAACTAAAAAATAACCAAATCTTTTAACAATCCAAATCATCTAAAAATTATTTGAAAAGAAAAATAGGTTCTTACCAATGTTTCTTCGTGATAATAGGAAAAAAAATGCAAAGCATTTTATTTGTTAATTTTCTTAAAATTAAGATATAACAATATATGTTTCCTTTCATTTTCCAACTTTGCATAAAAAATTACATATTCAAACTTTATAATATAACACACCAAGAAAGCAGCATCCACTAAGCCATTGTAACAAATTAAAAAATTTATTGAGTTATTTTGCATAATAAAAGAATGACCAACAAACCGATACTGAATTCTTATATGCTATTTTTTAAATCAACAAAAGTTTATATAATTAGATTCTTCAATCGTACATTATCCTTTTTGAATGCATGTGCAAAACTAAACATTATACTCAACCTATACAATTGTTTTCAATATTTAAGAAGCATTTATTATTGAGTACATAACAAATATAAAATATTTAACTCCAATGAAAATTGCAATATTAAGGAAATGAAACAAGCCTTTGTACAATGTGAGAGATAAGCATGTCGGTTGATCCATTTTACCCTACACTGGACATGTTCTACTGCTGGCAAGATTCGAAGATAAGGAACTTTTACTTAGAGGAGAAAAAATAATGCATCCTTTTGGTTAATAATAGGAATAAATATTTGCATAATTAACAAAAAATAAAATAAAATGAATAAAAAAGATGTTTAAAATATATAAAAAAATCAAGGAACTTATCTATATATGCCGAAATGTGTCAAAACTGAATCATGGTAGGTTCTTTAGGACACCAAAATCAAAACGAAGAGGTAGGGGGAGTGGAGAGATCAGCGAATTGCGCAAAGAAGAGAAATGGATAAAGAGGATTATAGGGGGTGTAGATCGATTCCTCTGTGTATAAAAAATTAAGTGAGAAGAAGAGTGGCCATAAAGTTCCGCATGGAGCGAGAAATGCATTAAACATAGATGGGTGAAATGAGAGGAGAAGCCTTAATTATTTTGACGCGCGGCGTAATACAAGGTGGAGATTTTGTTTTTATTATTTTATATTACATTTTAAAATCATTAATTTTTCTTTTTTGGAATTATAATACAAACTATTTTAAAGTGGATAAAGCAAATACACAATCACTCGAATTTTGAAAATTTAGGTACAGACACTTACTTCAATAATCGTAGTCACATATTGACATTCTTGTATAACTTCCTTCCACATTATGGGAAGTTGATCTCTAACAACCATAGATGTTACTTTGGAAGAATAACATATCAACCTCATTAGAGTTTTTATGACAACAATTAGGAAAATCTAACCAATAAACAGCAAAACAAAGAGCAAAACACACAAAAATGGAATATAAAAACTTATTAAATCTCACCTACCAACAAAATTCAAGTAAACATTTCATTGAACGTATGTTGCGCTTATGCAAAATCGACTAATATACCCAAATACCATACTTGAACACCGCAAACCATAAAAGATGGATGACAAATGGATTTTTTATTTCTTCTACATATGTTGAAGGCTACTTGCATGAAATTTCATTTCATCTTACTAACAAAAACACATTCAAACTCACACAAAAGCAAATGAGTTCACAAATATCATACCAACACAATTGCAATAACAAAAACAAAAAGAGAAAAACTAAAAGTAATGCAACAATAGAGTAAAAAAAGGGCCAAATCGCATTACCCTATTCAATACAACACATAATCAAGCAACAAATATGTATTATTGGTCAATTAGAATATACATGTAGAAAAGATCCCCTCCTTTGTTCGATAGCAACTACCAATTGTGTGTAAAGTGAGCATATGAGGCTTTGTTGATTAAAAAACAATTATTATATCTAATTAGGGTTGACTACTTTAATTACAGAATCAAATGAATATATAGTAAGGATCATTTAGAAAGTAAAGCATAACAAACACATACCACCTTTAACACATAGAGCCCAATTTATACCAATCCATTTCTATTGTAAGCAAAGATTAGATGTTTTAATAACATAAACATGTATACATATCAAGAGTATTAAGGCAATTACAATTATCATAATAATGTTACCAGAATTTGAACACTATCATGCAGTGCCTTTCACATATTATAAATAAAACTAAAACTAAATAAAATAATAGAAAATTATACTTTCACCATCATCCACTTTATATATTTAATTTGACAATATGTTAAAGACATTAAACCACACTAAAGTAATTTTTAGATATTTAAGGATACACACAAATGCATTTACTCTTTTTTAGATATTTAAAGACAAATAAATAATTTTTAGACATTCGAGTATTATATAAAAATATTTGACTCATTTTAACAAACACCACATATGCAAAAAACACATAATAGATATAGGAAGAAATCCACCATTGCACTGGTCACAAAATTTATACCTCAAAATCACAACACCACCGACCACCATTCTCAACCGCCTCCACCCAAACCCTGAAATAACAACAAATCCTACACAAATGTCAAAAAAATGATAAATAATGGTTTCAAAAGTTGTATGATGTCATTTCTTTTTTTTGATAAGTAAATGAGATATAACTAAACCATCGCTAAGGGAGCGAACCCGTATACAGGAGGTATACAAAATACTAGATGTCATTTCTTAGCCATGAACACTTTTGAACCTTTCTTAAGAGTTACATTCTATAAGGACCTCAATAAATACGAAGAATGCACATAATTTAGTCAATAAAATCAAGGATGTAATAGATTTTCAAGTCCAGTCCTGGCAATATTGTTCATAAAATAGACCCATATTCTGATAAGGAAAGCTCTAAATAGGAAAAATAGAATTACTACTACCTCCCAGTGGAAAATGATAATCTTAAAAATGTTATGCCCATCAATTCCCACTAATAATCATCGTCTTGAACAAGTCAATTCCATTTATGAGAGCTAGAGATTTCACATTTGAATTAAAAAATTGACATGATATATGATACATGCTTGTAGGATACTGATGAAATTACAGAATTTTACAATATATAAGGAAATGATAACAGTAGGGGCAGGAGGACCCTGAAAAATTTCACCCCAAAATCAATCAAATCTGAATTGGACTGGTAGTGAATCACATTAAATGCGTGGTGTAGACCAAGTGGAACAGATCAAATTGTAGTAATACTGAAGTCCTTATAAGAGAGATTTCTAAAAACATTTGTCATTTGCCAATTGCCTACCAGAAATGTTTTAAAAACTGTTTTAAATAAAAAATCTGTTTTATAAAACTGTTTTAAATAAAAAAAAACTGGTTTATAAAAAATGTTTTAAAAAAAATATTAAAATGTTTTTAAAACTTTTCTAAACTGTTTTAAAAATGTTTTGAAACTGTTAAAAAACTGTTTTAAAATAAATGTTTTATAAATTTTTTTTATTAAAAAACTATTTTAAAACTGTTAAAAACCCTAATTTAAAAGCTTTAAAAACTGTTTTGACTAACTAAAAAACTGTTTCGAATATGATAAAAATTGTTTTAAAAACTGTTTTATAAAAATGTTGTAAAAAAACTGTTTAAAAACAGTTTTAATAATGTTTTATAAAAAAACGTTTTATAAAATCTGTTTTAGAAATGTCCTAAAAAATGTTTTATAAAAATGTTTTAATTTGTTTATAAAAAATGATTAAAAATATTTAAACAAACCAATTGGATTGACTTTAATTTCGCCTAATGGTTGTCTGATAGCCTCATGTAAAAAAACGAGGTAAAATTTGCGCATATTTTACCCATGAAAAATTTTGCCATCCCCACATTTGCCCACTTTTGAATCAAACGGACCCTTATATAAAATTTTAGAGTATATAAAAGATTTGGTACTATTATACTACAAATTGCTGAGCTGAAGACGTTATAAATGCAACTCACGAATACTAAAAACCTCTTCAACTGTGATTTCAATATGTTTCCACCTACTTCACTATTTGGTTTCTATTTGATATTCCTATTTGTTGTTTTTAGCTTCTTTCTAATATTTTTCAATAGTGCAAAGTTGAAGAAAGTTCTAATGTCTGCTTGCTATTAACATTCAATGACTAATTTATTTTTTGTTGCATTTTTTGTAGTGAGGTCAACCCTCCAGCCTCAAGTGAAATATGATGTTGCTTAATTGAATTTGAATCCTAATATCATGGTCCTACTTTCTGTAGTTCTATTTTGACTTGTGATGATGGTAATGGATGGTAATATCATGGTTCTGCTTAATTGATTCTTTTTCTCCTTTTTCTGTTTTGCAAGTGAAGAAGTTGATAAATAAACGATATGTGATTATGTATGATAGCATGAATCAAGTGTGTTACTGTGTACTTTTAGCTATATATGATAGCATGGTTACTAGATAATTGATATATGTGTGATAAAATGTATCAACTGTGTTACTGTGTTACTCGATAATTCATATAAGCTGTGGAAAAAACAAACCATATATAGTTTCTGTTCATTATGTATCATTACTTATGTTCTTGGATATAGTTTCTCAGTTGAAAGAAACAAGGTTTAGTCTGACCGCATATGTTTTTATATTTTTGTAGGTTCACTTAGAGATGCTATGGATTATGGTGTTATACTTTGTATAAAATTTATCAAGTTTCATTTTTATTACCTTACTTAGATATAGTTTATTCTACTCACATATTTTTTTTAAATAAGGAGAATAAAGTTTGATCGTATTAGATCTCAATGGCATGGCTAACACCTTATATTTCGTCATTGTATTTCACAGTGACATAATTTTTCCAATTCATTGCTGATTTTCTTACCTTATATTTGGATTTGGAAATGGATGGAGGTAATGGACTTATGGGACTGAGATAATGGTTAAATTTCTATTTTTAATAATTTTATGGTTTATAAATTTTGAAATTATATTTTGTTTGTAAAATGTGTGTATCGGGTGGGCGGGTGGGGGGGGGGGGGGGGGGGGGGGGGTGACCGCATGATTGTTAGCTTTATGTTGTTAACAAAAGCATCTTTCGTTATTTTACCTGATCCGCTGAATGTATATACATAGAAATTAGTCCTAAAAATAAAAATTCATACTTTTAGTATTTTCTTTGGGGGTTCATGAAATCTTCTTTGCTTTTTTATTTTTATTTATATTCTAGCTATGAATTTTTAGTCCTTTTAATATTTTCAATGTTTATCATAACCTTATAATTCAATGATCTGGTACTTGAATAGAATTTAATGATATGTTTGATCCGTTGCACTTTAGGTGTTTGACAAAATATGGAAATGAGTTAATTTTTTATATTTATTTCAGTGAATGATGATTGAAAAATCATGTTCTCTGCATATTTTTCTAATTAAGGATGGCTATAGAAGAATGGAAAATGTTAATCATTTCATATGTATGATATCTTAAACAACTGTTTGCATAGTTTTGGTTGTTGGTTGGTGTAATTAATACTTACACAGCTCATGTTTTGTTCAACCACACATTTATGTGCAATTTTACTAGTATTTGCCTTTTTTAAATAGTTAATGGCGTCTTTTTTCCACCTTGACATTATCACATGTTTCTCTCGTGGTTGAAATGGAATTCTAACTAAATATAATTAGCCCATACACAGGTTTAAGAGAGTTGGACATATATGTAATCTGTGGTATCAATATAATATGAGAGTGTGTATGTGAGTTTGAATAGTGATAATATTTATATTCGAATAAAAAATACGATGTTTTGGAGCCTTTTGTCAACTGAATATGTATGATATTTTCTAAACTAAAGGAATTTTAATCAGAAATGTATGTTTATAGTCACTTTGGCATATATCTTACATGAAAAATGCTCCAAAAATTTCAAGCAAGAACACAGACTTGGCTTGTATATATGTTTTTTGCAAGCTACTTTTTTTTGTTCTTATTAAAACTATATTGTTTATTTAACCTTCCCTTTGTTTTAGATTTATATTATTGATTTGAATTTATAAGCATTGATAATGATGTGAACCCAATGGAAAATTCAACACAATGGTATCACTGAGGCTAAATAAGGTACTCTCTCTATATACCCTACCTTTTTTTGTAAATACGATTGTTTCCCAAAATAAACTTTGTTGTATTAATTGATGCTTAGGGTGTGTATTTCTAGTTTTAAAAATGTTAATAATATTAGAGTTTTATTTAGCATTGAGGGTATTTTAGTATTTTCCCTTCTCCTATTATTATTAGGTGGTTGTAGTAGGTTATATATTTATTCTCTCTTCTTCCTTTTATTGTAAGACATTCTAGTGTATGGCAATATGAAACCCTAGCCCCTCTTGTTCTCTCTTTCCATTTGATTGTAGATCTTTGATATACTTTTTCTGTTCGCTCGACTGTTTTGAAGGTAATTATGGTCGTTTTCCTCCTGTTTGTTCGATTAATTGTTTAGTTCGTTTGATTTGGTTCCGTTTGGGTACTTTTTGATTGTTTATTTTCGCAATGGCTGGTGAAAGAGATGATTCGCTGCAATCAATTAGTGTCAGATTAGATGGAAAAAATTATACGTATTGGAGTTATGTTATGAAGAATTTTTTGAAAGGGAAGAAGCTTTGGGGTTACATTAATGGCGATTTAAGTAAGCCTAATGATAAGACGAATGTTGAAAAATATGCAGAGTTGTTGGATGTTTGGGAGGCAAACAATTCGAAAATCATCACTTGGATCAACAACTCCGTTGCACCTTCTATAGGTATGCAGTTGGCTAAGTATGATTATGCAAAGGATGTTTGGGATCATTTGGGCAGATTGTATACCCAATCTAATTTCGCAAAAAAGTACCAATTGGAGTGCGATATTCGGGCTCTTGAGCAAAATAAATTGAGTATTCAGGAGTTTTATTCTGCTATGACGGATCTATGGGATCAGTTGGCTCTCACAGAGTCGGCTGAATTGCGGGCCTTTGCACCATATGTTGCCAATAGGGAGGAACAACGCCTGGTTCAGTTTCTGATGGCATTGCGTGATGATTTTGAGGGTCTTCGTGGGTCGATTCTTCATCGTAGTCCACTTCCAACTGTTGATTCCGTTGTTCACGAGTTGTTAGCCGAGGAGATTCGTCTCAAGACTCAGTCAGGGAAGGTAATTTCTTCGGACCCTAATCCATCTGTTTTCGCAGCCTCCTCTCGGCCTCTTTCCAGTAATCAGAACAAGCCTTATTCGAGAGTTGCAAGTGATGAATGTAGCTACTGTAAGGAGAAGGGTCATTGGAAGTCTCAGTGCCCTAAGTTGCGAGCACAACAACAACAACAATCAAATAGTCGACCATCTCAGCAGCAGTTTTCTGGTTGGAAATCCAATAACCAATCTCAGCAGCGTTCATATAGGCCTTCACAGCCTAATACTGCAGCAGTTGTACCGCCATCAGACTCATTTGCATCAGGTTCTTCATCCTTAGCTCCATCCATGTCTTCTCTTGCTGAGCAGTTTCAAAAGTTTCTTGCCACACAGCCTCATGCCATGTCCATCTCTTCACCAGGTAAGTCCTCAGGTATTTGGATTCTAGACTCCGGCGCTTCTAATCACATGTCACCAAATTTGTCCTCTTTTGGTTCTTTTTGTCCCACTTCTTCGTTGCCCGTTATGACTGCTGATGGTACTCCCATGCCCTCAACGGGTCTTGGGACTATTGAATCACCCAACTTCTCTCTCTCTAATGTTTACCACATTCCTAAGCTTACAATGAATCTTATCTCTGTTGGTCAACTATGTGATGCCGGTTACTCAGTTTCCTTCTCTTCTACCTTTTGTCATGTGCAGGATCCACAGTCTCAGAAGGTGATTGGGACAGGCCGTAGGCAGGGGGGATTGTACATCATGGAGAAACTTAATGTACCAATGGTTGCAGCTTCCAGTGTTGACTTGTCATCCTTTCGTTTGAGTTCAGATTCGTCTAGCTTTTATTTATGGCACTCTCGTCTTGGTCATGTCTCAGGTTCACGATTAAAATATTTGGCTTCCACAGGAAAATTAGGAAATTTGCATTGCCATGATATCTCTGATTGTAGCGGTTGTAAACTTGCAAAATTTTCAGCTTTACCATTTAATAGAAGTATTTCCTCTACTTTTGCACCCTTTGATCTTATTCATTCTGATGTGTGGGGACCGTCTCCTATTATTACAAGAGGAGGGTCTCGATATTATGTCTCCTTTATTGATGATTATACGCGTTACTGTTGGGTTTTTCTCATGAAACGACGTTCGGATTTTTTTGATATTTATAATAAATTTCGTGCCTTTGTCAAAACTCAACATTCTACTATTATAAAATGCTTTAGATGCGATTTGGGTGGGGAATATACTTCTCAAAATTTCGGTGAGTTGCTTGATTTAGATGGAACTATTCACCAATCATCTTGTACTGACACTCCTCAGCAAAATGGTGTTGCTGAACGGAAACATCGGCACATTGTTGAAACTGCTCGCTCTCTTTTATTATCTGCATATGTCCCTAGTGAGTTTTGGGGAGAGGCTGTCCTTACTGCTGTTAATCTGATTAATAAGATTCCGACCTCTCATTGCTCAGGTTTGTCACCTTTTGAAAAGTTGTATGGGTGTGCCCCTGATTATTCTTCCTTAAAGGTGTTTGGTTGTACTTGTTTTGTTCTTCGACCTCGTGTGGAACGTACCAAATTATCTCCAAAGTCAGCTATTTGTGTCTTTCTTGGTTATGGTGAGGGTCAAAAGGGATATCGTTGTTATGATCCAGTTACAAAAAAATTATATGTCTCTCGCCATGTTGTGTTTCTTGAGCATATTCCTTTCTTTTCTATTCCTGATAGCCCTCATGAACTCACTAAATCTGATCTCTTCAATATTGATCCGTTCTCTGATAATGATGAGAGTGTGCCATCTGAAGTACCTTGCACCACCGATAGTGTGCCACCCCATGTTGCTCCTGTTCCTATTATTTCTACTGATGCAGGTACTTTGCCATCCGATGTTCCTGATGCTCCCCCTTCTCGTGTGGCCACCCAAGCACCTGCTGAAACGGTGGAACCTCCTTCTCGCTATCCAAAACGTCCACGTAAGTCCACTCAGTCACCAGATTTTGTTTATTCTTGTTATTCTGATTCTTTTGCTTCATTTTTATCCTCTGTTCACTGCCTCTCTGAGCCTTCGTCTTATAAAGAGGCAGTTCTTGATCCTCTTTGGCAACAGGCTATGGCTGAGGAACTCTCTGCTTTGCATCAGACAGATACTTGGAGTTTGGTTCCCTTACCTGCTGGTAAGCGGGCAATTGGATCTCGTTGGGTATATAAAATCAAAACCAGGTCAGATGGGTCAATTGAGCGGTACAAAGCAAGATTGGTTGCTCAAGGTTTTTCTCAGCAATATGGTATGGATTATGACGAAACCTTTGCCCCTGTTGCGAAATTGACTACTATTCGTACTCTTATTGCTGTTGCATCTGTTCGTCAGTGGCATATATCGCAAATGGATGTTAAAAATGCGTTCTTGAATGGTGATCTTCATGAGGAGGTTTATATGACTCCTCCTCCGGGTGTTCCACATGGTCCTGGTGAAGTTTGTAGGCTTAAGAAAGCCTTATATGGTCTCAAACAGGCACCACGGGCTTGGTTTGAGAAGTTTACTGCCGTGATTACCTCTCTTGGGTTCATTCCAAGTGAGAATGATTCAGCTCTCTTTATCAGGTGCACCTCCGGTGGTCGTATTCTGGTCTCTTTGTATGTTGATGATATGATTATTACTGGGGATGATGTTGGTGGAATTACAACGTTGAAGTCTGAATTATCTCGTTGTTTTGAGATGAAGGATTTGGGGCCCCTACGTTACTTTTTGGGTATTGAGGTAGATCATTCTCCAAAGGGTTATCTTCTCTCACAATCTAAGTACATCGGGGACATTCTTGAGCGTGCTCGCCTCACTGATACTAAGATTGTTGATACCCCTTTGGAGCTTAATGTTCATCTTTCCCCGTATGATGGTGTTCTTTTGCCTGATCCCACCTTATATCGCACTATTGTGGGCAGCTTGGTTTATCTCACTATTACTCGTCCAGATATAGCTCATGCTGTCCATGTTGTTAGTCAGTTTGTTACTGCTCCTACTACAGTTCATTGGGCAGCTGTTCATCGTATATTGCGCTACTTGAGAGGCACTCGATTTCAGAGTCTTTTACTTCCTTCATCTTCTTCTTTGGAGCTGCGTGCATACTCTGATGCTGATTGGGCCGGTGATCCTGCAGATCGCAAATCAGTTACTGGATTTTGTGTGTTTCTGGGTGATTCTCTTGTTTCTTGGAAGAGCAAAAAGCAAGTTGTTGTTTCTGTGTCTTCCACGGAAGCCGAGTACCGTGCTATGGCTTCTACCACTCGTGAAGTTGTTTGGCTACGTCGGTTACTTGCAGATATGGGTGTCTCTCTTTCTCAGCCCACTCCTATGTACTGTGATAATAAGAGTGCTATTCAGATTGCTCACAATTCAGTTTTTCATGAGAGGACTAAGCACATTGAGATTGATTGTCATATTACTCGTCATCATCTTACGCATGGAGCCATCACTTTGCCTTTTGTTTCTTCTTCCGCACAGATAGCTGATTTGTTTACGAAGTCTCATCCAGTTCAGCGTTTTCGTTTTTTGGTTGGCAAACTCTCAATGCTTCTCGCTGCAGCATCGTGAGTTTGAGGGGGGGTATTAGAGTTTTATTTAGCATTGAGGGTATTTTAGTATTTTCCCTTCTCCTATTATTATTAGGTGGTTGTAGTAGGTTATATATTTATTCTCTCTTCTTCCTTTTATTGTAAGACATTCTAGTGTATGGCAATATGAAACCCTAGCCCCTCTTGTTCTCTCTTTCCATTTGATTGTAGATCTTTGATATATTATCAAATAAAAAGTTAAGGTATATAATGACTAGTCTGAAATGTCGGTTTGCAGAATGTGGACACAAAGTGGTGGTGGTGGCTTTGTACAAGTTAAGGTATATTAATACTTCTTAAGCTATATTTTTTTATTATCAATTTAATCGATACCTATTACTAAAGTTTTTTCTGTATTAAAAATTATAATTGTTAAATATAGATGAAAGTCAACTTAGTTTACAATTGCATATGATTGCTTTGTCTTGAATGTATCTTATTTCAATAAAATAAGAGTTAGTATGTAGAACATTGAGCATGATCACAAAAGGTAAATGTGAGAAGTCAACATTAGTCTTTTTGTTCGAAAGGTCATTGCTTAGCTAAGATGGGTGTTAACTTTGTCTCTTGTAATTTTTATTGTGATTTATTGCTATTCATGTATAAACATTTTTTTGTTAAGAACCATATGAACACAATATATCTTGTATAATTTGGTTCAATTTCATATTGTTGTCTCTTTTTATCGCGTTGGTTTCTATAACTATCACCCTTAATTGTGTGTTTCCATGTGAAACTCTCCATCTCACTCCACCTACATAATGCTGAAAATTAGGGAAATTGATGGGACATAGCTAGCATGATTTTGTTTACATTTGGGAAATCATTCTTACTTGGGTTTCCATAGATTTCTAACAAGTATGGTGCAATATAATTGAAGAAATATTGCTGAAACTTAGAGATTGAGTAATTACAATGTCATATAATTTGGAATCATAGTATGATTTTAGTATCTTTATTTAAGTTCAATATTTTTTATAAATCTCTATTGCATCAGAATTTGTTGGAGGTTATTGGAGCTATTCCGACCATCTATTGTAGCAGAAATATCAAGCTCTACTATTTAGAAAAAAAAAAGGTATTTTAATGTTTAGTTACACTTTCATCACTGTTTAGTTGTACTTTCACCACTTTCCAATAGGTATTTTATGTGATTATTGAGTTAGATTTAATTCATTCTACTCAAAGACCTTTTCATTTTTTTGTTTTTGTTTTTAGTAACTAGGTGTTTTCAGTTGGAATATCTCAAAAAAATGCTTTAGTTTATTTATTTCATGTTGGTTTGAGACATTTATGATTATGTATGGTTTCATTTTCTTTTTGTGAATTTTGAATTTTCTCATCATCTTGGATATTAATTTAAATTAAATTAGAAATTAAATTATGGTTTATCAATAAATATTTTATATGGTTTGATGTTAAGAATGGTATTAATTGACAAAGAAGCACCATCTTTGGCGTATCTTGCTTGGTCAACCTTTACGTGAGAAAATTTTGGTTGTTACAAACTGTCACTAATACTTTGGCACCAAATTTTGACATCCCTCCATTTTTTTTGAAGTGCCAATGGTCGTCCTAAAAATATTTATTATAGTTGGCTTCCTTGCTGTTTCAAAATGATCCCATAAACGATGAGCTTTTTTGTGTCGCATGCTATAACTTATTTGGTTTGCCACATAGTTTCATGTTTAGGGACTGAATTAATTTGGTTTAAAAATAGACTCTAATTAAATAAGGTTTAATTGGAATCTTGTGAATTAATTTAAATCGATATCACACATCGCATTTTTCAGACCGCAAGTATTTTTCGTCTGCCACTCAGACAGATATGTGACATAGTTTCTCAACGTTTCTCAAAGAGAGAGGACCGTGGAAGAATACGAAGAAGTGTTCACTTAGTTAGCAAATTTTTTGAAAGATCGAGTAAACATAGAAGATAAAAGGATCCACAAGTTCAAGGGTGGACTTGCCCAGAAAATCTGACAACACCTTTTGGGTAATCTGATGTTAATGACATATGCGGAGGTTGTGAAGACATCGCTACTTCATCGCCAGGATCGTAATTTTCGTATGAAGAATAGCAACAAAGCTAGTGGTTCCAATCAGACTTGAAAGGTAGTTGGTAATGGTGCTAGTAGGGCGCAAGAACAGCAGGATCGAAATCTTAAGCAAAGGAACTAGGCCAAGAGGTTTAGGTCTAGGGGGTTTCGATTCGAGGGTGTTGGGTTCAGATAGGGTCAGCAGGTCCCTCAGCAGCAGCAACAACATTTTGTTCCTAAGGGACGTCAGGGCCAAAGGAATGGAGGGGGAGGAGAACAAGGGCATGATCAGAGGAGGGATGATTTACTGAAAAATGTGTCATTTATGGAGAAACAAACCATAGGAGGAGAGTGAGAGGACAACTACATGATGAGGTTCCTAATGTACAACCACTACATCAGTTCATGGGCCAGTTTGGATGAGAGAACTTCGATCAGGAACCCATTGACGAGGCAAAACAGTTAGAGTATGGCGGTAAAATGTATTTATTATCCTATGAGTATGGGGACACCGCAAGTAAATTTGTGATCCCTAGAATTCATGAGTGAGTCGTATCTAGTGGATGCGTTGACTGTAATTTCCTTATTAAGTATATATGTAATTAATTACCATGG
Organism: Sambucus nigra; assembly: GCA_949130495.1. Classification (NCBI taxonomy): domain Eukaryota; kingdom Viridiplantae; phylum Streptophyta; class Magnoliopsida; order Dipsacales; family Adoxaceae; genus Sambucus; species Sambucus nigra. The sequence continues at coordinate 62,326,103 of OX422224.1, read as the reverse complement.
TGTAGTTGGGCTCTTTGGTGCCGTCTATGTGAAAGTGGGTGTGTACACTAAGAGGATGTTTACATTACATGTTAGTTTACTGTTTTCTAGAGTTATGACAATAGAGTAGACTCTTATAGTAGAAATTTGTGTTCGCTATTTGAGGGAATGATTTATGTTTGCTAGGTGTCACCTGAGAGAGGGTATAGTCTATATATGTGTGTCTATATTATATAATGTGTTGCATATTGGACATATGAGAATATGTTTGTATTGATATTATCGCGGTGAGTAGGGGAATTTACTTATGTGATTCAGGGTAGATTGGCTTATTATCGAGAGGGGATATATAGCTCGTGAGAAACTAGTGATAGTAAGAGCGTCATGATGTGTGTTGTGTTTTGTATCATAGAAGTGGACGAGTATACTTTTATATCAATAGATGGGGATTTAGGGATATATGCTATAGAGTGAGGGCCTAACGGATATCGGCAATCGATAATGTTAGGTAGTAGTGTATCATGGGTCCTTGTTTGGATTTCTTTTTGCAAGACGTCCCACGCATGAAACTTAGCGCAAAGTTGGATGTGGGGAGATGCTTGGTCATTTGGGGCATGAGTTAGTACCTTAGTTATTGAATGTTTATCTAGTTTTATCTAAGGGATGATAACAATGTTAAAATTTGAGGCTAATGTAGTCGGGTAACATTTGTGCAGATAAGCACGGGTACAGGGTGTATGTGCGCCCTATGTAATTAAATTAATTTTAATATAATTTGCGATTAGAGGGGGTAGAAATATGAGTAACGATCTTAAGGTTATGTGATTATGCAAATACTCGAGGCTTGGAGTATTAGACTTAGTGTAATTTTAGATTAATTTTAAGGAAGCAATTCCTATGTAAGGAGGGAAGCATGTAATACCCCGTATTTTTTAGGATTTAGGATTTAATTAAATTGTTGATTTAGTGTTTAATTAAAATTGTTGATTTGGAATTTGGATAACTTATTTTATTTGGTGATTAATTAAAATTGGTGACTTAGTATTTAATTAAAATGGTTGATTTGGAATTTATTGAATTCAAAGGACTTATTTGATTGGGTCATTTAGAATTTAAGTTAATTAGGTCTATTTTAATTTCATGTGTGCCTTATTTTTTGATAGAAATAAGATGATCATATTAAATGACTCGGTTGGAAATTTTAAGGTCACGATTGAGTCCAGAGAGGTCAAAATAGTAAAAAATAGTGTACTCGGGGGTAGTAATTGTGTCCTGGGCCTTTTTACACATAATCAGGCCTATCTGGGGGTATTTAAGTCTTTTGAATTTGGCACATAGACTTAATTTTTGGATTAGAAAAACTTAACCGAGGTTTAAGAGAGTTGGGCAACCGTTATTCATTCCTAAACACAAGAGTTTGAGGGAGGAGAGAAATGAGAAAGAAGAAGGAAGGAGAGAAGAAAAGAACATCCCAGGCAAATTTTCGAGAAGAAGTCGTGGGATTTATGGAATAGAGGCAAATATTTTCTTGCTTTATGTGACTAGTAGTCAATAGTGTTGATTATTAAGATTTTGGTTAAAATCTAAAAATTAGAAGACTTTGAGTAGAAATTTTGCAAATTAGACGTTGAACAAAATCAAATTATAACCATTGTGAATAGAGCAATTTTGAGAACATAATATGCTAGTGATTCGTTAAATTTTTGGCGATTTCTTGAGGTTGAGGATGATGAAGGAATAAAGAAAAATAGTGAGAGAATAATATGTTCGAGATTTGTGAATTTTTTGGTTCTAGAGGTTGAGGACGATGAAACCCATAAATGTTGAAATTTATTACTTTCCAGAAATTGGGTTAAAATCTTAAATTAATAGTTTAAATGGTGTAGATTAATAATAATTAAGAGGAACTGTGAAATGTTATGAATAAATATTGGAATCGTTAAGGTTTCATGTGGTATTGATTAACAGTGATGGGGAAAAGAGTTTTGGGGGGAAGAAAAGCTCACAGTGCAACAACGTGTGACACCCCACCTAATTAAATACCGGGCGATCACTCCTTTATTAAATTAAAATCAAGGTGAACAGTTGGTTCATTCTTAGCATCACTGCCGTAAAAATAACTTTTCCAAATTTAACACCCTATTTAATTTAGCTAAGTGTCAAAACCATTTGTTAAACATTACTTTCCAATTTTATTAATTTATTTTATTAAACAATCAATCCAATAATTTAACATTTAACAACCCAATCCCAGCATTTAAAACTTAAAGTAAAACATTCATGCTGAATAAATCCCAAAGTAACAGTACTAGAAATAACTGAAATACAAACGTCCCAATAAAACAGATAAATAGTGGAAAGGGGGACACATGCCCAATAAGGAGAATGATAGAAGTGGAATCAAGTAAATAAAATCGTCTAAGCAAGTGGCCTGCAACCCCCACCTAAGCTGCAGCACGTTCCTTCCAAGGGATCCTAAACAAGACGCCCATGCGGCTGGGCACCTGTAATATATACATATATATACAAGAGAGAAAAAGGAATAGAAACGGGTCAGATCCCGATAATGTATATGAATTAAAAATTAGTTTAGCAAGTATTTAAATTGCTACAGGCCAATGCAACAACATATTAGTGCGACACTCTCTTGAGAAATTCTCGCCTCTCTTCTAATGTTCACTCCTATCGCACTAACCTTCCCAAAGGTTTATCTCATCATATATCACACTATCCTTCCCCAAGGATTTAACTTATCTTAGGTGACTCTCAAAATTTAAAGATTTAACAACATCATTGTTTAAAAAGGATAAGTTCATTTAGTACAAAACGCTCATTTTAACTTTATTGATTCATAAAGTTTTTTTCAATATCATATTATACTTTTCAAAACAAGTATTTCCAACTTGAGTCATTATACATATCTTACTTACCATAACACAGTAGGCAGTTTCCCATATTTCAGAAGTTCATATATATATTAAATACTCATATAATATATATATTCTAACAGCACCCCACATAAAATTTTATGGTGCGGGCATACTCTGCTATCCAATCCCCGTATCAATCGTACTAAAGGGAATACAAGTTCAGAATCACTCTTGAACTGTATAAATACATACACAAACAATATTGAGGCGAAGCATAGTTTCCAAGTCCAATAGGTCAGTACATACCCTCGCGTCTCTTAGGACCGTGACTACCGATTCGATAGCCTGTACCTAGGATTTCTATCTTCTAGGGTATGAGTCAATATCCCCCATAAGGCACACGAGATAAGATCGTCCCAGCGCGGAAACCTCAGGGATAGCAAGTAGCGCGAGCATGATTTTCACGAGTATATAATATATGCATACACAATCATATAAATATACCACTTTTATTATGTCAATTTAGGTTTATCCAATAACCCACATTCATAACATTTATCCTTATTTTCCCATTATTATTTATCAAGTATAATGGTTTGTTTCTAACTTTAATTCGAAGGGTTTTTCCAACTTACTACGTTACCCTCATGGACTCTATTCTTCCAAATGTACAATTCAGTAGATATCCATTTATGTTCCAACGTAACTCTCTCTTACGTGTCTCTCCCCTTTAATATATACTTACATTATCCCTTATGCAAAATATCCCAAAAATATAGATTTCGCCTTACATTAAAGGATTTTGAATTTTATTTTCAAAGATGAGAATTTCAAACGGTTTCGAAATAGGAATTAAATTGGAGTTTTAATTGAATTTTTATTATCTCTAAGAGTCCTCAAAACATAAAACTGTCTAGCAAAAAAAATATTGAATGGTCCGATGGAGCTGAATTTTTTTCTGTAGCTTCCTCTCGTCTTCAGCTAATTCTCTGTAAAATTTCATCCAATTCCAACGGTCCGATCGTCCCGAATAATTTTTTTTAGTGTTTGTATCTGATTAGAACTCTTTTCTTAATCAAACTCTTAATCCTTTACATGACAAAGGGTTTCCAGAATATCATCTAAATCATCACTACATGAAAATTTCCCATCTCAAATTGGGTTTTTTCTTCCATAAATCTCATACTAATAACTCCTAAACTAATATGGATGATGCATCAACGAAATAAGCAAGATAAACACTTTCCTGGGATTTTCAGAAATCTGGTTTGGTGTTGAATTTGGTGTGGTTGCGTTCCCCGTCTCGCGATCTACGCGTTGGCGGTGGTGGCATTGCAAACGGTTGAGTTTTGAGCCTTGGAATGCCTTGCGAGCTCTCTCCTCTCTTCTCCAATGGACGTTCTAGTGTTTTGAGTTATCTAACCCTAGGAGATAACCTAAACATCTGATATAGCCCCTTTAATTTTCGTGGGTTTAATTACCCAAAAATACAAAATGACTAAAATGCCCTCCCGGGGTACTAATTAGGCCTAAAAATGCCCCGAGACCCAAATCAAACCCCCGGGTATACTTTTCTGACTATCTCGACCCTTTCGGACGCGTTGGCGCACTCAAAACGACCATATGAACAACTTATAAAATATTTACTTTTATTTATCAATATTTAGTCCTGACGCGACACGGGCGCGTCCCGACTCAAATTTCCAAAAATGTCATTTTATTCACTCGTGACATTCAATATAACCAATATTATATATTACTTTGCTCATTAGTAATATTCGATAAATTTTCCATAATTACTAACTCTCATCACGTTAATATTTATAACATAATTAATTTTCGGACTTTTATTAAATAATTAATTCACATTAAATTTAATAAATCCCCAAATTAATATAGCATAAAAATACGGGGTATTACATACTTCCCCCCTAATAACGGAATTTCGTCCCGAAATTCGAAAAATAAGGCATACCTGGTAAGAACAAATCTGGATATCTCTCGCGCATATCGACCTCGCGCTCCTAAGTGGATTCCTCCACGTTATGATGCTCCCACTAGACCCGTACAAGTGGAACTATCTTCTACCTCAATCTCCTCTCACTATAGTCTAGGATAGCCATCGGTCTCTCCTCGTAAGAGCTGTCAGGCTGCAAGTCTATCTCATCTATCGCGATGTGAGTATGGGCCATATCATCCCGAAGATACCGTCTCAACGACGAGATGTGGAATACATCATGAATGCGATGTAAATGCTCTGGTAGTCCCAATCTGTATGCTACCGGCCCAATCCTCTCGATAATGGGAAATGGTCCCACGTACCTCGGGGCCAATTTCCCTTTCTTCCCGAACCTCATCACTCCCTTCATAGGAGATACACGCAGTAACACTTGGTCCCCCACATTAAACTCCCGTAAGAACCGTTTCGCATCGGCGTAGCTCTTCTGCCTGTCCTGGGCTACTCGAATGTGACTCTTAATCATCTCAATCCTTTCGGAGGTTTCCTGAATTACCTCTGGTCCTAGCAACTTGTTATCCCCCACCTCGAGCCAACAAGTTAGAGAACGACAAGGCCGGCCATACAAAGCCTCAAATGGATCCATACCAATCGTAAACTGATAAGAGTTATTATAAGCAAACTCTACCAGTGGAAGATGTGGCTCCCAACCTCCTCCAAAATCAAGAACACACATGCGTAGCATATCCTATAACATCTGATTAGTACGCTCCGTCTGTCCATCTGTCTGTGGGTGATAAGCTGAACTCAACCTCAACTCAGTACCCATAGCCTCCTGAAAGCTTTCCCAAAAACGTGATACGAAAATCTTGTCTCTATCTGACACAATATTCAGGGGCACCCCATGTAATCTGACAATCTCATAAATGAACAACTGAGCATACTAACCCGTGGTATAATCTGTCCGCACCGACAGAAAATGATTTACCTTGGTCAAGCGGTCTACAATCACCCAGATAGAGTCGTGGCCCCGCTGTGATGTAGGCAACCCTATAATAAAATCCATGTAAATACTCTCCCACTTCCACGCGGGTACTTCCAATGGCTGAAGCAATTCTGACGGTTTCTGATGGTCCACCTTTACCAGCTGGCAGGTAGAACACTTGGACACGAACTCAACAATGTCCTTCTTCATCCCACTCCACCACTATTGCCTCCTTATATCCTGGTACATCTTATCTCCTCCAGGATGTACCGCAAATCGAGAACCGTGAGATTGGGTCATCACTTCATGACGCAATTCTTCCCCTTGTGGAACCACTAACCTCCCATTAAACCTCAAACCCCCATAAGAACTAACATAATAGGACTCAGCACCCTCGGCTAAAAGTAGTACAATATGTTCCTAGCAAAACGGGTCTGTGGTTTGGGCCTGTATTACCCTCGTAATAATCTCGAGTGTGACTGTCATAACAGATATGAAGGAATGGGCTACTGCGTCCTGGTGACCCAAATCCTTCCACTTCGCTTTCCAGACATCCGCTACCTCATTTACCGGTCTACGGCTCAACGCATCAGCAACTACGTTTGCTTTCCCCGGATGATACTATATATCGAATTGATAGTCCTTCACAAACTCTAACCATCTGCGCTGACGCATATTCAGCTCTCGCTGAGTGAACATGTACTGCAGTGATTTGTGATCTGTTAACAAACAGAACTTCTCCCCCAATAAATAGTGTCTCCATATCCTCAATGCAAAGACGACCGCTGCTAACTCCAGGTCATGGGTGGGGTAAGTCTTCTCATGCGGCTTAAGCTTGCGGTAGGCAAAAGCTATAGCCTTCTCTTCCTGCTGAAGTACTCCCCCAAGTCCCCGTAAAGAGGCATCGATGTAAACCAGGTACTCCACACCCGACTTCGGTAAATCAAGGACTGGTGCTGAAGTAAGCTTCCCTTTCAGCTCGTCGAAAGCCAATTGACAAGCTTCATCCCAAACATATGGTACCCCTTTGCGAGTCAGGTTCGTCAATAGACCCGCTATTTTGGAGAATCCCCGAATGAATCTCCTGTAGTATCCGGCTAACCCCAAGAAACTACGCACTTCTGTCGGTGTCGTGGGCTATCCCCACTCCCTCACCGCTGACACTTTACTCGGGTCAACTGCTATCCCCTGTTCAGAAACAACATGCCCCAAGAACTGTACCTCTCACAACCAGAATCCACACTTCTCGTACTTAGCATACAACTGATGCTCTCATAAAGTCTGAAGAACCTGCCTCAAGTGCTCAGCATGCTCCTCCTCGGAGTGTGAATATATCAAAATGTCATCTATGAAGACGATGACAAACTGATCCAAGAACTCTCTGAATACTCGGTTCATTAAGTCCATGAACACGGCTGGAGCATTTGTGAGACCAAATGGCATCACTCTGAACTCGTAAGACCCATATCTCGTCAAGAAGGCAGTCTTTGAAACATCCTGCTCTCTAATACGTAGCTGATGGTACCCTGACCTTAGATCTATCTTCGAAAAGAAAGTTGCTCCCCTCAGCTGGTCGAACAGATCATCAATTCGAGGCAACGGATACTTATTCCGTATGGTGACCTTGTTCAACTCTCGGTAGTCCACACATAACCTCAGTGAACCATATCTCTTCTTCACAAACAAGACTGGAGCGCCCCAAGGTGAGGTACTCCTGCGAATGAATCCCTGACCTAACAGCTGCTCTATCTGATCTCATAACTCTCGCATCTCCGCCGGAGCCATACGGTATGGAGCGCGTGCTATCGGTCTCTTATCTGGAAATAAATCTATGACAAAGTCTATCTCTCGACTGGGGGGTAGGCCTGGTATCTCCTGGAATACATCGGAATACTCATGAATGACTAGGATCGAGTCTAAAGAAATCACAACCTCCTTAGAGGTATCCTCCTCTATATAATACAAATGAGCGGTCGAACCTCCCTCTGGGCGACCACTACAAACATCTCTTGCCCCGGAATGGCAAAAATAATGCTCCCACCGAAGCAATCAATCATGGCTCTATAAGCTGCGAGCCAATCCATACCGATAATAACATCATGCTCATGCATATCTAAGACTAACATGTATGCAGGTAATACCAAACTACCAATCTCTACCCCCACTCCCCGGCATATAAAGAAGATAAGCGACCCACACCCCAGTGGTGAGTCTACACACGTCACTGTGCTCTCTGCTGTGGCTAACAACCCTAAGGCCTTCGCAAAAAATGTGTAGCTATAAAACAATGTGTCGCCCCAGTATCAAACAAAACCCGACCCATAGTACCATGGATAGGAAACATACCCTCAATCGCGAGTGGTGCCTGTGGAGCTGCTGCCTGGTGGACGTTATAGACATGTCCGTACTGTAACTGCCCCTGCTGCACTGGAGCTGCTGGAATGGCTGGTAGGGCTGACACCTGGGTTGGAGCTGGGAGGGCAGCTGGAAAAAGTGGTCTCTGTGGCTCATTACGGGCACCCTGCTGCTGTGGGGCCCTATTACCCTCTGGGCAATCCTGGCACTTATGACCATGCTTGCCGCATACAAAACACCGGCCTCTGAAGTTACCTCCCCTCTGACCCTGCTGACCACGGCCCTGCTGGCCGTTACCTCCCCGCCACTGGTCCTGTTGGCCCTAATTAGCACGTTGTTGGCCCTATTGGCCCTGTTGATTAGGCTGGCCCTGCCTATAACCCCCAAATCCCTGCCTGGAATCACTTGAACGAAATCGCTTAGCAGGGTCCCCCTGATGGAAACTTTGCTCGTGTTGACGAGTCTGTCCATGAGATGGTGCCCCACTAGCACTACTACCCCCGGTCCTGCCCTGCTGGCTGGACTCTCCAGCTCTCCCGCTTCCCTGTAGATGGAAGCGGTGATCCTGGCAATGTAGTAACGTAGCATTGAGTACATCAGTGAAAGTACTCAGAGATAGATTCCTTATAAGATGCTGACGGATCCTCCAAGCGAACCCATCCACAAACAACATTATCTTCTTACTATCTGTAGGTGCCTCATCTGGCACTATGGTGAGAAGTCTCGTGAACTCCTTCTCATACTCAGCAACGGTAGAGTTCTCCTGTTTCAAATTCAGTAATTTTTGTCTCATCTAAGTCGGCACGGCGGGTGGAAAGTACTTACGGTCAAACCGCTCCCAAAAAGACTGAATAGGGACCGTGTCCCTCTCCTCCAAGGTGGTAGTGGACTCCCACAACTGCAAAGCGGCCCCCACCAGCTTAAAGGAAGCCAATAACTGCCTTTGCACGTCAGTTCACTCATACATACAAAGATTCCGCTGGATGTCTTTCTTCTATTGGCTGATTGTGACGATATCTGAGCTACCAGAGAACTCAGGGGGATGCGCCTTCTGAAAAGCGTCCCTAACCCTCTCCCATGCAGATGGAAGCTGTGCTGGTACTGGCGCCACTGCCTGAATCTGGGGTGGAGCCTGCTGAACCACCGCTAGCGCGGTATTCACCGCCTGAGCAACAATGGCGGCTACTTCATTAGCATTCATAGTGCCTTGTGGCAGAGCTACTGGCTGCTCGGCCTGGGCACGCCTACCCTTCGGTGCACGTCTCAGAGGCATCTGAAACGTGAAGAAGTTTATTAGTCTCCAGTCATTATCAAATCCTAAATGGCTGGAGACGTGAACGTAAAAGCAGGAATACAACAATCCTAAAAATAGGGCTCTATATAAAAAAACGTTAAGCTGAAAGAGAAAATAAGTCGTGCAGATCCTATGGACACTAGAACCTGATGCTCAGATACCACCTGTGACACCCCGCCTAATTAAATACCGGGCTATCACTCCTTTATTAAATTAAAATCAAGGTGAACAGTTGGTTCATTCTTAGCATCACTGTCGTAAAAATAACTTTTCCAAATTTAACACCCTATTTAATTTAGCTAAGTGTCAAAACCATTTTTTAAACATTACTTTCCAATTTTATTTATTTATTTTATTAAACAATCAATCCAATAATTTAAAATTTAACAACCCAATCCCAGCATTTAAAACTTAAAGTAAAACATACATGCTGAATAAATCCCAAAGTAACAGTACTAGAAATAACTGAAATACAAATGTCCTAATAAAACAGGTAAATAGTGGAAAGGGCGACACATGCCCAATAAGGAGAATGATAGAAGTGGAATCAAGTAAATGAAATCGTCTAAGCAAGTGGCCTGCAACCCCCACCTAAGCTGCAGCACGTTCCTTCCAAGGGATCCTAAACAAGACGCCCCTGTGGCTGGGCACCTGTAATATATACATATATATACAAGAGAGAAAGAGGAATAGAAACGGGTCATAGCCCGATAATGTATATGATTTAAAAATTCGTTTAGAAAGTATTTAAATTGATACAGTCCAATGCAACAACATATTAGTGCGACACTCTCTTGAGAAATTCTCGCCGCTCTTCTAATGTGCACTCCTATCGCACTAACCTTCCCAATGGTTTATCTCATCATATATCACACTATCCTTCCCCAAGGATTTAACTAATCTTAGGTGACTCTCAAAATTTAAGATTTAACAACATCATGGTTTAAAAAGGATAATTTCATTTAGTACAAAATGCTCATTTTAACTTTATTGATTCATAAAGTTTTTTTCAATATCATATTATACTTTTCAAAACAAGTATTTCCAATTTGAGTCATTATACATGTCTTACCATAACACAGTAGGCAGTTTCCCATATTTCAGAAGTTCATATATATATTAAATACTCGTATAATATATATATTCTAACAGCACCCCACATAAAATTTTATGGTGCGGGCATACTCTGCTATCCAATCCCCGTATCAATCGTACTAAAGGGAATACAAGTTCGGAATCACTCTCGAACTGTATAAATACATACACAAACAATATTGAGGCAAAGCAGAGTTTCCATGTCCAAGAGGTCAGTACATACCCTCACGTCTCTTAGGACCGTGACTACCGATTCGATAGCTTGTACCTAGGATTTCTATCTTCTAGGGTACGAGTCAATATCCCCCATAAGGCACACGAGATAAGATCGTCCCAGCGCGGAAACCTCAGGGATAGCAAGTAGCGCGGGCATGATTTTCACAAGTATATAATATATGCATACACAATCATATAAATATACCACTTTTATTATGTCAATTTAGGTTTATCCAATAACCCACATTCATAACATTTATCCTTATTTTCCCATTATTATTTATCAAGTATAATGGTTCGTTTCTAACTTGAATTCGAAGGGTTTTTCCAACTTACTACATAACCCTCATGGACTCTATTCTTCCAAATGTACAATTCAGTAGATATCCATTTATGTTCCAATGTAACTCTCTCTTACGTGTCTCTCCCCTTTAATATATACTTACATTATCCCTTATGCAAAATATCCCAAAAATATAGATTTCGCCTTACATTAAAGGATTTTGAATTTTATTTTCAAAGATGAGAATTTCAAACGGTTTCGAAATCGGAATTAAATTGGAGTTTTAATTGAATTTTTATTATCTCTAAGAGTCCTCAAAACATAAAACTGTCTAGCAAAAAAAATATTAAAAAATATTGAATGGTCCGATGGAGCTGAATTTTTTTCTGTAGCTTTCTCTCGTCTTCAGGTAATTCTCTGTAAAATTTCATCCAATTCCAACGGTCCGATCGTCCGGAATAATTTTTTTTAGTGTTTGTATCTCATTAGAACTCTTTCCTTAATCAAACTCTTAATCCTTTACATGACAAAGGGTTTCGAGAATATCATATAAATCATCACCACATGAAAATTTCCCATCTCAAATTGGGTTTTTCTTCCATAAATCTCATCCTAATAACTCTTAAACTAATATGGATGATGCATCAATGAAATAAGCAAGATAAACACTTGCCTGGGATTTTTAGAAATCTGGTTTGGTGTTGAATTTGGTGTGGTTGCGTTCCCCGTCTCGCGATCTACGCGTTGGCGGTGGCGGCGATGCAAACGGTTGAGTTTTGAGCCTTGGAATGCCTTGCGAGCTCTCTCCTCTCTTCTCTAATGGACGTTCTAGTGTTTTGAGTTATCTAACCCTAGGAGATAACCTAAACATCTGATATAGCCCCTTTAATTTTCGTGGGTTTAATTACCCAAAAATACAAAATGACTAAAATGCCCTCCCGGGGTACTAATTAGGCCTAAAAATGCCCCGAGACCCAAATCAAACCACTGGTATACTTTTTTAACTATCTCGACCCTTCTGGACGCGTTGGTGCACTCAAAATGACCATACGAACAACTTATAAAATATTTACTTTTATTTATCAATATTTAGTCCCGACGCGACACGGGCGCGTCCCGACTCAAATTTCCAAAATTGTCATTTTATTCACTCGTGACATTCAATATAACCAATATTATATATTACTTTGCTCATTAGTAATATTAAAAAAATTTCCCATAATTACTATCTCTCGTCACGTTAATAATTATAACATAATTAATTTTCGTATTTTTATTAAATAATTAATTCTCATTAAATTTAATAAATCCCCAAATTAATATAGCATAAAAATACGGGGTATTACACAACGTTTGACCTGTCCGGGGGGACAGGTCTGCCAGGGGTAATTTTTGCCTGGACGCTGAACAATACAAGGTGGAAACAACTTTTTTAATTTATTGTGAAACTTTAAATGGGATAACTTTGTCACCCGAACTTGGATTTATGTGTCGTTTGCAGCTACGCGTATCTAGCTGAATGGGGAAGGCAATCCTAGGAGTGTTATTATTTAGACATAAAATATGAATGGTCTAAAATACCCTTTAAGTTGTAATGAGTGACGAAACTTTCCCAAAATTGAAACCAAAATTTGGATGGACCTTGTGAGACTAATAGGAACATATTCGAGTATATAGGAGGCCAAAAGTACAATCCTACAGCTAATAAAAATAGTGGGGTGTAGTTAATAAATGTGGGACATGGAAATTACGAACGGACTCGTGAATACATGGAATATATATATATATATATGTGTGTGTGTGTGTGTGTGTGTGTGTGTGTGAGCTGAATGCAAATTATGTTTATTAAATTGTGACTCGAGGATGTTGTCCAAGAGGTTGTGCATAATGAGCGGTCCCACCTTGGTGATTCCAAAGGGGTTTGGATTGTGCTACATATTATAATGCTTGGGTGTCTCCTACCGTGATGAAAGGGGGACGTCACGTAGTTCTTTAAGGAAGGTGCATTGAAATCCTAAGGCCTATGTATATATAACCGTCTCCACTATTTGTTTACGATTTGGGATCGGTGGTTAGATTCCGACCCGGTAACCAGAAGTGACACGAGATGTGCTGGCACCCAATAGCATGTACGAGGGATGCATTTAATAGGACCAAGCTATGAGGATGCGGTGTATTTATATGCATAGTGATACATATGTGTATATATCAAGATGATATAAGACAATCTATTAACCGTATTAATGTGATATTTAGTATAATTCATATAGACGAGGGTTATATGTATTATACAAATCATCATAGTGTGTTTAAAATAAAATGAGGTGACAATCGGGTTACTATAAGTAGCTATTATGTTCCCAGTAATGACTATATAGGTTAAATAAATGTGTTAAGGGTGCATTGTCGAAGAGGGGTGAAGCTGTCTTCAAGAGAGTGCGGACGTGAAATCAATTATGAACACTATACACTACGCATTTCATTTATTGGAATAAAATACTTGCTAAACATTTTTGAATAATTGGCCTCTGACCTGCTTGCAAAATATTTTCTTTTCTAATTTTTTTAGGTCTCTTGCCACAAGGACGCCAGGCTTGAAAGACCCGCAGTTGCGACATATGTGGATGCATGCAGAAGATTGGGTTAGACGCCTCTTTGCTTCATTCCTAGATTAGGGATTTTATTTCAGTTACAGTTCCATTTAGGGAGTGTTGCCCATTTATTTTCAGATTTAGTTTTGTAGTATTTATTTATTCATTGGATATGGTGTGGAATTTTGAATTATAGCCGACGGTTTATTCGGCTAGTCATTTTGTTCTTTATTCAACATTATGTTCAGACTCAGTGTTGGTGTGTATGGATTTATTGATTTTGTTCAGCATGTATTTTTATCTCTTATATGAAAGATAAAATTTGGCACCCGTGTAATTATTTAATTAGGTGGTTAGTAATGAATATGGTTTTTCGACAGTGATGCTAAGAATGAACCTAATGAAAATCTTTTTTTAATTTAATAAATGACTGATCGACCGATATTTAATTCAGCGGGGTGTCACACTATGTAATTAAAAAAATGATTTTGTGTCATGTTTTAATTTGGCCGTGTTTGTATTCAGTAATAAAAATAAGTCTTCGTGTCGTGTCGTGTCATTTTTTTTTATGTGTTCATGTTGGGTAAGAAAAATAAGATTTCATGTCTTGTCGTGTTTTATATGTATCATGTTCACGTTTAGTAAAAAAAATAAAATTATATTACATGGCATGCCATTTTTATTTAGATTGTGTTCGTGTTCAATAAAAAAACTTATATTTCGTGTCAGGTCGTGTCGCGTTTCAATGTAGTCTGTTATTTTTTTATTAGGAAAAAAAATTCTTATCATGTTATACTGCCATATTTAAAATATTCGACCGTAATTTTAAACTTAAATTTTAGCATAATAATCATCATTTAAAAAAAAAGTTGATCACCAACACGCGCGCGCACACACACACACACACACACACACACACACACACACACACATATATATATATATATATATAAAACTTCTTTTAACTGTTTTGAGATTTAAAAGCCACATAGATATAGGCGAGTAGAATTACTCTAACTTTAAATTATAGAAGATGGTTGTTGAACAAGTACACATTCAATTACAATGTTATTTTAACGAAATATTTTTTTAAACAAATCAGACTAGCAATTTGGACTCCATCGTCTTTAAAGAAAACAATAATATCATTTTAACCAAAAAAAAAGCGTAATGTCATGTCAAAAAAACAATATAATATACTAAATTGTTGAGTTATTTTTTTCACTTTGACAAGTTATACAATTATTTAAGAGGATGCCATATTGATTAACCCAAAAACCTAAATAATAGATGGAAAAAATACAAAAACAAATTTAACAATGAATAAAGTTTAAATAGAAACAAAATAGATATTTAAAAATTAACTTAATGAAAATTGGATCTGACTTTCTTTAATAAAATTAACTTACAAAAATAAAAAAACATTATTCCTAATTAGTTTCAGCGAGTTAGTATGTCGTCAAATATGTCCTACATTTCTTTTCCAACAGTCAAATAAAAAAAATCTTTGATCTAATAATCCCGTTTACAAGTTGTGTACTAAATATTTAGTGTGCAAATGGGACCAATGAAAAGACGAATTCGAAAAACAAAAATTATTTTTCAAACTTCCACTCAGATCGGATTGTTTTTCTTAATAAAAAAACTAAATTTAAAAACATGTATGAGAGAATTTTTTTCTTATAACGTTACTACAAGACAAATTAAATACATTGTCATTCTATCAATAATTCAGTAGGTGTGGATACCCACTTGACCTTGTTCATGCAAGCTCGTGGAATCTCATTACTTCATTAGGTGGGAGACATATCTTTGATTAAAGATATGAAATCGAAATGATGTAGACATTTACATCACATGTGAAAGATGTGATATTAAAATTTACTGTTTTTAACGTATCTTTTAGCAATATATATATATATATATATATATATTTTTTTTTCCGATCAAAATTTGTAAACACAATCTCCACAAGGAGGAAATCAACTATAAAAATAATAAAAAAAAAAAAATTTAACTAGAAAATGAATGAAATAAATAGTGGATATATATGAGCATTTTCGACCGTTCAAATTTTTGTTTTCATCTCACCCACTTTCGAATTGAATTTTTTTGATAATTTTGTTTAGATAATCTGCTTATTATATATATAATATATATATCGAGTTTGATTAAAAAAAAATATTTTTTTCACTATTTTAAAAACATAAATATATCCATATGTACCTTGGAGAGCGTACTCTTCGAATATATTGAAAGAAAATATCATATTTTGTCATTAATGCAATGGTGAAAGATAGGTCAATAATACCACCTCAAACTTTTAGGAGAACGCTCTCAATTAGTGTCATTTTTTCTATTTTCTCGATGTTCGTGTAATTTGTTCAGACATTATTTGTATGGAACATGTGCAGACACGTATTTTTTAACTTTTAATAAAGTAAGGTATATTATAATAATTAATATAAATATCTTTATATTTATTAATATCAATGCAAAGGTGTCGTTATTCCCATCAAACATTTTAAATGATCACAAAAACTTTTACGTACTAGACTTATCATCTCCTACCTTAAATTGAAGCCTTCTTGCTTCCTTGCCTAAACTTTCTACAAATCTCCTATTTTAATCAAAACTATACTTTGTTAAAATAATAATTATTATTATTTCACATAAGCAACCATACTCCCTCCCCTCACAACTAAGTTACTTTATATATATATATATATATATATATATATATATATATATATATATATATATATATATATATATATATATATATATATATATATTCAAATTAATACACATTAACAATTGCATTAATATGCTTTAATAATATAAATATGTATACTGACAAAAGACACGAAATTAAAAGGTAATATGAAATGAAATTTTATTTCCTATTAAACATGAATACAATCCAAATGAAAGCGATACTACATGATTTTTTTTAAAGTAATAAGAATATAATCCAAATAAAAAACACGACATGAGAGATTTTTTTTACCCACACACAAATATGGTCGAATTAAAACTACACGGCCTAAATATAAATGACACGATACCAAATAATATTTATTTGTATCTAGTACGAACACGACTCAAATAAAAGTAACACATCACGAAATATTTTATTTATTTTTTGCATTTTATTGTTTGTGCTTATATATGTGTGTGTGTATGTTTTCATAATATACTTCATTACATGTAAATATAAACACAACCTAATTAAAACATAATACAAAACAAAACGAAATTTTACTTTTTATCTAATATGAACATGATCAAAACAAAAATGGCACTACACAAAATTTTATTTTATCTCATTAAATACAAACACGACCCAGATATATATTACCCCGTAATTTTTAGACATAAAATACTACGATATAAATGGATTTAATAATTTCGGATTTATTTTGAGAATAAATTAAATCGGGAAGATTTCGAATTTAAGCGAGTAAATTTTTTTATTTAAGTAAACATTATGATTTTTATAAAAATAAAACTCAATTGGTCGTAAGAGGCTTGTGAGTGAAAAATAATTAACACATAAATAAATTTTATGGTCACGTGTCGTTTTAAATATTTAAAATTGGTCTCAGGTCATAGGTATATGAGCTGAGGAACTTTTGGGCTAATTGGGTTATGGTTTCGGCTTATTTGGAGGTCCAAAAGTTAGTCTTAGGGCCCAACTCGGGATTAACACCAATTAAGAGTTTATGTCGGGGGTAAACCATTCCCTCACTATCATTCCACAAAATCTAGATTAGCAGCTACGAGAGAAAAAGCAAGACAATACCAAAAGAAGGAAAAGGGGCAAGAACAAAGAAGAAATCAAGGGCTTTCAAGGAGGTTTCCATTCTACAATTTTAAGGCAAGAATTTTCTCGTTTAAGCTATGATCGAAATTTATTTCTTGATGCATATAATTATCTCCTTAAATTTCTGGGACTAGAATAAGTATGTTTAATTTGATGATGATCAACACATGTAGAGGATTAATTTATATACAATGATTATCCCAGAAAATTGTGTACCGAATATATGAAATTTTACTATAGATTTATTAAGATCCTAATGTTCAATTTGAGATATGTGATTAACCAAGATAAGGAAATTTTGTGGTTGTTATTCATGAATCCATAGCTTTATGAATCCCTTGATGGATAGTTTTATTACAATAAAATTTGGAGTGTGTCCAAATGATCATAGACCTGAATTTTGGGGTTTTAAATACATAAATTTTAAGTTGAATCTTGGGTTGGAGGTTAACATTGTTGGTTTGCGTAAGTGGCTATGGGTAAGGGATTTTTGTTCACCTAGAGAGTATTGAGAATGGAGGAATGGAATAATTAAAGAAGGGGCAAGTCGCTCAAGCGACATGGGTGTTTGTTCTACCGACCTGCCTCCACGCTTGAATGACCTAGGGGTCGTTAGAACGAAGTATGGTAGATTGTGGTTTTTGTCCCCTATTTACGAAGCAATGTGTTTTGGGTTCTTTCTTCATTTCTGGGTTAGTACTGTTTGAATAGATAGAGGAATCTAAGAAAAGGAAATTTTAATAAATGGCCAAATAATGTTATGGCCACATTCAATTGAGAATAAATACGGCTAAATTTTTGGTAAAGTAATTATTTATGGAATGTGACTAGTAATTTATTAGACTATAAGTTATTATTGGAATGAAATTATAGCGGATTTAAGTTGGACTTTTATGGAGATTATGGGGATATTCAAGAGTATTAAAATTAACAAGGGTATTGGGCATGAGATGATGGTGGTGAGTATTTTTATGACTCCAAGTGAGTGAGCTGAATTGGGTTTGGGAAAAATGAAGAATTTATTAAAAAAAAAAACTGGATGTGACCACATTAAGTAGGGAAAATTACATTTAACTAGTAGTTAAATAAATTTTATGGGATGGAATCAATAATTTATTAGATGATAAATTATTAATAAATGGAAAATGTTGTGAACCTTGTCGGATTTTATGGAAATTATGGAGTAATTACCCTTACATATTATATTAGATAATAATATGTAATACTATATATTTGTGTGTGGACATACCAGTGGACCGTCCTATTGGCTCGGGGGTTCGTACATCGGGTCGCGTACCATACGTTGGCAAAAATGGGCTTAACGTTGTGTAGGCCATATAGGTACTACGTCGAGGCTCCACCGCTGGGTATGGGCCATATATAGGTGTCCTGCGTAGGGATCACCCCTAACTTGTGTGTGATTTGTGGTGTTCACTTAGGATAAGAGATTCCATTGGACTTGCTGATAGAGCACGAATTAGACACCAATGGTATATGCATTTTTATGTCACATATATGGAAGGACATATAATATTAGTTCTCCGAATACTATGGAAATAAATTAATTGTCTAGGAATGTTGACAAAAATTAAAATTGTGACCCTTTATTGCACAATAGATATTTATGGTTCTTATGGGAAAATTATGAGACTAGGAAATTTTAGAAAGGGATAAATTAAATGTAGTCGGCACATTTAAATAATTTAATCATTTTATTAAATGGACACGTAGTCGTATTTATTATTTGGAGACTTTTGGGATGCGAGACATGTGATGTTATGTGAGGGATGAGGTGTTTAATGCATGTGAGTGACGAAAGTGGAATAATTATTGTGCATTGATTGTATTATCGTATCATAAATTAAATAAGTTAATTCTTGCACAACTTGGGATCTGACCCAAACTATAAACGTTCCCCCCCCCCCCCCCCCCTCCCGGTATTTTCTAGACAGAGATAACAAGACTGTTGTTATACTAGCCTTGCGATCTCTCAGTGTTTAGGAAATTTACAAATTCTTGATCCTTCCCTAAGTGCTTTTCCGTCAGAGTTTAGATAATTTATTTAGAAAATTTGTTAGGGCATAAGCCCATGTTTTATTTATTTATTTACATTACGCTTGAGTGGTAATAGTTAATTAATGCTAAATTAATTATTTAGGTGGTTTGGTTGAGTTTAAATTATTGTCACTGAAATATTTATAAGCTTTAAGTTTCGGCCTTTTTAAATAACAGTATGTATATTATGTTGCGCTAAGAACGGTATTAATTGTTGGAACACGAGGCCCCAAAATTTAAAATCTTACAAAAAGAAATTTCCTTTTTAAAATGAGGAAGCAAGATGGTTCAATTAAACAAATTAACTAATTTTAATTTCTTTCCAAATTAAAATTAAACAAAGTTCAAAGTGAAATTAAATTAATCAACAAAAGAATTTTTCACTTTAACAACATAATTCAATCCAAGTCCTAGAAATTTGCCTAAAAATAAATATTCAATTTGCAATATTAGGCCAAACCAAATTTTATCAAATTAAATCAAATGACTAGAATTAAATTAACATTTATCCAAATTATTATTTAGCACCAAATTAAGCAAGTAGAGATTTAAACCAAATTTTATCTTTTTACCTAAGCATGCATCTAAGGTGAATTTGCAAAAGATAAAATAAACAAATCACTACGCCACGATATACGAGGAAAAATCCACAACGGAAAACAACATCGGACGACCCTAGCCTCAAATCCACTAAGTACGGTTTTATAAATACAAGACAGTAAGACTTACAACACTCGACTTGACTTCGTCCAAGCCCCGACTCTCCTTCTTGTATACACCTCTGCCTAGGAAATAACCACAGAACTCCACCACAGTCTCGAAATCCACTCATCGAACTTTTTCTGGTCACCGTCAACCACACATGGTGCCTTTCACCATGTGAGAATGCCGCAGAAAAAAAGCTTCTTATTTGTGGGATGTAGAAACAAGCCCAAACTCTCTTTTACGGTAGAGATGAATTCGGTTCCAAACAAACTTTCTAAGCAAGATGTGTATATATATATATATATATATATATATATAAACTTGGATTAAAACATTGTTTATTGGGTGTAAACTTGATTTTGTTCTTTGAATAAATAAATTTAAATAACAAACACCAAGGGAAATTTTTATGAAAGAATTAATCTCTCAAAAACCCACTAAGAGATAGAAAAATTTCTTGTAAAAATTCTGTTCCCGAATTCATTAAATTCTGTGAAAGAATAGTGGGACAAAGTAGTGGGAAAGTTCTAAAAAAACTGCCAAAAACTGTTCCCGTCGAAATCTCGTTCGAACGACATTTTTGTTCGAACGACATTTTCGTTCGAACGAACTATCTAACGAAGTTCCAGTGGCAACTCGTTGGCAAACCTCATTCGAACGAAAAACTCGTTCGAATGACAGTATCGAGCGAAAAACCAGAAAGCTTAAAAATTCAATTTTAGCCCAGAAACTTTATTTTAAAGTTTTAAATAAACCTTCTAAAAATAAACCTTAGTTTAAAATAAAAGTACACCCAATATAAAATCATTCCAAGTCTCACTATATTTATATAAAAATGAATTCATACCTTTTGGAGACTATAGAATGTGTTGTTGATGACGTAGAAACATGGCACTTCAAACTCGGCATTTTGATGAAGCTTTAAACTTGGCCGCTACGTCTTCAACTTTAGTACGTCATAGGATTGAAGGATGGTCAAGAACTCTATCATATGACACAAACGTTTTTGTTCGTAATTGAGCCAGAACAACAAAGGAATCAATTGGAAATTTGTGTCCTTATAAATCTCCCCCTTTGGCTATTCCGGGACAAAAACCAACAAAAATCCTAAAGGGTCGTCAATCTCTAATAGACTAAAAAATATCCCTATCGATAACAGGATTCTTAAATAGGGAGTCAAGATATAAAGGATCCATAGACACCGTATTTTGAAACTCACCCTCACTAACAGAAGGGAAAGACTAAGGGTTTCTAGAACAGGGGAAGAAATGTGTTGTACACTTGGATCAGTGGAGGAACCACAACTAGAATGAGAGTTGGGGTATAATAAGGATGAATAAGCTCAACTTCTGATCTAATCACCTGAATAGGATGGGTAAATCTTCTTTCAGTGATCCCAGGGCGCTCTGGTTCCAAACATCTGACAAACTCATAAACTCTCTGAACATGGACGGAGGGGAATTCATAAGCTTCCTCACAAATCAAACAAGGAAAACCTATGGGCGTCTAAGGGAAGCAACCACCAAGGTAAATAGGAAGAATCGACCAATAAAATTCTATAATGATCAAACCCTAGCTAAAGCAGAGAAAGACGTACCCTAGTAAAAATAGATGATGGAGAAATAAGCTATGAAAAATGGAGGAGAAGGCGCTGAAGAATTTGGAACCAGAAATAATCAAGCATTCACAACAATGGAAATGACACTCAAAGATTTCTCTCTCTTCAACTCGATAAAAATCTTCCAAGTAAGGCAAACAATTGAAATGACATGAATTTATAACCTTTGATGAAAAAACTGAACAAACATTGCAGACAAAACATCAGCAAAATTGCAAAAAATTAAAACAGCGGTATAGAGTATTAGGCGCGTGACCAGTCGCCATCATTACTCAAAAAACTCTTCAATTACTTGATATGTGTCCTAGTTAAGTTATGAAAACATCGAAATAAATCTGCTCAGTTTTTAGCCAACCATAATGTGCCGATTATATTGTGTCAATCAAGATGATCCAACCTCCATCAGTAGAGCAAGAGAACCGTATAACACCTTTCCCACTCATTGAATCTCATAATAAAACATTGGTGCCAAAGGTCTTGGGGGATTTATGTTATACCTACATAATATCTTCGAAGAGTAAAACCCACAAGCCTAGGAGGACTCTCATAATGTGCTCAGCCTCATTATTAGTGAGGTCATCTCAGTATTGTTTTGCTCTCGCCACCTAATTATATTACGAATTGCATACACGTGCATGCATATAAATTTTTATCTAGCAAGCATGCCTTGTCAACCATGGGGAATTATAGGTTCCCAGAATGGTCCCTACATGATTATCTAGAAGTCTCATTATCTAAACAATTTTTCACCTCAAGGCGTGAAGGTATACATTGTAAACGTGTGTAAAGATGTAACTACCCGAATTATAAGGGCACTCCATGTATTTGTAAATATCTGATTAACACATATAAATATAGGAGAGGTGCGTGAATGGGATTACTTTTTGATACCTTATCAAACCTTGAGTTGTAGAGCCCTATCATTAGGATTCTTGCATTTCTATGAGACTATAGACAAAAACCCTTTGGGGATTTAATTATTTTAGACATGCCCTAGTATAAGAAGATTATCAGCATGGATTGACTTATTGTATATGAGGCCAAGATTCATGGTATAGTCAACGTATTATCTTTAGCAAGAGAGTGAATAAGTAGACTTATATATATAAATAGACAAAACCTATTGGGAAGTTATATACTATACACTAAGAACTTGGGGAGTTTTGATGACTGGCTATTTTAGGTAGTAGTGTATCAGGGGGTTCTTTGTTTGAATTTCGCTCTGCGAGACACCCCCAGCATGAAACTAACGAACATTGGGAGTCGAAGTAAATTGGGTCTTTAGGATATGAGTTTATTACTTTTAATATTATTTGTATATATATTAATCAGAGAGTTATGAGCTGTGGCGTGATTTGAGGCTAATGGAATCGCCAAATGTGAATGTGGAAATCATGGTGATACGGATTATATTATAAGTAGTCATTTAATTAAGGGCAACCTTACAAAGTCATAACATTCATTTAGATTTTATGATGGAATGTACACACATTGGGTGTATGGGCACCCTGGATGGTTGGATTGTAGTTTTTTCCATAAGTGTGACACAGTAGGTATTCTTGAGGTTAAGAAAAGTAGAAGTTGTGACTTTAGGATTTAGTTTCTTGATGATTTAGGACCGCTACTCCCCAAATTTTCCACGAGGATGGTATAGGAAGGATTGGGTAAAGTTGAACTCGAGATAGTTGAAACTAAATGGTAAGGATTGGTGTATAACATCTGTGGGGGTATTCGGTAATGTACTATATGGGCGGTACGACAGAGATTGCATGAGATGTGAGATTAATACCCAGAGTTGTCCTTACTAGTTGTTATTTATTTTTTCGAATTTCGAGTCTAAATTCTATTATAAGAGGGGAAGTATATAATACCCCGTAATTTTAATGACTTTTAAAATGAATTAAATTAAAAGTTAATGGGATTAATTGAAATTAATTATAAATTAATTAATTGGGATTAATCAGGATTTTATATTACTCGTGGATATTGAAATATATGATTCTGAATATTACGTAGTGATATTTAAGTAATATATTAATAAGATGTTATTTATATTGTCGTGAATTACTTATACGGTAATTATGTAACTTTAGTCGCGACGCTGTATGGGACGTGTCGGGACTAATTTAAATAAATAAAAAGGAAATATTATTGTATATCAATCTTATGGTCATTTTGAGTGTGCCGTTGTATTTGAAAGGGTCAAAATAGTTAGAAAAGTCTATTCGTGTGTTGGATTTGGGTCTCGGGTCAATTAGGAGATGAAAGGACACTCCGAATGGGCATTTTAGTCATTTTATTTGGGAGATGCATAGTAATTTTGGGATTTGTCTTATTATAAAGGTGATGAATTAGAGGAACGTATGTTCATTTCATTTTATCACAAAACATTTGATAGGTATTAGTGTGAGAGAAAGTGAAGAGTTTCTTGGGAGGAGAAGAGGTTGCGTAGGAAGGAGGAGAGACTTTTGGGACAAGCCAAAGGGGATTAACCGCCTTCTACCACCCGCACTACCACTGAAAAGTCACCAAAAAATGAGGAAAGTATTCTACACCATTATCACCAAAGGTTCAGACCTACATAATTAAGGCAAGTGCAATTTTTGATTTATTTTATTGCTTACAATATTCATGCTCGATAGGTTAAGTAAGAAGTATGAACTTACATGATTTAAGAATGAACTATAGAGTTTTTGGAATTCGTTCTTTATATGAAAATTAGATAGAATAAATCTCTTTCTTTTTAAATGATTTAATCCACAAATTTTGGGTTTCAAATGATAGAAGAAGTCTGAGTTAATATGATTTTTGGAGAAATAAGAACCTATGAGAATTTTGGGAATAATAGCATTTAATCCAAACTATTTGATGATTTTAGTTTGTTTGATTATTAGAAATTGATCATATATAGGGATGGCAATTTAACCCGAACCGTAGGAGTCCCGCCCCGCCCCGCCCCTAATGGGGCTGGTTTTAAAACCCGATTAATGAATTAGGAGCGGGTATGGGTTTAAGAAAAAAACCCGTTTATTAAATGGGGCGGGTTAGGAGTTAGCTGAAATAAAACCGCCCCGCCCCGCCCCGTTTAACTTATGCTTATATAAATATCCTTTATATGTATGTTAATTATAATTAAATTATATATATATATATATATATATATACACACTCACACACTAAAAAAAATCTTTATATGTATGTTAATTTTGTAAAAGATTTAAGTGAAAATATGAATTGACAATTGGGGGATTGTCTCACTTATTTGAGTCATTGTATACCTCTAAGACTATAATGTAATATTTTTAATTTTACTATTTTTAAAATTAACGCAACCCGTAGGAGCCCCGACCCGCCCCATTTATTAAATGGGGCGGGTTAGGAGTTAATTTTCAAAAATCCTAACCCGCCCCGCCCCGCCCCGTTTATTAAATGGGGCGGATTAGGATTTTTGAAAACTCGCCCCAAACCCTCCCCGTTGCCATCCCTAATCATATATCTTGTTATATCAATTGAGATTAATTAGGAGAAGTTTTGGATTGATTTGTGTAGGTTTTGATGAGAAAGAAAATGGATAAAACGCATGAATTTTTTTTATTGAAAATAGACGAACATTGTATGATAATTTTAGGACTGTTTTAAGAGGAAATTGGCAGTGTGCATGCTTGGTTTTAATAAAAACACGTTCTGCACAATTTTGCAGTTTTAAGTTTTTTCAAAATCGGAGTAGAAAAGCCTCAAAATTGTAATTTTATATTTCTGGCAGGATGTACCTTTATCGAAATAAAATAATTGGAATATGGTAATTTGGCCCATGGTAAGATGTTATAAATTTTGGTACATGAACAAGGAGAGAGGGACTTGGGTTAATGTTGGAAAATTATTTGGATTTGAGGATTAAATTTTAATGACAGATATCTATATAATTATTTTACGATTTAGAGGAGAATAATCGTTATATCAAGTAAGGGTAATATTGATGATATATTTACGGGTACTTGGGTCGGATAAAATATTATGTGAGTGATAACTACATAAAAAATATAATGATAATCATGATTACAAGTGTGGGTAGTATTCAATAAATACGACGGGTACTTGTGATAGGATGAATTCCTAATAGGATATAGGTAGTGTAAGCATCTAATTTTATATAGGTAGATGATAATGCCTATTAAATTGATTGATAATTTATGTGTATGACATACCTAGCTTACTTGCTATCGACGGGAGGTATACGCGTGAGGATAGTCTTATCCTGATGAATATATGGGACCTTCGACTTGTCGCTCGAGAACATAAGACTTAGGTCGATTACCATTAGTGAGAACAATAGTATAGAACGGTCATTTGGGTCCGTAGGTATGTGCATATCCCAAAGGCTTAGGACAATGTTTGCCTCCATTATTTGTGATTTGATATTTGTGGTTCGAGGAATCTTACCAAACCTATAGTCTCCTATACGGCGACAAGCTATACTGGGACATGATAGCAAATTAATGCATGCACCGCAGCTTTGTCTCAGGTGCCGTATTGTATTATATATGTATATATATAATGAATTGAATGAATGAATATGTATATACTGGTTAGAACTATCTTTTGTGTGAATTAAGTAAAATTGAAAGATAATAGTATGTAATAATTAAGTATGATAATGCTTAATTATGTTGAATAAATAAAAAGGCTTATCCATGTTGAATCTTATTGGATATATGTAAATTATGCGGGATAGATATGGGCTATGATTAGTTGATACAATTATGAACTAGTTAGAATGGAGAATAGTAACTAGTATGATTTAGAGGTACGTTAGGTGTGCACTCTAGATGAGGGGTGAGAATCTCAAGAGAGAGTTCGATAATCTAACATGTATATTATAAGTGATAAATATTGCAATTATTCACTTGCTATTTTCAAAACTATTTTTACCATCGGGCTCTGACCCGTTTCCTTGCATATTCTCTTTTCTCTCTTGTATCTTCTATATCAGGTGTCCAGCCACAGGGACACCAGCCATAGAGGATTATGATGGTTGATGAGCTATGGAGTTATGGAGTATTATTTAGATGCCTTCATTTATTTGATTCATACTCTGTAGTGATCATTCATTTAGGGCATGTCGCCCTAGAGGATTTCAACTGTTTCTTTTCTACTTGCATGAGGATTTTATACTCGTGTCGTTGTGTTACATTTACTATTGTTGGGATTTATGTATTGAGATATTTTCTGGAAAGTTTATTCCAGTTGCATTTAAATTCTATTGTGATATCTATTCAGTTTATTGTTGTTGTGGAATGGAATGTGTAGAATTTTTCGAAATGGTAAAATGAATTTTTTAATAAAAAGTTTTTAACACCAGCTTAATTGAGTATTAGGTGATAGGAAAATATTTTCGACAGTGATGCTAAGAATGAACTAACTATATATTCTTATTTAATTGGGTATGGGACTTATCACCCGGTATTTAACTAGGCGAGGTGTTACAAAAACTATAACCATACAAGAAAATGTAATAATAACACCGTGAACGCAGGTTTTTTATTTAAGGGCTGAACCACGTAAAAATCCTTGTGTTCTCACTGTCTCCCACCCGCATTCTCCATCATAATTATTTCTTGATTAATTGTTTCTCTTATTATTTGTTGCCTCCAATTTTGGACTTTAACAATTATAATTCTGACGACTAAGCTATTATACTTTATCCTATAGTCGAACTCTTTCCAAATCACAACCCGATTTCATGGATTATAAAAGAGTGTTATTCACCCTGAAACACCCTGATATGGCGCAAATATTGTGTATTTCACCCGTTAACATATGCGTTATTAGCGCCATCGGGTATCTTAATCCCTATATTTATGATTGTTAATGAGACAACCACCGTTTTATATATTAGCATGCTTTGCAGGGTTTAATTGAGCTTTTGTAGGTATTTAGCTACTTAGTATGGACTTTGGACGCATTCGGCGAACTTTCGTATACAATTGCACGCGCAAGGGCATTTTGGTCATTTCATAATTTGGCTATCTGGCCCAACATCTCACGGAAGTTATAGCCCTCTGAGGAAGATTTGTGTGGCCTCAGACAGTGCACGATTCTGAGTCTGAACGAAGAAGTTACAGGAATTCTTGTGGAATGTAATTACAAGCAAGCCAAAGCAGGGGAAAGAAATCCAAACGTACAGGTCTGAATAGATTTACACTTTATCGAATTGATTCAATACAAGACATTGCTCAAATTCCCATTCAACAAATCGATTCGGTCTCCTCTAAATCGATTCGATCCATACCAATGCACCAGGTCTCCATTTGCGAATTGATTCACACTTTGCCGAATCGATTCACACTTTGCCGAATCGATTCACCCATTTAAATCCATAGAGACACTTCCCTACCAAATTGATTCTAACCTAGCCGAATTGATTCTAACCTAGCCGAATCAATTCGGCCCTACATATTTTATTTCTTTAATTGCCATTATGCCACCAGGGTTTTACTATACATTGTTTTCCTCTTCAATTGAAGAGATATAATTAGTTTAGCTTAGTTTAGGTAAGTTTTGGTTGGTGGGAGCTATTCTCTTATTCCTCTTTGGGTGTGACAACCTTTGAATTGGTTGGTGGGAGCTATTCTCTCCATTAATATAGTTATTTTTCTTGATTTATTGCTTTGACAATTAGATTTCATGCTTTGTTAAATTAGTTTATTATGTTTATATATTGCTTTATTAGTTACCTAGTGTAAATTAGTTCAGTTTTATGCCTTGTCACTAGTTAAATAGGGTCAGGGTTACGTTTCCACCATTAATGGGCATCGTGTTTCGAAAGTTAGATTTCGCGTAAAATTGCGTTTAATTGAAACCTTGCATATCAAAGTCAAATAGTTATGCGTTTAACTTTCTTTGTCACGCAACATTAGTGTTTATAGCGATAATCTAAATTTAATCCGTGTGTTACCATTTTCCGTTAAATGTCTAATCTTGAAACTTTAGATTGAATTCCTTATTGTGTGATGTTTATGCTTAATTGATAATTATTGGCTAAATGTTTTCAAACCAAAATTCTAACTATTACTTGTTTAACCCATGTGGTGCGAATGCGATCCCGACTCTCAGTTTTAAATTGTTTAGTCTTAACTTCCTTTTTCCTTTTTACCATTTCCAACCTATAAGCTTTTACACTTTTATTCTTGAATTAGTAAATTGATTACGATCTATCAACACTCCCTATGGATTCTCGATACCTGACTTATCGTTCTACTTACCTCGCAAGTGCAGTCGTAATTTAGGTTATTGTATTAACGCGGTGAAACTAATTCAATGATTAGTGTTTTGACGTGACACTACTTTTCACACCCAATCACACCCTTACATTCATATCATAATTTTCTTCCTGACTAACCCAGAGTAAATACAATATCTTCCATGTTTTCCTCAAAGTCCTAAGTCACTCATTGGAGTTCCAAAGTCAATTTAAACCCTAAATGGACAACAAAAAACCCAAGAAAAGTAAAGTTGGCCAAAGAGCAGGCCTAAATTGGTTCTCCCTTCTAACCTAAACCTGCTCGTCTACCAAGTGTAGTCTAGGCGGACCTGGAGTATTTTTTTTATGAAAACCCCAATTGTTTATACACCATATGAACACCATTCCCCTATATGAGTCTTCTTTATTTTAAAAAGCCCCTGGAACCCGATTACCACCCCTGGGTACCTAATTTTAACTATCTCGCATCATCAAACTCGAAATCACCATTCGAGTCAAATGACATGATTTTACCATCTCATTCCCGACATGACCCCACATGCACGCTCCGAATGAGAAATGATGAAAATTTGTTGATTTTTACTCACTCACAACGTAATATCATTTAAAATAATTTTATTTACTTATATTTTTACATAAGTATTAATCATTTTCTTGATAATTAATATTTATTTATTTCTCATTATTTCTCATTTTATTTAAATTACGTGCACACGTGTAATTTTAAATGTTGAAAAATAAATACTTGAATATACGGGGCGTTCCATACTTCCACCCTTACACAAGAAATTCGTCCCTGGAATATAGACATACCTAGCATAAAGAGCTCAAGATATTTTTTTTGTATATTATCCTTCCGCTCCCATGTCGTTTCATCGATATTATGATGCCCCCACTTAACACGAACCAATTGCGCTACTTTGACCACAGCTTACGCTCATTACAATCTAGGATAGCAACAAGTCTCTCCTCATACGAGAGGTTGGGCTTAAAATGAATCTCTTATAATGGAATGTGCCAATATTCCATCTAAAAATTCTTGTACTTCGTTAACGAAGACACATGAAACACATCGTGAATTTGTTGCATCTGCTCTGGATGGGGAAGCCTAATGCAACTGGCACTATCCTCTCAATAATCAAGAAAGGCCCCATATACCTAGGTGCTAGCTTCCCCTTTTCCCCAAATCGCATAATTTCTTTCATAGGATACACCCACAACAAAACCTGGTCACCCACCTCCATCTCCACGGGCCTCGTATTAGCATATGTGTAACTCATTTTGTATGTACTGAGCTATTCAAATACAACCTCAAATTAGCTCGATCTAGGGAGAAATGTCCTGGATCATATAATGTTTAAGAATCTTATTGTCCCCCACCTCTGACCAACAAGCGTGCAAAAGATAAGTTTGGCCATACAATGCCTCAAAGTAACTAAACATTTCATTACCTCAACAAATGGAAAGTTAAATTCTCATTTCATAACCTCAAAACTCCTAAAAAATCTGTAAATGAAAATATAGATCTTAAGCTTCTCCAAGAGAATAGGTGTGTGAGAAAAGAAGTTGTACGCATGATGAAGGTGTGCTCATTGAAAAAAGACCAAAGTGTCCTCAAACTAAGCTATAATTTGTATGATAATATTGCCAAAGACAAAATCACGACAAAGGAACACTCAAAGAAAGGTAAAAGGAGTGTTATAAATGAGAAGCATCGAGAATATGGGAAAATATTGTTGGAGTGTCATGGATTGGTGGTTCATGCTGAAGGAAACACCCCCTGTAATGAGATGAGTCATAATTGGAATACTCTATCAAACTAGAAATGGAAAAACACATCATATTAGCTGGGACTCCTTTCCAGAACAATTTCAAAGAGCTGTACAACATGCTGCATTTGGTAAGGCCAGAAAAGGCAGATTTTCTTACCAAACGGGACCTATTTTCTATGTCAAAGAGAAACTACATTAGAAAGGGAAAAGCCTAAGAAAAGGGTGAATTAGTTTGCAGTACAAGTGGAAATATTCCCGTTCAAGGTTTTAGTGCCTCTTACAGGATCGTTTCGGGGGTGTTTCGGGGTTTCTCCCCCTAACGGCATGTTTTTAAACCTAAGTCTAAATATTATGAAATTAACATCGTGTTTTCAAACCGGGGGTCCCATGATCATCCAATAGCCAAAAACCAATAACAAGCCAATAACCAATAATTAGCTCGTACTCTAACTAACATACTATCCAACAACAAGCTAGCATCCAATAATTATCAAACAACCAAACCAAACAAGCCCAATAATTACCTCGTACTCCTTCTATCATCTAAAAGATTAAAAATATAATGCATATCAATTATATAACTGCTTCAGTTAATGTAAAGAGTACCTGGTTTTTGCGATCCAAGAAGGCCATTAAATAGAGTCTTCTAAATGTATGATTAGACCAAATTGATACTGGATCCCCCAACGTATTCTTTTACATGTACATTTTTTGATTAGTTTCTTTATAACAATCTTCATAAAATCAAGCTAATTTAAATTCATTTTATGAATAATGCATCAATGAAATTGATGAACAAATGTATATGTATATGAACATGTTCAAATTGAGCTGGGGTAATTTGATCCAATCCCAAACTCAAATGACTCTATTCTCAAATCGAGAGTCTTGTGAAAGTAACTAAACATTTGACTGAACATAACATGTTATCGAAAGTTAACCAACATAAATGATATTAAACATTTGTAAAATTAACTAAACATTCATACATCAGAGTAAAGCGCTAATACAATGTCAATATCATAATTGGATACAAATAAGATTGACAATGATAACATTATATTTTAATACTCAATCTTTCTATAAATCAACTCAAAGATCCTTTAAATTAGGGTTATCATCATGAGCTGACTCGAACTCTTTTTAAGCATTCAATCCATCCATTTGAGTAGTCATACCCTTTGGCACATGCACAATAATATACCAATTGCCATCATTTATGCACTTCGAGTAGAATACCGTCTTTACGTTCTTAAAGGCACAAATAAAAGGCTGGTCAATTATGCCAACTTTACTCTTCAACTTTGATAAATCTACCTAAATAAGTTTGGAGTCAGTATTAGCGTTCCAATCATTCCTTGTATCCTCCACCTTTACCCAATCACAATAGAATACGATATTTGTGAAATCTATGTAATCAAGTTCTAGGATTTATTGGATTGTCTCATAATAGGTTAGCACCGTATTCTTTTAATTTTTTGTCACTCTTGTAAGAAATATAGGTGGTCAAGGCTGAAATTGACATTTCGTTGTTTTGCGTCAACAAATTTTCTTCATATGGATTTTAAATGAAATAAAAATTGTTGGTGCTGAATTTCTTAACTCTTTCGCATGAAAACCAAGACCTTTTGCTAGGAGTGCAAGTTCGGAAGAGATATCACCTCTTTTTAGAAGTTACTTTTATTAATGAATTTGTATTAGGGCCTGTTTTTACTACACATGAATTAATACCCGCACACATACGATGTGAAAATTACTTATTTTGACACCCATGCCCTAAAATCAGTTGTCATGCGATTCCTACTTTGATTTTGGGAAATTTTGTTCTGGTACTTCCTACCGGTAAATTGTAGAGTTTAGATCATAAAATCTAAAAAACATATAATCAAAGAAGAAGAATTTTATAGATACTCACTCTCTCCAGTGTTCGACTTCAACTTGTGATTCGAAGACATAATGAGTTGTTTGCTCATATTGTAGATTTGTGAGTTTCACCTTTTTAAGGTTCCCAAATGACAATTCATCCTCAAACTCGTCAGGTTCCTCGATCAATCGATCTCCATGGGTATTGAATCCCCTTAACTCTTCTTCTCGTATTTATTCCCTAGCATATATCGATCATTCCACCGTTATGTATTCTTCAACAATTGACCCTTCAATATATCGTGTATTCTTTACATAATCTATGAAGGTTTTCATCAATCGCTCAAAAGGATACATCCAACGATACCTAATATGACCACATAATGAAGCTTCATCGAATAAAATCACAAGTAGGTGGATGCTAATCTCAAAGAATGATGGAGGAAAATATTTCTCTAATACACAAACTGCCTTGGTAAAAGTTAATTTCTCAGCTTTACTGTGCCTTTTGTTTAACAGTTTTGTGCAAAGTGGGGGAAAAATAATCTAATTTGCAAAATGTCCTAATGGATATCTTTGTGTTTAGAAATGCAATGCCGAAATAAGAGAGTAATTAATTGGATGATTAAGTCCCAGGTGTGAGACGTGCATTGTCTCAAGTCATTTTCTTGGTAACTTATTACCCTATGTAAATTACCAGAATAACGGGTTGGAGTCTTCAAGTTGAACAACATGTCTGAAGGATCTTTTTGTCACTAGTAGTCAAAGTGAAAGAAGCCCGAGGGTAGAAATTCTTCCTGTTGTAGGATCGTTTTTAAACCACATTATCTTCTTTATTTTCATATCCTGTAAATCTCGGTGGGCGTGCTCTCCGCCTGTGAAATGAGATCAACCCAAACATGTTCCTATTAGATTTTCTCCAACATTCTTCTCTATGTGCATCACATGAACTACATGCCTTACATGATGATCTTTCCAATACAACATATCGAGAAATATTGATCGCCCTAGACCATAACTTTACTTTACTTGGATTATTTGGATCCCTCTAGATTTACACTTCAGGTTTACAAACTGGGAGTGTTTGCCTATGTACCTATTCCCCGCAGTCAAAGTCGTCACCTTCTCCTTAATCTGCTGAGCAGGTGGCCTTCTGCGCTCGTGAGCGACAAGCAAAAAGTTAGACTTGTCGTACTTAAAAGGGTGAATAGTCGGTAGAAATCTATGATGATCATATTACCAATATGTTTTATCCAAGAGGCTTCTATTTCCTCCCCATATATGGGACACCCAAAATAATAATGAACATTACAATCGGACTACGTCCCATAAACTGGAAGTCCGTAAATTCCCACATTAACATTGATTTATGTGTGAACTATTCACTCATATAAGAGTTGAACACCATCACGCCTTTATCCCATAACTCTTTAAGCTATTAGGTTAATGGTGCTAAGAATATATCAATATCATCGCTGGGAGCCTTCGACTCGGGTATCAATAAAGATAACAATGTGAACTCCTTTCTCATCCATAGTGTTAAAGGGAGACTTAAAGGCACCAAGAGAATGTTGATATTGCAAGACGAATGTTACACATGGTGTTGTGTGTTTAACATTTTCCTAATGGGTGAATCAATTAGATTACGCATCAGATTCCTACCCACCTTGCATCGAGTGTGCCATGTTATGGCCTCCATTATCCATGGTATAATAAAAAAAAACATATTAATCATGGCCCAAGTCGAAAATACTTCAAAACCTTTTGTGGGACTTGCGAGTACTTGCGATTTTTTGCAACTTTATCCTTTCTATTATCACAATCCACATATCTAGGCTCACTGCATACAAGACATTCATCATTTTCTTCATACTCATTGCGGTATAATACACAATCATACTTGCATACGCGAACAAATTTGTATTTCAAGCCCAACCCCTTTAAGCTCTTCTTCATGGTAGAATAATTCTCTAGTAATGTGTTCTCTTTTGGAAGAATATCTTTAACCCGCTTAAGAATTTCGGTTAAGTTTTTCCCAGACAAACCAAATTGACTCTTCAAATTATGCACTCCAATCATTGTATATAATACAGAGTGATCTTCATTGCAATCTTTATACAACGTCTAGCCGCGTCGGCTTTCAACAACATGTATTCCCTATCTTTAGTAAGTTCAACATCAAAGTTTTCATTTTGTTAGCCATAATGCCAATTATCCGTATCCATAGGTTGGTGGTTTTTGATGGTTGTGGAGTCCGTAAGCCTCATGAATTAAGTTGATCATTGGATGATGTGTTGGAAATCATGTACCACTTCCACTCGTTGGGGTTCTGTTACGTGGTCAGGTACTGGTAATTCTTCCATTA
The DNA here is from genome assembly GCA_949130495.1 of Sambucus nigra. Classification (NCBI taxonomy): domain Eukaryota; kingdom Viridiplantae; phylum Streptophyta; class Magnoliopsida; order Dipsacales; family Adoxaceae; genus Sambucus; species Sambucus nigra. The sequence goes on along the minus strand of OX422224.1, from coordinate 62,291,013 downwards.
CATAAGATATATTTCTTTCACCATAGTATTTCCATATTCTATATTCCTTATAGATTCCCCATTTATTAAAAGCAACTCAACGTCTTCCGTTAACATTTATTTTTAGTTCATACACCGGGTGCGCAGATACAGAATATTGTCACCTTTAAGATTTTTGGAAGCGTATTTAACAAATTTTTGAATGCCATGTATATGATTATTTGAAATTCGGTTACTCTATCACATCCATTCTTTATATTGTGAGAAATCCATGTAATAATCTTCAAATTCCAATCCTGGGAAATAGGCTAAAGAATATTATTACAACTAAAACAAAATAATATTCTTAAAACTGAAGCAAAACAAATATTCTTACAATTTCCTCTTGCCATCTCTTTATAATAAATGCAAAGGTGTCACTATTCCCTTTAAACATTTTAAGTGATCACAAAATCTTTTAGGTACCAGACTCATCATCTTATTCCTCAACTTCAAACCTTGCTCCTTATTTGCCTAAACTTTCTACAAATCTCGTACTCTAAGCAAAACTATACTTAGTTAAAATAATAATAATATTTATTTCACATATTCAACTACATATCCTCCCCTCACAACTATGTTACTTTATATATGTGTGTGTGTGTGTATATATATATATCCGTGTGTGTGTGTGTGTGTGTGTTCACAATAATATTCTTTAATACATATAAATACGAACACAACCTAATTAAAACACAATACAAAATGAAACAAAATTCTACTTTTTATCTAGTACGAATACGGTCAAAACAAAACTAAGACTACACGAAATTTTATTTTTTTTCATTAAATACGAACACGACCCTGATAAAAGAAACATGACACATAATATCTTGTTTATTTTCAATACTATATATATATATATATATATATATATATATATATATATATATATATATATATATATATATATATATATATATATATATATATAGAGAGAGAGAGAGAGAGAGAGAGAGAGAGACATTAATATACTATGATACATATAAATACGAACACAAAATAATGAAAATGCTATATGAAGTAGTATTTTATTTTGTATCTAATAAAAGATGACCCAAATAAAAGCAACATGAGATGAATGATTTTTTTACCAAACTAAAACACATTTCAATTAAAAATACACAACCCGACCCCAAAAAAGGTGACACGACATGGAAATATATTTTTTTTATTGAATACAGATATGACCCCAATAAAAGCACATGATACTGGTTGTGTTAATGTTTTAGCATACACCACTCTTAATTAATGATTTTTCTTTGTTTTTGTTTCCCGACGTTGATTCTCCTTATTAGTATACCGTTCTTTTTTTTTCTTTTGGGGGAATTATATCACACATATCAATAGTACAACTTTCAATTAATTGACACGAATATGGATATCCTTATATTATTATCGGGAAGTGGGTGAAATCATTCAATTTTTTTTATCATTCACGTGAGAACACATATTTTTTAAATTTTTCAATAAGTTTATATGTATAAACATAGATATAATTATTAATTTAGATATAATTACACTTAATAATGTATATAGATTTACAAAGATGAATAGATAGACAAATGCACTTTTCAATGTTAACATGGTTACACTTTATTATTTGGTATAAAGAATTGTGGTGGCAATTATATTCAACCCAAATAAATAATAAAAGCGCAATCACCAAAGGAAACAAAGAACATAAAATGCCAATCACACAACACAGTATGTACGTGGTTCAGTAAGAATGCCTATATCCACGGTGGTGCAGTCAATATTATTTCTATATACTCCGGGGAGTGTTTACAGGGAATACAAATCGTGCCCTCTTGCCCCGGGCTTAGGGTTGTTATATACATATTTGTTCTCGGGGAGTGGGGGTGTTGGACTCCCCCATGTCCATTTTCTACTCCTAGAATATCTCCCTGCGAGATTTTAGGATTGGACTAAGTCGCAACTAAATTCAGATGGAGTACGAAGGGCTCGAACTTTGGGCCATTCCCATTGGGCTACTCGTCTGGGCCTATGATGGAAAATCCGGGTACCCACAAGAATGTTTGATTGAAAAATGGCAATTGCATCTATATAAATAAGTGCAGATATATTACTTGAACCTTTAGTTAATTAATTAAAAAAATATGGATTTAAGGTACCAACAAAATCACCGCTTAGAGTGATCATATATAATAGACATTCAAGAAATTTATTGTCTAATAATCTTATTTATATGGGTAGATAACACTAGTGTCTTCCATGAAAATCAAAAACCTCAAACTAAAACTACACTAGTAATAATATACATATGATAAAGTAGTCATCGAGTAACTGCTATATACGTTCATATACATATACGGTAATAATTTCTATCTTTTTCCTTTATTTTCCCTTATTCTTTTGTTTATTATAATAACTTGTAAGACTTTAAAATTAAGTCGTAACTAAATTCAGTTGGAGTACGAAGGGCCCAGACTTTGGGCCATTCCCATTGGGTTATTCGTCTGGGCCTATGATGGCAAATTCGGGTACCCATAATTGCCCCTAAAGTTGTTGGCCCGCAATTTGGGCTCAATAAATTTAAATGATTTGTCATAATGGCTTTCTTGTGAATTATGTAACTCTTCCCAAAGTTGAAAACTGATTTAGGCGACAACTTTCTTCGTGTTCTGTGCATGATGATTGAGAACGTATAAGGAGTCATTTGGAGTGGCATTTCTATATTGTCGTTTCAAGCTTCTTAGCATTTCCTCATCTCCTGCAAATTTTAGCCGTTGTGCCCTCAGGTCTTCATTTTCTTTACTTTCAATCCCTCTCATCGTCTGGGCTTGTGATCTTGCGTTGTCTAAGCCAAACTCTCATCTCGTAAGTCCCCTTTGCTCTCTCTTTGTGATTTCTCTGTTGAGTTTTCTTTGAATTTGTAATTTAGGGTTTACAAATGACGAAGATAGGTAATAGATTAGTATCTGAGTTTAGAAAGTTTTATAATATCCCTGAATGGGTAGAGATTGAATGCGTCTCTGTCCCTATAAATGTTAGAGAGATAGAGGGCGCTCATTGGATTCGTGTCATGTTGCTTTCCCAAGGGGGTCTTACTTTTCCTCCAAACAATTTATTTCTGCATTTCTTTGGTTATTTCAACACTGTCCCTGCACAGTGATCGCCTAACATCTGGAAGATAGTCAATGGTATCCATAGGATAAATCAACTTTATGGCACTAAATTAGGGCTCGCTGAAATTTATTTTTGTTATTCCTTCTCTTGAACTAGCTCTGGTCTTCTTTACCTTAAGGCCAGGAGTTCTGATAGGGTATTGATAGTAAATTTACGTGATTCCCATAAGGACTACTAGAAAGATGGCTTTCTTACTAGGAATTGGCAGTTCTCCCCCCAGACTGAGGGGACGAGGTCTGATAGATTCACTGTTCCTTTTATGGGGAAGAGTACATATGTAGTCTTCACTCTGCCCTTTTCGATTTCCTTGTTAATGTGTGATTTTTCTGATACTTTTCTCTCTTCTTTTCAGCGAGGACAAAGAATTTGGAACCTGCCTTTGGCTGAAGGCAAATATCCCGGATCAATCACTTTTCTCCTGGAGTATAAGAACATTGGGTCTAGTTTCATTGTGCGTCCTGTAGACAACATTCCTATCCTAGATATTACTGAAGAAGTTACTGTTGACCCCATCCAGTTGGACGAGGAAGAGAGCAGTTTTGAAAGTGATATTAGAGGAGATGCTGAATTTTGGTTCGGGTGAGGCAAGCTCTAGTAGTGAAAGTTATTCTAGCTCATAAGAGGTTTCTGAGGCTCAAGAGTCTTCAAGTACATCTAGTAGTTATAGAGAGAAAATGGCTCCCCCTAGGAGGAATATGATCTGTGATGATGAGGATGATGTGCTTCTCGCTCAACAGTTAAGAAGCAAAAATCCAACAGTGGGGATATTGCCACTGGTTCTCAGTCTACTGATCATAAGCAGTAGAATAAGAGAAAAGAATAAGAGCAATTGAGAGAGAGAGAGAAAAAAAGAGAAGAGGAGAGGAAGAAGACTGAAGAGAAAAATAAGGTGTAGGAGAAGAAGAGGGCAGAGAAGGAGAAGGAGAGGAGAAGAGTGGAAGCAAGGACGAAGGCTGGGCAAGCTTTAGTGCCCATGTTTGCGTTTCCAGAGGGGGGCTCGATTTCCATCTCTCCCCAACTAGCTCCTGCGCTACTCGAGAGAGCAGCCCTACTTACTGATCGCCAAAGGGCAATGGGGACTGACCAGTTAGCCTTGCAAGCGAGTCAGAGGCTAGCCTTGGTAAGTTTGTTTTTTTTCTTTAACACTTGTAAAACTCTATTTGCTGCTTTCTTCTAATGCCTTCTCTTTACTTGCAGTTCGTGACTGAATTCGTCGTGCTCTATCGCTCTCGCGATGAGTTGGTGAATAAGAATACTGAGTTGGAGAAGCAGAATGCTGCTCTGAAGAGGAAAAGTATCGAGCTTGAGGCTAGCTTGAAAACTACTGATACTGTTTGGATATCCTTCTATCTTTCTCTTGTTAAAACCAATAGAGTGAAGGAGGCGGCGATGAAGGAGGTGAACGAGCTGAGGCAATCCTATGACTTGGTCTGTATGAGCAAGCATACTGTGGTGGAGGAGAATAGAGTGTTGGGGGAGAAGTTGAAGAAGATGGAGTTCGAGGCAAACACTATCAAGGAAGCTTCATATAATTCTGGGTGGGCTGCCGCATATGAGGACGCTGAGGTTCAGATAGGCTACATCATCCATCTAAACTTCAAAAAGGGATGGAATAAGGCTCTTTTGGCTACCGGGGTGGATGTCGATTCTCCCTTGTTTGATGAGCATGATCCAGACCTAAAGCCTATTGTAGACGAAGCTCCTTCCCCAACCGTCGAAGGTATTAACTCCGCCTCTCAGTCAGTTCCTGTTGATGCCCTTCCTGCTCGGGGGACAGAAGTTATCCCTTATGAAGGAGATGTTCCTGCTGCTGCTGATAAGGGGAAGTAGCCAGCTTCTTCTAAACAAACCGAGGTTGTTTTCTAGTCTACTCTTAGGGATTCTCTGTTATTTTTACTTTACTTGTACTTCTCTCGAACAAATCGATGTAATTGTACCCTTTTATTTTAATGAAGTGAAAGTTCTTTCCTTTCTGTACATTGATTCTTCTACTTTTTTACAGCTTGTATGGCTTGTAGTTGGTTAATGTAGACGAGTATATACCTTCCATTTCTCAACTAGGAAGGATCCTTGGACCTAATATGAGCACCGAGGTTCGTTAGACCTTCGTTAGGATTTTAAAAAAATAAGAGCTTTGAGGACCATTCTCAGCTCGTCGTCAAACTGAAGGACAGACTTTAAAAGATGGAAGAAGTTGGTGCCTCAGTCCAGGAAGAAGTGAATACTCTGAGAGCTAGACTTATGGATTCCTATGAGATCAACCAGGTTGGAGAAATTCTTCAATAGGAGAACGAGGCTCTAAGGAGGGAGGTTTCGTAACTCAGGGAGCATGCACTGAGCATCGCCCCTCATGTATTATAAGGTTCCTCTTCATCGGCTATTTCGTGATCTGGCATAGAGACAAGCGGTGCTCATCCAGCCTTGTAAGGCTCTACCTCATCAGCTGCTCCGTGAGCTGGCCCAGACATAGTTGGTTCATCTAAGGAAATGGATGAGCTCCGAGAAGATATCCGTCGAGCAAACGTGATTGCTGTTGGGATTCAAATGGATGTCACACGGTTGAGACATTTATTCAAGAAAGGTCCTCGGTGAGTGTGGGCATGGTTACGACCACGATTGGGCAGATTCTCTAACGAGGCTGATAGAGTTTGAAGAGCTCGCCTTTATTAGGGGATGGTTGAGTGCCCTCAGGGAGCTGCATGTTCTAAGGAATTTAGTACTCTGGTATCGTCACGAGATCTCCCCTTCCACTTTAAGTCCTAACCCTTTCAGGAGGGACGATTAATGGATCCATATGGATGTTATCCCCATGCAGCTGTTAGAGACACACGCGAATGAGGTCGAGGAGGAATTAGCTCCTCATCCGGACGACGATCGAAGAGCACAGGTGGCTGATTATCTTGTTTAGAGGCCTCAACCTCATTAGGATTTTACCAGCTGTAACTACTTGTACATATGTAATATTGATGTTTTTGGCGATCTCGTCGACTAAACCCGAGTTATACATTCTTGTTGTAATTGTGATGAAGTAGTATAATATCTATGTTTTGGGCGACCTCGTCGACTAAACATATGTTCATCATTTATCTCTTACTTAATTATCTTGGGCCCCTGATGGCCGACTAGATTGGTTGGGTTGCAATGTCTAGTAAGTGTCTTCCCAGTCCAGTACGCTAATAAGATACCGTTATGCCTCACTTTACCTTTTAGGTCGTGTCGTCACACTCCCTTAGGCCTAAGTGTGGCAATGGCGAGGACACACATGGTCCTGGATGTTGTATCCGAGAAGGCTTTTTGATCCAAACATTGTTTGGCGACCAATTCTCTTTTGGTCTAATTGCCTAATTATCTCCTATAGGGCTTCATGTATTACCGGGGCAATGCTAGGAGGTTGTTCGTGTTTCGTAACTAATACCTGAGGAGGGTGATGCCCTGCTTTTATGCTTTGAGTAAGGTTCCTGTTATTTGGAAAGGGTGTGCAAGTTATAAAGTTCTCAATACATAATTAACACTTAATAGAATGCGATTGCCAAACATCTTTCATTTATTCACGAGTAAATAAAAAATGAATTGCCTATTCCAAAAATTTGATAAAAGAGACAAGAAAAAGAAAAAAAGCTAGAAATATAATTTCTTTAGGTTGGCTGCGTTCCATGCTCGAGATATTTCTCTGCCCTCCAGCGCTTCTAAGTGATAGGCTCCTTGTAGATTGTCTCTTATTATTTTGAATGGTCCTTCCCATTTCGGCCCTAGCTTTCCATCTGATGGTTTTACTGCGTTGCCAAGGACTTTCCTTAGGATGTAGTCCCCAACCTGGAATGCCCTCAGATTGACCTTCTTATTATATTATTTTGCGAGCTGTTGTTGATAGCTCGCTAGCGTTACTAGTTCTCTACGTTTATTAGCTAGCTCAAGTTCAGCGAGTAATGCTGCATCATTTTGGCCTTGGTCGATAAAGGTGGATCTCATCGTTGGTAGTCCAGCTTCCAAGGGCATGATTGCTTCCATTCCATACGTTAGTGAGAATGGGGTTTCCCCAGTTGCTCGTAGTGGGGTAGTGCAGTAAGACCACAAAATATTCGACAGCTCACTCACCCATGCACCTTTGACTCGCTCTAGTCATTTTTTTAGCCCATCGATCACTATTTTATTAGAAGCCTCGGCTTGACCGTTGCTTTGGGGGTATGCCACCCAGCTGAAATAGTGTCTGATCCCGTATTCATTGCAGAAGTTATGGAAAAGGCCACTCTCGAACTGTGTTCCGTTGTCGATGATGATGGTTCTGGGGATTCCAAAATGGGTAATTATGCTTTTCTATATTAATCTCATTATATCTGCATCTCAGATGTTTGCTAGTGGCTCTGCCTCGATCCATTTGGTAAAGTAATCCATTATGACCAACATATACTTGCGATTGTCGGCGGTGGTTAGAAGGGGGCCTACGATGTCCATCCCCCATTGGGCGAAAGGCCGTGGGTTAGTGAGTGATTTTAGGTCGCTGGAAGGTTGGTGAACTATAGGAGCATGTAGTTGACATTTTTTGCATTCGCGAGCGAATACTGCCGAATCTTTTTGCATATATGGCCACCAGTAGCCTTCCTTCATTGCTCAAAAAGCTAATGACCTTCCTCTAATATGGCTTCCATAGATTCCTTCATGAAGATCGTGTAAAACTTGCTCGACGTCCTTCGGGTGGACACATTAAAGGTAAGGGCCAGTGAATGATTTTTTGTATAGTTTTCCCTCCGAAGATAAGTGAAAGTGAGCAGCTTTGATTCTTATCTGATGAGCAGACTTTTTATCGTCTGGAAGTGTACCATCTTTCAAATAGTCCCTTAGAGGGTCCATCCAACTGGGCGCTGACTCGATCTGGAGCACGTGTTCTAGGTTTGACGGTTCATCACTCTTATTGATGCTCAGATGGGCGAGGAAGTCAATGGGTATCATCCTCTTCAAGTCAGAATCGATCGCTGAACTTAGGGCTGCTAGGGCGTCAACATGGCTATTCTGTGCTCTAGGAATTATTGGATATTTACTTTCTCAAAGATCGACATTAGCTCATTTGCCAAGGCAATGTAGGATGCCATTCTTTCATCTCTTGGATTGAAGTCCCCACTTAGCTGATTGGAGACCAATTATGAGTCACCGAACACCCATACTTGCTTTACCCCGAGTGGTTGTACCTTTTGTAGGTCGACTATCAAAGCTTTATATTCTGCCTCATTATTGGAGGCTTCAAATCCAAGCCTAATCCCTTGCTCGAGGATTGTGTCCTCTGGAGTGACGAGCACAATGCCTACTCCTGCCCCCTTTAAGTTGGAGGCTCCATCGACAAACAGTCGCCAGAACCCTTCTGATCGGTGTTTTGCCATTTCCTTCATGGGTTGAATCTTGCCGTAAGGCTATTCTCCAGTGAATTATGTGATGAAATCTGTGAGAACCTTCCCTTTGATTGCATTCCTGGGCAAGAATTAGATATCAAATCGTTCGAGCTAAACTGACGACTTGGATAGTCTGCCAAATAAATTCGCTTTCCAGAGGACTACTTCAAGGGTGTGTGATGTAAGGAAGGTGATAGTGTGAGCTTCGAAGTAGTGTTTCAGCTTCCTCGAGGCTATTACTAGTTTTAAGGCAAGCTTTTCCAGTGGCATGTAACGTTGCTCGGCGTCCAATAAGGTCTTGCTCGCGTAGTAGACTGGATGCTGGATTCCTGCTTTCTCACACACCAGTGCAGAGCTGAGGGCGTGGCTGGAGATGAGGAGTTATAAGTAGAGGGAATCATCTTCTTGATTTATGACGAGCAAAGGCGTCTTGATAAGATAGGTCTTGAGTTCCTCCAATGCTTTCGAGCAATCTTGATTCCACTTTACTATTTTTTTTCCTTTCAAGAGCTGGAAGAATGGATTGCACTTCTCAAAGGACTTTGAAATGAAACAGTTCAAGGCGGCGAGCATACCTTTGAGATTATGCATATCCCTTATCATACGAGGTGGTTGTACCCTATTGATCGCATCGATCTGGTCCGGGTTGGCCTAAATGCCTCTCTTGCTAACCAAATATTCGAGGAATTTTCCTGACTGGACATCGAAAGAACACTTGCTCGCGTTGAGCTTCATTCGGTATTTCCTGAGGATTTCGAAGGTATTGGATAGGTCTAAGTAATGGTCCTCTTTTTACTTGCTTTTGACAAGCATATCGTCGATGTAGACTTCCACGGTTTCTCCCATTTAATTTTTGAGCATCTTAGTGACTAGCCTCTGGTAAGTTGTTCCTGCATTCTTGAGCCGAAAGGGCATAACTTTGTAGTAGTATAATCCGATAGTAGTGATGAACTCTGTCTTATCTTGGTCTGGTGCATGCAGGGGGATCTGATGATACCCTAAATAGGCATCTAGAAAACTCATTCTCTTGTGAGCTCCTGTGGCGTCCACTAACTGGTCGAGTTTTAGAAGAGGGAAACTGTGCTTAGGGAATGCCCTGTTAAGGTCGGTGAAGTCAATGTAGACTCTCCATTTCCCATTACTTTTAGGAACTACTACTGGGTTGGATAACCATTTAGGTAATTGAACTTTTCATATGGATCCTTCATCCATCAGTTTTTTAACTTCTTTCTCTATGGCTTTATCCTTTTCTGGCGCAGATCGTCATGCTTTCTGTGCGATAGGCTTGAAAGTGGGATCGACGTGTAACCTATGGCAAACCACCCTCGGATCAATGCCAGGCAGCTCGTCAGGTTCCCATGCAAAAATGTCTAGGTTGTTTCTCAGTAACACCGTCAATTCTTTCTTTTCTTGTTCTGTAAGATAAGTTCTGATAAAAAACACCTTCCCTCCTTGCTTCCACTGGTCGTTATTTCCTCCAGGCTCTCGGAGACCCGCTCAGAGGGGAGGATCCTGGTCTCCTCCACTCCGGGCCTTCCATATCTAAGTTGCTATTTTGAAGGTATCAGGCCTTCCTATTCCTTGACATTCTCTTTAGCCTTCTCGACCTTCTTCTCTGGTTTTGGGCGGATGGCTGCTATTAAGCACCTTCTTTCCATTGCCTGATCCTCGGAATCTCCATTACTCCTCGCTCGATTACGTACTTGAGGTTTTGATGGCAGGTCGATGGGACTACCTTCATTGCATGCACCCACCCCTGTCGAGGATAGTTTGATATGGCGAGTCGATGTCGACCACCAGAAACTCGATAATCTTGGAGACACTTCCTGCCCTTACCGACATCACGATCTTTCCCAATGTAATAGTCACTTTTCCATCGAATCCAATTGGAGGGACAGTGGCATCCTTCAAGTCGGCAATGCTTAACTTCAATTTTCTAAATAGGTCGAGATGCATTACCTCGGATGAGCTTCCCTGGTCTACGAGTAGCTTGTCAATGTCGTAGTTGGCTATCCTAAGCGTAATGATCAAAGCATCATGATGTGGGGTTCTTACTCCCACCAGATTTTCTTCTGTGAATAATATATGTTTGCTATATTTGACGTCATCTGCTTGCCGATGCTTTCCTGCTTGTATCTTTGCTAGATCGATCTAAAAAGCTTGCATTACTGCTGTAATCTTTTTTACTTCCATCCGAGTTGAATTCCACTGAATCTGCTTCATATCAGATGCCCCATGAATTACTGCGAATTCATGGCCAACATCATCTTTGAGTACACTGTCAGGTCTTGTTTCGCTATTAGCAGCAACTTTCTCTGCCTTCTTCTCTACAAACTCGTTCAAGTGCCCAGACTGGGCCAGTTCTTCGAGGTGAGACTTAAGAGCTTTAGAGTGCTCGATCTTATGTCCTCCCTCTTTATGAAAAGTGCATCTCACCGCGTTGTTTCTCTTTGGGGGATCTCCTCCCATATTTTTGGGCCACTTAATAAAGGGATGGTCTTTGATCTTCGCTAGAATCTTGTACATTGAATCTTTGAAGACACTGTTGAGTGCTTGAAATGCTTTTGAAACATCATTCTTGCCTCCATTCTTGGAGATATTTCCCCCCATTTTTCCCCCTTTCTTTTGGTTTTCAATCTTGTCATTGCCCTTGGCAGTGAGCTTAGTTCGACCGTTTTCCCCTAAACTGAGGTGGGTCACATCCTCCACTTTGGCATACTTCTCGATGCGAGCCATCAGGTCATCGATGGTTGTGGCCTCCTTCTTTTTCAGGGATTAGTACAGAAGGTAAGAGCTGGGTGTCCAATCTTAAAAGAGGCTACTGCTACTTGCTTCGAGCAGTCCTCGACCTCGTTGAATAACTCATAGTACTTCTTCGCGTAGTCCCGGAGGCTCTCTTGAGGCGTCTTCTTCATTGTTAGTAAAGCACCCATCCTTTTGGGATGGGAGCTACTAGTAATGAAGCGAGCTGTAAAGATCTCGGTCAGGGACTCAAAACTCCTGATAGACCTGTGAAGGAGCTTCTCAAACCATTTTTACGCCACATCATGCAGACTCAAGGGGAAAATATGGCACATCAGTGCATCCCGATGGTTCCAAAGAGTCATGGCTTGCCTGTACTACCTAACGTGATCAATAGGGTCATTTTTTTCGTCATAGATCTTGAATCTCGGAATAGCAAATTTATTGGGGGATTCCTCTTCTTCTATCTCCCTTGAGAGAGGGGATTTCATCTAGGTCTTGAGATCTCATCTAGCAAGCTCCCCGGTAGATCTTGCACCGCGATGTGTTGGGTGTTGGTCCATCTCCCTTCGAACCAAATTTTGTATGTTCTCATTGCTGCGAGTTGGGCTCCTGTAACGACAAGACGGTCGTTGGTGCTCGAGCGAGTCATCGCTTGACTCGTGCTTCTCACTCTTCTGGGATCCACGTCTAGGGCTCCTTCCTCGACTGCGAGACTTGCTCGCCTGAGGGCTAGGAGTGCGATATGGACGTCACCTAGTGCTGTAATGGAGCTCTTTCGCCATCTTCTCTAATTTCCTTTTGAGGCGAGCATTCTCAGCCTCTTGCTTATGAGAGGACTCCCTCTGATATTAGAGCCTTCCCTCATAGGCATCAATCCATTTGGAGATTTGTGTGGACCTTGCTGGTCTTTTGCTCTCCTCTGAGGTTGGCCTTTTCGGGCGAGCCCCTTGATCTGAACGCCGAACTTCAGATCTGATCTTGCGAGGGGCAGGCTATTCTTGGATATCCCCTGCCTGAGGGGCATTTCTACTGTGACGAGACATTTTAGCTTCTTTGTTGGTGAGGGATTTCTTTAAGAAGACAAATGTTTCCCATAGACGACGCCAATTGTGGAACACAAATAAACAAGAAAAGCGCAATCACCAAGGGAAACAAAGAACATAAAATGTCAATCACACAACACAGTATGTACGTGGTTCAGTAAGAATGCCTACGTCCACGGTGGTGCAGTCAGTATAATTTCTATATACTCTGGGGAGTGTTTACAGGGAATACAAATCGTGCGCTCTTGCCCTGGGCTTAGGGTGGGTTGTTATATACATATTTGTTCTCGGGGAGTGGGGTTATTGGACTACCCCATGTCCATCTTCTACTCCTAGAATATCTCCCTGCGAGATTTTAGGAGTGGACTAAGTCGCAACTGAATTCAATTGGAGTACGAAGGTCCTGAACTTTGGGCCATTCCCATTGGGCTACTCGTCTGGGCCTATGATGGAAAATTCGGGTACCCACAGGAACGTTTGATTGCAAAATGGCAATTGCATCTATATAAATAAGTGCAGATATATTACTTGAACCTTTAGTTAATTAATTAAAAAAAATATGGATTTAAGGTACCAACAAAATCATCGCTTAGCGTGATCATATATAATAGACATTCAAGAAATTTATTATCTAATACTCTTATTTATATGGGTAGATAAAACTAGTGTCTTCCATGAAAATCAAAAACCTCAAACTAAAACTACACTAATAATAATATACATATGATGAAGTAGTCATCGAGTAACTACAATATACGTTAATATACATATATTGTAATAATTTCTATCTTTTTCCTTTATTTTCCCTTTTTATTTTGTTTATTGTAATAACTTGTAAGACTTTAAAATTAATATTAATGTAAATTATCCCTGTGGTGGTTTTTCGGATTTATTAATTTTTAAAGCAATTTTTTTGGAAACTCAAGTTTCCAACCAATAATATATTAAATTCAAATATTGTTATTAGTAATCTATTAAAGTAACAATTTTTTTTATCCTTGAAAACTAAGAAAAAGGCTTTTGGTAATGCTTCTTCCCACCAATGTAATGTTGCTCCCATTAACTTGAAAGTAGCCCATATATGTTTTTGAGTGTTGCTGCACTCAACCATGCCGAGATGATGTTGTATATATTTTTTCCACTAACTGTCAGCAACCAAATATGTACTTACTTAGAACTTTGGTGGATACCCTTTATGAAAGGCCTCCCTAACTCTTTCCCACTCTAATGGTCTTGGGTGGGCCTGAACAATCGGTGCCACCAACTATAACTGGGGGTCTATGGAAACTGCTATGCTATGGCGGTCGCATTGACGTTAACTACTTGAGAGACTATAGTGCCCAACTCAACAACCGTTAGTATGCACTGTAACACCGTCGGCTCCTTCTAAGCCTCTCCTCCGTTCGCTCTTTTGGCTGCCCTAGCTCGTCGTCCTCTTTAGGGTGGCATTTGAGACAAAACTGAATTTGTATAAGTTCACAAGTAATATATATCATAACAACAGAAGAACGTAAATGCGTAAATGAATGCTATAAGCTAATAATAGGGCGCTATATCAAAGGGCGTAATGCTGGAATCACAATAGCCATAGGTGTCCTTAGTGGATGTCCCGTGTCTTCTGTAAAAAAAGAATAATTTTTTTATTACAAAAATAGAGTTAAAAAAATGTTTAAGTAGCAAACAAGTAAAAACATACATTTAACAAAGACAATATTTTTATATATAAAAAAATTAAACAACGTACTTTATTCCATATAAAAACTGCGTCTATAAAATAAAATAATTTTTTTAGATTTTGAAAAGTGTTTTTAAAGAAGTTATTTTAATAATATAAAAATACTTATTTAAAGAGTTAAAAAAATTATTTTTTTTTATAGAAAAAAGTTATATATTTTGTAAATTTATTTTTATATAATAAACATTTTTAACGAAAAATAATGGATGTCAAGTAATAAATGATGGGTATATCAAACAATTTAGCAATGAAAATAACCTACTTACCGATCAACTAACATATCTTTCAACAACGAATAATTAATGGGGAAAACCCTATATTGTTTTTCTTATTTTTTCAAAAATAATTATTATTTTTGCTAATATATAACAATAACACGATCTCTATACGACATTAACTGCTTAAGACGCAACACAAAATAACTTTTTTTCCCAAACACAACCAAATGAAAATGCCACGTGACATGAGACGTTTTGTCGCTTTCAATTTGGTCGTATTTGTGATATGTAATTAAAAAAATTGATTTCGTATCATGTTTTAATTTGGTCATGTTTGTATTTGGTAATAAAAATAAGATTTTGTTTCGTGTAATTTTTATTTTGGACGTGCTCATGTTAGGTAAGAAAAATAGGATTTCATGTCTTGTCGTGTTTTATATGTATCGTGTTCGTGTTTAGTAAGAAAAATAAAATTATATTGGATGGTTTGCCATTTTTATTTAGATTGTGTATGTGTTCGATAAAAAAACTTATATTACGTGTAATGTCGTGCCGCATTTTAATTTAGTTTGTAATTATTTATTCGTAAAAAAAATTATTATCAGGTTATACTTCCATATTTAAAATATTCGTCCTTAAATCAAGCTATTATAATTACTAAAACAAATTAGGTCTTTTCACTAGAAATACATATTAATGTGATTACGATAAAAATGATTGCAAAAGTAATTATAAACATAAATGTTAGCATAATAATCATCGTTTAAAAAAAAGTTGTTTCCCATCACATGTATATACATACTTAACTTCTTTTAACACTTTGGAGATTTAAAAGCCACATAGATATAGGCGAGTTGAGTCATTCTAATCTTAAATGCTAGGACATGGTTGTTGAACAAGTACATATTGACTTTTTTTTTGTTACAAAGGAAATTAAGGGACTAAAATAGAAATCAGGGAGACTAGACCCTAGGATTATCATGCTTGGCACGTTCGAGCAGTTCAAGAAGCTTCTCCGGTGTGCACCTGTACTCCCTCTAAAGATCAAGAGATCCTTTCGCCATCTTTGCCATATAGTCCACTTGGGAGTTAATTTCACGGGGAATGTGGATGATCTTAGCCTTCTTGGTGGTTTTGATGAGCTTGCGGCAGTCTTCAATAATGTTAGCTAAAGGGTGGTTCCCATTATCATCGGACTCCATGAGTTGGATGATATCAAGGCAATTGGTTTTGAGACATACATTCTTCCATTCCTCTCTAAGAGATATGTTTAAACCATGCAAAACTCCTTCAAGATCGGCACAAATAGGGCTTGCATTTCCTTGTAGTCGTCTTGTGAAGCCAATAATCCAACTCCCCTCCTCATTTCTCACAATTCCTCCAAAGGCTCCCGTTCCACTTGTAATGTCAAAACTCCCATACGTGTGTATGATATAGCTACATGTGACACAATCGCAAGCATTAGTGTATGTAGTTGATCTAATCCCCTTTCGGTTTGCATTCTTACTGTGGGTTTGTAATATGTCGCAAGTAAGTTTATTAGTAAGCATGCAAACCGTAAAGGGGGGAATTTTTTTTTTTTCAAAAATAAGGATGTTACGGACTTTCCAAATCCACCACAAACAAGAGATAAAAGTAACATACCAATTATTTTCCACATTCTTCCACACATTTTCAATTACCCAAGACTTAAAATCAAGATGCATACCTTGGCATGGCTTGAAATACGGATTGATATTATACCACACTTCAATACTAGAACAACACTCTTTAAAAAGGTGATTAATATCTTCATCGCTTGAACATCTAGGGAATATTCTATCTATGGTAAGGCCCCTTCTTCTCCTATGAACATTTGTGAGAAGCTTCTCATGGATAAGAGTCCAAAGAAAGTGCTTGAGCTTAGGAGGTAACCCCAATTTCCATATTCTCTTCCAATCGTTCCGGGGGCGGGCGGGGGGGTTACCCCATCCTCCATAACAATTTTATTATAACAAGTGTGCATAGAGAATTTACCTTTGTTGTTCAGTTGCCAAGATGGTTTATCGTCCCTTTCCCCCTAGTTGGAAGAGATGTGTTTATGATTTCCTCCACAATAGGATCATTGAACCGTTAGTGTGTTTTATTGACATCCCAACCACCATTATCATTTATGAGGGTACTAACCTTTTCATTATTGTCAGGTTGTTGGGTAAAGTGAGTCAAGTGGTGCATCCCCACACCACCAATCTTTCATGACGCCAATCTTATTCCCTTTACCCACATTCCATTTAGTGTTCTTGATAAGGATATCTTTACAACTATGAATGCTACGCCATATGTGGGAGTTGTTGGTTCTCTTTTTTCAAAGTCCAGGATTAGGTTCAACTTTGTACTTTTTACATATAACATTTGCCCATAGAGAACCATTATTATTAATAATATTCCATCCTAGTTTAGCAATCGTTGCTTTATTATTATCAAGAGAATTTCTTATGTCAAGACCGCCCCTCTCTTTAGGATGACACACTTTATACCATTTAACAAGGTGATTTTTTTTTTTATTATTACCCTTATTGCTCCAAAGGAAATTTCGATTAAGCCGATCGAGATTCTCACAAGTTTTCTTAGGGAACAAAGTGGTTTGCATATTATACGTGGGGATAGTCGACGTAACAGATTAGACAAGAGTGGCTCTACCCACAAAGGATAAGAGTTTCTCTTTCCACGCCGCTAACTTGTTTTGGACTTTTTGAACAACATTTTTAAGGTGGGTATTATTGAATCTACCATGGACAAGGTTAGTACCCAACTAAGTTCCAAGTTTTTCAGTAAGTCCCATACCAAACTTATTACTTAATTCACTCGCTTTAGATTTCGGGATATTGGGAGAGACGAAGATTTTCGATTTAGTGTAGTTGATTCTTTGACCCGAAAGGTGGCAGAAGTTTTCAAGAGTGTCTAAGAAAACCTCACAAGAGCTATTAGAAGTGTTTGAAAAAGAATAAGGTCATTCGCAAAAAATAGATGGGATATGCAAGGGCCATTAGTGGAAGCTTTAATCCATTTCCATTAACCCTTTTCAACTTTGTTGGAAATGTTATCCGAGAGATACTCCATGCACATCACAAAAAGTTAGGGGGAAAGAGGGTCACCCTGTCTAAGTCCTCTGGTGGGGGTGAAAGGAGGCAAAGGGTTGCCATTCCAAAGAATGGAGGTGGAGGTGTTTTTAACACAACTCAAAATGAGTTTACTGAAGTCACTCTCCACCTTGAACCAATTTAGAAGTTCTTTGAGAAAGTCCCAACTAACTTTATCATAAGATTTTTTTAGATCAACTTTAAGGATCATCACTCCCATTTTACCTTTTTTCTTCATAAGGGTGTGGATAATGTCTTGAGTGATAATGATGTTATCCGAAGTTTGTCTTCCCAGAAGGAAGCTAGCTTGGAACGGGTTGATGTCCCGACACAGGATGGGGCGTAATCTATTCACTAAAACTTTTGCCAAAATTGTATACGAAACATTACAAAGGGTTATGGGATGGAATTGGTTTATGTTCTCCGGATTATCAATTTTTGGTATCAAAGTCACATAACTATTGTTAACTGTTATTGGAAAAGTATTTTGGTCAAACACCTATTAAGGAAATTAAATAAATTTTGTTTTATCTCATTCCAAAAATGTTGATAAAACATAGGTTGAATTCCATCGGGATCGAGGTCTTTAAACTCTTTCATTCAAAAAGTGTCATACCTCACCTCACCTAACGTGAGGGGGGGGGGGGATAAGAGTGTGGTTGTTCCGACTCTCAAACTCATAGCTCGGGTAATCAAACATTTGACTATTAATATTATAAGAAAAATACTCTTGAAAAAGGTCTTTGAAATGGGTATTTATATGATTAGAAATAATGGAAGCATCATCAGTTCATTCCCCATTAACAACGATACGGTCAATACGATTCTTTTTCCTCCTAATTATCGTGGACGTGTGAATGAATTTAGTGTTTCTATCTCCTTCACTAAGCCATTGAATTCTAGACTTTTGTCTCCAATACTTTTATTCTTGGATTAAAATAGCATTGAAATCCATACGAAGACTTTTTTCCAAAATGTCAAGGTTATGGGAGTAGGTACTTTCTTGAGCTTTTTGAATACCATTGAGGGACCGCATAATTCTTTTTTATTTTGGAAAATGTTACCAACAGTGTTTTTGTTCCAAACTTTAATTTTACTGATACATTCATGTAAATTTTCTTCATGGTCAATATAATTGTTCCAATTATTTTTAACAATAGCTTCAAAATCATCTCTACCAAACCAATAAGTAAGAAATCGAAACGGTTTATTCGTCTTAAAGTTAGAGATTTTACCTTCGAAGCGGATAGCCATAGGGCAGTGATCTGAGGCAGTCCTAGGGATATTTTCGACAATAGCGTTCAGATGTTTCAGCCTCCATTCGTTAGTAGCTGAGCACCAGTCTAAATGAATCATAGTCTTAGCGAATCCCTCGCGACTATTAGTCCAAGTTAATCTAGGCCCATTGCACCCAAGGTCCAAAAGGTTGCACTTATTAATATTGTCAATAAATCTGGTGCATTTAGTGTTGGCCACATGTTTTGAGTAGGACTTCTTCTCCGAGTCGTCCATATGGTCGTTAAAGTCTCCCGCAATAAGCCAAGGAAGATACACACAATTCGCAATATCAGAAAGGTTCTCCTATAGCCATTTTCTAAGGTGAGGGAGGGGGCTAGCATAAATTGCCAAGAAAAGCAATTCTTCATAATAAGACTTCTTTACCATAACGTGTATTGCTTGGTGCGAAACAACTAGGGCTTGAAGTTGAATCATTTGAGGGTTCTAAGTGATCCATATACCTCCAGATTGACCAACTGGTTGTTCAGTGAGTCCCACACTATTGAAGAAATCAACCACATTAGTGATAAGGATGTGTGTTTCCACAATGACCACAACATCAGGGGTGTAAATGTTCATTAGTTCTGTGAGGGTACATTTTAAAAGGGGTTGGTTTGCCCCACGACAGTTCCATATTATAGCAACCATTGATGGTGATAGGTTGATAAGTTGAGCCAGATCCTTACTCGGCCATTGGAGTTTGTTCACCATCTTCAACAGAGCATTTTGGGAGTTCATGACTGCTTCTGCTCCCGAAACCCATGATTCCATCATTTTTTTGCTCGGAGACACGCTGGAGGCATGAAGTTTGAATTCCGATATACTCCACCTGGTTTTGAAGATTACTGCTTCCTCTACTTTTTTCTCCAGGTTCACCACCGCCTCCCCCTTTGTTAGAAATCGATTTTTTATTTGAAGGTTTCCCAATATGGCTAGTTGGAATGGCTCCATTAGCGTGGCCCGAATTATTTTAGTTGTTTGATGGAGATATGTATTTTTGAGTGGTTGTTTTACTTGGTTGTTGGTCTGTAGGTAATTTCTTGCCACGATGAATGGGATTTGACCTTTGAAGAGTAGATTCAGTGGGCCCACTGGCCAGATGCTCAACCAAAGCCGTCGAAGTAACCATACTACTCCCAACCCCACAGTTTGTTAACCTTCGGCCAGTCCTGTCATCCTTATTTACCGTGTCTAGACAGCTACTATTAAGCTTAGATAATGGTGGCTATTCATTTTGGATTGCTGTCTCAGATGTAGCAGTGTACGGAGATATTCTATTAGAAATATCTCCACTTTTCTCCATACCTCTCTTTGTTAAACCCCTGTTCCTAACAGTTGTGGACGATTTAATATAGTTAGATAATGAGTTATTTGATTTTTTTTTCTTGATGCCTTGTATTGATTTGGGCCTTATAGCCTTGCCTAGTTTGCCTAGTACCTGCATATCCCATACTTTTGTTTTTACCTTTATCCATTTTGGACTGTTGACTTTCTAGAACCGCAAACCTATTTTGGTTTATGCCTCTGTGCTGTTCCACGTTAGCATGCATGTTATTTCTTGTGTTACTTCTATGGGAGTTCCTCTTGACAAGCATCCAAGGGCCATAGGAACTTTCTGCGTTTTTATCCTCTAAACATGGGTTGTTATTGTGGTTTTCTTTGCTACCCAAAGTACTGCAAGATTCATTCCCATTTTGGCCATTATTCACATTGTAGCAGGTGACTGCTCTATTCCCAATAAGATGGACAAGTGGTCTTTCGTTAGCTTGGCTGATTTTTTGGTTTGGTGCATTCATAGGACAATAATCACTTTTATGGCCTATTATTCCACATTTAAAACACAAGGTAAGAACTCGTATTCTACCCGGTATTTTCTACGATCAAGTTTGTAGCTTGGTATTAGTGGCTTGGATAGGTCGACTTCAATGCATATTCTGGTAAATTTACCTCTAGAAGAAGAGACTGAGTTGAAGTAAGTTTTGATGGGTCTACCCAACTTACTCCCGATTTGGAACAATATCTTCTCATCAAACCATTCAATAAGGAGTCTAGGTAGTCTCACCCACAGGGAAGTAGTAACATTGTTTGACTCAAGTGGGTTGAAGTTTGGTACCCAGTTTCTAAGTATAAGGTAATGACTGTTAATGATCCATACCCCCCCCCGTAAGGACATTATGATAATCTTACTTCATTTGAAATTTGAACAGAAAGTGGCCCTCCTCAAGATCAATCACCTCATAGTCACCTTGTACGTTCCATAGAGATGGGGCTCTACTACATAGAGATTTGAAACCAATGTTATTTCCCAATAGACTAACTACAACACTGTCTCTCCATTTTTTTCTTAGTTGCTCGATGTGTTTCTCTAGGATAGAAATAGTTGGGCAAAGTGGGTCATCTTCTTCCTCCGGATTCTGGTTGAGGTCCAACTCCGATTGTTTTGTGGTAATTATGGTGGTATCCTCATCATCATCAAACCAGAGGCAAGTTGACTCTTCAAAGTAAATTTCAGCGTTGGTGGATTTTCTGTTACCCAATGCGTCTTTGTAAGAAAGAGGACCCTTTGTACTGATATCTTGAGTGTTTTGTTGTTTATCAGTGACCACTTCTTTCTCTAACTCAATAATATTAGAGTTCTCTTGGATATCTATTCTTGTAACCTCATGTTCGTCTCTTACCTCTGCCATTACTTCCTGTGGGCTCCCCACAAGTGGAGGGGCTGGGTCTTGCACTTCCATGTTTTCTAAATGCTTATCTTTTTGTTTTTTTTTGCTATGGAGAAAGAGGACTTCTTCTTCCTTTAGCATTTTTGATTCTGAATCTGGTGGCCGACACGACTTACTGGTAGTATTATTTTAACCGAATATTTTTTAAACAAATCAAACTATATTAACCGAATATTTAAAAAAAAAATCATACTAGCAATTTGGACTCACGTCGTCTTTAAAAGAAAAAAAAATAGGGTCAGTTTAACATAAAAGCATAGTGTAATGTCAAAATAATACTATAATATACCAAAATTGTTGAGTTATTTTGTCACTTTGACAAGTTATACAATTATTTAAGACGATAACAATTTGATCAAAGCAAAAACCTAAACAATAGAGGGAAAAAATACAAAAAAACTTTAACAATGAATAAAGTTTAAATAGAAACAAAATAGATATTTTAAAATAGGTTTATGAAAAATGGATCAGACCTTTTTTTTTTAATAAAATTAACTTACAGAATTAAAAAAACATTTTTCCTGATTTGTTACGGCTAGTTAGTATATGTAACAAATATTTAGTGTATGTATAAATGGGAAAAATCTGGAAAATTGAATTGGAAAAACAAAAATTAATTTTCAAGCCTCCCCTTCAAAAAATAGATCGGATTGTTTCTCTTAAATTAAAAAAAAAAAAACTAAATTTAAAAACATGTATGAGAGCTTTTCTTATAACATTACAACAAGACAAATTAACTACATTGTTATTCTATCAATAATTCAGTAGGTGTGGATACCCACTTGACCTTGTTCATGTAAGCTCGTGGAATCTCATTACTTCATTAGGTGGGAGACATACCTTTGATTAAAGATAGAGTCGTGCTACACTTGCCGGTCCATAACACACCCTTAGTACCCATATGATGAGCTGAACGGCAGTGTAAGCCATTCCAATTAGATTAAGAGGTTTTCTCTACATATTTTCTGCATGGAAGATTTGATTTTAAGTTTCAAACTGTTTTTTTTTTTAAATAAGAAGAATTACTTTTTAAAAATAAAAGTAAAAACCTTTCACATGTATCCAAAATAATATTTTTAAAAGAGTTTTTAAAAAAATGAGTTTAAAAATAAGAGGTGTCCCTCGCGGGAACTATTAAAAATAAGATAATATTGAGTAAATGGGTGTTCGGGGGAATAAATGAGTCATAATCAATCACGATATCATGTCAATAAACATGATTTTTTTATTAATGATTTTTTTAATTTTAAATTAAAAAAAAACTATTTTAGGGTCTGGGATTGTGGGTCCATGCCAATAGCACTAATCAATCGCGATATCATATCAATAAACTTAGTTTTTTTTTTAATTTATGAAACAAATATTTTTTTTAATTTTAATATAATAAAAAAGAGTTTAATTTGATAACTTAGATTCGAGATTGATTAGTGCTGCTGGCGCGCACCCACATTTAATAAATGATGTGGGTTTGCGCCTGCGACACTAATTAATCGCGATATCATGTCAATAAACATTGCCTTTTTATTTATGAAAAGAAATTAATTTTAAATTTAATAAAAAATTATTTACGTTAATAAAAAAATTATTTAATTTGATGTCTTAGATTCGCAATTGATTAGTGTCGCTGACATGAACCCACATTCAATAAATGATGTTGGTCCGCACTCGTGGCACTAATCAATCGCGATATCATGTTAATAAACATAGTTTTTTTATTTTAATAAAAAACTGTTTAAGGATCCGAAAATATGGGTCCGCGCCATCAGAACTAATCAATCGCGACATGTCAATCAACATAGTTTTTTTTTTAATTATGATTTTTTTTTATTTTACTAAAAACAACTGTTTGCTTTTAATTAAAAAATGTTTATTATATTAGTAGAAAACTATTTTTTTATATAAAAAACTTTTTTATATCAATTATTAGAAACAAAATAATAAGAAACTGTTTTTATTTATGTCCAACTATAGTTACTGTTGATTTTATAAGTTAAAGCCGTTTTTTTTTAGAAAGTTTTGTCCACTTGAACACCCTGTACAAAGGTACTTAGGGCCAGTTAGAGGAGCATTACTCTTAAAGATATGATATAGAGATGATGTAGACATATATATCACATGTGAAAGATGTGATATTCAATTTTACAGTTTTTAATGTATCTTCTAGCATAATATCAATAAACATATTTTTTTAAATAATAAAAAATATATTTTTTGATTAAAATTTGTATACACAATCTCTATAATGAGGAGATCAACTATAAATATGATCATAAAAAAATTAAACTTTAAAATTAGTGAAATAAAAAGTGGATATATGTGAGGATTTTCGACCGTTTAAATTTTTGTCATCATCTCACTCATTTTCGAATTGAATTTTTTGATAAATTTTTTATAGATAATCTCCTTATTATATAGATCATATACCGAGTTTGGTTGAAAAAATCTTTTTTTTATTATTTGAAAAAAATAAATGTATTCATTGGTACCTTGTAGAGCCTACTCTTTGAATATATTTAAATAAAATATCAGATTTTGTCATTGATGCAATGGTGAAAGATAGGTCAGTAATACCATGTCAAACTTTTACGAGACCACTTTGAATTAATTTATTTATTTATGTTTTCTGGATGTTCTTGTAAATCGTTCAGACATTATTTGTATGGAACACGTGCAGGCACGTATTGTTTTGAACTTTTATTAAAGTAAGGTATATTATAATAATTAATATAAATCTCTTTATATTTATTAATTTTAATGCAAAGGTGTATCTGTTCCCGAGAAACATTTTAAACAATCACAAAATCTTTTATGTACGAGACTCTGAAAAAATTTTGATGTCTCTGGAGACATCAAACTTTTTTATGTCTTGGATTGTGATTCGTCAATACTGCTGGTGAAGACTCGCATTACTTATGAAAATGGGTCTGCGCCAGCGATATTGACCAATAAGAATCCAAGATATCAAAAAGTTTGTTGTCTCAAAGACATCAAATTTCTATCTCACTCATCATCTATTTCATTAACTTCAAGCCTTCTTTCTCCTTTGGCTAAACTTTCTACAAATCTTCTATTTTAATCAAAACTGTACTTAGTTAAAATAATAATAATTTTTGCTTCACATTATTTCCTCCCCTCACACTTATGTTACTTTATATATATATATTCAAATTAATATATATTAACAATTGCATTAATATGATTTAATAATATAAATGTGTATACAACACAAAAGACACGGAATTAAAACATAATACGAAATAAAATTTTATTTTATTTCAAACATTTCTACAATCCAAATGAAAGCGACACTATAAGAAATTTATTTTATTTTAACTAATAAGAATATAATCCAAATAAAAAAACACGACATGAAAGCTTTTTTTACCTAAACACAAATATGATCGAATTAAAACTACACGATCTAAATAAAAATGACACGACATAAAATTTTATTTATTTTTATCTAGTACAAATACCACCAAAATAAAAGTAACACGACACGAAATATTTTATTTATTATTTTATACTTTCTTGTGAGTGTATATGTGTGTGTGTTTGATAATATACATTAATACAAATGAATACGAACACAGCCTAATTGAAACATTATTCAAAACAAAACGAAATTTTACTTTTTATCTAATAGGAACACGATAAAAACAAAAATGGCACTAAACGAAATATTATTCTATTTCATCAAATACAAACATGACCTAGATAAAAGAAACATGATACAAAATATT
Source organism: Sambucus nigra (assembly GCA_949130495.1). Taxonomy (NCBI): domain Eukaryota; kingdom Viridiplantae; phylum Streptophyta; class Magnoliopsida; order Dipsacales; family Adoxaceae; genus Sambucus; species Sambucus nigra. The sequence goes on along the minus strand of OX422224.1, from coordinate 62,265,857 downwards.
AGAAATCCACGAAAATAATAAAAAATAGCAGAAAGTAAAGATCACACACAAAAACAATATATGCGGTTCATCAACTTGCCTACGTTCACGGAGAGGTTATATTATATTAAGTGCCTCTCAAGATATTAGGTTACAATCCCTTTGTCCCGGGTCAGGGTGTACAAGTTATAGGTGCATCAACATAGAGTTTGAGTTGTTCAGGGAACTTAAAATAAAACGGGGATAAGCTAAGGAATAACTGAATATCTCCTCTGAGATTGTTGTTATTTTATATGACTCCATCAGTAAGTGTTCTAATGTATTTAAAATACTTCGCGTATAACATAATGCATGATTTGGGTCAGGAAGCATGGTAATCCATCTGGGCTAGTCAGTTACTCTTGCGAATTGTATTAAATGGGCTCCCACAATTGCCCTTAAAATCTTTGGCCTGATAGTTTGGGGCAAACAAATTTTAAACAGGCCTAAGGACTAAAATAGTGTTCAAACTCGGCATGGAACCCTTGTAATTTTATGAGAGATGAAGGGGTATGCTGGTCCTTTAGGAGAAACTCGAGCGCTTAAATCTTCATAGGGAAGCGCGACTCATCATTTGAGATTTTCTTAAACCAATTTATGTGCAAACATAACCATCAGTTCACTGATCCTAGTCGTCCTTGCATATACTTCGTCTCTAAGCTTCCCTTCTTTTTTTACTTCCAAAATCAGAGTTCCTCTTCTTCTCTAGAGATTCATCAATTCTTGTAAGTCTAGCTCTTCCCTTCTCTAAGCTTTTCTTTGGAACTTATTCCGTAGCTGTAGTTAGGGTTTTCCTTCCTTGTTCATACAACTATGGAGATGCTAGATAAAAAATCAATAGATGAATTTAGGCTCCATTTACAATATCCCTGACTAGATGATCATTGATTGTGACCCTCTTCCTTAGAATGTATGTGATGTTGAAGGGGGCATTGGATTCACACCCTCTTGATAAATCAGGGGGGGGGGGGGGTTTAACATTTACCCCAAACAAGTTCTTTCTTAGGTTCTTTAGATATCTTTAAATTGTGCCCGCCTAATGTGCCTCCAATGTTTGGAAGATAGTTAATGGTTCTAATAGATTAAATTGTCTTTATAGAACAAAATTAGGCCTTCCTGAGATATGCTATTGTTATGTGTGGTCGCGAACTAAGAAAGGTCTTTTGTACTTAAAAACCAGAAAGGCTGAGCGAGTTTTAGTGGTAAATATTTCGGATTCCCGTAAGGATTAATGGGAACATGGTTTCATTGCTAGGAACATACAATATTCTCCTACTGTTGGGGGTGAAAGGTAATGGGTCCCTATAATATTTTATTATGGAGAGGCCGAAATAGATTGCTTCTTTTTTCGTTCTTGCATGTTAATTTCTTACTTTTTGTCGCTTTCCTTTTAGCTAATGTTCTTCCTCCCTTGTTCTTTCATCTCGCACCAAAAGTCAGGAGCCTGATATAAGCGAGGTGGATGATAATGAGTTTGTGAAAGTTTGGAGCATTAAGGAAAGGTTAGTAAACAGTGAGCATCCAAGGTCAGCTGCCTTCATGTTGGAATACAAGAACATGGGCACTAGTCTTATTACTCGTTTCGTTGATAAAGTTCCAACCTTAAAAGCTCATGAGGTCGGTCCCTTTGACCCTATCGTGATAGGAGAGGAAGAAGACTCTAGGGAGGAGGGATAAAGTTATGAAGAGTAGGAAGGGGAAAGAGAAGAAGAGGAAAAAGGAGAGGAAGAAGAAGAGGAATATATGGCCTATATGATGAAGAGGAGGAAGCTGAAGCTTCTTAATGATAATGATGATCAAGCCATCCTATCCGATCGGATTGAGTCTCTAAAAGTGTCTGATATTTGGTCCTCGAGGACTGGTGGTTCTAGCCTACTGGACAAGGGGAACGAGAATGAGAAGAATAAGAGGAAGGAAGCAGAAGAGAAGAGGAGAGATAGAGAGAGAGAGAAAGAGAGAGAGAAGGAAGAAGAGAAAAAGGGGGAAGAAGAGATGAGAGAGGGCAAAAGAAAGTTAACTCCTATTACAGCTGTTGAAGGGTCTAGTGTAGGTGATGCCACCCACCTCGCCCCAAATTTATTAAATAAGGAACTACTGGCCACTAACTATGAGCATTCCTTGAGGTTGGGGTCATCCAGCTAGCCTTAAAAATTATCAGGGGATGTCCATGGTAAGTCCGTGTGCTCGAGCTATTTTTTCCTTCTTTCGTCGTCCTAACTTTGTGGTTCTATTTCTCTTCGTGAAATTATTATTTGATTTCACGAGTCTCCTGGATGACCATACTGACAAGTTCACAAAGGAGCAGGAGCTAAAAGATGCTCTAAAGGCTGAGAAGAAGGCCTTTGCTGAAGCTCGCTAGGCATGGGAGCAAGAGAAGGGAAAATGTCTAAGTCTTTTGATGAGATTGATGTGTCTCTGATGAGAGTGGTCACAGAAAAACACAAGCTCGTTGAGGAGAATCCGAGCTTATCGGGCATGGTCACCAAGTAGGAAGGTGATCTTTCTCAGGAAAAGGGCGCTAGTTACCGTAAAGGCTTCAACAAGGCCTATGATGATACGAAGGGGTTGCTCGCTTATGGTTGGAAGGTTACCTTCAAAAGGGGTTAGGACAACTCCCTAAAGGCAACTATAATATCTACTGAATCTGAGCTTTTTGGTCTTCAGTCCCCCTTCCCCAATCCATATGAGGAAGAGCAAGAAGGTGACAATCAACCTTCTGCACATATAGGGGCTACTTCTGCTAAGGTCGGTGTTGGTGATGATAATGATGGGGAGAAGCCTACTACTGATAATGGCAAGGCCATTGTGGAAGTCAATCAGGTGAAAGACCAATGCCCGTAGACTGGGAATTTTTTCTTTCTTCCTTGTACTGCTTTATGTTTTGTAATTTTGGGTTGTTTCTAAAAACTTATGTGTATTGTCCCTTGACCCCCCTTTTAATTAATGAAAATGGTATCTTCTGTTGTGTATGCATTGCTTGATCTGTGTGTACTGATTTTTTCTTGTGACCTAGTGGGTATTGTTTGTAGTTTGTTATGCCTACTAACTCCCACCTGGGGTAGATCATTGGGCCAGACATGAGCTTGAAGGCCCACAAGGCCTTCGTAAAGATTTGCAAATCCTCGTGGGTATGAAATAAGAAATACAAGGATCAATATTAATTGGTCTCTAAGCTAAAAGATAGTCTTCAATAGATGGAGGAGATTGGGGCTTCAATTAAAGAAGAGGTAAATGATTTAAAGTCCAGACATCTGGATGTCAGCGAGGTGAATCAAGTGAGCGAGATGATCCAGAAGGAAAATGATGATCTAAAAAAAGAAATTTCTTGGCTGAAGGAAAACACCCCATGAGGGACTTCTCAAGTGCTGCGAGGATATTCTTCATCATCTAGGGGTAGTTCGAGCTGAGACCCAAACTCTGTAAAGAGGGGTCGTTGAGCTCAAAGGAGATGTTCGACGGGCATATGTGATTGCTTTCGAACTTGAAAGTGACGTGACAAGTCTAAGGAACTTATTTCGAAGAGGACGTCGACATGTCTAGGCATATAGTTACGACCAAGGTGGGACTGATGCCCCGACGAAGTTGAAGGAGGCAGAGGACCTTGATTTTACCCGAGGGTGGCTTAGTGCCCTTAGGGAAGTAAAAACTTCTAAGGAATTTGGTATGTGGTATAAATATAGAATCAACTACCCGACCTACAACTATTATCCCTTCTTAAGGAATGACCGATGGATCCTAATTGATGTTATTCATGTCCAACATTTGGAACATCATTTAAAAGATTTTAAAGAGAACCTGATTCCCTATCCGGATGATGGTCGAAGAGTGCGTATTGTAAACCAACTTGCTCTCCACCCTAGGTCGTTGTGAATCTTTAACGTTTTTTGGTGTTAATGTAAATGTAACTCCTCATTTTAATTAATGAAAAGTGTTATTTACCCATTTTTGATGTTTTGACATTGTGCTAACTAAACATAAATATACTGCTGACTAAACATAAAAGTACTGCTGACCAAACAATACTGATTCGTTGCATAACTCTTAATCGAACACCTTATTGTTTTTGGTTTTATCATTTTAAGCTTTTCAGCAAACTAAATGGTATTAAAAGATAATGTTAGACATATGTTGTTTGGTGTTTGAACATTCTTCTAGTCCAACATGCCATATCAATGTCATTCCATCTACTTTACCTTTTAGGTTGTGTAGTCACACTTCCTTAGTCTTAAGTATGATGATAGGGAGAATGCACCTGGCAGCGGGGCCATCCGCCCAAGTAGTTTTTTTGCGACCAATAATATTGGCGACTAACCTGAGTCGACTTTGTTGCCTACGGATCCTCTATTGGGCTTTAGGGGTTTCCGGGGCAACCCATGAGGTCTCTTGTGTTAGTAACAAGGACCTGAGGGATGTAGAAATTGAACTCGACTCAACATGTTAAGTTCCCTGATTGAAAACAAGTTGGATAACTTTTCGTAATCCCTGGAGTTTATTCACGCATCAAGAAGTTATCATTAGAAAAGTTTCAAATTAATGAGATGTAACCAAGAAAAGTTAAGAAGCCAATGCAAAATACGAAAATGGATGGGCCAAGAGGCCTTTATGCATTAAATATTGTCTAATGAGCAACATAAGTTTGAAAATGAAAATTTTCTTAAACTAAATGTTCTAATAAGATATGAATAATATCTAAAAGTAAAACTTCTTAAAATTAGTTACGTTCCATGATCTTGGTATCTCCCTGCCCTCCATCATTTCCAAATGATATTCTCCTTGAAGGTCGTCTCTGATTACTCTGAAGGGTCCTTACCGGTTTGGTCCCAGTTTACCGTATGGTGGTTTTCCATCACAGCTGAGGACTTTCCACAGGACATAGTCCCCTTTTATAAACATCTTCGAATTGAACCTCTTATTGTATTACTTGTCAACTCGATCAAGTTCTATGCGTAATACATCATCGGCCACATACTGTTAGTAGGAGACAAACTTGATTAAGGCCATCTCTCTTCTCTTATCTTATCAGTCAAGTTCAGTGTGTAATGCATCATCGTTAAGGCCTTGGTTTACCAAAGTGGTTCTCATAGTAGGAAGACCTTCCAGAGGGATGACAACTTTCATTCCATAGGCGAGCGTAAAGGGTGTTTCCCTATATGGTCTCCTAGGAGTGGTACGATAAGCCTATAGATCATGAGGGAGCTCGTCCACCTTTGTACGTTTGGCTCTTTCTAATCATTTTCTCAGTCCATCAAGCATATTTTTTTAGAGGCCTCTGTCTGTCCATTGCTTTAGGGATACGCCATGATACTGAAGTGGTGCTTGATACCATGCTGATCGCAAAAGCCTTAAAAGAAGCCAGTTTCAAATTGCATACCATTATCGATGATGATAGTCCTTGGAACCCCAAAGCATGTTATAATGTTCCTACAGATGAACCTTGTCATGTCATAATCTCGAATGTTTGCCAGTGGTTCTGCCTCTACCCATTTAGTGAAGTATGGCGCTCTGTAGATAATTGATGATGGGATCCATCCAGCTGGGGGCCTTATCTACGAGGAGGAATTACTCAACTACGATTTCCTAGTCGATACTTGGTTGTGCAAGGAACTCTATCTGAATGGTTATCCTTAGGTCAGAGTCGATTGCTGAACTTAGGGTTGTTAAAGTGTTAGTGTAACTGTTCTATCTTCGAGGGAACTATTAAATGTCAAAATTTTCAAATCCATCCGTAAGTTCTCTTATGACAGCGAGGTAGGTTGCCATTCTATCATCTTTGTCATTGAAATCTCCACTTATTTATTTGGAGACCAGTTTGGAGTCGCCGAATATATGAAGGCGCTTTGCCCTCAGTAGGGGGCTTTACGTAATCTAGATGAGTGCTTCGTACTCAGCTTCATTATTAGAGGCTTTAAATCCTAATTTAATTCCCCACTCAATCATAGTATCTTCTAGAGTGACGAGAACAATACCTACTCCTGCCCCCTTGGAATTGGAGGCTCCATACATGTATAGGGTCCAGTTCTCGGACTGTGCTTCTTTATTTGTTGATTTCTCCCTTTGTAGTTGATCGATTGGGTAATTTCCTTTAAATTTAGTAATAAAGTCTACGAAGACTTCCCCCTTAATTGTCGTTCTTGGCTGAAAGTGGATATCGAACCTACCAAGCTCTACCGACCACTTAAAGAGCGATCCAGAGAGATCAACGTTCCTCAGAACAACTTTAAGAGGGTAGGAAGTGATTATGGTTATTAGGTTAGCTTAAAAGTAATGCTATAATTTCCTCAATGTTACTACCAGTGCATAAACGAGCTTTTCCAATGGCACGTACCATTGTTTAGTATCCAGAAGTGTCTTAGTGGCAAGTAAACCAGAAATTGTTCTCCTTCCTTTTCACACACTAAGATGGAGCTTATAACATGGTCTGACACTATCAGGTAAAGATACAATAGGTCTCCGTTATTTAGAATTACCTGTATGGGTGGCTTACTGAGGTAGGATTTAATTTCTTCCAAAGCTCGTGAACAATCATTGTTCCATATGAGGCCTTTATCTTTCTTTAAAAGTGCAAATAATGGTTAGTAGTACTCCAGGGACTTAAAGATTAAGCCATTCAGTGCTGCGAGCATACCAGTGAGCTTTTGAACATCTCTCAACATTTGAGGAGGCTGGACTCTACTAATAAAATTGATCTGATCCGAATTGGCCTCAATTCCTTTTTTGTTGACTAGATAGCCTAAGAACTTTACTGCCTGAACACTAAATGGACACTTACTTGTGTTAATCTTCATCTGATACTTCTTGAGGATCTCAAAGGTTCTGGCTAAGTATGTGAGATGGTCGCCCTTGTTCCTTTTTTTGACTAGCATATCATCAATGTAGACTTCCAGCGTGTCTCCCATCTGTTTACTAAACATCTTGGGGACCAACCTTTGATAAGTTACTCCAGGGTTCTTTAAGTTGAATGCCATAACGCTATAATAGTACAACCCAACGTGGGTAATAAAGGAAGTTTTGTTATGGTCAGGTCTAAACAAAGGAATTTGATAATAGTCAAAGTAGGCGTCTAGGAACTTCATACTTTCACGGGTCACTGTAGCATGGACCAGCTGGTCTATTTTAGTGAGAGGGAAGAGATCTTTAGGGAATGCCCTATTGAGGTCAGTAAAATCGATACCCTCCAGCTGCCATTGCTCTTTCGCACCACCACTTGGTTGGACAACCATTTAGGAAACTAAACTTCCCTAATGGATCCTACTTCCAGTAACTTACCTACTTCATTCTCCACTGCTTTGGCCTTCTCAGGGGAGGTCCGATGAGCATTTTGAGTGATTGGTTTTAAGGCTGGATCGATGTGGATATGATAGCAAGCTACACTAGGATCAATCCTTGGTAAGTCATATAGTTCCCAAGAAAAGACGTCCAGATTGATCTTGAGGAACGCAATTAACTCAATTTTCTCTTAATCATAGAGTGTAGATCCAATTAGAAATTTCCTCTCTGGTAATTTATTATCAGCTCTAACTTCTTTTAGGTTTTTAATGACCTTATCAACGTGGTGGACCCTGTTTCCCTCCACCCCTGTTCGGACATAACGTAGTTTTTATTTAGTGGGTATAGCCCCTTCCAGGTATTCATCTTGATCGTCCTTTACCTCCTTCTTCGTTTCATTCTTGGGGCGAATAACTGCAATAAAGCACTTATTGGTTGTGGCCTAGTCGCCACAGATTTTGGCCACACCCCATTCGGTAACACACTTCAGCTTTTGATGGTAGGTGGATTGTAGGACCTTCATAGCATGAAGCCAGGATCTTCCTAGAATGGAGTGGTATGGAGACTCAATGTCCATCAGTAAAAACTCAATGATGTTTGAGATGTTTCCTGGCATGTCTAACAGGATTATCTTCCCAAGTGGCATCATGATCCTTCCAGCAAAGTTGACGAATGGAATTGTGGCCTCTTTAAGGTCGACAATGTTCAGTTTGTGGAATAGCTCCAGACACATTACTTCTGACAAACTCTCCTGGTCCACAAGAAACTTGTCGACATCCCAATTAGCCATCCTGGGTGTGATCACCAATGCATCATGATGTGGGGTTCTTACCCCAACTAAATCTTACTCGGTGAACTTGATATGCTTTGTGTAGTTGACGTCCTCTGGTCACCGATGCTCACCAGTCTGGGTTTTGACGGGGTCAATTTAAAAGGCCTCTATAATGGGAGTCACCTTCTTAAGATCCAAATGAATGGAGTTCCCCTTGATCTTTTTAAGGTCTGATTCCTCATGGATCACTGCAAACTCATGTCTTGTATCACTATCAAGGATGTTGTCTGTCTTCTTCTCACCATTGGCTACGACCTTATCCGCCTTTTTCTCGATGTATTCATTGAGGTACTTATCTTAGGATAAATACTCCAAGTGTGACTTCAGAGCCTTGAAAATTTTTGTTCTGTGACTGACCTCCTTGTGAAATGCGCATTATTACTCTTGGTTTGGTTGCCACCCATCTTCATGGAATATTTTATGAATGGCTCATCTTTGATCTTACTCGAAATCTTGTAAATTGGTTCCTTAAAGACTGTGTTAATAGCCAGGAACGCCTTAAAGGGGTCAACCTTGTTCCCATTCTTGGAGCCATTCTTTCCCACGTTCTTCTTTCCCTTCTTTTGGTCATCGCTCTTCTATGTTTCCTTATTTACCTTTAATCAAACACTGTCCATTGAATTAGAGTGAACCACATAGTCCACCTTGGTATATTTTTCAATACGGGCCATGAAGTCGTCGATGGTGCTGTCTTCCTTCTTAGCGAGGGACTCCTAGAGCAAAAAGGTCGTTAGTAAACCAATTTTGAAGGATAATATAGTGACCTTCTCTGAGCAATCCTATATCTCATTGAAAATATCCTAATACCTTTTGGCATAATCCCAGAGGTTCTCCTGGGCCTTTTTCTTCATCGTAAGTAGTGCATCCATCACCTTAGGGTGGGAACTGCTGGTTATGAAATGAGTAGTGAAGGCCTTTGCTAGGGTTGTAATGTTTATGATCGACCTATGGGGCGGCCTATCAAACCACTTCTTTGCTACATTATGTATGCTAGAATGGAAAATATGGCACATTAGTGCATCACTGTGGCTCCATAAGGTCATCGTTTGTTAATATTGCTGAACGTGCTCAATGGCATCAGTCTTTCCATCATAAAATTTGAACCTAAGAATAGTGAACTTATTTGGGGATCTTATTCTTCGATCTCCCTTGGAAAATGAGATTTCATCTAAGTGTTGAGCTCCCTATGTCTAGCCATGCTCTAATCGATTATGCTACGACCTATCACGTTCAGTCCTTTCCTGGTTACGCTCGGAGCTCCTCCCTCGGCTTTAAGTATTACTCACCTGATGACTAGGAGGCCTACCAAAGCGCTTCCTAATTTCCCTTTGGATATCTCTCTCCACTCATTTTAGGCGCCATTAGAGGTGATCATTCTCTTATTCCTGGAGGTGTGTGGCCTCCTCTTGTGCATGAAGGCGGGCTTTATAAGCTTCAACCAACCTGGAGATCTGCGTAAACCTAGATAGTACTTAGCTTTCCTCAGAAGGCTGTCTATCTTGACGAACTTGGGGTTTGTATGCTGGCAAATATTAAACCTCACCCTGGGAGGAATAGGGTTCTCTTACAAATCTCCAACTTGGGGAATGCTGCTATTGTGGTGAGACATCACGGGCTTTCTGTTTATGAGGATTTTTACAGGAATAGAAATCGATTCTAATACACTGAATACCGAAAATGGTCACGGAGAAGGGGTCACGACTGGAAGCCGTGACCAGCCGACCAAGGCCTTAAACCATGACCACAGTCAAAATGGGAATGAGCAAATCCATGACTCTGTGTGGTCATGGGTCATCACGTGTATTGTTACGGCTCTAGACCCTGGCTCCTTTGGATCATGATATTAGACCCTGAACCAGCCGTGACCATTATGGTACCAAGTTTCCCTCCAATTTTGGTCAAGGAAGGAGTCACGACCCTTAGCCGTGACCACAAACCTCATTACACAGGGATATGGTCACTAATTAAGTCTGTGACTAGTAAATTATCTGAGTCACGACTTTGGGCCGTGACCATGGCCTTATTTCCACGCTGACGTGTAAAAAATAAAGGGGTCACGTCATATGGTCACGGTCCTAAGCCGTGACCATGGTCTTTATACTTAAAAAATGCAGAATAGTTTTCATTTCCATCGAAAACTTCTAAACCCTCATTTTCCCCCCTCTCTCCGGCGATTTCGGCTCTCTCATTCTCTCAATCTCAATCTTAATCTTAAAGGTAAATACGTGTGTGTGTGTGTGTGTGTGTGTGTGTGTGTGTGCATATTTCTCTGTGGGTGTATACTGTAAATATGTGTGTGTATATGTGTGTGTGTGTGTATACGTGTGTGTGTGTTGTGTATATGTATGTAGTTGTGTATATATTGTCATTGTATGTATTGTGTATATGTATGTGTGTATACTGTAAATGTGTATATGTGTGTGTATTATAGAATAAAGTACATATATATTACTAATGTTGGTTTAAGTTTCAAACTAGGGAAAATTTTAATTTAATGGATATTGTTGGTTTATATTTCAAACTAGGGAAATTTTTAATTTTATGGATATTGTTGGTTTAAGTTTCAAACTTCTAAATTTTTTAATTTAATGGATATTGTTGGTTTAAGTTTCAAATTGGGGAAAATTTTAATTTAATGGATATTGTTCATTTAAGTTTGGGGCTGAAATATAAAACTATAAATTTCCATTAATATTGATGATAAATTTGGGATTAATTTTATGGGCTTTGTAAAATTAAGTCCCCAAAATGCATAATCTATTAACTGTAGGGGTAATGTTTGTAAGGGTCCATTTTAAGGGGTATTTTAGGGATTGTTGGCTTAAATGACAAAAGTAGGTATTCAAAACCTAATAAATTAATGGTTGATGATTCATTAGAGCCATAATTTATAGGAATCACATTCACACCCTCGTACATAATAACTCGTTAACGATTCATTAGAGCCATTATTTAAAGGAGTTATAATCACGCCCTCGTTCATTTTTCTTAGGAAAAATGAGTCACGGTGCTAATACATGGCAATAAGAGTGGGAAAGGTTGCAATTGGACCGCGCACATACATCTTTCATTAATGAGCCTCATAAAGTGGGTATTCCGGTTTATTGGTATTGGAATAGGAAGATCGAACATTTTAACTACCTTGTAAACCGTGGAGTTCATCTCCAGCAAGAGTACTTGTTCGATCGTATTTTATTTTCCCTGCCACGATGTTGGGATGAAGCTGTACAATATATATATATATATCGTGTGCATAATCCCGATAGACCACTGACCTTACTTACGCTGTTGGAGAAGGTAGAAAAACAATTCACCCATTATAGATAGAATTATGTACAAAGAGCATTGATGAAGACTGTGATGTATCACGACATATGCACATTAGACTCAACCTTGCCAATAGGCTGAAGATGATGAGATTTCGAGTGCACGTCGCTGACATCTATGGCCACATTCAAAAATCCATAGGTTTTTAAAAACAAATCCAGAATGAATGGAGGTCAGACACAATGAACTTTTGTTAAAGTCTTACCATGAACAGGTAGATTATAATATATGGTTAAAAAAATATTTTGTTAGTTATATTTTCATATTGAACTTTGAAATTATGTGTCTATTATTATAGATACACATTTAAATTTTATTATTTTTGTAGATAATGTCGGGCGGTAATGGAAGCAACGCTCCAACCAACAACATGACACAACCACAAGGAGAATTATCAACCCCAATTAGTGAGCAATACTCAACTCCACAAACTTTTCACTCCCCTATTTCGAGTTGTAGTAGGCAAGGTACTCCCACTAATCCATCAAACACGACCAATGCTCTTAAAACTATCGGGTCAGTTGAGAAGAAGCCTATTGGGTTCTCTTTATTGGGAAATAGCCCCATGGGGGATAAGAATCACGTTCAAGAGTTTAAATCCCAGTGTTTGTCCTTGGTAAAAATGAATGTAGGAGTGGGAGGAGCTGACATTTGGAACCTCGTAGATAAAGGTATTAAAGATGATAAAGTGTCTTCCTTTTTTAAAAATTCTTAAAAAATCCTTTGAATGGAATGAGGAATGTGACAAAGCTTTTAAAGATCTTAAGTCCTACCTCGGATCACCTCTACTCCTATCTCGGCGAATTCAGGGAGATAAATTGTACGTTTATTTAGCTGTCTCAGAGTCAGCCATCAGTGATGCGATAGTAAGAGAAGAGGATGGAGTGTAGAGACCAGTGTACTTCAATAGCAAAGCACTCCAAAGGTTTGAGAAAAAAATACCCTCAGATTGAAAAGTTGGCTTATTCTTTGATACATGTTTCAAGAAAAATGAAGCCATACTTCTAAGCCCACTCCATGGTCATCCTCACTGACTCCCCACTCAGACAGGTCCTCCATAAGCCTGAAAAGTCAGACAACTAATGACCTGGGCCATCGAGTTAGGGGAAAACGACATTGTCTATCAACCCAGGGTTGCCATCAAGGGACAAGCACTGGCGTATTTTATGGTTGAGTTTACTTGGGATGAGTCTGAGGTTGAGATCAACCAAGAGTTTGAACGTGAGCCAGAACAGAGAAACATCGGCCAAAAATCGAATGAGATTGAGTCAAGCAGCGCTAGACACATAATAGTTAAGAATGAGGAAGAGAGATACCTCTTTAAGCAAGGGATCCTATCAAATGTAAACTTCTCTTCAAATGCAACCATTTGGAACCTCTTCATTGATGGGTCCTCTTGTAAAAGCGAAAGTGGAGCAGGGATGATAGTGTGAGCACCAAATTGTACCGATATTGAATATGCATTGAGGTTCAACTTTAAAGCTTCCAACAATAAGTTAGAGTATGAGGCATTAATAGCAGGCCTCTCTTTGGTAAATGCCTTAGTGTCGGACAACTCTTAGTCCACAGTGACTCAAGATTGGTTGTCAACCAAATCCTGGTGGTGTATGAGGCCAAAGATGAAAGGATGGTAAAATACCTGAAGAGGGTGAGAACGATGCAAGAAATCTTCAAGGAAGTAAAGATGAAGAGGATACATCGAATAGACAACAGTCGAGCTGATGCACTTGCAAGGTTGGCCTCAGTAACAAGGATAAACATAAGAAGAATAGTACCAGTTAAGATTATGCTCAAACCGACAATCGAAGAAGAAGAGGTTGCTAAACCTTGCCTAAATTTGAGTATGGGATCCTCATGGATGGATCCTATTATTAGATACATCAGAGAGGGAGAGCTGCCAGAGTCAAAGTTAGAAGAAAGATGAGGTTCAGAGATGCAAAATTCTCAATTATATAAGATGTCTTGTATAAAAAGGGGTTCTACTCCCTCTCCTCAGATGTATCCACCCTTCAGAGGTTCCACACATCTTTCACGGTGTTCATGAGGGCTCTTGTTCAAGTCACATAAGAGGAAGGCCATTGGCTAAGAAGATAATCACTCAGAGGTACTAGTGGTCAACCTTGGCCAAAGATATAGCTGCGTATATGAAGAAGTGTGATAAGTGTCAGAGATTCTCCACTATACCTCATCAACCACACCAACCTCTTACTTTTATCAGCTCCCCTTGGCCATTTCCAATATGGGGCATTGACTTGGTAGGACCCTTTCCAAGAGCTGTAAACAACTATCAGTTCTTAATAGTGGCAATTGATTATTTCTCCAAATGGGTGGAGGCCGAGCCAATAATCATGATTACTGAGCAGAAGACTTTCTAGTTCATTTGGAAGAACATCTTATGAAGGTATGGCCTTCCAAATACCCTTATCTCAGACAATGGAACCCAGTTCAAGAATGTTTCCTTAAAAAATTATGGGAAAGAGTAGGGATCATGAAGTTCTTCTCTTCTCCTGCCCGTCCTCGGGCAAACGGTCAGAACGAGGTCACAAATCGAATAATCCTTGACGAGATAAAAAAGAGGTTGGAAGAGTCCAAAGGAAGATGGATAGTGGAGGTATATGATGTACCATGGGCCTACAGGACGACAGTAAGGACGGCAACAGGAGAAACTCCATTTATGTTAGCCCATGGCTCAAAGGTTGTCATCCCAACAGAGATAGGGCTTACTACTCATAGAATTCAGACATATGAACCTCTGAAGAATGAGGAGGAAAGAAGACTTGATCTTGATTTAATTGAAGAAAGAAGAGAGGATGTAGAGATAAGATAGACAACCTATCAGCAGAGAACTATGAGATTCTACAATCAAAGGGTGAAGTCAAGGCCTATAGCTATGGGAGACCTGGTCCTAAAGAAGACATGGTAAAAGGAAAATAAGTTTGGCATGGTACTTATAGGGTAGTTGATGGGGTTGTGCCTGGTACCTACCGACTAGAAAATCTTGAAGGAGAACATTTCTCCAACCCTTGGACTGCCTATCACTTAAAGAAATATTACTTATGATGTTGCAATTTTATCTTTTTATAATACATGTACCAGTTTATACGAAGGATGTCAATGAAAAGATAGCAATGTTGTGATAATACTATGTTACATTATGTTTTAACATCATTAGTTTGATGAATTATGAAGTGAAACATCATTAATTTAGTGACCTTAGACCCGTAACACCATTAATTTGGGGAAGGTTTTAGGTCAAACACCATAATTTAGTGACCTCAGACCTTAAACATCATTATTTGGTGAAATATGAGGGCAAAACACCATGATGTGGTGACCTCAGACCTTTAACATCATTATTTGGTGAAATTTAAGAGCTAAAACACCATAATTTGGTGACGTCCGACCTTAAACATCATTATTTGGTGAAATATGAGGGCAAAATACCATAATTTGGTGACCTCGGACCTTAAACATCATCATTTGGTGTAATATGAGGGCAAAACATTGTGATGTGGTGGCCTAAGACCCTAAACATCATTAGTTTGGAGAAAATTTAAGAGGTAAAATGTCATAATGTGGTGAACTCACACCTTTAACATCATTATTTGGTGAAATTGAAGAGGTAAAACATCATAATGTGGCGACCTCGGACCTTTAACATCATTATTTGGTGAAATTTAAGAGGTGAAACATCATAATGTGGTGACCTCAGACCTTTAACATCATTATTTGGTGAAATTTAAGAGGTGAAACATCATAATATGGTGACCTCAGAACTTTAACATCATTATTTAGTGAAATTTAAGAGGTGAAACATCATAATTTGGTGACCTCAGACCTTAAACATCACCATTTAGTGTAATATGAGGGTAAAACACTGTGATGTGGTGACCTCAGACCCTAAACATCATTAGTTTGGTGAAAATTTAAGAGGTAAAACATCATAATGTGGTGACCTCAGACCTTTAACATAATTATTCGATGAAATTTAAGAGGTGAAATAATTATAATATGGTGACCTCAGACCTTTAACATCATTATTTGGTGAAATTTAAGAGGTGAAACATCATAATATGGTGACCTCAGATCTTTAACATCATTATTTAGTGAAATATGAGGGTAAAGCACCATGATGTGGTGACCTCAGACCTTTAACATCATTATTTGGTGACCTCAGGCCTCAAATAACATTAGCTTGGTGGAAATAAGAGGTGAAATATCGCAATTATAGTGTAACACCAACATATAAATTTCAAGCAAAATATCGTATGAAAGAATAAAATATGAAGAAGTTGAACTAATGATTATCATAAAAAGGGTTCAGAGTTACAAAACAGAGTATCAAGAGCTTTCATCAGAGTTCATAAAAATAAGAGTTAGAGACAAAAGAGGGATCAAAATTAATGATGTTTGAAAAGCTTCACAAGAAAAGAGCCTATGTCTCTGCAACTGCAGTCGTTTGGTCATGGCCGATATTTGCCACTTAAACTCCATCATCATGATAAGTAGCGTCTTTAGTCTCTGTGACCTCGAGAGGAGAGATCTTGGCTGGAGCAGCATCAGCCTCTTCAACTTCCTTCAAGGCATGAGTGAACCGAGGGTCTCCAAAGTCAAGACCAACTAAGTCTGAGGCGGTCAAGGACCCTGACTCACCCTCCTTCATGAATGCCCACTTTCTAGTCTCTTTGACACCCCTCTCTAGGTATTCAAATCCTAAGCTAACGAATTGATCTGAGACCTTGTAGTCTTCGATGGCCTTCTCAGCAGCATCTTCTAAAGCAGCCTTAACTACAGCCTTAACCTTAGACTGAAGAACATCATCCTTGGACTTCAGAGCTTTGTCATAATCCCTCTTAAGCTGAGACATATTTCTATCCTTCTCCTTGATGGCTCCCTTCAACCTTTCAACCAAAGAGGCCTCAACCTTCTCAACTTCCCTACCCTTCTCTATAAGGGGAAGCTTTTGCAAATTCCAATCAACAAGACAATGAAAGGATAAGACACCATACAGAAGAAGATTAGACATATGAATATATGATTTATAATTTCTAAAAAGACTATGTTACACTTGTGAGAAAATGAGAAAAAAAATTGGTACCTGGATTAACTTATGGAGAGAAAACTCTGTCAATAAAGGGACATCTAATGCACGTAGAAAACTCTTATCTTCCTTAATCATTATTTTTCCAATAGCATTGGTAGCCTTTAGACTGTGGATGGTCAAGCTATCCCCGATTTTGAGAGATGAGATAGATGAGCATCCAGGGCATCGTTTGTAGAAATAGGTATGGCACGATCCTTGACTTGAGCCTTGCTTGGCCTTGCATGCTCAGAGTCAATCGTGGACTTCATCTTTTTGTTAGCATCGGCCTTGGAGGTGCCGATGCTCTTCTTGGTATTAGGTGTGGGTACATTTTTGACACCCCATTTCTCTATGTGCTTGACAAGGCCAGGAGCAGACATTTCCCATAACTCGTCTGATATGCCTGCAGGGCGCTTTGAAAAAAACAAGTCTTTGAGTTAGTCGGTTAGAGATATAAAACATAAGAGTTATAACTTGATTAAGAAAAATTAAGACTTACGAAGCTCTTCCAAGGGACCACCCTCTAAACCTGTCTGAGATAGGTAGTAGGGGGTCATCAGACGGTCATATTTAATGAGACAAACTTTCTCGCCCTGGTTATAAAGGTCCTCAACATTTTTGTAATTATCTTGGCTAAGTCCAGGGTGGGCTTTGGCAGCAAGGGAGACCTTCCCCCATCTTAGAGGGGTCCTTGGAACCGACGTTCCCGAAGCCTCATCCGAGCCAAATTCCCATGCCCCGAAAACAAAGAAGTACTGAGGTTTCCAATTGTGGTTTGAAGTTTGGGTAACCAAGAGAATTTTCTTCTCTGATTTCCGAGAGAGGAAGTGATAATAGCTGAAATGGTTTTTGGCAGACGAAGGAATGTAACAACCTATAAAAACTCTAACTGGAAGGTCTAAATGATGACAACCCTACAAAGGATGATGGCCCCAATCATAACCCTCAAGGCATTTGGGGACAGTTGGGAAGGGCCAAGATTTATATGGGAGAGTATTGCTCTGATGGATTGATGGATAGCAAGATGAAAGCCCAACTTAAACATCTGCTCATAAACGCAGATCTCTCCATCTCGGCCATCGAAGTCCCTCTCATCCCTCTGAGATTTCCTAAGGATGATTGAAGAATATATGGAATTGAGATACCTGAAAGAGAGATGATCGTACTCGTTCACGGTACTCTCGTACTCGGCGGCCTCAAAGGTATCAAGTTCACTCCTTTTATCTTCATCACCATCCTCAGTAATGTCGGTCTGGGCAGGTTTAGGAGAACCACCAGGGAACCTCTAAGCAAATTCAACCTTGGTGGTAGTCGATAGGGGAATAGCATCAATGGGAGGGGGAAATGCCAGACTTGGCCATAAGATTTCAACATCAGAAGACCTATCCGAAGTGCTAGCACCTTGGTGAGATGAGGCACTACTTGAAACCTTGTCTCCCTCAGAAACCTCACCTTATCTAGGAGAATAATCCATAGCCTCTTGAAAAGAGTCTACAGATTCACCTGCATCAGACGTTAACATGGGGTCTGAGGAATAGGACTCAAACATTGGGACAGGATCCTCAAGAACCTTTGTAGGCTCAATAGGCTCTGCCGGATCAGGGTATATGACCTTTAGTGGAGGAGAAAAAATTGGTTTGAGAGGAAAGGCCTCAGTCCTACAAGCTTCCTCTTTGGCTAGCTCTATCTGCCTAATCTTCTCAAAGGTCATCTCACAAAGAGATGAGAATTCTTCAATAAGTTGGTATAAGGGTCTGAGCATGTGGAAGACGACACTACACTTAAAGGAATGACTCAAACTACAAACATGTACACAACCTAAAAGAACCTAAATTAAAGTTCAAAGGGTAGAAGTTGAAAGGTTTGTAATGAAGAACACCAAGAACACAAAAGGGCAGGTCATCGGAGAAGGTGATCGGAAGATCACCAGAAGCCTAAAAGAGGGTTGTTTGTGGCTAAAATAACCTCAGAGTAGCCTAGAATAGTCCCAAAATTACCTAACCGCTACAAGACTAATCTAATAACCACTTGACAGTGGTGGAAATCCTTGCCGAAAAAAAGAAAGCCACCAGAAAAGCTTAAACTACTAAATAAAAGTTTAACAAATAAAAAGAAAGGTCGAAAGTAGTACCTGACTAGTCGAGAATGATGGAGGAAGAGGTTAAGAAACAGAGAAAACCTTGGATCGCAGCACGACAATGGAGGGCTTGAGAGAATGGCAGTCGCAGAAAAGCTTAGGTTGGAGAAAATTGGAAGAAAAAAGGGAATGACGAAAGAGAAGAAGGTTTTAAACCTTCTCAATGATAGGGCACACATTCCAACACCCCCATTATTTCCCTAGGGCACCCAAAGTATAGCATTTAGAATTATCACACCTTAGGGAATACATTTGTCACTTCATTAATTGACATGTGTTAAGAAAACATTGGCGCCCAAAGAGACTCAGCCTTGGTCTAACACATATACCCCTCAGTCACCTACTCACATAGGGGATTAAGGGATAGGGGGTGATTGATATACCCAAAGGTCACCCTCTTACTTAGAGTCACTAACCTCGGCCAGTCTCATATCCGAATTGACAAGAAGCTTATGACAACCATCAGTAAAGTCATATTTTACAAGGTCGACCCCTCATTCACCAACCTCGGCTGGCCATCAACCGAGGTCAGCAGAGTCTCATGGGCTCAAGCAATTTCCAACATCATCATCTGCCTCAGCCGACGTTACAGCTACCTCATACCTAACCTCGGCCAACCCTCCTGGCCGAGGTCATCGTGGTTATCAACAAGACAAAGTAACACTATCTGACTTCACCAACCTCATACTCAGCTAGGACGAGGTTACATCAAGTGAGATCGCAAGTCTAAGCATACGCAAGCATATGGAAGACTTCATGTGGCAATTCAGTTATAATCGAATCATTCCCCTCACATGGGAAGAATATTTCGATCATCATTATCCTCATGAGATTAGCCAAGTGTCAGCAGGATATTGGTTCAAACCTCATACACATGCTCATTGCATGCTTGGGGGGTACATCACACTCCCCAGTCACTATATATAGAAGTCTTCCCCTACCTTTTAAAAGGTTCGATAATTGCAACCCTAGCTAAAACTCTGTTGATGTACATAGTAGAGAGGGAAAGCTTGAGATATTGTATCAATGGCCATTAGTGCCTTCATCTAATGAAATTACTCACACACTCATAGTGGACATAGGCCAGATTAGCTGAACCACCTATATACTAGTGTTCTTCCTCTTCTCCTCACCTCCCTTTACTAGATATTTACTCTTTGTGCTGCCATTGTTATTGCTAGCTTGAGCTTACTAACACCTCATCTGGTGGTGTTGTTTCCATCATCATTAGTCCTAATTAAATCATTTGGTACTTTGTGATTATTTTTTTTAAGTTTTAAGTATTACTTTTTTTAATTACATCTGTGCATTTCTGTAACATGATTGTTTTTAATTGATGAATGTATATAGATTAGTAATTTAATGCATCGTTAGTATTGGGGGGATCATATCTTTCCTTAAATTGATATTCCATAATTTTTATTGAGCAGATCAAGTATTGCACACGCAATTTAAAAGTTGACCTGATTTAATATGTAGTATTTTTATTTGGTTTCTCAATTTTTTGCAAAATTTTGACTGATGCTTGCCATAGGCACAATGAAGACGAGAACATTGAAGGTAATATAAAAATCATGACTTTAAGTACGACCATCCACTAGTATATAATATTGGAGATAGGTGTTTCATTGTTCCAAACAATCTAACGGTTGACCTTTGTCCACCTGCTGAGATCCAAGGACCCGAGAGTATGCCATGTCATAAGAATTGCTTGTGACATGGAAAAATGGAAAAAACATTTGAAACCCCTGAACACAAACCCTACTCCCCATCTACCTGACTCATTTGTCTCCCTCCCTACTCATCCGCCTCCCTCATCCTCTCCCCCTCTCTCATCCATTCGCCTTGCCTCCGCCTCTCTCTTTCTCTCTCTCTCTCTCTCTCTCTCTCTCTCTCTCTCTCTCTCTCTCTCTCTCACACACACACACACACACACACACACACACACACATACACACACACACTATCTTGCCTACCAATGATGCCGCTCTCCCAATGCCACCACCTCATCCCTCTACTACTTCATCATGTTGTCACAAAAAAGGTAATCTCTCCCACACACGTTATCACTACAATTTCTTGAAAGAATTTAGTTTTTTTTTGGTTTTGCTACGGTAGTTTCAACTTGTTTCTTTGATTCTTTATCTTTAGCAAAATCTCTCACACTTTCATTTCTTGTTTCTTGATCTCAAGAGGTGATTGATTCAATTGCATTTGAAATTTTTGTTTTCTTATTTTGGATTGGAATTCGAATGTAATTTATTTTGTTACTTATGAGATATATTTATTTTGGTAGATTAATATAATTCAAATTGGGGTTTAAAATTAGGGATCTTTGATGATGATTTATGGGGTAGGGTTTGACAATTGGGTATCTTTGATGTTCCCTTTTTTGGAGGTTTTATTTTGGAGATCTAAATATTTTTTTGTATTTTGTTCAAATTAATGTTGGGGTTTTTGTGTTAGCTTTGTTGAAATTAACGTTGTATTTGTTTGTGTTTTATACAAATTAATGTTGGGGTTTTGTGCTGATTAAATTTCAAATTAACTCCGGAGTTTGTTTACTAATTTTGATTTTTTTCTCTTAGTACTATTTCATTCTAATTCTCTAACTATATTTCATTGTTTATTTTTTAATTTACAATCTTTAGTATCTACTATCAATAATATGTATAAAACTTTAGTATGTACTGTTTCATGGTAACAAAGTAACAAGTGTCAAACAATTCATACCATATAAGACACATAGTTAGCAGAGGAGGGGAATTAGAAAAGTCACGGGTGACGTGATTATGGCGTACTTGAGGTGTTCTCATGATCCAGTATATGGATGTTTGGGTTACGAAGGCAATATACTTCTCTAGGTTGTTTCCCGTGATAAGTTAATTTCATTATTTGAGATTATGTTCGTTTAAAGTGGTCTTATATCACTTCCTCTATGTTTGTTTATTTATGTTATGAAATTAATTTTTTTCCATTGATATTATTGCAAGGGTCATGAAATTTCAAAAATATTGCATGCATGTACTTAATTGTTGAAATCTTTTTTCTATTCGTTTTAATATAAATTGATTTTAAAAACTAGGATCAATATGCATTATATACTTTATATGATATATGCGTGATATAAAATGGCAAAATGCATAAAAATTGGCATATTGTATCCACTACACATGTTTGGTATCCAACCCGAGGAATGTTTTGACCGCTTCGGGTAGGATTATTTCAAACTCTTCGGTCAAGTGTGAAATCAGTGACTCTAGGTGTTTTTATATAAGAATCAAATAATGAGATGGTTGGATATAATCGATGACCAAATTTCATTTTCATATGAGGAGCGGAGGTATACGAGGTCTTTAATTTTCATAATGAACTCCTTTTGTTTCGTTTATTAACTAACTATATATGATATGGCATTATTCTGTTAGTTAATTGAATCCAACACATTTATGCATTAATCTTAGTTGTTGATGTTGGGTATATTGGTATATATATATTTATTTTGAATGAACTAAATAAGTTGGGGTAAATGGCCTAGTGGTAAGTTTATGGGGTTTGGTGCTTGAGGTCATGGGTTCAATCCCTAGGAGGGTCACTAAACATTAATAGTCTTTGATTGGGCCTTGTGGTCTTTGGGGATTTGGGCTTCTCTTGAGTGCCCAAAATTTTTACCTTTTATTAATTCATTTTTAATTTTTGACTTAGTCACCTATTCAAAGTAAACTACCCGTTAGTAGAGATATTAGTGGGTTAGTTGGCTAAAACCTCTACCCATGTTTTTTTACCAAATTCTGTATATAACAACGGCTATAGCTTTGAGAAAATAACACAGAAAAATTCTATCTCTCTCACTTTCTCTGCAAAAATAATTTTGCTATTTTCTATAATACACTTACGTTCGTCATTTTTTTGGCAGTGCTGGAGTATCCTGAGAGTTCAAAGATTTAACACAAAGCTGGTGTGTAAATATGATCGTTGAATCCTGGGAGGTGTATGTTCACGAGGTTGACAGCTACAAATATCAGCAAGCAATTTCACCTTTAGGACTTTGTGTTAAACACAAACCTCGATCGATAAGTTCTTCTAATTTTATCTATTTCGAATTTGGGCTTTTTCATATATTCTGCAATCATTATTTCCAACAATCTAAAGGTGAAATTCTGTTGTTATTCTAAAACCTACTATGGAAAATCCTAATGCAAAATACTCTGAAAAACCTGAATTGTTTGATGGAAATAATTTTTAAGAGATGGCAAATGAAACTGCAATTTTACCTAACAACTCTTAAGGTCGTTGATCTTATTGCATCTGATAGACCTTCTACACCCGAAGAACTGGTTGTTTGGAAACAAAGGGATTATATGTGTAGGAATTATATTCTGAACTATCAGTGCCTTGAATTTTATGATGTGTATTGGTCATTGTAATACCCCGTATTTTTATGCTATATTAATTTGGGGATTTATTAAATTTAATGTGAGTTAATTATTTAATAAAAATCCGGAAGTTAATTATGTTATAATTATTAACGTGACGAGAGTTAGTAATTATGGAAAATTTGTTGAATATTACTATTGAGCAAAGTAATATATAATATTGATTATATTGAATGTCACGAGTGAATAAAATGGCAATTTTTGAAATTTGAGTCGGGACGCGCCCGTGTCGCGTCGGGATTAAATATTGATAAATAAAAGTGAATATTTTATAAGTTGTTCGTATGGTCGTTTTGAGTGCGCCAACGCGTCCGGAAGGGGCGAGATAGTCAGAAAAGTATACCCGGGGGTTTAGTTCGGGTCTCGGGGCATTTTTAGGCCTAATTAGTACCCCGGGAGGGCATTTTAGTCATTTTGTATATTTGGGTAATTAAACCCACGAAAATTAAAGGGGATATTTAGATATTCGGGTTATCATCTAGGGTTATAAACTCTAAACACAAGTGATGGCCATAGGAGAGGAAGGAGAGAGCTCTCAAGGCAAATTCAAGGCCCGAAACTCAACCGTTTGCATCGCCGCCACCGTCAACTCGTAGATCGCGAGACGGGGAACGCAACCATACCGAATTCGACACCAAATCAGAACGTCGAAAATCCCAGGCAAGTGTTTACCTTGCTTATTTCATTGGTGCATCCTTCATATTAGTTTAGGGATGATTAGGGATGAATTTCATTGAAGAAAACCTAAATTGTGATAGGAATTTACATGTAGTGATGACTTAAACCTTATTCTGGAAATTGTTGGTGATGTAGGAGAATAATCCACGAAATTTTAATGTAGTATAAGAAGGAATTTCTGGAAAAACAGATTTGAACCATGATGTAGATATTTCAAGGGTTCTTGTATATTTAGATGAATTATGGCATGATTAATCCATGTTTAGTGACGTAAATTGACATGCTTTACGTTGAAAATACTTAATATGATGATATAAGGTTAGTAGTATCAATTCTGGGACGATTGGGATTAGAAAGTATGGAAATTGTTGAAGTTTGGAGATGAAACCCGTAACTGCAGAATTCAGTTTCGCAGACCTGCTTGATCGATCGATCGAGCCTAGAGCTTCGATTGATCGAAGGTTCGATCGATCGAGCCCCAGACCTCGATCGATCGACCCTCCTGGCAGACTCCTATTTCCCTTTTTAAATGAGTTAAATTCAATTTATCGTGAAATAATTCTTGGACATCCTTAATAAAATGTTTTGGGAGATAGGGAAGACCAGTAGGGCATGTGAATAGATTTTGGGACCCTTGATGTCGGGCAAAGATTGTATTTTGGGATAATTACATAAGGGTCGGTGAATTTAAGATTTAAAGAGAGAGACACGTAAGAGAGTTACTTTGGGACAAATATGTATACCTACTGAATTTTATACTTATGAGGATAGAATCCATGAGCGTTATGTAGTAAGTTGAAAAGTTCCTCAAATAAAAGTAAGATGTGAATGGTTATACGTGATAACTATATAATGTGAAATAAATGTGAATGTCGTAATTATGGGAATTGAGAATTTACCCATTATTGATATGGTAATATTAGTATAGTTATATGATTGTGTATGCATATACTATCTATGTGTGAAAATCATGCCCATGCTACTTGCTATCCCCGAGGTTTCCGCACTGGGACAGTCTTATCTCGATGGGACCTTTATGGGGGATATTGACTTGTACCCTAGAAGATATATATCCTTGGCACAGGCTATCGAAATGATAGTTCAGACGGTCCTAAGAGATGCGGGTATGTGCTTTCCTCTTAGAGACTTGGAATCTATGCTTCGCCTCATATTGTTTGTGTATAGGTATCCTTGGTACAGGCTATCGCAGTGATAGTTCAGACGGTTCTAAGAGATTTGGAACCTATATTTTGAGTATGTGTTAATACAATTCGAGAGTGATTCCGAATTTGTATTCCCCTTAATGTGAGTGATATGGGGTTTGGATAGTAGAGTATGCCCGCACCATAGTTATTATTTGGGGTGATGTTATGATATATATATTTTCGAGTAGTTAATATATATATATATATATATGAAAATTATGAAATCTAGAACTGCCTACTGTGATTTGATATGTAGGACATGGTTGATGACTCAAATTGTAAATACTTGTTTTGAGAAATTATAATATGAAATTGGAAAGCTTTATTGATTAATAAAGTCAAAATGAGAACTTTGGTTACTAATTGAAATATTTTTTTCAAACAATTGAATCATGAAATTTAAATCTTACGAGTAATATAAGATAAGTTAAATCATTGGGAAGATTAGTGCGATAAATGATAAGACAACCCGTTGGGAAGGTTAGTGCGATAGGTTTGCACATTAGAAGAGAGGCGAGAATTCCTCAAGAGAGTGTCGCACTAATATGTTGTTACATTGGCCTGTATCAATTTAAATACTTGCTAAACAATTTTTAAAATCATATACACTATCGGGCTCTGACCTGTTTTCTCTCTCTCTCTCTCTCTCTCTCTCTCTCTCTCTCTCTCTCTCTCTCTCTCTCTCTCTCTTGTATATATATGTATGTATTACAGGTGCCCAGCCACATGGGCGTCTTACTTAGGATCCTTTGGAAGGAACGTGCTACAGCTTAGGTGGGAGTTGCAGGCCTGTTGTTTAGACGACTTCATCAATTAGATTCTACTCCTAGTTCAGTTTTATCCAGCAGGGGCATGTGTCTCCCTCTTTCTATTATTTAGTTGGTATTATCAGAGATTGTAATTTTACCTTCAGTACCTTTATTTTGGGATTTATTACTGTCAGGATGTTTTCCTTTAGTGTTGTAAATGTTGGGATTTGTTATTGATGATTAAATTCGTGTATGTTAAATTCTATTTTTATTCTTAATGTGTGACTCTTTAAAAATGTAAATGGTTAAAGGTTTTATAATTGGATTTAATATAATGGGAATACGGTTTTAAATGGTTTTGACACTTAGCTTAATTATTTAGGGTGTTTAAATTGGAAAAGTATTTTAACGACAGTGATGCTGAGAATGAACCAACGGTTCACCTTGATTTTAATTTAATAAAGGAGTGATCGCCCGGTATTTAATTAGGCGGGGTGTCACATGTGGTATCTGAGCATCAGAATCTAGTGTCCTTAGGATCTGTACGGCTTATTATGCTTTCAGCGTTTCTTTGTTTGTTATAGATCCCTATGTTTAGGATTGTCGATTCCTATGACGAGATTTCGTTCTCCTGATATAATGTGTATACATTAGTATATTCTAATTTCGTTCGGATGTGTGCGTGTGCCGAGCGATGGAGGATGTCAAAAGAGGACCGTTAAGCGTACCTCAGGAGGCAGGGCTCAGTTGAGATTATGAAATATATCCGAGGATGATGACCGTAGTCGAGGTCACCTCCATTATGGCACGAGAAGCCACGACTAGAAAGGCGACGAAGGTGCCTCAATGATTTTCAAATGCTATTATAGTCAATGAGGTGCGAGGGTAAACTTACCCAACGTATTACAAAAACGTATAGAGACTATCAGTGGGAAATTTTAAAAACGCGAAAATTGTATGTGTTTAACAAAGGCGGTAAAGTATCCAAAGGCTTAAATATAGGATGGAGTGTGGAAAACTTAAAGTGAAAATTTAGAGAAAATTTTCTTGGCTTTCAGGACGAAATTATAATGGTTGGAGCCACCAATTTTAGAAGTGGAATGCTATGCCTATAGGAGAACCTTAGGTACAGTGTTGACCGTATGTCCCTTCCTCAACTGTTCAGGATGAGAAGCAAACGTGGTTCTGAACTCATCACAGGAGGGCATGACAGAAGTCCAATTGTGGATATGAATCCTAATCGTTAGCAAATTTTGTATCGAAAGAGGTAGATACTAGTGGAGGAAACGACTCCAAGTGGGAGACCAACTGGTAATAATAGTTGATAATAATCGAGGAGGAAATTCTGATGGATGACCGATTCAGAGGTTGACAATGTCATATTTTGTCAATATAGATGATAACGCTTATTTGTGGGGGAAGTTAAAGGAATCGAAGAATTTAGTCGAGAATGAGACTGAATGCAATGATGGTGGTATAGCACCACAAAAGGATGTGGATATACATCAGGAAAACCATTTAAATGCTTCAGATAGTTAAATTCTTACCAAGTGATGGTAAATTCAGTAAGTACTTTTATAGATAGTAACATGATCTTTATGGCCTAAAAAGCTAAGGGAACAACCGGGATGGCTAACAGGAATCGAGTCTACTAAGTCCGAGAGAAGGACAATCCTAACCTGGTTAGTAGGATAGGTGATAAGTGGATTATGTATTGAGGTATTTTGGTGCGGGGTGAAATTGCTCGCGATAATATGTTCCAAAATGAGAAAAAGGACATGAATACGGGTCCTAGTAATGCAACGATTTAAAATAATTTTTGTTTTGGATTGGGAAGACGTGTTACGTCCGAAAACCATTTGTGCAGTCAAGACGACTGCCAGGATGGAACTAAAAGTTGTATCCTTAGAGGATCCAGCGTGTTTATGTGACACGAACGAGTCACCATATTTTGTTCATTGCTAGATTAGCATGTGAGACGAGTTTAATGCATATCATTACAAATGTTACCATTATGTGAATTTTGTTTCCTTAGTATAACGGGATTTTTCTTTGGTGCTATCCGCGAGGGATGAATGAGTATATTAACAGTGTTTTATACTTTATTGAGGTTACTTGTTGTAGTGATGCGATACACGAGTATGATATTATCTTTGTTAAAATGTTATAAAAATGGGTAGTATGATAGTGGGCATTTATTGCAAGGCTATCAGAGTAGTTGCATTGGTGCAACATGTTTTATGTTTTTTTTGGCGAGGATTTACCGGTAAGTAGGTTGGACTTGCACTTATATTATCTATCCAAGAGACTTCGGAGGGATAGTGGGCTCGAGATATTCGATGCCAATGTATGTATAGACTTTGTCTGTATGATTCGGCATGGATCGGGACTTACCTTTGAGCGAAAAGATTTGACGCAGTATTATGTTTGGCACTCCGGACTTAGTGATAGGAAGAGTGCATTGTTATATTTATCCTTTAGAGATGTGGGAGTTAATAGTTATACCCCTATTATTAAGGAAGGGAATTTCGAGAATTCCGATCATATGTATCAGAGGTTTATAGAATGCTATTACCATCAACCAATACGGGACGATAGTGAAATTGGTGAAACGTTCCTTGTTAAGCATAATTACGGGAGAAATTGTAACTTTTCTGTCAAGGGACGGAATACATGGGTATATACTATGGACGGAGGACCTAACGGATTTCGATAACTGACAATGCTAGGTAGTAGTGTATCGGGGGGGCGGGGGGGTTCCTTGTTTGGATTTCTCTTTGCGAGACATCCCACGCTTGAAACTTTGCGTAAGGTTGGAAATAGGGAGAAGTTTGGTCACTATTCCATGAGATCGGTACCCTGGTCGAAATGGGATCAAGTAATTATGTATGTAAGTTGGAAGTTGAATTTTGTTTTAAGGTCATTGGAGCCGAATTTTTGTGGTAGGAAAGCATTGAAAGTTATCCCCACGAGTTGAGGGGTGGAACTATGATAAAGAGTTGATATGATTTTTAGCATGGATTATCTGGAAAGAACTTTATATTATACAAAAGAGATAACCTGTAATCATTTTGATGAATAGAGCATTAGTGATTTATTTTGGTTCTTGTACCAATTTGGGAAAATTGTTGTACTTATCTGAGGAAGGTTGAGAATTATTATTCCTCTTTTACTGTCATGGAATTTGAATGCCATATTCCTTCTATTCCGTTGAATGTAGTTAGTCCTACAGATAAGTAGCACGCCGTTCGCTCTCCCAGGGCGGCGGAGTGTTGCAAAAATGTGGACATCTTGGTTAACTACAGTTAAAATAGTCCGAGTCGAAGGGACGTGGTAATAGACGTGTGAAATAAATGTTTGTGGGACTAGTATAACGAAGTGGAAGTGATAAAGTGGATTAAACGTCACATGAGGGGCGATAATCCATACATAAGTGTGCAATTAGAATAGCACGCCCTAACTTGATTGGAAGGTTGTGGAAGCCATTCAAGAAGAGTATTCCTTGAATGGAGCAAAATTAAATGATTATGAAGAACACCCGGAGCGGAGTTGTTATTAGTCAAGTGTGAGAGCGACTTGCGCATGCAAAGAGTAAGGATGTTAGTATGGTAAGAGATCC
This sequence comes from Sambucus nigra, assembly GCA_949130495.1. Taxonomy (NCBI): domain Eukaryota; kingdom Viridiplantae; phylum Streptophyta; class Magnoliopsida; order Dipsacales; family Adoxaceae; genus Sambucus; species Sambucus nigra. The sequence continues at coordinate 62,236,507 of OX422224.1, read as the reverse complement.
AAAAGTGCGCTTCGTGGAGAGAAGAGCACGGGTGGAACTTTCGGCATACTACAAGGAAGGAAGGGCAGTATTACGTGTCACTTAATGTGAGACATTTCAAGGGAAGAATCGATGTTTAGCGAAACGTAGTGAGTAGTCTCTACATGCACTGCCCATAGGTAAGGTTTGGTTGAAAGAGGAGAATCAACCAAAGAATTTTGTGCTTATCGAAAGTTCCAGAAATTGGAAGAGGTTGGTAAAGTCGATAAAGTTCTTGGATGGGTTGCCATCCTCAAAACAAGATCAAGGGTTTATCCCGAACATGTGAATTAAGTCGCCGAGAAGGAAGTGGTTGATATTCCTTTGGGCTGGCTTACAATAGTAACTAGTATGCCCCAGAATTCCTTTGAAAGGAAGGATCGCGCCAGTGCATGGTCCGACGCAGTATAAATTTCTGGATCAGGATGAGATTGGTGAATCCCACCTTTGAAATGGGATTTTAGGAACCATCGGAGATAAGATTTCGTTTCGAGTAGGATGTATCACCCTTATCCAGGGAATAAGCGCATGGTGATTAAAGATTAATGGAGCCATGTGAAGGAAATTTTGGAAGCTTGGTACGATGATTTCAAGCATGCTCTGTAGAAGCACTCGTACCCGTTTGTCGCGTACGAGGTGCTTATTAAGGTTTTGTTATGGAAGAACCTCGACTATTCTCCTTCCGTATGTTTAGAGGAGAGTAGATAATCAGAATTTTTGATCGGTCGAGAAAATATCCGATATCTATAGTGGAATTCCACGACTGTTTTACGCAGTCAGGAGTGGTCGAATGTTCGCATGATCTTCTCAGATTAAGATATTTGTGTATGAATAAATACGAGTAGTTTGTCCTATAGTGAGGTGCGACCTCCTAATTATAGTGAGATAAAGAAATTTAATGTATAGGCGTGACCTATGTGAATATTGTCGGGTGGGAGCACAATGTGAAGTGTCTCCAATGAGAATGTAAAAGAATGTTGCTGTGAGGAAAAAGCTATAATGATTGAGCGTCGTACTATGTAGATAGTTTGCGTACTGACAAGGATATCCAGAATTGTGTTACCAGGTATGCCTTGTTTTCCGAATTTCGGGACAAAATTCCGTTATTAGCGGGGAAGTATGTGATACCCCGTATTTTTATGCTATATTAATTTGGGGATTTATTAAATTTAATGTGAGTTAATTATTTAATAAATATCCGAAAGTTAATTATGTTATAATTATTAACGTGACGAGAGTTAGTAATTATGGGAAATTTGTTGAATATTACTATTGAGCAAAGTAATATATAATATTGATTATATTGAATGTCACGAGTGAATAAAATGGCAATTTTGGAAATTTGAGTCGGGACGCGCCCGTGTCTCGTCGGGACTAAATATTGATAAATATAAGTGAATATTTTATAAGTTATTCGTATGGTCATTTTGAGTGCGCCAACGCGTCCGGAAGGGTCAAGATAGTCAGAAAAGTATACCCGGGGGTTTAGTTCGGGTCTCGGGGCGTTTTTAGGCCTAATTAGTACCCCGGGAGGGCAGTTTAGTCATTTTGTATTTTTGGGTAATTAAACCCACAAAAATTAAAGGGGCTATATCAGATATCTGGGTTATCATCTAGGGTTAGAAGCTCTAAACACAAGTGACGGACATAGGAGAGGAAGGAGAGAGCTCTCAAGGCAAATTCAAGGCCCGAAACTCAACCGTTTGCACCGCCACCACCGCCAACGCGTAGATCGCGAGACGGGGAACGCAACCATATCGAATTCGACACCAAATCAGAACGTCAAAAATCCCAGGCAAGTGTTTATCTTGCTTATTTCGTTGGTGCATCCTTCATATTAGTTTAGGGATGATTAGGGATGAATTTCATTGAAGAAAACCTAAATTGTGATAGGAATTTGCATGTAGTGATGACTTAAACCTTATTCTGGAAATTGTTGGTGATGTAGGAGAATAATCCACGAAATTTTAATGTAGTATAAGAAGGAATTTCTGGAAAAACAGATTTTAACCATGATGTAGAGATTTCTAGGGTTCTTGTATATTTAAATGAATTATGACATGATTAATCCATGTTTAGTGACGTAAATTGACATGCTTTACGTTGAAAATACTTAATACGATGATATAAGGTTAGTAGTATCAATTCTAGGGCGATTGGGATTAGAAAGTATGGAAATTGTTGAAGTTTGGAGATGAAACCCGTAACTGCAGTATTTCAGTTTTCGTAGACCTGCTTGATCGATCGATCGAGCCCCAGACCTCGATCGATCGACCCCTCCTGGAAGACTCCTATTTCCCTTTTTAAATGAGTTAAATTCAATTTATCGTGAAATAATTCTTGGACATCCTTAATAAAATGTTTTGGGAGATAGGGAAGACCAGTAAGACATGTGAATAGATTTTGGGACCCTTTATGTCGGGCAAAGATTTTTTTTTGGGATAATTACATAAGGGTCGGTGAATTTATGATTTAAAGAGAGAGACACGTAAGAGAGTTATTTTGGGACAAATATGTATACCTACTGAATTTTATACTTACGAGGATAGACTCCATGAGCGTTATGTAGTAAGTGGAAAAGTTCCTCAAATTAAAGTAAGATGTGAATGGTTATACGTGATAACTATATAATGTGAAATAAATGCGAATGTCGTAATTATGGGAATTGAGAATTTACCCATTATTGATATGGTAATATTAGTATAGTTATATGATTGTGTATGCATATACTATCTATGTGTGAAAATCATGCCCACGCTACTTGCTATCCCTGAGGTTTCCGCGCTGGGACAGTCTTAACTCGATGGGACCTTTATGGGGGATATTGACTTGTACCCTAGAAAATATATATCCTTGGTACATGCTATCGGAATGATATTTCAGACGGTCCTAAGAGATGCGGGTATGTGCTTTCCTCTTAGAGACTTGGAATCTATGCTTCGCCTCATATTGTTTGTGTATAGGTATCCTTGGTACAGGCTATCGCAGTGATAGTTCAGACAGTCCTAAGAGACTTGGAACCTATAGTTTGAGTATGTGTTAATACAATTCGAGAGTGATTCCGAATTTGTATTCCCCTTAATGTGAGTGATATGGGGTTTGGATAGTAGAGTATGCCCTCACCATAGTTATTATTTGGGGTGCTGTTATGATATATATATTTTCGAGTAGTTAATATATATATATATATATATATATATATATATGAAAATTATGAAATCTGGAACTGCCTACTGTGATTTGATATGTAGGACATGGTTGATGACTCAAATTGTAAATACTTGTTTTGAGAAAGTATAATATGAAATTGGAAAGCTTTATTGATTAATAAAGTCAAAATGAGAACTTTGGTTACTAATTGAAATATTCTTTTCAAACAATTGAATCGTGAAATTTGAATCTTACGAGTAATATAAGATAAGGTAAATCTTTGGGAAGATTAGTGCGATAAATGATAAGACAACGTGTTGGGAAGGTTAGTGCAATAGGTGTGCACATTAGAAGAGAGGTGAGAATTCCTCAAGAGAGTGTCGCACTAATATGTTGTTGCATTGGCCTGTATCAATTTAAATACTTGCTAAACAAATTTTAAAATCATATACACTATCGGGCTCTGACCCATTTTCTCTCTCTATCTCTCTCTCTCTCTCTCTCTCTCTTGTATATATATGTATTACAGGTGCCCAACCACAATGGCGTCTTACTTAGGATCCTTTGGAAGGAACGTGCTGCAGCTTAGGTGGGAGTTGCTGGCCTGTTGTTTAGATGACTTCATCCATTAGATTCTACTCCTTGTTCAGTTTTATCCAGCAGGGGCATGTGTCGCCCTCTTTCTATTATTTAGTTGGTATTATCAGAGATTGTAATTTTACCTTCAGTACCTTTATTTCGGGATTTATTACTGTCAGGATGTTTTCCTTTAGTGTTGTAAATGTTGGGATTTATTTTTGATGATTAAATTCGTGTATGTTAAATTCTATTTTTATTCTTAATGTGTGACTCTTTGAAAATGTAAATGGTTAAAGGTTTTATAATTGGATTTAATAGAATGGGAATACGGTTTTAAATGGTTTTAAATGTAAAGAAAATGGAATAATTCATCGAGTTACTCCTCCTTATTCACCCCAATCTAATGGTGTAGCCGGAAGAAAACACAAAACTCTTAAGGATATGGTAAATTCTATGTTAAACACTTCGGGATTACCTTTTAATATGCGGGGTGAGGCACTTCTTACTGCTTGTTATATTCTTAATAAAATACCTTTTAAGAATAATGATAAAACTCCTTATGAAATGTGAAAAAATAGAAAACCTTCTTATAAACACCTTTAAGTGTGGGGGTGTCTTGCTAAGGTTTCAATACCAGTACCTAAGAGAACTAAACTTGGACCAAAGACTGTTGATTGTGTTTTTATAGGTTATGCTGAAAACAATAATGCATATAGGTTTCCTGTAATTGATTCTAAAAATCAATATATGGATAAAAACACTATTTTTGAGTCAAGAGATGCTGAATTTTATGAGGACAAATTTCCTTATAAAGTGAGAAGTGAAGGAACTAGTTGTTCTGTTCTAGTGGGTCCTAGTGTTAGAAATGAATCTCCAAATTCAGAAGAAATTAAAATTAGGAAAAGTAAAAGACCTAGGACAGCTACTTCTTTTGGTCCTAAATTTTTAACGTACTTAATGGAAAATGACCCTATCACTTTTAGTGAGGCAATGTCCTCACCCGGTTCTATTTTTTAGAAAGAATCTATTAATAGTGATGTGATTCTATTATTTCTAACAACACGTGGGAGTTAGTTGACTTACCTAAAGGATGTAAAACTATTGGATGCAAATGGATTTTTAAAAAGAAATTAAAAACTGATGGTTCTACTGATAAATTTAAGGCAAGATTTGTAGCCTAAGGCTATAGGCAACAAGAAGGAATTGATTTCTTTGATACTTACTCTCCTGTTACTAGAATTACATATATTAGGCTATTAATTACTATTGCTTCATTACATAATCTGATAATTCATCAAATGGATGTTAAAATGGCTTTTTTAAATGGAGATCTTGAAGAAGAAATTTATATGGATCAACCCGAGGGGTTTGTAGTCCAAGGCCTAAATAAAACAGTTTGTAGACTTAAAAAATCATTATATGGACTGAAACAAGCTCCTAAATAATGGCATGAAAAATTTGATCAAATAATGATCTCTAATGATTTTAAAATTAATGAAGCGGATAAATGTATTTATAGCAAATTCAAAGATAATTCCGGTGTGATTATTTGCTTATATGTGGATGATATGCTTATTTTTGGAACTGATATGGATGTAGTTAATAAAACTAAAAGCTTCCTTAATAAGAAATTTGATATGAAAGATTTGGGTGTTGCTGATGTTATACTTGGAATTAAAATCATTAAAAATTCCAAAGGAATAGTTTTAACACAGTCTCATTATGTAGAGAAAGTTCTTTGAAAATTTGAACAATTTAATTGTATTCCTGCTAAAACACCTTATGACCCTAGTTGTCACTTAAGGAAACATTCGGGTCCTGGTGTTTCATCAATAGAATATTCTAGAGTTATTGGTAGTCTAATGTATCTTATGAACTGTACTAGACCTGATATTGCATATGTTGTGGCTAGACTTAGCAGATACACTTGTAATCCTAATAATGAACATTGGGATACTTTGATTAGAGTTTTGAGATATCTAAAATATACAATAAATTATGGTATTCATTATATTAGATATCCTGCTGTAATTGAAGGCTTTTGTGATGCTAATTGGACTTTAAAATAATGATGAATGTAAGTCTACGAGTGACTATGTTTTTGCCTTGGCAGGAGGCGCTATATCTTGGAAATCTACCAAGCAAACGTGCATAGCTAGATCCACTATGGAGTTTGAGTTCATAGCGTTGGATAAAGCAAGTGAAGAGGCTGAATGGTTAAGGAACTTCATATTAGACATTTATTTGTGGCCTAAACCCTTTCCAGCCTTGTCCATTCACTGCAACAGTCAAGCAACGATCGCAAGAGCACATAATAACTCCTGCAACGGAAAGTCTAGACATATCAGGAGAAGACACAACACAGTGAAACAACTATTAAAAGATGGAGGTAAAGCAATCGACTGTGTCAAATCAAAGGAAAACCTGGCGGATCCATTGACTAAAGGGCTAGCTAGAGAGCTAGTTTATCAAACATCGATGGGAATGGGCCTAACGCCTATTAATATCTAAATAACCTATAATGGAAACCCAACCCATATTACTGGAGATCGCAAGATCTAGGTTCAATGGGATAACAAAGTTATACGAGTGATTTGTGGGGGTACAAATTTAAGTTTTACATAAAACCCATTCCTAAGATGTAGTACCTCTGTATCGATGGAGGATGAGATTTAATGTCTTAATGCTTTTTATAGCTGTTATTCAGTGGGGTGTGAGATACAATACACTCTTGATAAAAGAACCTATATGAGTGTGGTAGTGGGGCCGCTTCCTATGAGAATTAAGGTTGATTCTCTAGAGCACTCAAGAAACCTGGGCATGCTCAAGGCCGAAACGAGCACAACTGTGGGAACTCGATGATGATTTTTGGGAATCACGTGTGTGTTCTATTAACTTAAGTTTACAACAACGATGAAATAGTTCAAGACATTAGTTCACTATCAACCGGTAAACTCAATAGATCAACACAAAGAAAAGGTTCAAGTCGAATGACAAATTTGCCTTATACGTCACTCCTTATGATACTCCATAGCGTCGTTTTATTTATTTATTTATTTATTTCATTCATGTGGGGGATTGTTGGGTATATATATATATATATATATATATTTTGAATGAACTAAATAAGTTGGGCTAAGTGGCCTAGTGGTAAGTTTATGGGGTTTGGTGCTTGAGGTCATGGGTTCAATCCCTAGGAGGGTCACTAAACATTAATAATCTTTGATTGGGCCTTGGGGTCATTGGGGCTTTGGGCTTCTCTTGAGTGCCCATATTTTTTACCTTTTATTAATTAATTTTTAATTTTTGATTTAGTCTCCTATTCAAAGTAAACTACCCGTTAGTGGAGATATTAGTGGGTTAGTTGACTAAAACCTCTATCCACATTTTTTTACCAAATTCTGTATATAACAACGGCTATAGCTTTGAGAAAATAACATAGAAAAATTATATATCTCTCACTTTCTCTGCAAAAATAATTTTTCTATTTTCTACAATACACTTATGTTCGTCATTTTTTTGGGAGTGCTGAAATATCTTGAGAGTTAAAAGATGTAACACAAAGCTGGTGTGTAAATATGAGCGTTGAATCCTAGGAGGTGTATGTTCACGAGGCTGACAACTACAAATATCAGCGAACAATTTCACCTTTAGGACTTTGTGCCAAACACGAACCTCGATCAATAAGTTCTTCTAATTTTATCTATTTCAAATTTGGATTTTTACATATATTCTACAATCATTATTTCCAACAATAGATAACATAACATATTTTCTTCAATGCATTTGACTTGCACAAATAATAAGTGAGTTAAGTTTTTAATATATAATGTAATCAAGTGTGTGTATCGTCAAGGATTATGTATGTTACATTATAAAGCTCTTTAACTTTCAAATTTGATAATATTTGCAACACTAGGGAGCCGCTTAGAAGCACTTATAAAAACGCAAAACACACACCCACGCAATGCCCAGATCACAACGGGAAATAAATAGAGGGAATAAGAATATGCAGGGGCGGAGGCAGGTATGGGCTGGGGTGGGTGCCAGCCCGCCCTGTTTTGTTAAAAAAAAAATAGAGGGTTATTTTGTATAGTTCAAGTTCAGCCCGCCCTATTTTTTACTTTAAAGTATTAGGAGACACAATCTAAATATGAAAAATTATAAAAAAAACCATTTGAAGATCAGTCCACCGCCTCTTTCTTTTGAGAATTAAACCTAAAAAGCCATTACCCTCTTATCTTCTCATCTCTCTCCCTTTTCTCCTCAACAACCGGCCAATCAAGACCCACGCAGCCCTGCCACCGTCGACCACCACCACCGCTCCTGCTCATCTCAACTTAATCACTCACTGTTTTGTCCAGTTCAAGAAACAATAACAACAAGTATGTATCCCTCTTTGTGTGGTTGGTTTAAGGTTAACAAAACCCATTTTTTAGATTATTTTATAAGTCTATTTTTTTGTGTGTATGAATTTTACGATGCTAGTTGTATTGTCTCGTACTCCCTCATTTTTTAGATTATGCATGAAATTGTATGAAATGATTCAAGGTCCCCCGAGCCACCTTATATTTTATTATTTTAAAGTAATTATTTGGTGAATACTGAAAAATAACCTCAAAAAAATTCGCCTCGAGGGCTCCCGCCCCCGAACCCCCAAAAATTACCATAAAGATAGCCTGCCCTGCCGGGAAATCCTAACTCCGCCACTGAGAATATGAGTTTCTTTTTCTTTCTTACAGACACATTTGGGATCGTAACACCAAATCACACAATATATAAACACAAAAAGCAAATGTAATGTTCATTTTTTTCATCGTTTTCTTCTCACAAACCCATCATGAATCTCCTTATCACAGTTAATCTTCTATTCTCAACAAGTTTACAGAAGGGTACAATCACACACATTACATTTGCATTTTTTATGACCAGTGGAATGCATGGGTGTTTATTTCCTAACATAGACATCTTAGGTCTCAACATCCATAACCACAAACATTGGTGGTTGGATAGCATAGGAGAAATTAGTAAAAATTTGATACATATTAAATAAGGTGATGTAAATGGCTTAAAGGCAGGAGATAGATGTAGGGTTTTAGAATATGTTAAGTTGTTATCTTGAGGTTAGTTCTAAACAGAGGGAGAGACATATATACTGACCTAATCATATACCCAAAGATCAACCTTATTAATTTTTTTGTATTCTTCCCTACCTAAAATCTCTTAATATATCAAACAACATATGAGGATACGAGCTAATTAAAGTTTCTGGTGATGATAAAAGGTCATAAAACAAGTTTGATAAGAAAATTTTCATATGGGGAACAACTAAAATATTCAATCAATAAACAAACAAGCTTTGTAAATGACATAACTTCCTCAGTAAAACAACACCATATAAATAGTTTTTAGTCTTAATCAAGGTATATGACTAAAACTAGGTTCAACCATACTGTAAGTCATCCCAACACACCAAACATAAGACAAATAAGAATAAACACTCACTTCAAACAAAATCAACCAGCCCAAATACATTACATCGAAGAAATAAAAAAATTATAGAAGCTAACATCTAAATGAGGAGCTCATACTATTCTACAAGATTAACCCAATGGCTGCTTAAACATGATTTCTCTTTCATTCATCTATGTACATTGTAAACAAACAACCAAAGTTAGAAGGAGTGGGGATTAAGGAATCCAATTTTATTCTTTTTCTCTAGAATGCCCATGGTTGTGGCGGTGAGGTTAATCACTAATAGTCACCTAATGGAATATAATACCTTTTTTCTATTTCAAACATAACATCCATAATGAAAGGGAAGTAAATACTTTCAAACATAAGATCATGATTTCCATTATATGATACACGGAAATAAATCTTTACTAAAAACATAAAGTTTTGAATTCATCTTAATATAATTCTCTAATTCTTAGAATAATTATTATTAGCTAAGGGAAATAAAATAATATAAAAGAACAAGGTCAACAAGCTCCAGTTCATAATCTGACCAGTACTAAATGAAGAGTAGTAAATGATTCAAAGAAATTACACAACTAAACATATAAAAATCTGATGGTCATTCTCTAATTATACATCAAAAGAAAATCATCAGAAACATTAGTTTTTTTTGAAGAAATAATCACGTTAATCAAGAGAAAAAATAAGAAATCAAATCAAAACTGAGATCCCTCAAACATACAATAATGACAATAGATAATAGTGCATTTTTTGTTGACTTTTGCAATTATTTCTATTTTATTGTTTTGTTCCTCTCATCACTCTTTTATTCAAGGATGGAAAAATAAGAATTCTATTAGTAGATTGTTAGTGATGAATTTACAACAACCTTCTGACACTTGGTATTCTAGGCAATAAATCTTTGTGTGATGTAACTACAAATGGGTTTGCTTTTTAATGTTGTGAATGATCAAAGGTTCTTTAGTTTGGGTGCTTAATATAATGTTGGATTATTGCCTCTATAGTTAATCGAGAAAGAAAAATGATGAGGAAACTAAGAGATTGAGTAATCAACATGTTTAAAAGATGAAGTGACAGAACTGTGAAACTGGCATCAAGTTGTTTGGGAGAAATGTCTTAACTGAACTGTCACAACCAGCCACCTCACTCTCATATTTTTCCATCTTATCTCTCATGACTATTCATGTCCAAATAATGAGGTAATATTTTTAAGTGTTATTCAAAACATTTTATCCTATTATTGAAGTTGGTATAAAATCTTATGACATCTATTGTTTTACTCTTTATAGGCCAAATTTGAATATTGTTTTGTTGGAGTCCTATAGAATACGTGAACTCAAGCAATCTTTCTTTTATGGGGGTATTAAGAAACTAGAACAATTATGAGAGATGAACAATGACCACAGTTGTGTGTACTTTAAATCCATTCATGAATATTGTATTTAGTGAAATAAAATTTTAATTGAAAATGCATTTTATTTATAAATAATTTGAAAATTTTAATTAAAAGTGTCTTTTGCACCCATATGTGAATTACTCATACGCTCCCAAACATCTAACCGACCCACATTTATGTTAATTACTTGATTTATATTTCCTTTTCAATGGATATTATTTGTACACACATTTATTCATTTTTTTCCGGTTAGTTTAAAACCGTAAGCCATCTTCTGATTACTAAAGTCTTACTGTTTTTATTTTGATATGGATTTTTTCATCTTCATTGCTTGATATTGATTTTGTCATCTCAAGTGTCCATATCTTATGCATGTATTATATTTTTAAAAAATTCAATGTGCCTTTAGGTTGGAGTTGTATACTTTATTTTCATGCGTGAATAGTTTTACAATTCGATTTGATTCCTACAAGAAATAAGAGTGGGAAGATTCTAGCATTTTGTATTTCTAAGTATGAGTGGGCAGATTCTAGCATTTTTGAGCTACAAATGGGGAGGGTTCAACAAAGTAACATTTAATTTTCCCTCATAATATTTTAAGGATTAATTTTGAAAGTACCTCTATGGTATGTATGTGACTCTCCTTATTCCTCTGTTACCGATTTCATTTTTGAACAAATAGTTTTTGAAATTGTTAAGTAAATAGATGTGGAGATAATTTTGAAATCTTTTAATTTTCTTCGATTTATTATATCTTAAATGGAATGTTACTATCTTAAAAGTTATGTTTCATGGGTTTTGTACTCTTTAGGATTATTTGAAGGTTAATGGTGCCATTGAGAAAAAGGTTTGGAGAGTGAATGTAATGCTCGAATAGTTAATTATCCTATCGTAAAAATTACGCACAAAATATAATATATTATATTGTTAGTGCTTTATAGGAGTTCATCATTTGCAAGGGTCTATAGTGTTTCCCCCTCTTTATTGGTATTACATTATTGCACCACATTTCTGTGTAATATATATATTTTTATTTAAGTATTTTCATTAAAAAATGTATTTATCTTCCAGCCTTATGTAACATTGTATAGATTGTGGTGACTTTAAGGTAATATTTGAGCCTTTAATGTTATAATTTTCATGTGTTCTATTTTTCACAATTTATTTTATAATTCAATTAGTTTGGGATGATGTTGATGAATGGTAATGTTACGTAGAACATATATTTTAATGTTTCACGACTTGAGAGATTAATTTGCATTAAATGATAACAGTTGTATCTAAACTTATTAAAAACAATAGCTTAGAAATTTCTCTGTACCCAATTTTTTTTTTATTAGTATTTTTTACATGGATATTTGTGGTTTGGTTAAATATTCTCTACTGTTAGAGTGATTGTGTGTATGTTCAATTGAGTGGTTATATTGATAATTGGAAATCTCCCTCACTTAGTTTTGGAAGTGTGTATATCTCATACCTTGGTTTAGTTTTTTGTTTAGGCGTGGGTTGTTGGTTGGGGTGTTTGTTGTGGCATCGTGTCTTAAGCACAAGCATGGATATTGGGGGTAAATTTGTCTTAATTTAACTATTGTTTATGTTCATCATTATTTGTGGCTTGGATTTTCAGAAAGCTAATAGAGTGAACATAAATATTGTTTTAAGTTTTGGTTTGATGATTTGGTCAAGTGCAAGTACTTTTGATAATTAATTATGTTTGGGGCATTTACGGTCAAGTCCTTGGACTAACAATCTTGGACAAAAAAACTAGGCCCAACAAATTTTAAACGATTAGGTCCAACATATTAATACCCCAAAATTAAAACAAACACACACTATTCAGAAATCGAAGCGCTAAAAATTCCCTTCGATAAAAAATCTCTCTTTGATAAAAACCCTAATCTTCGATAAAAAATCTAACTATCTTCGATCAAAACCCTAACTCTCTTCGATCAAACCCTAATCCTTGAAGTTCTACCGAGCATTTTACAGTCTAAATCAAATTCTTTCAAACACCACTAACAAGTATGTATACATTCTCTTATCACTTGTTTGTCCTTGTGTATTCTGTGTTCTCAAATGTATAAATTTATAGACACGTGGACTGATAAAATCACATTCTTCTTCTTCCTGATATTAAAAAATATAGTTGTGTCCCTCATTTTAATTGCAAAACACACTTTTTGCATGTTAGATATATGTATTTCATCATTGTACTTTTCTTCCTGTATACATCATTTATCAAGGATTTATCAAGGAATAGGAATATATACATGATTGGAATATGTACATGTACAAGCCCTATTTTATTGCGTGTACTATGTGTATTTTGCGTGTACTATCAAAAAGTACACGCAAAACACACAGAGTACACGCACATTAAAATTGAACTTCTCAATCCAATATGCGTGTACTTTTATGTTTTATATGTGTACTCTTTGAAATATATATTTCAAATCCATATTTGATCAATCCTATGTTATTTTGGTCCGCGCTAGCGGCATTTGAATGATATTCCATGAGTTTGTAAGAAGTATTATTATTGTGTTAATATTTAAGAGTTTTTTTGGTCTGCTCCAGCGGCATTTGAATTATATTTTATTAGTTTGTAATCAGTATTATTGCGTGTACTTTTTCATTTTTTATGTGTACTTTGTTGAATGTACACGCAAAAAATACATAAAGTACACGCACATTGAAATTCAATTTGTTTAATCCAATATGGGTGTACTAATGTGTATTATGAGTGTACTATTTTGTATTGTTGTGTTATTGTTTAGGAATCATACGATCAAGCATGTTCAACTACAAAACTGTTGCTTGCACGTTCGAAGATCTTAACAATTCAAAACCTTTCACATTGACAGTCAATAGTACTAATGATGATGAAATTCATTTTCTCCTTCGCATCAATGATAGAGCTAAAAGGTTACTTGATTTATACTACTACTATGAAGACATTTACTGCACTTTGATGTGCTATAGCTTCAAGTAACTGAATCGAAAGCGAAGGATTTAGCTAAACGAATTGAGCAGTATTGCTTAAGGGGTTTTGATAATGTTGGAGATTTTAGCATGCAACTATTGTATCACTTTTTTACTAAATATGTTAGGAATAGAGATTATTAGTTTTTGACTTGTCGAACAATCTTTGTTAGGTATTACCATGAAACGGACGGTATAGATTATCTCCTTTAACATGTATTTTGTTGAGACTTGTATGAATTTTTTGTGAGAATATTGCATGTACTTTTGTTAAATACGCTTGTATTTTATTGTTTTTGTCTATGCTTTATTCTAATTCACATGTATTTTATTTTTTGTACATATCATTATAGGTTAGTATTTAAATTTTGTTTATACATTAATATAATGGGGATGAAACTGAAGGCAAGAAGAGGAAAGAAACAAAAAAAAAAGTAGTTCTAATGATAGTTCTTCATCCAGTTCCTGTTCTAGTTCTAGTGTGGCATTGAAATCTAAATGTCCTACAAAGAAGAATGACCAATATCGATCAAATATTGTTAGCTTTCTTCATGATTTGCCTCAGATTAAAGAGAAAATAAACAATAGGCATATTGAATTTCTTAAGAAGAATCCATTTTGGGAGATTCTCAGTGCCTACTATAGTGGGAAAGTAGTAGAAGTGGACCACAAAAAGACCCATAAAAATATTTTATCAATTATCCAGCTGTACAATGTGGAATCCAAAAGTTTTCGTATGAAGAGTAGGATTGCAATAATGCCAATATATATAAGTGAAATATTTGGCATACCACTGGTTGAGGGTTTAAAATCAATAGAACTGAAAAAGGGACAGATTACTGCTAAAAAACCTGGATTACATGCACGATACTTCGCAAAAATAATAGGAAAGTCAGAAATATTGAATGATTTGAAGAAATCAGTCGAATTGGAAACAGATGAAGGCATTTCCAATTTTGTAAAAATTGTGTGTCTCCACTTCTTGAACACGTTGTTTTCTTCCAACTCAAACTTCACCCTGACAGAATTTTGGTTGAAATAAATCGACAATATTGAAGAAATGAATACGTATGATTGGGCATCTGCTGTGCATGAGTTTCTCATCCATTCACTTGACAAATCAGAAATTTCAAAACCTAGCAAAGTTACTGGATGCGTCATTTCCCTACTGATGAGCAAAAAAACATCCTGATATTTCAAAATTTACATACCGATACTCATGTGTACTTAATAAATATCACGTGTATTTTGAAAATACACGTGATAATTTCACGTGTATTTTGAAAACACACGTGATAATTTCACGTGTATTTTGAAAATACACGTGATATAAAAAGTGTATTTTGAAAGTACACTTGTTATATTTACAAAACATAGTACACGTGTACTTTGTAAAACACAAGTGTACTTTATAAAATAGAAGTGAAGTTTCAAAGTACACGTGCTATAAGACATGTACTTTCAAAATACACGTGATATTTTCACGTCTATTTTCAAAATACACGTGATATTTTCACGTGAACTTATATTGACAAAGTACACGTAAACTTATATTGACAATGTACACGTGAACTTTGAAAAAATCATGTGCACTTTCAAAATACAATTGTAAAATTTACAAAGTACACGTTTAATTTTGCGTGTATTTTGAACAAATAACTTGTACTTTCCATTATGAATACCTAGATAATACAATTATTAATATCATTTTGTTTTTTGTATAATCACAGTATTGGGCATGTGAGAAATTTGAAATTATTTCTCCTATTGAAGAATTTAAAGATAAGACGCCAAAATTCCTGAGGTTGAAATTGTCTTCTTTGAGACAATGGTTTGTGAAGAATGACATCGCGACAAAAACTTTGAAGAAGGTTACAAATAAAAAATTTATTTCTTTCATGCATGTATTCTCACTTATATCATACACCAAATATAGTCAAGTACACGTGAACCTTTATAAAAATGATCACGTGTATTGTAAAAAATATAAACATTAATATCATTTATTGTAAAAAAATTGGTATGTCAAAATATGATTCTATCTATTATAAATTATAATACACGCAAGTTTTTATAAATCACACGCACAAGATATTACACGTGTACTTTATAAAGTACACGCATAGTCTACACGCTTATTGAAATACTTGTATAATAATGTTGCTGGCACGGAACATAATACACATAGGAATATAAGAATATGAGTGCAATAAGTGTCTTTTATAAAGTATAAGCACATTGTAATGTCCAAAACAATTTTCCAAATGGTATATGCATTTATATACGTCTACTTGATAAAATTACATGCAGAATACATAAAGTACGCATATATTGAATTAGATTTTAGTCATATCAATACGCGTGTACTTTATAAAAAATATGCGTGTACACGTATATTTAAAAGCGTGTACTTTATATATTATGCGTATACTTCATAAAGTACACGCATATTTCATCAAGTACACGCATATTATATTTATATTATGCGTGTACATCAAAAAGTACACGCATATTTCCTCAAGTAAATCTAAATTAAATGTAATTAATAAAGTACACACACGTTTTTATATAGTACACGCAGAATGAACTGACCAAATCCATTTTTAAATGCGTGTACTTTATATATTCTGCGTGTACTTTATAAAGTACACGCATATTTCATCAAGTACACGCATTGATAAAATGTCTTTGGTCATCAAAATGCGCATGTACTGTACATAACATGCGTATACAAATGTAAAGTACACGTGAACATCAGGAAAAATGATCACGTGTATTTTATGAAAAATACATGTACAGCTACACAAAAAACAATCTAAAAAATGAGACTGGAAACTAAAATTACATTCATTTATGTGAAACAAATGGTTTATTAATTAATTTATTCAATCAAATGGTTAAAATGAATAAATTCAACAATTTTAAACGTACTCAAATGGGTTCCTTACAAGTAGACCTATAATGACCCGTTTTACTACACCTCGAGCAAGTAACTTCCCTTATTGTGATCTCATCATAAGACTTTATTCTCTTATTTCTTGGCCTGCCTATTTGTCTCTGAGTCATTAGTGGAAGAACATATGGATTTTCAGGTATAGGAATATTTAAGGAAATCAAATCAAGAAGAGGAACTATATGTATCGAGTATGATTTTCTGTAGAAAGATACCTTATATTACTCCTCAATATAATCATAAATACTGGTCCCTTTTCTCCGTACAACACAAACAACATGAGAATATGGAAAACATCTAATCTGCCAACTCTTACAAAAACAAGTCCTTTCTCCTAAGTAAACTGTTGCTCGCTCTTCTGAATGAACTTCAACTACGTTTTGACTTGAGAGACTAATAGTCCAATATCGTCTTTTATTCCAATTTTCATTCAGTAACGTTTGAAAAAAAGGACATATCTCATTTGTCCAAGTGTCAGACTCAACAAGTTTGTTTGGATTGAAATTCATAATCTTCACTCTCAATTTATCAAGCATATTCATTACTGGTAAATGCCTTTCCTCTAATATCCATGAATTGAATGACTCCGCAATACTAGATGCCATGCCACTATACCATTTACCAGAGAAATATGCATAGGACCAATTCTCGGGGGCAAACTATCAATGAAATCAACAATAACAGCTCCTCCTTCCTTCTTCAATGCTTCAATATTCTTGTGAAATACATCTGCTGAGATTGTATAAGCACAAAACAAAAAATCTTTAACAATTTTCTTTCGTAATCCAGCACAATTTCCACAAATTTTCTTTTTTATATTCCCTTGTAAATGATGTATATAGTAGGAATGTGCAGACAATGGGAAAACCCTCGAAACAGCTTCAAGTAATCCATTGTTTCGATCTGATATAAATGTTATGTTTTGATATTTCTCAACTACTGCACTATGCAAATTGACAAGAAACCACATCCAGTTATCTTCGGTTTCAGAATCTACAACAACATATGCAACAGGAAAAAGGCCTGAATTATAAAAATATATCAAAATTAAAATAAATAACATATCCATGTAGAACACATCGTAAATTGATGCTGCTGAAAATTTGTGGAATGTCCAGACAATGGGAAAACCCTCGAAACAGCTTCAAGTAATCCATTGTTTCAATCTGATATAAATGTTATGTTTTGATATTTCTCAACTACTGCACTATGCAAATTGACAAGAAACCACATCCAGTTATCTTCGGTTTCAGAATCTACAACAACATATGCAACAGGAAAAAGGCCTGAATTATAAAAATATATCAAAATTAAAATAAATAACATATCCATGTTGAACACATCGTAAATTGATGCTGCTGGCGCAGACCTTAAGACACATGGGAAATATATTAAGTGTTTAATTTAAATTGTATGTAAATAACAAGACAAAACATAAAAATGTACAGTACATGTGATAAAGATAAAAAGACATGCACGTTTACTTTCCAATCTTTTACTTGTACTTTGAATTAGTTTCAAATAACAACACTAACATCAACGTACAAGCATAGTACAAGTGAACTAAACAAAGACATTCAAAGGTACTTTACATTTTTAACGTGTACTTGGCTATATTAATTCTAAATAACAACACATATCAACAAATTACGCGCACAAAAATGAAAAGTACAGGTGAAATTAACAAAAATATTCACGTGTACTTGACATGTACTATGCGTGTACTTTAGTTTGTATTCAACATAACAACATCATCATCAAAGTACACGCATAAAAATGAAAAGTACACGTGAAATTAACAAAAACATTCACGTGTACTTGACATGTACTATGCGTGTACTTTAGTTTATATTCAACATAACAACATCATCATCAAAGTACATGCATAAAAATAAAAAGTACACGTTAAATTAACAAAAATATTCATGTGTACTTGGCATGTACTATGCGTGTACTTTAGTTTATATTCAACATAACAACATCATCATCGAAGTACGCGAATAAAAATGAAAAGTACACGTGAAATTAACAAAAACATTCACGTGTACTTGACATGTACTATGCGTGTACTTTAGTTAGTATTACACATAATAATACATATCATCAAAATACACGCCGAAAAATCAAAAGTACACGTGAGCTAAAACAAAGACATTCAACGGTACTTTATATTTTTATGCTTGTATTTTGATGATCTGGAATGGAACAAACAAAATGTCAATGCAATACACAAAATCAAACATTTAGAATTAATTTACCATTGTTCCCATTCCTTGAAAATATTCTCAGTAGTCTTTTTAGAGCATTCAGCCGTCACTCGAGTTTTATCATTCTTCAAATACACATAATTGAACCCAACCTCAACGGCATACTTTTGCAATTTATCCCGAAATTCCACTACACCTCCTTCAAAACACTGCTGCTCATGACTGATATAAGTTTTCCAATCATTCGAAAGATAAACTTTCAACTTACTTGGATCCACACCTCCAAGATAAAATTAATTTTCGATGAAACTATTAAAATCATCTGTAGTGCCTAATGATAAAGACTCTAACATCTGTGTATTTATATCACCACTGTCAACCCTCTCAGAACTTGTATTACTGCAGTCAACCCTTTAAAAAATTCGATTAGAGCATTCAACTCGTTCACAACATGTATTACTTGGCAATGATAATGAATCAATGACATATATCCAAATGAAATTAGCTTTGATGATCAATTGGGACCGTAAACATACAACAAACATCGTTGTCACAAACCAACATGAACCGACATTCATCACAAAATGAATACCTCAATGAAAAACTCCCACTTCTCAAATTAGTAAACCTAATACACAACTCATTGCATATGAAATCTAATGAGCTATCTTCAAATATTTCAATACAAGCTATATTATCCAAATAACAGCACCTCGCTATTACACTACTTACCATAATGTCCTGCAGTAAAAGAGAGACAAAAAACATTTACTTCAAGGTCAACAATTCTAAAAATGTGTGCAATAATTTAATGCATGAAATATCAGAATGTTTATATATAATTAATATAAAATTACAGGCACTATTTAAAAACTTATACATGAAGCAATAAAGTAGACGCATATTTTCAAAAAAACAATAACGTCTACTTTATAAACACTGCGTGTACTTTGAAAACTGATGTCCAACTGGTTAGTTTCGCTAGCGGACCCACATCAATAAGTGATTTAATACCAACTCAAAATCAAGTACTCTTAAAATTAGAATGAAACATCAATAATATTCATTCAGTACATTTAACTAACAATTACAAATATTGATAAATATAACTTATATATGAAGAATCCAAACATAAATGCATAAAAAACACAAAATCAAAACATATACATATAAAACATATAAAAATCTATTCAATCACATGAATTACGAAATTAAAATGAGTCTCTTGAATAAAAAAAAAAGTACATTGACCTATTATAATTGATCAAAAAAAGAAAAACCAATTGCTGATGAAGATAAACTTACAAATGATAGAGCTAAGTGATACGGGTAGAATCGATTAAGAACACTGTAATCGATTATTCGATGAAAGAAAAAAGCATCAAGATTGATGTTGTTTTCAATTTCAGAGAATAGTGGTTAGTTGCATAGAAAGCTCCAATAGCCGATTAGGTTTATGATTGTTTTAGATTGACAGTATTTATATGTAGGACCTAATCATTTAAAAAAAATTTCACCGATTTTTTTGTCCAAAATGTTTAGTCAAAGGACTATACCATAAAAACCAATTTATGTTTTTGATTATTTGTTTGTTTTCTTATTTTTTGCAGTTTCCTAGGACTTGTAATACTTATTGTTATGTCACAATGAATACTTCGGCAGATCCTTGGAAGATAATGTTGTACGCAAAATTAGTGTTTACTAAACTAGATGTTCATTTGATATTTTTTTTTATCATAATTGTATAATTGTAAAAGTATTGTTGTTATTGAAGTGTTTTTTATTTCTTAAACATGGTGGATATTCCTATAAACAAAGTAAATTCCAACCAAATTTACTAAAATGGTTACACATGTTGTAAAAAAAACTTTACGACTTAAATTAGTTTTTGATGGCTAAAATTTCTATGAGAGGCCCAAGACAGATTATTAGTATTGTTGTTGTCGATTATTTTTTATTTCTTAAACAGGATTGATAGTCCAATAAACAAAGGAAACTATGCCCAAATTTTCTAAATTTTTTTCACATTTATGTTGTAAAAAAACTCTTGACTTAAATTGTTTAAACATTCAATACTTTGGGAAAATTTATTTGTGCATCCAGGCAAGGCCATTTTACAAGTGTGTGTGTGTGTGTGTATTGACATGTCCAAAGCATAGAAGGATGCCAACACATGTTCTCAAACGGTGCCAATAGTTTTTACTCTTACCAAGCATGTATGAAGATCCAGTTAGATTATTCTTAATTTCTAGCAAAGAGACATGTGAAGTGTTTTTCTTAGTTTCTAGCATCTATAAGGTTGATGTGTATGGCCTATTCACCTAATATATAAGGTAAATTCAAATGGGTGTAAAAATCGTAAGTGACTTCAGACCGACAAGTGATCCCCTCTAGACCTCAGATATGTGAATGGAGAGATTTGTCAAAGTGTGAAATAATGGTTTAAAGTGGTTTAGAGATCAGGAGGGGATCCTAAACCCACTATCAATGGTGTTACACTGTTATTATATCATAAATGAGTTATTATAGTATGAGAAACCTCTAGATTTTTTGTTAATAAGGTCTGACGTCTTGAGACCTTTGCCAACAATCCAAATGACCATAGTAAGTAACTGATGGATTTCTAAAAGTTTTCAAGAGTATTGATTTAGGGCTCTAAAAGATATACAAAGTTTAGAGCAATAGGAAATTATCTAGGTTATGAGTATAAACTCTTAATAGTGGGTTGAAAGTATGCAACAAGGAGTTTAGACACTAATAAATGTTAAAACTCTTGCTTCCATTTAAGTTTGATTATTTAAATGTGTATTCAACCTTCCATTAGCCTCCTATTTATATGCAAGTTTCCAGAAAGGTAACGAGTGCATTAACGTGCATGGATGTGGTGTCCCTGAGGTTTTTAAGTGTTAACAACATGGTGGAGTGTTAGAAAAAGGTTTTACAGGTGGTGTAAGGTAGTCATTGAGCACATTTAATGTGGATTGGATTATTCAATGAAACTGAGTGTGAGTAGTGGCAATAGGTGAAACAATGTTATGCTTTTCGCCTACCATCCAAGCTGATTACATAAGCTCTACAAGAGGCCTAGGCGGTCTAGGACTGTCATGTAATTATCGTGACATGATCTTGAGGTGCTACACAATGTTGTGCCTTACTCCTAAGCACTAGGTGACAATGGGAGGTAATTTGTAAACGCAATATCAATCGAGTTTGCAATTCTCATATAGAATCAAACACACTTATTTAATTAGGTGTCTAAATTTGATCAAACCAAATTCAATTTTAATTCATCCCCTATGCATGCATTTAAGTGTTATAAATCTTTAAATCATTCAAATCATGCATATAAAACAAAGACGACAAATTCAAGAAAAGATCCCTTCCGGGTAAAACCTTTTTAACACTATGAAAAGTTTACGAGACCATTGACTTACATACAACCTGATAACCGCCCACAAGTGTAACACACTGTGTCTTCGTCAAGCCTTCAAAATAATGCGTGACAGCGAATACCAGCAGGTGTCGGTTCGTCATCTTCCGCAAGAGATCCCACGAGAGCTCCAAATGGTCAGCAATGAATCAATGCACAACCGATCGATAATGACACACAGTCATAAAAACTCCGTAGAGACTCACTCAACAATAGCACGTAACCCTAAATTGTATAGATCTCCCCACAAAGGATGAACAATCGCAAAGTTGTTCTTTAGGTTCCAAAAGATTCACAAAAGTAATTGGGAATTTTATGTGTGAATCGAAAAGTTGTTTAGGACATAAAAAAATGAAATATTGTTACGTTTGAACTCTCAAAAACGTTTTCTCAAAGACTTACAAAAATACACAATTGAAATACCCTTTTATAGAAAATTTAAGAAAACTGCGTCGGTGGAAACAATCTGCAGCGAACTGGTCCGAGAAGGCAGCATCTGATCGGTCCGGTCAAATCGGATCGGTTCATTTTCCCTTGAAATCGGATTGATTCGGTATCCTAATTTATGCAGAAAATCATGAGGCGCCTGACCGGTTCCTTTTTACTTTATACCGGATCGTTTCGTTTCGAAAAAAATAAATTTTATTTTTCTAAAATTGCCTCGGTTGTTTATAAAAACAATATATAAAAATTTCCCAATACTTAAAATAAAATATTAAGGAACTTAAAACCCAACCTTACCAAAGTTAATCTTGTCGAGGCTTGAATGGTGAAGAACCTTGATTATTCAAATTCGTCTTGACGTGAATGTGAGCTTTAACTTCAATGATGGTTTAGCGGTATAGGACATACTGAATGATAATGGAAACAAATGTCCTTACAAATCTTTCCCTATGTTTATGCCGGTACAAAATAAAAATATCTGAATTATCCATCAAAATATGACCTATACAAATCTACCCTCCCATGAACCAAAAACTACAAAGGTAAATGACAACTCTTCATCTTTATGCTTCAAATCTTCAACATCAAATCTCAAAGCTTTTCTCACCAGGGTGTGTAAATAGTGATCATCAATTTGTTCCTACACACATGAGACAAAGCAAAACCACGTGACGTATCGAGTTTGAAAAGATATAACCATATAAACATCACAGCATAATCAAATCTCCCCGACACTAAAATAAACTCCCCCATACTATTATAATTCGTTCTCCCCCTTTTTATTTGACCGAAATAGACAAGGAAAAGAATAAACTAAACATCAAAACCGGGGTGTCATGTGAAACAAAATAAGGCATAATGAATATGACAAACGTGATCAATACAATGACATGCTCAAAAATCTTCAGAAACAAATTTTAATTTTTCACTTTTTTCATACAAAAACTCGAAATAAAAATTACACCATGAATTTACACTAAGATAACCAAATCATGGAAACAGAATGAATGGGTGTGAACACATTCGATAGGAAAATCGACTCAATCATGACATATGTGAACGATGCATAAGTATACTTCTAACGAATGAACATCAAAATAGTCCTTAGGTGTAAAATTGTTGAATTTAGATGGCATCTTATTAATCATATCAACAAATCAAAGTATAAATGATTTCCACTCCAATAATGTCCAAAACTATGTAATGCTTTTTCATGACTTTCAAGGACGAGAAAACCGCTGAAAATTCCATCCAAACTCCCTCATTAAAAGATAATGATTTTTATTTTTTTCTTATGAGGTGATGAAACTTAAACCTATAGGCCCATTTTGGCATATATTTCTTTTTATTGCCTTTCATTTTTTTCGGGCTCTTTTAAACCTCATTGGACCACGGATAATTTTTAATTCTTCACTTTTTTAGGTCCATTTAAATAGTGGCTTTATCGCTAAAGAGAAAAAGGAAATACCTTTCATAACCCTTTTCTATTTTTTCAAACTGAATAACATAAACTCACAAACGGTTTATATCATGCACTATTTTTTGTCAAGTTTTATCGCATTTGGTTTGTTGTATAGACAAAATTGAGATGGAAATACTCAACCAACATGTGATAGACAAGCACAAAAGTCAAACAAATCCGTGCATGTGTGCAATAAAGGATAAATGAGTCAAACATGTAGGTAGTAACACTATATCATCTCAAAGACTCCAAATTTTGTAAAGGACATGAATGACACAACATATTATCTCCAAACACTATCAAATAGTCACATGGATATGGAATGAATTTGTGACTCGATCATCCTAAGTGTCCATTCATATCAGGTGCAAACAAAATACAGAACTCTTTTTGAATTTTTCAAAGTATTTCTTAAAAATGATTTTTTTTGTATTTTTCGAACACTGTTAAGAATAAGCCGTACCAAATAATATAACAATATGAACCAGAGGAATACAAATGGACAAACTCCAGGGGTCACTTGAAAGATAAAAGTTCTCGCGAGAAGCTGCTTCGTGCGACATCGGATGTCGCTCGAATGAAAACACACCTCGTTTGAACGAGAGGAAAGAATTTCACAGATTTTCGAGAATGTCATGCAGTTTTGTCCACTGAAAAAATTTAGTGAAAGCAGGTCCTGGAATGGGCAATCAGATCCGAAACAGTGCTAAGACACTAGAAAAAACAAGAAAACAATGTAAACTACAAAATTATACATACTAACAATAGGAAAAAGTGTCAAGATGTAAATCGTCCTATGCTAGCAAAAAGTCTAGACCTTATCCAGTGTGTGGGGAGGAGTTTTCCAAAGATGGCGACATCTTATGAAAAACTTCCTTTAAATAATGTGAGGCCTTGAATAAAAAATTTACTTGCTCAAGAATATGTGCAAACTCTTTATCATTATGTTCAAGAAAAGTATCATGGGTGGGTGCATGTGTGCGAACATGTGTAAAAGAAAAGTGTGACACATTACCCAACTTAAAACAAAACTCCCTAAGGTGTCCTCTCTTTTTGCAATGAGAGCAAACATAAACCGACCTAATAAAACCTTTCTCAAAAACTCTAGGACGTGCTCTCCTAATGGGTATGGGACCCCAATGTGGGTTAAGATGAGAACCATGTGAATCTATCACTAAAGTGGGGACCGGCTGGGTGCAACAAAAGAAGTGGATACATTGTCATGAACTTTTCCTAAACTCTCACCACCACCCAAAATGGGATTGAGAACCATCTTTTAAACTTTCTTAGATGCGTTCTCTAAAGTGATTTTAACCTACTGGGCACGTTCGAGATCACTCTCGAGTTGAGATACACGTGTCACCAGACTAGACACCGTGTCGAACAAATCACACTTTTCCCTCCTTAAAACTTCTTTCTCTCTCTCCAAATCTAAAACTCGATGACCTAAATCCTGATTACATTTCTTTGTTTTCAAGATCTCGGTGTACAAATCTCTAAAAGCTTCTTGGAGCTTACTTTCATCTCCACTCTCAAACTCACTCTCATCTCCACTAGAAACACTCGACTAATCCCCGTCGCTCTCGTGAACACAATTATCATCGGAGAAAGTGGGTGTGCTCATATGACTCGAAAAAGCTACAGGTAACACCCCGCTAAATTTTGTAGTCGACCCCCACCAATATTAAGCCGGGAGTTAATATATTAAATATCATGATTAGCATGTGACAGATGTGAGACATATTAATTTTAATCCACAAGATAAATAAATCCCAAATATCAAGAAACTCTAACTGATTTCATCCAAGTGCGATATAAAGTCCGTCACATGCAATCTCCGAATATCTCAATTATTACAATAAATCAAGTCCAACTGAAATCTCTTAAGACAACTTTGAAACCGAAAGGCCCAATAAAATCCAAATATCGTCTCACAACAAATACGACTGAATAGGAGAAGAAATAAATGACTAAAACGATAATATAATTCCAGCTGCACTTCTAAAGGATCTCCAAAAATATCTATGTAGCTGCCCCAATTAAATCCCTGAAAATATTAGTCATCGCATGTGTCAGAGCTAAATCCCTGAGCATGAATACCGGCTACTCCTTTCAATTAGGGTCCTTAAACCCAGACAATAGTGCTATATATATCGACCATAACATTAGAATATTTTAATTTAAAAGAAAGTCTATAAACCTTAACAGTAAAATTCTTCTAAATACCCCCAAGGTTTAAATATGCCAAACCAATATTATTTTAAATATAATCCAAGCCCCCCGATGTTAATGTTTCTGAATTAACCACGATGAATTGTTTTAACTTTATTATTAGGTATGGCGGTCCTCCCGCCGTGGGTGATTTACACCAAAATACATTAATATTACCACACATCCCCTTGTCAACTCCGTCGTCTTATCCGTTTTTATACTGTGACCCTCGCGATATGACAAGGTTCCATACACACACACATCCCCTTATCAAGTCCGCCGTCTGATCCGTTTTCATCCTGCGATCCTCGCGATATGACAAGGTTCCACACACGACACAACACAAACTTCCTCTGACCCGGTTAAACTGTCGGCCCTGGACAACATGATGTCGCCACAAATTTAAATACCAGTTTTAGTCTTGCGGTATTAATTTCCTAAAATTTCTCATACTAGTTATTTGTAATAAATTTTTCCCACCCTTAATAGCGATGTGAAAGTCCTCAAAATAATACTTAGTCCCAAAAAGTTCCCAAAACAAAATTTCATCATATAATAAAGAAATAATGATTTTAACAGTTTACTTCAACTAGATATCAATTCTAGGTTATCACATCAATGGTAAAAATAGAGAATTTGCCGCCACCCCAATTTATATAACCCGCATAGATTTATTTTAATTAGTCCCATACCTAATTATCATAAATCGCAACTAAGGCCCACTTTATTAGTCCCATACCTAACAAATGTACTATAGCAAGGGGTGAAAACTAATTATCTAAAATACCAATGTTCCCGAAATATTCAATATTTGAATATTTCATAATTTATATAAACATCCAAATTAAATTACTAAGGGATCCTCTACATGTCCACAATATTATTAAGGGGGTCCTTTACATATCCACAATATTATTAAGGGTCCTCTACATGTCCACAATATTATTAAGGGGACCTTTACATGTTCACAATATTATTAAGGGGTCCTTTACATGTCCACAATATTATTAAGGGATCCTTGACATCTTTACAATATTATTAAGGGATCATCTACATGTCCACAATATTATTAAGGGGCCTTTACTTGTATTTGTCCATAATATCACCAATAATCCAAATAACAATAAAATTATATTTATTTGGTATAATTAAATTATTTTTATAAAATAACCCCATAATTAATTTCTTCAATATATTATGATCTTAATTTATTTTAGAACACATGAGTTTTAATGGAGGTTATAATCAAGACACATAACACTAAAGGAAATGAATAGGGTAAACATGCCTGATTTTTTTTCGGATATTAAAATTGATGAGAGATTCGTGTTCTCCTCGGAAAATTGATCGAAAAGCTCTCTTGCACCGCGTTGAAATAATTCCGTTTTGACCCCCAAAAATAAGCTTGAAAAGTGTTTTAATGGTGTTTTGGGTTTTGGAGGTGGAAGATGAAAAGAGAAGAGAGTGTTTGGCTACTAAGGGGTTGCACAAGTCGTGTGTTAAAACTCCTAAACCAAGCTCCCTATTTATAGCAAAGTTTGAGGGTAAAAAATTTGATAAAATTTGTAAAAAAAAAAGTGGTCTGGCCGAATAGAAAAATGGCCTAAATCTGGTCTAAATCACATTTTTTTGGATATGTTGAAGAAGGGAAAGTTGCTCAAAATTAACTTTTTAGTCGGTATCAAGAATTTCAGAATTTTCTGAGCATTTTTATTTTTTTAAATAAAATAATAATATTTTATTTATTTTTTCATTTTTCGACTTTTGACTCCATGGAACTCTTAGGCCTATTTTTAACATGAAATAAATATGGTCAAATTATTTTTAACCCTAATAAAATGTCCTACAAAAATCCCGCAAGTTCGCGTCCTGCACGACACCTGCTGACAAAAGTCGAATTTTATTTAAAATTACCCAAAAAAATTCGGGTTGTTACATACTTCCCCACTAACAAGAAATTTTGTCCTCAAAATTTGGGAAAAACCCAAACGCATAAAACAATATAAGGCTCACATATGCCTACCCGTAAAGTGCCAAAATCGAAAGCCCATACACCCAATCCCAGCCGCACAAAATCCCATGGTAAAATATATAACCCCAATTTACTAAAATAATATAAATAATTAAGTATTCTCAATTATCAACAGTGCACGACATTTCGTGCGTGGGACGTCTCGCAAGAGAAATCCAAATAAGGAACCCCCTCGATACACTACTCTTAGGCACTATCGATTATATATATATATATATATATATATATATATATATATCAATCAACACAAAACTCCAAGTCAATCTAATGCTAACACATCCTTCTCATCGATATTCCAATTTCCAAACTTCTCTAACACGTATGCTAGAACCACTATCTTAGAAGGTACGAACTAACAAAAGGGAATCAAAGATTGGTAACACGGAAGATAAACGGACTCATAACCTACGAGACCTAAGACCATGCTCTGATACCATCTGTAACACCCGGCTAACTTCTGGCGTCGGCTGCCACAAAAATTAAGCTGGGCATTAATAAATTAAATATCATCCTTAGCATGTGACACATGTGAGACATATTAATTTTAATCCACAAGATAAATGATTTAAATAAATCCCAAATATCAAGAAACTATAACTGATTTAATCCAAGTGCGATATAAAGTCCGTCACATGCAATCTCCGAATATCTCAATTATTACAATAAATTAAGTCCAACTGAAATCTCTTAAGACAATTTTGGAACAGAAAGGCCCAATAAAACCCAAATATCGTCTCCCAATAAATATAACTGAATAGGAGAAGAAATAAATGACTAAAACGATAATATAATTGTAGTTGCACTTCCAAAGGATCTCTAAAAATATATCTATGTAGTTACTCCAATTAAATTCCTTAAAATAATTGTCAACGCATGTGTCAGAGCTAAAGCCCAAAGCATGAATACCAGCTACTCCTTTCAATTAGGGTCCTTGAACCCAGACAATAGTACTATACATATCGATCATAACAATAGAATATTTTAATTTAAAAGAAAGTCTATAAACCTTAACAGTTAAATTCTTTTAAGTACCCCCAAGGTTTAAATATGCCACACCAATATTATTTTAAATATAATCCAAGCCCCACGATGTTAATGTTTCTGAATTAACCAGGATGAATTCTTTTCACTTTATTATTAGGTATGGCGGTCCTCCCGCCATGGGTGATTTACACCAAAATAAATTAATATTACCACACATCCCCTTGTCAACCCCGCCGTCTGATCCGTTTTTATACTGCGACCCTCGCGATATGACAAGGTTCCATAGACACACACATCCCCTTGTCAAGTCTGCCGCCTGATCCATTTTTATCCTATGATCCTCGCTATATGACAAGGTTCCACACACGACACGACATAAACGTCCTCTGACCCGGTAAAACTATCGGCCCTGGACAACATGATGTCGCCACAAATTTTAATACCAGTTTTAGTCTTGCGGTATTAATTTCCCAAAATTTATCATGCTAGTTATTAACGATAAATTTTCCCCACCCTTAATAGCGTTGTAAAAATCATCAAAATAATACTTAGTCCCAAAAAGTTTCCAAAACACAATTTCATCACATAATAAATATATCATGATTTAACAATTTACTTCAACTAGATATCAATTATAGGTTATCACATCAATGGTAAAAATAGAGAATTTGTTCCCACCCCAATTTATATAACCCACATAGATTTATTTTAATTAGTCCCTTACCTAATTATCATAAATCGCAACTAAGGCCCATTTTATTAGTCCCCTACCTAACAGGTGTACTATAGAAAGGGGTGAAAACTAATTATCTAAAATACCAACGTTCTCGAAATATTCAATATTTTAATATTTCATAATTTATATAAACATCCAAATTAAATTACGAAGGGATCCTCTACATGTCCACAATATTATTAAGGGGTCCTTTACATGTCCACAATATTATTAAGGGGTCATCTACATGTCCACAATATTATTAAGGGGTCATTTACTTGTATGTGTCCATAATATCACCAATAATCCAAATAACAACAAAATTATATTTATTTGGTATAATTAAATTGTTTTTACAAAACAACCCCATAATTAATTTCTTCAATATATTATGTTCTTAATTTATTTTAGAACACATGAGTTTTAATGGTGGCTATAATCAAGACACATAACACTAAAAGAAAAGAATAGGGTAAACATGCCTATTTTTTTTCAGATATTGAAATTGAAGAGAGATTCGGGTTCTCCTCAAAAAATTGATCGAAAAGCTCTCTTGCACCACTTTGAAATAGTTCTGTTTTGACACCCAAAAATAAGCTTGAAAAGTGTTTTATTGGTGTTTTGGGTTTTGGAGGTGGAAGATGAAGAGAGAAGAGAGTGTTTGGCTGCTAAGGGTTTGCACAAGTTGAGTGTTAAAATCCCTAACCCAAGCTCCCTATTTATAGCAACGTTTGAGGGTACAAAATTTAATAAAATTTGTCAAAAAAAGTGGTATGATCGAACAGAAAAATGGCCTAAATTTCATCTAAATCACGTTTTTTTGGAAATGTCGAAGAAGGGAAAGTTACTCAAAATTAAATTTTGAGTCGGTATCAAGATTTTCAGAATTTTCTGAGTACTTTTATTTTTTTGAATAAAATAATAATATTTTATTTATTTATTCATTTTTCGACTTTTGACCCCATGGAACTCTTAAGCCTATTTTTAGCATTCAATAAATATGTTCAAATTATTTTTAACCCCAATAAAATGTCCTATAAAAATCACACAAGTTCGCGTCCCGCGCGACACGTGCTGACAAAAGTCCAAATTTATTTACAATTACCCAAAAAATCCAGGTTGTTACACTAGATACATCCCAGGTGCTAAACCTTTTAACGGACTCATCTCCCTCATCTTCCTCATCTCCCGCACTATCAGTAAGTGTGGCGAGCATGGCAGTTTGTTTGCCCTTTCTCCTTATGCTAGTAGGACACTCTTTAGCTACGTTCCCTCTACCATCACACTCAAAGCACCTGATCTCATCCATCTTATCACATTCTTTGGCCTCCTTTTTCTTTTTATTTTTCTCAAAAGTTCTCTTTTTATTGGAAGAATTTTCTTTAGACATTTTGAGAAACTTTTCAAATTTTTTTGAAAGTAAGGCCATGACAAAATCAAACTCGTTCACACACTCACATAAACTCACTTTCTTTTTCTTATCTCTCTTCCTCGGAACATCTTCACTCGATCTCGACTGTGACCTACGTGTAATTTCTTTAAGAAATAATTTTTCTTTTTTATGAAATTGATGCGGAAGCGTAAGATGATTCAATTAGATGGTTCACAAAATAAACAAACACCAAATTTTAATTTCTATTTTAAATTAAAATTAAACCAAGTGAAATAAGATTAAATCCACACAAGTTGATTTTTTACTTAAACCAAATATTTCAATTCAAGTCCTAGAAATTTGCCTAACTAGAATAATCCATTTTGCAAATTAGGCCAAACCAAATTTTACCAAAATATATTATCTTTGAATTCAATTAATTTCAATTTCACCCAAATATATTTTAACACCAAAGAACATAAGTGTGATAATTAAATCAAATTTTATCTTTAATTACCTAAGAATGCATCTACGTGATTTAAGCAAGAAAAAATTAAACAATATCACACGACGCGCCGATGTACGAGGAATACCCAATTGGGAAAAACCTCGGACGACCCTAGCCACGAATTCACTAAGTATGGTAGTTTTTACAAAGACTCGACACAACAGGACTTACACAAACTGACTTGAGTCTGTCCAAGCCTTGACGCGCTCCTTGGTCTTCAACCTCCGCCTAGTGTATAACCGTGGACTCCTCCACAGTCTCGAACTCCATCGATGGGGATATGGTCACCGTCAACCCACATGCGAAGCCTTTCTTCGAGTGAGAACACCGCAATAAACTTTTCTCCTTTTTGGGGTAGAGAAGAACCCAAACTCTCTTCTTGTTAGTGTAAAGAAAACCAGGTGCCAAAACTCTCCAAGCAATGATATATCAATATGTACTTGGAATAAACTAAACAAAATGGGCGTGTATGTGTTTTTTGATGAGTTTAATCCATAAAAATCAAACACAAAACATGGAACTTTTTCTTCAAAGTTTTGCTCTCAAAAGACTCTTATAATGTGAAAAAGTTGTCTTCAAAAAGTTAGTTCCCGCACTTAAGAAGTATGTCAAAAAGGAAGTGGGGTAAAGTAGTGGAAAAGTGGAAAAAAATGGCTTAAAACTGTTCCCGCTGTTTTTTCGTTAGAAATCTCGTTCGAACGAGACTTCTAACGAAGAGACATTCTCGTTCGAATGAGGTCATTCGAACGACCTATCTAATGAAATCTTAGGTTCTAGATAATTTCGATACGAACGCGTGGCCGCCAGTTTCGTGTCATTTTGATTTTTTTTGGATTTGATATGATTTTTCTACTGAAAGGTGTCCGAGAACAAAATATTTACAACTATGAATTCAAAAAAAGTTTAACAAAAAAATACTAACACCCAAAATGAATTTCTAAAAAACACCCATTAAATAATGTTCCAAGATCCTATATATATATATTAAAATGCATTCATACCTTAGGAGAAATGGAACCAAGTTGATGACGTAGAAACGAGGCACAACACATACGGCATTTGATGAATCTTTAATATCTTGGCCGCTATGTCTTCAACAAACACGTCATAGGCTTGAATGTATAAACTTGAACTCTATCCTATGACTCACATGTTTTTATCTGGAATTGAGGCAAAACTACAAAGGACTCAATTGGAAATTTGTGTCGTTACAAATCTCCCCCTTTGGCTATTCCGGGACAAAAACTAAATAAAAATCCTAAAGGGCCGTCAAGCTCACTGGACTCAAAAACAATGTCCCACCCGAAATAAAAATACAATGCTTGACGCAAACAACCCAAGGATCAATATCTTTGCCGACGTTGAATGTTTCCATTTAAAAGTATTCCTGCACACTTAAGCAAACTATCAAACGCATAGGGAATTTCAAAATATTAAATGCAATTAAATAATTACTCCCCCTAAATTAATTATCCCCTTTATCAAACAAATGACATACTTAGAAAGACGTCTCCCCCTAAGATAAATCTCCCCCAAACTAAGATACAATAATGATAGTATTAGATACCATTTCTCCCCCTATCATTCTCCCCCTTTTTGTTCAGGAATAGACAAAGGCTAAAGAATAAAAAAAGTAACTTATCTCCCCCAAATAAAGCATATACACCCTCTAAACTAAGCAAGGGATAAAAGAATGGGATAACAAGCTAAAACATGTAATTGTTCATATAGTGATGAGAACGTTAAAGCATACGGGCAACAAAAATTCAACTAATCCAAACAATAACATCGGATACCAACTAGGATGCAATAAAATGATACCAATATGATATATAAATTATTAAGCATGTGATATCAACAAAGAATGCAATAAGATGGATACCAAGTATGAATTAAAGCATATATGGATTAGAAATCAAAGCAAAGACTAAACAAAAATATCAAATATATGTATAGATAATATATATCAAAGAGACTCAAGTGCACATATATAGATATAAACACACAAATGACACACACAACATATAATAGGAGTCTTTCACACTCGTATGGCAAAAATGTGTCATATGGAAACGGAAGTGTTGGGGTGTGAACTAGTAACGATTAAATTTAGACCCAATCACTTAAAGCATGTTCACGGAGTTCTCAATTGATTGCAAACTTCATCACATTTGAATATAACCTCATGTGACAATATAAATTGAACTCAATGAACAAACATACACAATGCATACAAGCCTAGCATATTGATGATTCTACAAACCAATAGAGTCATGACATGAGATACGCAACTAGGATAAATGGACATTGTGCAAACCGTTGATACACCATCCAATCTCCCTCAATAAGCATTTATATTAATTTTGAATGAATATATCAATCAAACATAGGCCTTAGCAATTATTTTTCTTTTAATGCCATATTTTCTGCTTTTAGGCCTTTGGACCACGTATTTCTTTTAGGTCCATTCAAAACGGTGGCTTACAATCGCAAAGGATCACTAAGTCCTTTCGGAGCCCTTCCCCGTGCACATTTTTATTTATCATGTTTTCATTTTTCACACAACTCTCACGTGCAACGGATTTTGACATGCACAAGTCCTCCTAAGTCACAAATATGTAGATGATAAGATTGGAAGGAGAACATCTCACATAGCTCAAATATACATATGAAGTTCAAATTTCAAAAGAGCTCGTGCATGTGTGAATAGAGGCATATAAAAATAGAATCCATTTAAACAAAACAAAATCCAACAACTCCATGTAAGCATGGTAAAGAACATAATAAGGATTGATAATATAAACCAAAAGTTCTAGCCACATGAGAGCATTAAAGGAGGGATTCAAAAACAAGTATATGCCACTTAAAGTGTGTCAAACAAAAATACACACAAAAGAGATTGTTTTGAGTTTTTGACATTTTTAACCAAAAATAAAAATATATACTCAAAAGACAAACAAAAATCATTTGACCTTTTTATTAAGCTTAAGTTCCAATAGATAATAACCCAAATGATAAACAAAAATCTTTTTTTATTTTTCATTTAAAGTAAACAAAATGAAGAAATAAAATACAAAATATAAACAAAAATCGTTATTCTAGTATGAGATTAAGCATGGGGCATAAACTAGAAAATGATAAATCAAGCATACATTTAGCATGTGAATATAGCATGAAGTGCAAATGCTAAAGTATGCAAACACTAACACATTCATCCTTTAGATTTAGCAAGAGAGGAAGCATGTTAAAGTAAATGAGAATCAAAAACCCTATTTTGCAGGGCAACCAAGTCGGATTTCCTAACCCAAATTAATGAAGAATGACTATCTTGGGGTGTAGGAATTTTAAATACGTTTGTTGCTTTACGTTGGGTTTTTCTAGGAATTCGTTTAAGATCAAAACAAAATTTCCTAAGATGACCTTTTCGACCACAATGTGTACACGTAAACACATGTCGAAAAGATTTACCTATGCAGTGATCTCTAAAAGCTTTCCTAGTAGATTCTCCTAAACCGTTGGTTTTGGCTTTATGAGTAGATTCATTACAAGTATTGAAGCCTAAACCACACATGTCATTTTTAATTTGTACCGTTCCTAAGATTTTATCTAATTTTTCCGAACGACACTCCAAATCAAATTTCACATTACTAGAGTCTTTTAATTTATTTTGCAAATCTAAAATGTTAGACTCTAATAAAACATTTCTCTCTTCAAAAGAAAGAAGCTCCTTTTTCAAGGATTCCATTAAACCCCTAAGGCTATCTCTCTCGCCTTCTATATATTCAAGCTTCTCTAGAAGAGTTTTCTCTCGTGTCCTAAGGTCTTCAACCAACATACTATTATCAACGACCTTGACACGTTCTTTCAAGCTAGCTTCTAACTTCAAATTAGCTCTTTTCTATTTAATAGATTCTTTATAAAGTTCTTGAAAATCATTTTGAAGCTCACTCACATTAACCTCTTCTTCATTTTCACTCTCTCTTTCTTCTCCACTCTCACTATCACAAAAAATAAGGGAATCAAAAACTTTGACCTCGGAAATGTCATGTGTTAAAGTTTCATCAATCGACGAGTTCGCACTATCACTCACATGACTAGCCATAAAATCCACAAAGTTGGGCTTAGTGGGGGAATCGGTTCCCTCTTCCTTATCACTATCACTAAGGGTCTCATTATATGAAATGGGTCGCTTACCCTCTTTCCTTAGTTTAGTGGGGCACTCAAAAACCCTATGGCCATAACCCTCACAACCAAAAAACCTATTTGACTCGTCCCTATTTAAATTTTCTTTAGAAATTTTAGGGATCTTTTCGGCTTTGTGAGGCTTAGAAATTTCAAATTTCTTAAAATCATTTTTAAATTTATCTTTGTTAAATTTAAGAAATTTTCGAAATTTTCGAAATTTCCTAGCAAACAAGGCCATATCTTCCGAGTCACTATCACTCTCGCTCTCTACTACATGTTTAACCTCTTTTCGGGCTTTTAAAGCAACGCCCTTTTCAATTTTCTTTTCAGTTTTAGAGGGAAACATGTCTAGTCCATAGGTTTGTAAATCACCTACGAGCTCTTCTAATTTCATAGAGGCTAAAGTTGGTAAAGAATTTAAAACGGTCACTTTTGGAATAAATCTATCACGTAGGGACCTTAGAATTTTCTTTACTACTCGGTTGTCGGGTATTTTCTCTCCCAAGTTAAAATATGAATTAACAATATCAGAAAGTCTAGCATAAAATTCATCAAAAGTTTCTTTTTCATTCATTTTGATAGTTTCAAATTGAGTGGTGAGGTTTTGAAGTTTCGAAGCTTTAACGACACTAGTACCTTCATGAGTGAGTTGCAAAATATCCCACGCTTCTTTAGCGGTCTCACTCGTCATAATGCGTTGGAATTCATCCGGTGTGACAACGCTAAACAAGGCATTTAAACCTCGGGAATTAAAGTTAGAAAGTTTAAATTCACCCTCATTCCATCTATCGGTGGGTTTGGGAACACGCTCATTATCTACTAAATGAGTAGGTGGGGACCACCCGTTAACAACAGACATCCAAACTCTCTCATCGATAGATTTAAGTTTCGATTTCATACGCGCTTTCCAGTACGCGTAATTAGAACCATCGAAAATAGGAAATATTGAAAATGGAGAAAATTCCATTTTAGCCAAAAATTATTTAAAGGATCTTTAACGAAATAATTTATCACTTTGGCTCTGATACCAATTTGAAAGTGCGGAAGCCCCCAATTTTTAAAATCAAATATAATGAAATTGTTCAAATTTTAATTTTTCAAAAGTTATTTAAAATTTTCTTTTCTTAAAGAGAACAAACCAACTTATAAAAAAAATAAAACTAAACTAAAAGTGAAATTAAAACTACACACAAAATTTACATTTCGACTTAAACACACATTAATCCAATTCAAGTTAAACTTGTATGTTATCTAGATAAAGTAATTTTGCACTTGAATTAAATTGAACATACCCAAGCATTAAGTTTACACCAAAGAACATAAGTGTGATAATTAAATCAAATTTTATCTTGAATTACCTAATCATGCATCTACGTGATTTAAGCAAGAAAAAATTAAACAATATCACACGACGCGCCGATGTACGAGGAAAACCCAATTGGGAAAAACCTCGGACAACCCTAGCCACGAATTCACTAAGTATGGTAGTTTTTACAAAGACTCGACACAAGAGGACTTACACAAACTGACTTGAGTCTGTCCAAGCCTTGACGCGCTCCTTGGTCTTCAACCTTCGCCTAGTGTATAACCGTGGACTCCTCCACAGCCTCGAACTCCATCGATGGGGCTATGGTCCCCGTCAACCCACATGCGAAGCCTTTCTTCGAGTGAGAACACCGCAATAAACTTTTCTCCTTTTTGGGGTAGAGAAGAACCCAAACTCTCTTCTTGTTGGTGTAAAGAAAACTAGGTGCCAAAACTCTCCAAGCAATGATATATCAATAGGTACTTGGAATAAACTAAACAAAATGGGTGTGTATGTGTTTTTTGATGAGTTTAATCCATAAAAATCAAACACAAAACATGGAACTTTTTCTTCAAAGTTTTGCCCTCAAAAGACTCTTAGAATGTGAAAAAGTTGTCTTCAAAAAGTTAGTTCCCGCACTTAAGAAGTATGTCAAAAAGGAAGTGGGGTAAAGTAGTGGAAAAGTGAAAAAAGCTGGCTTAAAACTGTTCCCGCTGTTTTTTCGTTAGAAATCTCGTTCGAATGAAACTTCTAACGAAGAGACAGAAAGGAAACAAAATTCTCGTTTGAAAACTCGTTCGAACGACTTCTCGTTCGAACGAGGTCATTCGAACAACCTATCTAACGAGATCTTAGGTTCTAGATAATTTCAATACGAACACGTGGCCGCCAGTTTTGTGTCGTTCTGATTTTTTTTGGATTTGATATGATTTTTCTACTGAAAGGTGTCCGAGAACAAAATATTTACAACTATGAATTCAAAAAAAGTTTAACAAAATAATACTAACACCCAAAATGAATTTCTAAAAAACACCCATTAAATAATGTTCCAAGATCCTATATATATATATATTAAAATGCATTCATACCTTAGGAGAAATGGAACCAAGTTGATGACGTAGAAACGAGGCACAACACATACGGCATTTGATGAATCTTTAATATCTTGGCCGCTACGTCTTCAACAAACACGTCATAGGCTTGAATGTATAAACTTGAACTCTATCCTATGACTCACATGTTTTTATCTGGAATTGAGGCAAAACTACAAAGGACTCAATTGGAAATTTGTGTCCTTACAATGTGCAATCCCTTTAACTTTAGGTTTGATAGTTTGGGGAATCATATTTAACTCTTAAGTTTGAAGATGACCGACCAACACTTCTAGCGTAAGTGTGCTCAAATTTACCATCGAGTTTAAAACAGTGACATTTGGAATGAAACGTTTTGGAAGGTATCTCAAATTTTTTTTCACAACCTGCGTGTTATCAATTATCTCACCCAAATTAAAACTAGTTTTGACAATGTCCGACAAACGTGCGTAAAACTCATCAAAAGTCTCGGACTCTAATATAGTAATGGTCTCAAATTGGGTGGCTAGATTTTACAATTTTGACTCTTTAACAACGGTTGTACCTTCGTGTGTCACTTTTAAAGCATCCCATGCCTCGTTATACGAGGTGCACGTCATAATATAGTGGAATTCGTCGGGAGTGACGGCTCCAGAAATAGCACTGAAACCATGGGAATTAAAGTTAAGACAATTTATAATCGTCCTCAGTACAGTTTGACATAGGTTTTAAAGAGGTGACATTATCAACAGTCATGGTGGAAGGAGTCCAACTATTTTTAACGAACAACCAAACTCGCTCATCAATGGCTTTTAAGACAGATTTCATGCATGCTTTCCAATAGGCATAATTATCGTCGTCAAAGATGGGCACGCAATTATATAAGTGACCCATTGAAAAACTTGCGACAAAATCATTTTTTTCAAAAAAGGGTTGATATCACAAAACTTTTGCAGAAAATAGGAATTCACAATAAAATAGTGAAACCCGCTCTGATACACAATTTGTAAACGCAATATCATCGAGTTTGCAATTCTTATATGGAATCAAACACACTTATTTAGTTAGGTGTCTAAATTTAATCAACCGTAATTTAATTTTAATTCAGCCCCTATGCATGCATCTAAGTGTCATAAAGCATTAAATCATTCAAATCATGCATATAAAATAAAGACGACAAATTCAGGAAAAAAAAACCTTTCGGGTAAAACCTTTTTAACACTTTGAAAAGTTTACAAGACCATTGACTTACATACAACCTGATAATCGCCCACAATTGTAACACGTGGTATCTTCGTCAAACCTTCAAAGCATTGGGTGACAGCGAATACCCACAGGTGTCGATTCGTCATCTTTGGCTAGAGATCCCGTAAGAGTTCCAGATGGTCAGCAATGAATCAATGCGCAACCGATCCATAATGACACACAGTCATAAAAACTCTATAGAGACTCACTCCACACTATCACACATCCCTCGGTTGTAGATATCTACCCACAAAGGATGAACAATCGCAAAGTTGTTCTTTGGGTTCCAAAAGATTCACAAAACTAATTGGGAATTTTATGTATGAATCAAAAAGATGTTCGGGACATAAAAAAACAAAGTCTTGTTGTGTTTGAACTCACAAAAATGTTTTCTGAAAGAATTACCAAAATACACAATCGAAATAGCCTTTTATAGAAAATTTAAGATAACTGAGTCGATGGAAAAATCTACACCAAATCGGTCCGGGAAGGCAGCATCAGATCGGTCCGGTCAAATCAAATCGGTTCGTTTTCCCTTGAAATTAGATTGGTTCGATATCCAAATTTATGCAGAAAATCGTAAGGTGCCAGACCGATTCATTTTTACATTATACCAGATCGGTGCGGTTCGAAAAAAATAAATTTTTTTTTTCTAAAATTGCCTCGGCTGTTTATGAAAACAATATATACAAATTTTCCAATACTTCAAATGAAATATTAAGGAACTTAAAACCCAACCTTACCAAAGTTAATCTTGTCGAGGCTTGAATGTTGATGAACCTTGATTATTCGGATCCGTCTTGACGTGAATGTGAGATTGAACTTTAATGACGGTGTAATGGTATACGACATACTAAATGGTAATGGACAAAAATGCCCTTACATAATTTTTCATCAATATTAGGTCTTCTTGAGCGTTAGACGAGCCCCGGTGATGTGGTCTATGTTTTCAGTTAGGGGCGTGTGCTAGAATTACCGGACCTTCTAAGAAGAAGAAGGTGTGACTGGGGGCTGTCATTGCACTATGTTATTATTCGAGATCTTAGGGCTTCAAACGGTTATCTATCTGAGGTCTAAGGCCAGTCTTGGGACACATGTTATTGTTTGAGGTTATTTGAGGAGTCTTAGAGTCGTTTAAATACCAAGTGCAAGGAAAGGTATCTCCTTGTTAATGTTTGCAAAGGTTGTAAGAAGAAACACTTAACTTTTCGAGCAATATGGAAGCAAGTTCGTAACTAACCACGAAGATACTTATAATAATTAGACTTTGTTCAGAAGGAGATTTCACATGGACATAAACAGGTGTTGATGGATGAGGTAATTGATGTGAATTGGGGTATTAAGGTATCTGATCTTGGAGGTTTCAGGTATTGAATCTCTAGGCCTTAGGGCAATAAAAGAGACCTCAAGGACTGAAGGAGTCTTTACCTCAACTAATGAGCAGATTCTGCTTGAGTCCAACTATTCTACCTGTAGGTGTCTTTGTTTTTATTTCTAACCATTCTATATCCTCTTTAGTCCCGGGGTAAGGAGTTCGTTAAGCAAGTTGACTACTCTCTCGTGTTGGGTTTTCTTTCTTGCCCATATGAGATAAATTTTGAAGTTTCATACATATCCCAGTTAAAAAATAAATGGACAATTTCACGATCGAACCATACCCAAATTTCACATTTTAGCTTCGCATATGCTTATTTATATGTGATGTCTATCTCTCATCACTTGATATTGATCTATGAGCAAAAATCTCACCCGAAATTTTGAAGTCCTGGGTATTACTACACTTCACCCTACATAACGGCCTTTGGATTTCTTCCCTCACGAAAATCCTTTCGACTCCCTCACCCTTCACTGATAGTGTCGGGTGAGCTTGGAATGTCACAAATGTCATCTACGATGGTGCTTGGGAAACTACAACTCCCGAGCGATGCCTTTATTGTTCTCAGCCTGAACAATAATTATGGTGGGTTCTATCTCAAACACCATTTTCTTAAACAAACTATATCTTCGGCTGAGTTCTCCTCCTGTCGTCCTTCTAATGACCCTTGCTAGTCATCGATGCCCGACCGAGCTCGTATAAGAGTTACATAACTTATATTTCCTACAAGGAGCACGTAAGTCGTAATACGCAGAGGAATACAACATCATAATAATAGAGCTCTATAACAAAGAACAGTACGCTGAAACATAGAAAGTCGTACATATCCTAATGACACTAGAACCTAATGCTCTGATACCACTTGTGATACCCCGCCTAATTAAATGCCGAGTGATCAGTCCGTTATTCAATTAAATCAGAATATTCAGTTGGTTCATTCTCAGCATCACTATCACAAAATAATTTCTTCATTAATTCACCTGATAATTAATTAAGCTAGTGTCAAATTTTTTTTTCCATGTTTAATTTATTTAAGACCATTCCACAAAGTGTAGTAATAATAGACACCATCACATCACAACTTAAAAAGACTAAATATGACTGGAATAACTCTTGAGTTAAAATATTTCATTACCATAAAATAAAACTGATACCAACAGTACTGACATAAATGATTAAAATCTCTGGAATAGAAATGAAATAACTAGAATCCTAGGTGACATGCCCTAAATGAAAGTATACACTACAGATGTGTGAATCAACAGAATGGAAGCATTCAAACAAAGCTGCCTCTCTAGTAGCCTCTATAACCCGTCGAGATATCCATATTCTATGTTGGAATCCCAGATACTGGATACCTGATGTACAAAGATACAATGAAGAAGAGAATATGCAAGGAAACAGGTGAGAGCTCGACTGTAAAATATTTATAAAAATAGCACGTTCTTAACAAGTACAATTAAACAGGTATTATGTAAATGTTAGATTCTTAGGCTCTTGCTTGAGAATTCTCACCTATCATCTAGTGTGCACGCCTAGCGTACCTTATTATCTCCCTGATTAAGGTTCTCAATTAGGATTCTATCCCATATCATATTCCCACATTTCCCACATAATACGTATGATAATTAAACATGTTCATTTCTTTTTAATATGGACTAGGCTTTCACAACTTTAAGATTAAGTATTTACCTACTTAATTAAATCTAATCTCATTATTCATTTTTATCTAAAATTTCATACAAGAGATTACCTCAAAGTATATATATGTTAATCTACAAATTTCACAGAGTAGATTACCTCATATCTACTAAATGTCACACAATAGATAATATTATATATATATATATGTGTTCACTCAATAATATATATAATACTGCACCCTACCAGACTCATCTGCAGTGCATGCATACTCTACTACCATGTTCGGGTACATCTCGCACTGTACAAGGGACTGTTGGTTCGACATCTCTCATGAACAATAAATCTCATGTCACAAATATTGGAGGCGAGCATACTCCGCAGCCAAATGGGTCACGCACATACCTACGCTCCCATTCAACCATCGAAACTATCATTCTCAATCGATAGCATGTGTCCAAGGTCCTATGCTCAGGGTACGTATCAAAATACCTCCGAAGGCACACAGGGATATGATCGTCCACAACACGCAACCTCCACCCCGATAATATATGTACACCCGGATATATATATATATATATATATAATATGGCATACGCACATCCCATAATATATGTATTATACGTAGTATATTTTTATCTCCAATATCCCACGTATTAATGTATTTTATCCTCGTTCATATTATTGGTATTTTCTCCACCTATATGTATATAGAAATAAATGGGTATACTATCATCCCATAAATAAGTCCCATACGTACCATATGTATATCACGAATATCCTACGTATTTATAGATTATAGCTTTACCTCTTAATGTATTTT
Source organism: Sambucus nigra (assembly GCA_949130495.1). Taxonomy (NCBI): domain Eukaryota; kingdom Viridiplantae; phylum Streptophyta; class Magnoliopsida; order Dipsacales; family Adoxaceae; genus Sambucus; species Sambucus nigra. Next base: position 62,192,938 of record OX422224.1, on the reverse strand, counting down.
CCCGAGATTTCCTCACCACTCGAAGTATATTATTTAATCCTCATATAAAATCAGTAGGTACACATCTATGCCCTACTGGTCCATGTCATTATAATCCCCGAATTTCCGTAAATTAAATAAATCTCTAAATTAGGTTTATTCCTCGATTATCCCTAATTCAATTTAACCATTTATTCCATCTCATCGGACTAAGCCCATATATTAACATGGCCTAATGGTATACCCCTTTACTCCCATCATTTTAAAAATTTATTCCCATAATCAACTCCCAAATTCACACCAAAATAATAATCAAAAGGGAAAAGTTGGCCAAATCTGGGCAGCCGAATCGATTCCCTTCTGTAGAAAAATCATTACTAATTCAAACAAAATAAAAACAAATACGAGGTCGGTGTCCACGTGATCGTAACGAAAAAATCTTGAAATTTTAGTTTTTGACCAACAGCCGAATCGATTCGGATCTTAGCCGAATTGATTCGTCTCTACAGGTCTCGAAATTCTACATTTTAATGGCTACGGGTTTCCAACTTTTTCATCATCAAAACCAACTTCAAATGATCCCAAGCTCCCCATAAATCATCCCACATGATATATCATTATATATGAATGACTTCAATTTTATATTCTCATTCAAGAACTGCATAAATCCCAACATTTTCATCAATTAAACCTAAATTTCGTGGAGTTAATTCTAATATCAACAAGTGATTAATACTACATGATTTTCATTTCAAGGATTAAATCAAAATTCTTCTTTGATTTATAAAATTTTTAAAAAATCAATTTCTATCTAACATGGACAACATACATGCTATAGATTACAAGAGTTAAAACACTTGCATTTAATTTTGTAACTCTGAACCTTTGGAAAAGATGATGCTATGGTGTTCCTCCCTTTTTCGGTCACTCTCTGGTGGTGGTGGTGGTTGTGCAAGGTGCCTCTGTACCTTGGTTTTCCTAGAACAACCCTTCATCTCCTAGAAAAATCTTACCCTCGCCTCAATGGATGTCCCTTAGATTTTTGGTGAATAAACCTTTTTCTAGAATATCTCTTAACTTATATAAAAGTACACAATCTCGTAGGCACTATTCATCTCCCACGTAAAATGACTAAAATACCCCTTTGGGGTGTTTATTCGGTTCCAAATTGCCCCGAGACCCAAGTTAATCCCCCAGGTAGACTTTTTCGACAATTTCAAACCTTACGGACACTTTGGCGTGATCCCGACATGACTCAAAAGCCCAAGGATGTTGAAGATGAGTATAAATTATGGATATGTAAATTTTGTACTTTGGAAAATAGCTTGAAGTTGGAGAAATTCTTAGCATGTGGGCAGTGGAGATACTCACATGGTCCTTCTGTGGTTGTGCCAGCACCCAGTTCTGGTACTTGAGTAAGTTGAAATAACCTATAAATTCTGTTGTTTGCTTTAAGTTATTGGAATATACATAGATATAGAATTAGTGCGAAACATGAATTATACAGCCTTAGATAAAATTGGTGCTCAAGTATAAGTGTATGGAAAAAATGTCTAAAGTATTTTTAGCTTCGATGTTCTATTACATGAATTATAGTAGGAAAAATTACATGGATTATAGTAGTACTTATTGGTAGTACACCTTGATGTGCTTAGTTGGTTTAGTAGGAGGTACTAATTCTAGGATTCTCGTTCATGACTACACACTATTAAGTGAATAGATCATATTAGATTGATTAATACGTGAAAAAATCCAAAGTGACACAATTTGATTGTCACCTTTAATATATTATATATTGACCATCACCTAAGCATGATGCAAAATAGCATTAGACAATCTGTTGCTCAAAGCAATTGGAATGCCAATTACAACATACTTGACAGGCCTCCTTCTAGTCCACTACATATTTTTTCTATTTCTTACACATTGGCTGAGCAAAATAGCATTTGATCATTTTTCTAGAGCAAAATGTTACAATGCTTTGGATATTGTCTTTTTATATTTTTCTTTATTTTCATGGATTTGCAGAAGTTGAGTTGATGAAGGAAAGATTTGCTAAGCTTCTTCTTGGAGAAGACATGTCTGGAGGCGGTAAGGGTGTATGTACAACACTTACAATCTCAAATGCCATCACCAATCTCTCTAGTCAGTACATATGTAGTCTATATAGTATATGTTGGTCTCTGAATCATATACCATGTTTTTAAATTTTCTTATATTGTACCTAGTCTTTAAATCTTATATGTTAAACGTGGCTCTGATATGTTAAACGTGGCTCTGATACCATAAACAAGAGGATCAATATAAGCGGAAATATAAATGGAATATTATTACAAACTTTTATTACAAACGGAAATTGAAACAAACTTAAAAACTTACAAACCTAAGAGTCCACCGGAATATGGCCGAAAAATCCACAAGCTTATTACAAACTTTAGAGAGAGAGAGAGAGGTGTAAAAGGAGAGATGAGAAATGAGGAAGAGAGGTCCTCCATTGATACAAAAAGGAAAGGAATATATAATTCCTAAGATAATGACCCATCGATCCCTCCATATTCGAGGCTGGAAAACTCTCTTGTCTTCAAGCGTCGGATGTTAGGCCAGTGGGGCCAACAATTGTCATGGGGCAACTGCACATGGGCTAGTGGGTCCTACGACTATCATCGAGAGGGGAAAGCTTTGTCTTTAAATGTCGACGAGCATCTAACTGGGGCCAAGTGGGCTAGTTACCTCAAATCATCTAGGCCATCCACGTCTGGGCTAGGAAAGGTACCATCCAACCGTCTAGTTGGAAATGCTGAACTCAGTGAGTTGAATAATGACTCCATTGTTGGCTCAGTGGGAAGATTGGTTTTTAACATGTCACCAATGAATTCATCGTCTTCTGGATTCTGAGATTCTCCGGCGAGACAAAAGAAAGGATTGTCATTCTTGACTGAGGCCATGGATGTATCATCATCATCATCAGATGGGAGAGGAATGGGGTTTTGGTTGATGGAATCATCATTAAAGGAAGGTTTGATTCTATCACCAGGAACTCCAAAAGCTGATCTAAATTGATTATGGGTGTCATCCATCACCTTCTACAGTAGCTCCTACTCTGTTACTTTGGGGAACTGCTTCTTCAGAGAAGTCTTTAAATCCTTGATTGGATTGGTTGCTGGTGTCATCTTCTCCACAGGAGGGGGTGACTTATCCACCATGGACATATAGATTATCTTTTATTAGATTAATGGTAGAATTCATATCAATACCACTCCACCATCGATAATAAAATATTCTTTCAAGTAGAGGAACATTGAGATTGTTAACTCTATATTGAAGATCCCACTTGGAGATCCAAGGAATACTGATCTCAGTAAAAAAGAGTAGGCTGTTAAGGCCTACTGGAATCTTGTTTTTCCCTCTTAATTTAGGATGAAATTGAGTCCAAGGAAGAAAAAGTTTGGCCTTGGTAATTTCATCAGGAAACATATAAATTCCTGGGCCAAATTTGTCCCACCAATTGATAACCCATCCTGGGTAACATTATTTTAAAGAGTTTGGGAACAAAATGAAAAACCAAGTATGTTTGTGCTCAACATTTTGGTAATAAAAAGCTTTATTCCAAGCCTGGACGTAATCCTAATAATTATAGGATCCAACTTGCGAACTCAATTTTCGCGCCTTCAAAGGATGAATTCCCCATTCTCGGGGAGAAATGAATTTTTTCAAAACTGTCTTGCTATAAGAAATAGGAGATTTGAAATTGCCCTGGTGTTTATTAGTGTGATTAAAAACCACGGATTCAGTTTCTTCGAGGATAGCTTCATATACCGTTCGGTATTTTCCTTCTTGCACATCATAATTATGTGTATCCAGATAAAGGGACTTAATTTCCCAGGGAGAAGACATCTGCTTCTCATCCTTATCATTGAGGATAAGTATCAATTCCAAAGTCCTTTTATTAGGAATGAAATCGTACTTAATAGTTTCCAAGACCTCTTTGGCAGATTTCTTTTTGCTAAAGGGGTTAAGAGGAGTGGTATTCTTCCCTCTGTTCTGCGCGCTCTGGCGAAGAAATTTCATGTAATCCTGTATCGGAGGATATTGATCACCATCTTTTTTTTCCAGGCCTTTGGTGGGATTGCCCACGGCCTCTGCCACGCCCTCTAGAGGGGCCACTCATTGGTTCTGCAAAAACTCCCTGGTTAGAAAATCAGGAAGAGAATTGTTTTCACCTTTGATATCCTCAATATCAAAATCAAATACAGATAAATTTGCTTGCCATCTGGCAAAAATCTGTTTTGAAACAATATTTTCAACTTCTTTTTGCAAAACCTGTTTAACAGCACTACAATCAATTCGTAGTAAACATTTCTAATTTAATAAATCATCTTGAAATTTTGAAATGCATTTAACAACCAAAAGAATTTCTTTTTTAATGGTGGAGTAATTTTTCTGAGCATCTTTCCAAGATCCAGAAGTAAAACGAACGAGTTCTTCCTTTTTAGTTAAAGAATTTATTTGTTTTAAAATACCACCATAACCTAAATCTGAGGCGTCAGTTTCAACAATTTTGAAAAACGAAGGGTTAGCTAAAGCGAGACAAGGTAATTGCTTGACTTTTTGTTTAATTTTCTGAACATCTTTAGTATGCTCTATAGTCCAAGGAGCGGGGTTCTTTTTTACCCTAGTGTAAAGAATTGCACTATCTTGTGCAAGATTCCTGTAGTAATCACCAATATAATTGAGACTACCAAGAAATCTTTGAAGTTGAGTTTTCTCCTTTAATTCATCTGGGACTTTAGAGGCAAACTCAATACTTCTATCAATAGGGAGTATTTTTCCTTCTCCAATGTTGTACCCTAAGAATCTAATATTGGATTGAAATTTTTTTATTTTAGGGGCGGAGAAAACTAAACCATTAGTTTTAATGACATCTTTAAAAAATTTCAGATGTTTGAAATGCTGATCAATCGATTGTGAAAAGATAAGGATATCATCAATATAGACAATGGAAAAATCAGAATAAGGATTAAAAATATCATTCATGATATTTTGAAATTCAGAAGGGGCATTCTTAAGCCCAAAAGGTAAAACATACCATTTGTAATGGCCAAATGGAACCACAAAAGTAGTTTTATACCGATCTTGTGGGGCAATTTGGTTCTGCCAATATCCAGATTTTAAATCAAATTTGGAAAAGATAGTGGCAGAGTTAAGCCTATCAAGTAAATCCTTTTTGTTGGGAATTGGATATCTTATCCATTGCAACACATTGTTAAGAGGCTTATAATTAATAACAAGCCTAGGAACACCTCGTTCCTTCTCAGCATCCTTATTAACATAAAAAGCAGTACAACTCCAAGGAGAATAACTTTTAGTTATAAGCTTTTTATTTAAAAGACTTGGAATCTCATTCTTACAAAGGTCAAGAAATTCAGTCTTCATTTGACTGGTTTTGGCCTTAGTAGGGATGGATTTTTCATTGAAATCAGTTTCATAGGGAAGGGACACAATATGCTTCTTCCTATCCCAAAAAGCATTAGGAATATCACTGCAAACTTCTGTTATTAATTGATTTTTAATAACATTAATTTTTTGCAGGATATGTGGAGACATCAATTTCTGTTTGATGTTTAAGAAAGAGATTTCTTTTTGAAGAAAATTTAAATGGTTTTCTTTGAAAATAATATTATTTGTCAAAGAGTTAATTTTCTTAATCTCAGGTCTGGTGATAAATTGAAAAACAATTTTTTTTGTTTTGAATAGTGGTATATATGCCACTAGAATCAATTTTATCAATTGGCATAAGCAATGATAAAAAGGGAGTACCTAAAATTATCTGTTGAGATAAATCGCCAATAAGCAAGAAGGTACTTTCTAAACAAATTCCATTGTTACAAATGGCAACTTCAGTTAATTTGTATTTGATGCCCATGCTATCTCCACTAGCATTAAACAAAGATTGAGTAGTCTTCTCAAAGTATTCAGTAGGAACAATTCCTTCTTGAATACAATTCATATCAGCACCGCTATCAACAATGGCAATGATGTTACTCAAGGTAAACTCTTTGTTGATAACTAAGTTAACAGTAGTGTACCATTTTTGGCTTGGTACACGGTTGATAACACCCAAATAATCCATAGAATCTTCATTGCTAGGAGTAGTGTTTGAAGTTCCTGGATTAGAATGCTTATAGGCATTCTTGAGGCTAGTGATCTCAATTTTCATGTTATTATGCTGATCCTTAAGTTGTCTTAACTCATTTTTAAGCGTATTTACTTCATGTCTTAGATAATTAAGACTAGCAGGCTTGGTGAATTCTCCAGCTCTTTCTAAGCAATTAAGTACCTCCTTAAGGCTGTACTCATTATTTTTCGAAAGGAGATTTGAAGAATTAGGAATATTTTCCTGGTTATAACAAGTCTTAATAAGTTTGAGCTTAATCTCAGGGTCAGTAACTTGATTGATAACATCAATCATAGTTTGTTGTTGACTGGTAAGGACATTAAGACTTAATCCATTTAACTGAATTATGGATTGGAGATGATCGCATCTCTTGGTCAATGCATTACATTGGCAATCTCCTTTCTCGGAGATGTCTAAGTCACTAGAGCTTTGGATCTGGTAAAGCTCATCATCGCTCTCAGATGAGTCCTCAAGCTCTTAAGAGGAAGTGGAATTAAGCAAGAGCTTGCTTAATTGGGTTTTCAGATGTTCATCAATCTGAAGGTTATTAATTTTAGTTTCCATTTTGCATTTGTTTGGATAATGTCCATAGTTACCACATTTAAAACATTTGGGGTTAGATTTTTTGGGTTTCTTCTAAACAAATTTGTTTTTATTCTTTTCTCCTTGTTATTTAGGAGTATAAGCCCGTTTCTTCTTAGGTTTATAGGGGGGTTTTGTAGGAACTTTCTTGGTCCTCTTAGAGACTTTATAAGTAGAAGTCCCCTGAGTGTTATAAGAAAATCGATCACAAAACTCACCAAGCTCTTTCTTTCTTGAAAGATTTGGTTTCTTAAGCTGTCTCTGAAGCTTAAGGTCATTGCAGAGAGAAAGACCCTCTTGAATGACAACACTTATAAGTTCACCATAAGTGTAATCGGAGTAAGGGATAGAGATGCTATCATTAGCTTCTCTTAACTTTTTATGAACTTTTTCAGCAAAGAAACTAGGAAGGCCATCAATGAATTTGGCTTTCCAATGCTCAGAGTTACCGTCGCTTCTCTGAGTGACCCTAGAAAGGAACACATCCTTATACCACCTAAACTGGCTAAGGGTAGGACATTTAAGATTTTGTAATAATTCCCTATTACTTTCTTTTTGGTAATCTCCACTGCCAACAAAGTGATGAATGATCGTGAGCATTAGGGTATAAACAGCATCCTGTATCCCATGGTCTTGCATATGTTCATCTTTGATAATTTTTACGGCATTAAGAATTTCATTTCTTTGGTTTTCTGTGAGAATATTTCCCCACCGACCCCCAATGGTTCCAGTAAATCCAGCAGTGATCATCTGAGCGATGCTATGATCAGATGCATCGTTATGCTTACAAATGGTGGAATACATGGACATCTGATGAATCATTTCATAAATTTGGGATTCAGATTTTCCATCGAGATTCCATTCATAAATGGATTTACCATGAAAAGTGTTTTGCATCACAGTGCTTTCTTCAAAGAGGAGGTCCTGAGGAGTTGGTCGATGATAGTAATTTCTAGCTGGACCTATATTACCAATATTATTACTATAAGTAATTTTATTGATATGATCTTCAGAATCACCGAAAGAATGTTCAAAGCCCTGAACTTCTTTCAAAGGGATATTTAATTCTGAATCAGAATCAGCATGGGATAAAGTGTTAAGTTTTAACCCTTTGAGGTCTTTCTCGATCTCTTTGAGTTGGGATATAAACTCCGTTTTAGTACCCATTTTAAAACCTTTAACTTCAATGGGAGGCTGAATTATAGGTTAGTAAAGACCTTTAGCAAAGTCTGGGGGATTCCTAGCAGTATTGTGTATCTGAAGGTTCTCAATTCTATTGAGCTGCTTTCCTATCGTGGTCAGGATAAGGTTAGTATAATTACCTTGTTTATAAAGAGGGTTTAACATATTCTGATATGTGATAACTTTAGCTTCCATTTAAAGGTTAAGAAAGGCATTCGTTTCTAACATAGGAGAACTACCGCTTTTGCTGGTTCTTCCAACGCCTATGGAAAGGGGTTCAGTAAGAGGGTGAACAGCAGATATAATTTGTTTATTCACAGTAGTCCACTTAGTCAAATGTTTTTCATCAGTTTTAAGAGTCTGTTTACTCTCAGTTTCAAGAACAAAAAGATGCTTATCTTTAGAAAACATTTGAAACCAAACCACAAAAGAAGTAACTAATTGGTTTTCTTCAACCCAATTATAAAATTCATTTTTATAATTTTCCAACTCATCTTTGTTGTATTTATTAAAGTACTAAGTTCTAAAACCAGCGTATCCTGGTAGGTTGAATTCAGGACTGATTTCCTTCCTATTAATTGTAAAAACCATAAAAAGGAAAAGGGGTTAAAGTCTGACATTCATTTCAGATGGCGTAGGAGATTCTCTACTCTGAGAAGTGTTCTTCTCATAAATACCATGAGGTATTTGATCATTGGTAAAAATACCATGAAGATTCATATCGTCTTGATATGATCGGTTTCTATGATTATCTTCACAAACATAATGTCGTGAAGCAGATGGAAGATAGGTAACAAAAGGGGCTCTAGAAGACTGATCTCTAGAGGATTGACACCTATTGAATTTCCTAAGATTTAGGAAAGCATCTCCATATTTGTCCTCAATTATGTCTTCAACATCATTATTTTGACGAGGTTGAGGAGGAACAACATTTTTTATAGCCCAAGTTTCTGGGAAATTAATTTTTGTCCTAACTTATAGTTCTAGGTGTGTGTACATTAGAATCTATAAGGTGTGTGTCAATTAACACAGTTTTACCAAAAGGACTAAATTGTTTGATATTGGGATCCATAGTATTCATTACCTTGTAATCAATTCTATAGATAATCCCAATAGTTTCCGATCCCGGAAGAAAATTATAACCTTTGGTTTGAACTCTAAGACTTAAAGCTTTACAAAGGTGCATATCAGTCAAAGACAAAGTTATGTTTGGAAATACATAAAAATAAATAGGTCCATTACATAGACTAGTTTCGATTGCTCCCATCAAAGATTGTCTAAAATTAGTACACCTACCATCACGTAGAGTAGCTTGTAGACAGGCGTTCATACCAGAAAGGGTCAAGGGTTTAAAAGAAATTTGTATTAAACCAACATGAATAAAATGATAATTTTTATCTTTTATATGATCTTTAAGATCATCCCATTTAAAGAGCTCGATAGACTTATCTTGCTCGTTGAGACTAATGGCTTGTTCCATAGTCTTTATAGCGTACTTGCTATGAAAGTTATACCAGTTAGTGTTATAAATAGTTTTAGGCTGGACCTTAGGAATAGTCCACCTGTTCAGATCCTTCTGAACATCAAATTCAATTAAGGAAGAGTTCTTCATGAACTCTTGTGAAGTGTGTGTATCCATGGTATTTAAATCCATAATACAAATGTTAATATTTAGAATAGTAATAACCTTTTGATCTGAAATAGGAAAATAATATGCAAATCAAAATTCCAGATTTAAATGAATATAATAAGCCGAATTAGAAATCACTTCTGACACCCAGTGGTCAACGGTTTACATCGGTAATAAGCCTCAACACCACAGAGGCAAACACGGCAACCCATCTACGTGACAAATACCAGTCCATATCAAAACCAGATTTCTATTTCTCCTGATTATTATCATTTAAATTAGATTTTAATGAGAATAGTAAATTACTATTCACGCCGGTGAACAGTAATTTACTATTCAGGTGAATAGTAACTTACTGTTACAGCATAAATTTCAGACCATTATTATTACTTGCCTAAACATTAACACACAGTTTAGCCAATCATGGCTCTGATACCATAAACAAAGACCATGGGATACAGGATGCTGTTTATACCCTAATGCTCGCTATCATTCATCACTTTGTTGGCAGTGGAGATTACCAAAAAGAACGTAATAGGGAATTATTACAAAATCTTAAATGTCCTACCCTTAGGCAGTTTAGGTGGTACAAGGATGTGTTCCTTGCTAGGGTCACTCAAAGAAGAGACGGTAACTCTGAGCATTAGAAAGCCAAATTCGTTGATGTCCTTCCTACTCTCTTTGATGATAAAGTTCGTAAAAGGTTAAGAGAAGCTAATGATAGCATCTCTATCCCTTACTCCGATTACACTTATGGTCAACTTATAAGTGTTGTCATTCAAGAGGGTCTTTCTCTCTGCAATGACCTTAAGCTTCAGAGACAGCTTAAGAAACAAAATCTTTTAGGAAAGAAAGAGCTTGGTGATTTTGGTGATCAATTTGCTTACAACACTCAGGGGACTTCTACTTATAAAGTATCTACGAGGACCAAGAAAGTTCCTAAAAAAAACCCCTATAAACATAAGAAGAAATGGGCTTATACTCCTAAACAACAAGGAGAAAAGTATAAAAAGAAATTTGTTCAGAAGAAACCCAACAAATCTAACCCCAAATGTTTTAAATGTGGTAACTATGGCCATTATGCAAACAAATCCAAAATGGAAACTAAAATTAATAACCTTCAGATTGATGAACATCTGAAGACCCAATTAAGCAAGCTCTTGCTTAATTCCAGTTCCTCTGAAGAGCTAGAGGACTCATCTGAGAGCGATGATGAGCTTTACCAGATCCAAAGCTCTAGTGACTCAGACATCTCCGAGAAAGGAGATTGCCAATGTAATGCATTGAACAAGGGATGCGATCATCTCCAATCCATAATTCAGTTAAATGGATTAAGTCTTAATGTCCTTACCAGTCAGCAACAAACTATGATTGATGTTATCAATCAACTTACTGACCCTGACATTAAGCTTAAACTTATTAAGACTTGTTATGACCAGGAAAATATTCCTAATTCTTCAAATCTCCTTTCTAAAAATAATGAGTACAGCCTTAAGGAGGTACTTAATCGCTTAGAAAGAGCTCGAGAATTCACCAAGCCTGCTAGTCTTAATGATCTAAGACATGAAGTTAATACGCTTAAAAATGAGTTCAGACAACTTAAGGATCAGCATAATAACATGCAAATTGAGATCACTAACCTCAAGAATACCTATAAGCATTCTAATCCAGGAACTTCAAACACTACTCCTAGCACTGAAGATTCTGTGGATTATTTGGGTGTTATCAACCGTGTACCAAGCCAAAAATGGTACACTACTGTTAACTTAGTTATCAACAAAGAGTTTACCTTGAGTAACATCATTGCCCTTGTGATAGCGGTGCTGATATGAATTGTATTCAAGAAGGAATTGTTCCTACTGAATACTTTGAGAAGACTACTCAATCTTTGTTTAATGCTAGTGGCGATAGCATGGGTATCAAATACAAATTAACTAAAGTTGCCATTTGTCACAATGGAATTTGTTTAGAAAGTACCTTCTTACTTATTGGCGATTTATCTCAACAGATAATTTTAGGTACTCCCTTTTTATCATTGCTTATGCCAATTGATAAAATTGATTCTAGTGGCATATATACCACTATTCAAAACCAAGAAATTGTTTTTTGAATTTATCACCAGACCTGAGATTAAGAAAATTAACTCTTTGAAAAATAATATTATTTTCGAAGAAAACCATTTAAATTTTCTTCAAAAAGAAATCTCTTTCTTAAACATCAAACAGAAATTGATGTGTCCACATATCCTCCAAAAAATTAATGTTATTAAAAATCAATTAATAACAGAAGTTTGCATTGATATTCCTAATGCTTTTTGGGATAGGAAGAAGCATATTGTGTCCCTTCCGTATGAACTGATTTCAATGAAAAATCCATCCATACTAAGGCCAGACCCAGTCAAATGAAGACTGAATTTCTTGACCTTTGTAAGAATGAGATTCCAAGTCTTTTAAATAAAAAGCTTATAACTAAAAGTTATTCTCCTTGGAGTTGTACTGCTTTTTATGTTAATAAGGTTGCTGAGAAGGAACGAGGTGTTCCTAGGCTTGTTATTAATTATAAGCCTCTTAACAATGTGTTGCAATGGATAAGATATCCAATTCCCAACAAAAAGGATTTACTTGATAGGCTTAACTCTGCCACTATCTTTTCCAAATTTGATTTAAAATATGGATATTGGCAGATCCAAATTGCCCCACAAGATCGGTATAAAACTACTTTTGTGGTTCCATTTGGCCATTACCAATGGAATGTTTTGCCTTTTGGGCTTAAGAATGCCCCTTCTGAATTTCAAAATATCATGAACGATATTTTTATTCCTTATTCTGATTTTTCCATTATCTATATTGATGATATCCTTATCTTTTCACAATCGATTGATCAACATTTCAAACATCTGAAATTTTTTAAAGATGTCATTAAAACTAATGGTTTAGTTGTCTCCGCCCCTAAAATGAAATTTTTTCAAACCAATATCAGATTCTTAGGGCACAACATTGGAGAAGGGAAAATACTCCCTATTGATAGAAGTATTGAGTTTGCCTCTAAATTCCTGGATGAATTAAAGGAGAAAACTCAACTTCAAAGATTTCTTGGTAGTCTCAATTATATTGGTGATTACTACAGGAATCTTGCACAAGATAGTTCAATTATTTACACTAGGTTAAAAAAGAACCCCGCTCCTTGGACTATAGAGCATACTAAAGCTGTTTAGAAAATTAAACTGAAAGTCAAGCAATTACCTTATCTCGCTTTAGCTAACCCTTCGTTTTTCAAAATTGTTGAAACTGACGCCTCAGATTTAGGTTATGGTGGTATTTTAAAACAAATAAATTCTTTAACTAAAAAGGAAGAACTTGTTCGTTTTACTTCTGGATCTTGGAAAGATGCCCAGAAAAATTACTCCACCATTAAAAAAGAAATTCTTTCTGTTGTTAAATGCATTTCAAAATTTCAAGATGATTTATTAAATCAAAATTTTTTACTACGAATTTATTGTAGTGCTGTTAAACAGGTTTTGCAAAAAGATGTTGAAAATATTGTTTCAAAACAGATTTTTGCGAGATGGCAAGCAAATTTATCGGCATTTGATTTTGATATTGAGCATATCAAAGGTGAAAACAAGTCTCTTCCTGATTTTCTAACCAGGGAGTTTTTGCAGAACCAATGAGTGTCCCCTCTAGAGGGCGTGGCAGAAGCTGTGGGCAATCCCACCAAAGTCTTGGAAAAGAAAAGATGGTGATCAATGATGATCAATATCCTCCGATACAGGATTACATGGAATTTTTTGCCAGAGCGTGCAGAATAGAGGGAAGAATACCCCTCCTCTTAACCCCTATAGCAAAAAAAAATCTGCCAAAGAGGTATTGGAAACTATTAAGTACGATTTCATTCCTAATAAAAGGACTTCGGAATTGATACTTATCCCCAATGATGAGGATGAGAAGAAGATGTCTTCTCCCTGGGAAATTAATTCCCTTTATCTGGATACACATAATTATGATGTGCAAGAAGGCCAATACCGGACGGTATATGAGGCTATCCTCGAAGAAACTGAATTCATGGTGTTTAATCACACTAATAAACACCAGGGCAATTTCAAATCTCCTATTTCTTATAGCAAGGCAGTTTTGAAAAAAATCATTTCTCCCCGAGAATGGGGAATTCATCCTTTGAAGGCGCGAAAATTGAGTTCGCTAGTTGGATCCTATAATTATTCGGATTAGGTCTAGGCTTGGACTAAAGCTTTTTATTACCAAAATACTGAGCACAAACATACTTGGTTTTTCGTTTTGTGCCCAAACTCTTTAAAAGAAAGTTACCCAGGATGGGTTATCAATTGGTGGGACAAATTTGGCCCAAGAATTGATATGTTCCCTGATGAAATTACCAAGGCCAAACTTTTTCTTCCTTGGACTAAATTTCATCCTAAATTAAGAGGGAAAAACAAGATTCCAGTAGGCCTTAACACCCTGCTCTTTTTTACTGAGATCAATATTCCTTGGATCTCCAAGTGGGATCTTCAATGTAGAGTTAATAATCTCAATGTTCCTCTACTTGAAAGAATCTTTTATTATCGATGGTGGAGTGGTATTGATATGAATTCTACCATTAATCTAATAAAAGATAGTTTAAAAATCTATATGTCCATGGTGGATAAGTCACCCCCTCCTGCGGAGAAGATGACACCAGCAGCCAATCCAACCAAGGATTTAAAGATTGCTCTGAAGAAGTAGTTACCCAAAGCAACGGAGCAGGAGCTACTGCAGAAGGTGATGGATTACACCCATAATCAATTCAGATCGGCTTTTGGAGTTCCTGGTGATAGAATCAAACCTTCCTTTAGTGATGATTCCAACAACCAAAACCCCATTCCTCTCCCATCTGATGATGATGATACATCCATGGCCTCAATCAAGAATGACAATCCTTTCTTCTGTCTCGCCGGAGAATCTCAGAATCCAGAAGATGAATAATTCATTGGTGACATGTTCGACACCAATCTTCCCACTGAGCCAATAATGGAGGCATTCTTCAACTCACTCTGTTCAGCATTTCCAACAAGACGGTTGGATGGTACGTTTCCTAGCCCAGACGTGGATGGCCTAGATGATTTGAGGTAACTGGCCCACCTAGCCCCAGTTAGATGCTCGCCGACGCTTAAAGACAAAGCTTTCCCCTCTTGATGATAGTGGTAGGACCCACTGGCCCATGTGCAGTTGCCCCGTGACAATTGTTGGCCCCACTGGCCTAACAGCCGATGCTTGAAGATAAGAGACTTTGCTAGCCTCGAATATGGAGGGACCTACGGGTCATTATCTTAAGAATTATTTATTCCTTTCCTTTTTGTATAAATGGAGGACCTCTCTTCCTCATTTCTCATCTCTCCTTTTACACCTCTCTCTATCTCTAAAGTTTGTAATAAGCTTGTGGATTTTCCGGCCATATTCCGGTGGACTCTTAAGTTTGTAAGTTTTTAAGTTTGTTTTAATTTCCGTTTGTAATAAAAGTTTGTAATAATATTCCAGTTATATTTTCGTTTATATTGTACCTAGTAGCCACTGTATTTGGGGAAATGTGGAGATTTGAGCCACTGGCTCCACAAAAGAAAGCAATGTGGTGCAGAGAGGTTAAGTGGCTCTTATGCGTGAGCGAATCCATTGTGGAGATCATTCCTTCCATTCAACAATTCCCTAGTGAAGGTCCATTTGAAGTAATGGCAACACGACCACGATCAGATGTATACATAAATTTTCTTGCACTAAATAAACGTGATGCAATGTTAATTAGCATCCTTGATGGGTTTTATGATACCAACTTTGGCTATGTTGATCGTGGCATAATTGTTGCTAATGGGGATGATCATGATGCATAGTCATCTTCTATTTATAGTGGGAGGCCTTCATTTAGGTAGGAAGAGAAGTTGTGAATTCCATGTCCTAAAGTTCCACCTAAGGGGTTGTCAAAGGATACAAGGAAGAGCTTGAAACAGCGCAGGGAGTGCACAAACCAGGTATTAAAGGAAACCTTGGCTATCAATAGCAACATGCTTGCTGAGATGGAGATCCCAAGTGACTATTTGGATACCTTTCCAAAGTTATGGAATTGGGCTTCATTATCTTCCTTTTTAAATTTTTTTGGCACACATACATTCTTTGTTCTCATTTTATTTATTTTTAATATTGTATTGGGTTGACACTGCTTTTGGAGTGATCATTGACGCTTAGGAAGTTTGTAACTTCACTTCTTAGAATTGGTGCAAAGAATAATGATATGAGTACAAAAATTTCCACAAAATCTGACGTGGATTCCACTTATTCTCTCACCTACCTATTAAACATTGCCTTGTGTTATGGGGTCCCATCAGGGCACCAATAGCACTACTTTTTGTGGAGATTTTGTGTAATTATTTTGTACCCATAGCAATACTCTTGGTGCAAAACCTGATGCAAAACACTCAATTACTCTTGTAAAAATGGAAGGATAGACCTTGGGAACATTGTTATGACAATGGTGACGGTCACTAAGGTGACTTTGACATGTAATTCTTGGAAGCCCTCATTGTTACATCCTTTTTATTTTTTAATTTTAAGTTTTAGTTACTTCAAAATTTCAAATACAAACACAAGTTTGTGTTACTTGCTGAGACTTTAATTTTGTATATGTAATGAACCATGTTTTTTCCTTTAACAAGTCTTTGTTGTTACCATTTTAGTTCCATTTTTGTAGCTCTTATCAAATAAATGACACTTATCTTATTGCATATTCCATTTAATTATAGTCCCAACACGACTCACATGAGCGTCCCGACTTAATTACCATAATTGTCATATTCATTACCCGTGACAATTTTATAAAATCATAATCATATATTTATTTTAATCACGAAGTAATATTCATCATAAATCACATATTACGTTATTCTTGAGTAATATTTAAATCCGAATTAATTTTCAATTATCTCACACTTAATTCTAATTAATCCCATTTTAAAAGTCATTAAAAATGCGGGGTGTTACATAGAGTAACTCCTACAAATGCTAATGAGTTGGTTCATTTAATGGGAAAGGTATCCCCATAATTCTCAAATATTTCCTTTGGTTTTTACCTCATGTTTCTTTTTTTTTCATAATACTTTTCTTTTATAGGTTTAGCATCTGATAAAGGCCTTATTAACATACAATATTGATGGCTACAAAGTGTGGAAAATGCTATTAAGATGGATGATAATTTAACCTCACTCGGATGCACCTAGACTGAATGATCAATGACAAGAGTTTATAGGTTAACGCTCTTAATTAAGAGAAGGATGCCTTGAAGGATTAGGACATCACCTTAGAGTAAGAGAAGATCTTGAATGAAAAAACTCTCAGGGATAATGCGTCTTTACTAACTGTCACATGAGACTCTTTGTCTAGGGTTTAGGAGCTGCATGAACTTGATTAGGATGAGCTTAAGATAACAATGGAGGCTCTCTAAGGCCAGAAGATTAAGCCTCATAGCTTTAAACATAAACTTTATTTAGCTGATGGAGAGGTGGAACTTTTAAAGAAATCAGTCAAAGACCTAACTTTTGAGAAGGACCAGTTAAACTCCAAGGGCTAAGAGATACAGAAAAATTATACTGAGGTCTTGGTGAAGCACAAAGAGCTTATGGGAAAGAGCCATATTATGGTGCATAATCATTTTCATGTCAACATGGAGTTTAAGGCCTTTAAGAATTATTTCTAGCAGAATTTCACCTTTAGTTTTTAATCTTGCAAAGAAAAGATCAATACACTATTTCCTAATGTGGAAATCAATGGTTTATTTATTGAAGATCCTCAGTCGGGAGAAAAAATCTTAGATGATGAACGTAGTGCTAATGATGACACTGTTGAGGCCTCTTCTCCTAAGGCCCGAGAATTAGAACTGAAGGAAAAAGCCCCCAAATCTTTGCCAACATTAAGCCCCTCTTAAAGTGAAGATTTCGTGGATCCTAATAAAGCCAATTCTTGAGTGTCTTTTTATGTAATTTTGTTTATTTTGGTAAACTGTTTGTCAGCAGTGTGCCATTTCTTGAAATCTCCACTATTTACTCTTTAATGAAAAAGTTATTTTTGGAATTGTGGAAGTTTTCTCTTTTGTGTTACTTAGCTTTACTCCATTTGATTCTTCACACTTATATTTCTTTTTTGCTTTACTAAGAAAACTTTTTAATTGTATGAAGTCCGTGTGAGGTCTACTGAGTAGAAAATTTGTTGAAGTAGGCTTGAGGGTCCTCAGAACTCTTGTCTATGCTTGTGCATTTATTGGAGTCATAACTAAGGTTCTGTAATGGGTCTATAGAACTTAAAACCACATAATATCTGATTTTTGTACTTTTTAGGACATGAGAATAAAACTTAAAAGCCAAGAAGTAAACATGTTAAGGGCCATAAGACCTTATATTTAAAATTCAAATTAGAAATTTGTTCAATAGTGGATCCTAAGATCTCTGAAACATTTTTTCGCTAACGGTAAAAAGCTCTAGAGAAAAAAATCATAGCTTTATTTTTAGTCCTAGGACTTTAGAACTTAGAAATCTCTCCAACTATTTGGTCCCTAAATGGGTCCTGAGACCTTTGGACGTAGGAATTTTGAAACTAGAAGTTCTTATAAGGGTCCTAAGACCTCAGAACCTATAAATTTTGAAACCCGAAATCCCATAAAAGGTCATAGACCTTTAAACCATGGTAATTTGTGAATCCAAAGTCCTACAATTGGTAATAATACCTCTAAACTTGGAAGATTTTGAATGGTATACCGAGATGAAAAGCCTCTGGTCCTTATTACCCTACAGAGGACATTCTGAGGTTTAAGAATGGTTCCTAATACCCCTCAACCTTGGGACTTGCACCTTTGTGTTATAAAATTGGAGTTTTTTGGAATTTTTTTTGCATTTGGTCACTTATCCCACCAATAAAAGCTTTGAAAAAATGGAATTTTAACACAAGTCTCAGATTTTATAGTAAAGTTAGGGTTTAACGCTTGAATTTTTCCTCTTTTTTTAAAGCATGGGTTAAATAAATGCTTCACTAAGTTCTATTTTTTAGCCTTTTTTTATTGCTTTGTTTTCATAAAACATAAATTTAGGTGTGTACAAGGCTTTTGGATGGGATGTTTGTGGGTCTTTAGACCTTAGCCTTTTAGAATTACGGAATAAAAGTCAGTAATTCCTTTTATTCTTTATTTGGTCCTCAGACCTTTGATTATGAGTTTAAGGTTGATTAGAAATGTGTACTTTAGTCCTTTTTTGGTCCTAATACCTTTGATTATTAGTCTTAAGTCAAGGATGGAGCCCTTGCAACTTAAAGTTTCTAGGTTCTTAGATCTTAGTTTTTGGATCCAAGGTTGACGCCCTTGTAACTCTGTTTATGGGTCCTTTGACTTTAAACTTTTAAAGACGAGGATAAAGTCTTTGAAACTCTATTTTTTGGTCCTTAGACCATAGATTTTTAGATCCAAGGCTAAATTCCTTTGAACTCTATTTTTGGATCCTTAAACCTTAGATTTTTAGAGCCAGGGTTATCTAAGGTCTGCTAGTAGGCAGTACTTTCTTATCCCCTCCAAGATTTTTTTGTGGGATACCTATGTCGTTGCCTTAATTTTAGTCTTTGATTTGGGTCTCTAGTTACTGGGGCGACTATGTATATCTTTTGGAGTTATGGTATCAAAACTCATAAATTCTACCCATAAATCTCCTTGAGGGAGCTCAGACGTTGGTGGAGGTGAAGGTAAGACCTCTGTTGAGACCTCAAGGAGCTTTTGAACTTTTACTAGGACTTTTGTCAGGATCTCTGGTGCAATGAGAGACCTCTTCTTATTCTTCATGTAAGTCATGTAGCACTCCTGAGCTTTCATCTAATCACCAAAAAACACACCTATCCCTCTAGGGGTTGTAAACCTCATCACTAAACTTCGTGAAGTTTCTAAGTCATTGAATAATGTCCAGCACATTATCACACTATAAGTGGATGGCATGTCCACTACCATAATCTTATTCCAAATAGTTTTACAACAATATTTGGAGTCTAGGGTGATGGGGAGAGTGATATACCACAAGGAATATTTACTCTCTCGCCAAAGAATCCAATGAGAGGGGTGACGCCTCATTTTATGTTCCTTGAGCTATGTCCCATAACTAAAAAAACATTTAACAATAGGATATTTGCAGAGATCCTTATGCCAATTGGAACCGTTTTTATGTTAGGGTTTCCCATGATCTCAATGACAATCATAGTGTCATGAAGAGGTAAGCGGACTTTCCTAAGGTCTGATTCTAGAAAGACTATCACGAGGGCTTGTTTTAGAGCTTGATGAGGTAGGGAGACATGGTTAACTTCTACCCTTTCTTTTTGGATATTCCTGAGGTCGGATGTTCTGGTTGTGGCAGAGAGTCCACCCCAATTCAAGCCCCAAAAGATATAGTTGACATCTTTCAGAAGGACATCATCCTAGTTCTTATTGTTGTTATGTTGGATTATGTCTATGTATTTGGCAATAAGATCTTTTAGGTAACCCCTTTTGATTACTCCTTCAATAGACTCTTTGAGCCTAAAATAATTGCTAGTGTTGTGGTCGTGATCTTTAAAAAATTGACAATAGTTGGACTTATCCATTTTTTCATCAGTGATCCTTTTGGGCTTGGGTAGATCTAGGATATTCAAAGCTTCTCCCGTAGCAAAGACCTCTTCAAGGGTGGCTATGAGGAGAGTGAACTTTTTGGCCTCTAAAGGCCCGCTCATTTGAACCTCGTCCTTCTTATTCTTAGCCTCTGCTACTTTCGAGCTCTCCTTAAGATGGGAGAATACATATTTCCTCTTCTAATACTATGGAGCGGCTATAGAATGCCTTGATGAGATAACATCATCAAAATTTATGTATTTATGAGATCTTTCGAGAACTTCAGTCATAAATTTTAGAGGCTTCTTACAAACGGCCTCGGTAGGTCTTTCAAGGTGAGGCCTGAGATAAAGGCTACCACACATATGGTGTCATTTATATCATCAACATAGAGGTGTTATTGATTGAACCTCTTATCATACTCCCAAAGAGACTCGATGATCTTATGCCTGAAATGGAGGAAGGAGGTGACAGGCTTACTCATGTTATTTTCCCCAATTATATGGATGACAAAGGATCTTTTCGGCTCAGTGAATATTGTGATTATCCCTATTTTGAGTTTGGGAAACCAATGTCTAGTAGTTACCATTAAGGTAGAGAGAAAATATCTACACGATACCTCATCTAGGGTATTTTAAAGAAGCATGAGTGACCTTTAGGTATCCAAGTGATCAATAGGATCTTTATATCCATTGAATGATTTGATAATAGGCATCTTCCACTTTGGGGAAAGATCATAATGGAGATAGGGTCTTTTGGAGAGCCAACTATATGGTGTTTGGAGTTTTTATCTTGTACTGGTTGAGGAAATTCCCCAAATGGTCTTTCATCTTATTGATTTCATTTTCCCAGGACTTAGCCACCCTGGAACCATCTTGAGATTTATATTCGTGGATAGATAACATGTCGTTAATAGGACTGCAGGTTGCTGATTATTTAGGAAACCTCGGTGTGACCATGCCTCCTTCTCTCTTTCCTCCCATCTCACGATTTCAGCGCTCGTGCTCGCGCACTCAAGGAGGGAGAGAAGGTCTCACACCCTTTTCTCTAGGGACACTTAGGCCATCGTCGGCGTGGGGTGATGTAAAGAGATGCAGTCGCCAACCTATTTTGCACAAAATAGGCAAAAGATCATATCTAATCCTCGAGATAGTGACATCAAAGGAAAACTGATGCTTACGAAACCAAAAGTTCAGAGGTTTGGGGTGGTGAGTTACGGAATGGGAAGGAGTTTGGCACCCATCCCGCCCTTTCGGTCTTTCATGGTCTTATGTTACTATTTTCTTACTTTCTCCGTGAAATGATTGTGCGTGTATATATAAATGGAGATCGGAATCACTCAACTTATATTATGGAAAACATAGAGTGAGGTCATCCATAGGAAAATTCTCAAAATAATAACTAGAAAATATGATGTATGCATTTATCGAGATTTTAATCGTTATGATAAAACGATAACATGTGTTAGATAAGATGTGCAAGTACGAATCACAAGTATGATATATATGAATAATATGTATATGGATAAAATAGGAAAAAGATGAAAATAGAAAAATAAGAAAATAGGACTCGAGTCTGGGGTTTTAGCCCAAGACGCCTGCGTAACCTATAAAGGCTTCAAAGTTCACGTACTTCGTATGTGACACAAGGGTGGGGTTTATCTCATAGATTCAAACGGGAACTTATTATATGTGTGTGTGTGTAGAAAATGTATTTTAGTTTGGAGAAAATGTGGTGAATAATCCCGTTAGAATTTATATGTTTAACCACATTTCCTTTATTTTTTTTTTACAAAAAATAAAGTATGTCCAATATAACTAATAAAGGATGAGATATTAACGTGTATAAACTAAAGTAAAAGATAAATTAAGAATTTATGTAACTATTGCAAAAATAAAGAAATTTAAAGAGAGGGAAAGGTAATTGGACCTTCTTTGGGGACTTGACGTTTGATATTGATCATTGAGGAGATTCCTTGCAAGATGATCCAAATCGTGCATGGGTCATATAGATAAAAATGTAATTCATACGGTAATGGATCGTTTGTCCAAACCGTAGGTCAAAATCATGCACAGGGTGGGCCATTGGAAAGGTTATGTGAGGCACTTCGATGTTCGAAAGCGCTTCTATTGGTTTAGAGAGTTGACTTTGGTCAAATGGGCCCTAAAAGTGCCTGGTGAGCTTTAGGAGTAAAATGGGTCATTCGTTCATATCATAAGGCTGATTCGCGCATGAGATGGACCATTAGAAAGGGTATTTAGTGACCTAAAATTCATTCAGTCTCGTTCAAGATGGAGATTTGACTTTGGTTAAACGGAGTCCAGGAGTGCCCGGTGACCTTGAGATCAGTTTTTAGGGGAAACAGATTTTTCATTCGAACGATTATGCCTTTTCATGCATGGGGTGGACTGTTAGAAAGGGGTTTTAGTGAGATTTGAGGATACATTGATCTTTTGGTCTTACGATGGGGTTGATTGGGGCCAAATCGGGGATTGAAAGCGCCCGGTTGCCCCCCGGTCGATTTTCGATAGTAAAATGGATCATTCGTCCGAATTGTTACGCAAATTTGCGCATGGGGTGAACCATTGGAATGGGGATTCATATCCCTTTGAAGATCCATTCAGATTTCACTCTGACGATGGAGTTGACTAAAGTCAAACCGGGCCTGAGTGTGCCTGATGGCCTCTAGATCGATACTCAGGGTATGACCTAGGGTTTATAGTGAATGGAAGAGATGCTTAGGACATAAGGAGAGACTTAGGGGTCCCTACAATGTGGTGTCTGTGAATCCCCTTGGCGGATTAGATCGGAACAAGTTAAAGCCGTCGAATAGACACCACATAATTTTTAGGAAATAAGTTGATTCTGCTAAACTAAAGGGGTGAGGATGACCGATTCAGAGGGTCGAGGATGATTTGATTTAAACGGTCGAGGTTGATTCTCTGGATCTAAGGTAATGCTGTGGATGACCGATTTTGTAGGCCGAGGACAATTCTGAGGACCTAAAGATGGAGAGACCAATTTTGCGAGACGAGGTCAATTCTGAGGAACTTAAGTTAGGAGTAACCAATTTTGAGGGTTGAGGTATATTCTAAGGAACTTAAGTTGGGAGAGACCAATTATGTGGGTTGAGATCAAATATGTTGACCTTAAGTAGCGAACGATCAATTTTGAGGGTTGAGGTCAATTCTGAGGACCTTAAGCTGGGACGACCAATTTTGAGGGTCGAGATTAATTTTGAGGACCTTAAGTAGAGAACGATTAATTATACGGGTCGAGGACAATTTTGAGGACCTAAAATTGGAGCGACCAATTCTACGGGTCGATGTCAATTCTCAGGACCTAAAGTAGAGAGCAACTAATTATGCGGGTTAAGGTTAATTATGCGAACCTTAAATAGAGAGTGACTAATTTTGAGCGTCGAGATCAATTCCGAGGACCTTAAGTTGGGAGTGTAGGGAATATCTCTCCCAAAGAATTTTTGTTTAAGACTCTACTGGGGAGGAGACATCTGCCCGGGGATAATGTCATTTACAGAAGAGCTGAAATCTTAGTTTAGAAATTTCATTTTAGGCAAATAGTTTTATAACTTGAGGTCTTGGGATTCCGCTGGGGAATGTGTTTATGGGAAATTGGAAATTTCTTAGAAAGAATTTGGGTATTCCTGTTAGGGAGACATGCAGCTCTGCTGAGGAGGCACTTGATTTTTGCTGAAGATGAAGTTTTCAAGTTTCCCCTGGGGAGTGGTAATGGACGTTTGATTTTAGGGGTTTTAATTTTGGGAATAAAAGGTGGTTTTAATCCGGATGAAGATTTTGGATCTTGAAAAATGATTTTCTTTTTGAAGAAATGTTCTAATATTTATTTGGCGATTTCGAGAATTTTTTGGAAATTTCTGCATTTTTTGGGATTTTTTTGTACAAAATTTTTGGGGGTGTTGACCGAAAGGTTATCGGTGTCGTCAAATGGCAGTGGCATGGTCTTTTGGATTGCCTAGGGATGGGTAAGGGACTATGCTAATCGGTGGGTGCCAGGGGATTGCCTATCGGCATACCCCTTAGCCTCCTACAAAAAGGGACGAATTCTTTTCATTTTTCACAACTTCTGGACTTTTGATCTTCTGTTTCTATTTTGTACGATCTGATCCTGTATCTTTTGTTCATTAGAGATTAGAAAATAGCAGATTTTTCAAGCAGTGAGACCCACATGGCATGGCTATGTGTTGTCGACTGGGCTAACTTGGAGTGATGGTCTATGGTTCCCTTACCATTGGGCAACGAATATGCCTTTGAACTGCTCGAGCCTGTCCCAATGAGCTTAATATTCTGCATGAGCCTTAGCACCATCGATCATCCAGGGTGAGGACCTAATGGTTCTTGAAATTCATTTTCGTATTTTTTTCATTTTCCTTATTTCTTTGAATTTTAACAAAATGTTTCTTTTCTGTTTTGACAGACTGAAATTATTGTGACAAGTCTTCGCTCCCGTGGGATGACGTGATTTAGATACATGTGGGAGAACTTTTCTGCGGTGGTGTGCTGGGTGGTTTCTTCAGTGGGTGTTAGTAGTTTGGGGTCTGCATTGGATGAGACGCCCAAGTCGACAGTTGTTCCATGTTCTCTAGGAGAGAGTTGGTGGGATACTACTCACACCATACATTTGGGGTTTAGGTAGATGGTAATAACCACCATTGATGTACAAAAACTATTGGGGATAAACTGAGAGGGGATGAAAATAGAGGTGGACCGATCTTTCAGGGTGACACCGACGAGAGTGGAGGCGACATTAGGCGATGTTGGATGAACAGTCTTAGGGGACTCAATCCCTATATCTCTTTTTCTGTAGGTTTTGCTGAGTTAGTAGATCAACGAGACCAATGGGATGCAAGTTTGTCAGATGGCTCTTTTATTTATTCTTTTGCTATTGGGAGGATTTATGGCGACGTCGAGCGGTGACGTTGTCCACTTATGGTTTTTACCATAGTTAAGGGTATTTTCGAATATTCCTCTCTTTTAATAGGGGACCCTAACTTTGGCGACCCTTCATTCATCTTTGGATGCTTTCAACCGATGCTGTCGGTAGACTTTATTTACACCACGTATCTTTTGGAGGTATTTTTATTTTATGCGTTTCCCTTTATTTCCTTTTTAATTTCTTCTGATTGTTGACCCTTGTACTATTATAGACGTAGTTCTACGAGGTGATTAGGGTTAATGACCATTTTACTGGTTTACAAGATGAGTTAGTGGGGGACTTTTACCAGATGTACTGATGGCGTAAGTCCAAGTGACAATCGAGGAAGTCTCTTTCATTGGTGGCGACGTGTCAGGTCCTGAATGACTTGAAGAGAGACTGGGTTATCTCTTCTTTTCTCTTTTGAGTCTTCTTTTTAGCATTTCCTTTATATTCGTACAAGTAATAACTTTATCTTGAAAAATATAGGTGACCTTGTATCCCTGGGGGATGACAATCCAGCATATGTGGGTGATCGAAGGGAATGCGTAGATGCATCGACTATTTCCTCACTAGTTTGTCTACTCCTGGTATCAAGAAGATAAAGTAGTCTGGCAGGTTATGGAGGACGTGGTGGTGGTCCTCTGGCGATGCCTCCGATGCACATGAGGAGGGTGCAATGATTGGCGAGATTGGCGATGATTGGCGAACCCTATTCGTTGTACACAACCACGGTGGCGACCTACGACTACCTCAATTTTGTAATGAATAAGATTATGTCATTATGCATCTATGATGTGGTTACTATGTATCCACCTCCAACGAATTCAGGCAAAGGGTACGAGTCGGCCAGTGGGGTCTGCCCACAACATTAGTGGCACCTCGACATTATTAGCAGTAGTGGCATCAGAGGTTTAGTTTCTCCAATTCTCCCCTACTTCTTAAAATATTAGATTTCTTAGGGGAAGGTCAACGAGTATGCTTCATCTCCCTAATGCGATGGAACCGAAAGTGTTGGGGTTGACAGAGGAAGTCCTTCTGCCAGAGGTATATTTTTTCATCTCTTTCTCCTTTGTCTTTTGTTTTTCTGATTTCTCTTTCACTTTAGACTGATCAATTTTCACATTTTGCTTTTCTTACAGCATGTTCGGGTGTCGACTACCTGGCTGAGGGACATCCGAGACTGGGCGTCTTCTGCAACAGCTCATATTCGAGATTCAATCCCTATTCCTTCCAGCTTTGTGCCATTTGCTTCTTCTGAGGAGGGATCTGGATCAGGTAGTTGAGTCTCCTCATCTCATTGCTGGGGAAAGCGCATGCGTCGTAGGGATGGAGGATCTTAGATATATATATATATATATATATATATATATATATATATATATAGAGAGAGAGAGAGAGAGAGAGAGAGAGAGAAAGGTTAGAGACAGAAAGTGTGGGGTTATCGGGCTGAGTCCCATTATTTTTCTTCTCATTTTCTTCTTTTCTGCAGAAGATGTAATGAAGGCAACACCATATATATGCATTTAATGAATGGGATTTTGTTTATATTTGCTTTAAATGACTTAATCTACATGCACTTTTACTTTGTTTGCTGAGACGTTAAACATGATTAAAATTACTTAAAATTTTATTTTAAAATAGGATGAGTAAAAATAGAAGGAGAGAAAAATTAGTAATTCTTTTTGAAATTATCTTTATTGAGTTTTTGATTTCGACAAAAAAAGGAAAAAAAGAGTTTTCTAGAAGTAGGGGGATGCCAATCGGCATACCCCTTGTTCTGCCTATCGCAGGTTCGTTTAGTCAAATCACCCTAAGGCTTGATTGCACTTTTTTTAGCTACTCTATACTTGATGGGGTAGTTTTATATCTAGATTTTGTAGGCTCCCTGTCTTTAGCCAAGTTTTTCAAGTATAAAAAGGGAGGAAGTGGAGAGGTTTCTTCACCTGTTCACATTTTCTTTCTCTTGATTATTTGTTACTTCTTATTTTATTATTTCCATTATGGCTCTTCACGTAAGTGAAAATTTTGCCTCTTATCTTGAAAATTTGGATACTATGTGTTCGTACAATGTAGACAATGATGCCTTTAACTCACATTAGGTTTCTTTGTGGACTGACCGAACCATTGACTGGAATATGCTGACAGCGGCATTACAATTCTGGTACCCCGAGGATCATGTTATTCGTTTTGGCTTGGACAAGGTCTGCCTGACCTGTGAGGAGTTTTCTACTATGTTGGGGGTAAATCCCAGTGTGGCAGCGTCCATGCCCGAATCCTCTCAGTCTCCACTGGTACAATGTTTGGTATCTATATGGGATATTAGATCACCCAAATAAAGACTGCGTTCAATTGTTTGACCACTTCCTCCTTAACCTTAAGCGACCATTCAGTTCAGAGCTTTCACAGCTTATGTTTGATCGGTTTACATTATGGAAGTGTTGGAATCTCATGTTGGGTGATCTCGAGATCAATGTTGGGAAGGTCGTCGTAGGACCATGTAAAAACGTCCATAAATTTCCTAAGTAGTTCTTCGAGTTGCATGCGCTCATGCTCGTCAAAGGGTGGACCCTATCTTAATCTCGCACAGTTGGCTACTAGAACCGAGGTTAATAACAATAGTTTCGGCTTAATTAATTTTAACGCGATTATGTTGTTTATTATTAACCTTATTAAGATCAATTAAGAATTGTTCATTTGAAAAATTATCATCATTAAGAGTTTGATCGAAATCAAGACAATTAATGTAAGGCACAACAAGGTATTTAAAATCTTCGTTTATTTCATTATCGATAAAAATAGCATAAAGAACCTCGTCAAAGGAAGTCTTGAATACATTGTGATCAGAATAAGGAGGAACAACAAAAGAAGAAGAAATAGGGTAAACATATGGGTTGGGTTTCATTTCAGCAGGTGGAGATGGTATAGCATTCCATTTGAGGAGAGGTGCATCATTAGTCTTGATCGGGATGGCAGGATCCAATGATGTAGTGTCTGAATAGATTATGCATAGTGTCAGCCCTAGTGTTTGGAAATTAAATGAGTCCTAAAAGTTATTTCCTTTGGAATCCTCGGTAATAGCTCTGGTCTTGAGTGGTTTCATATAATGGTGGAAACCTTCGGCCCATGAGTAGCTATCTTAGAATAAGATCTCTATTCCTTGCTTCATCTTTTTATCCATATGATCATACCACGGTTCGGGAAAGCCACAAAAGGGAAAATATTCACCCTCTTTGATGAATCTCCCATTCAAAGAATCCCCTGAGACAATCATGGTACTTTCTAGCCTTCTGTTTAACTGAGGTTGGCGGAGCATTCTAAGATCCTCTGATGATGGTTGATAACCAAGGCCATATGGATGAAAGGCCTTCTTGAGCACTATGGGTTCCAGTATTCCCTGTTGTCATCGTCCTAACCCTAGTCCGGTAATAAAGTGCATATTCTCGAACATCTTATCACATTGGCATTATCGTCAGGTTTGTGCTATGGATAGACTATATCTCTAAAATCATCCCCTGTTGGGAGCAGAAGTGGTTCGCTTCAAAAATCGAACATAAGAATGTAATTTTCCCCACGTTGTATCATTAGTACTGAATTACTCTTGATTTCATTCTCAGTGTTATCATCATCGCCCAAGATGGTGATGGCATTATCCATGTCAAAGAACTTTAATTTTTTATGGATAGATGAAGACACTCCCTGGATACCATGGATCTATGGTCATTCGAGCAACAAGTTGAAACAAATCGGTATGTCAATAATTTAGAATTCAATGACAAGATTTATAGGGCCAACCCCTATTGTAAGCTTTATAGATCCCATCACTTCCCTACGATTATAACCATGAAGACGCACCACGACGGAAGTTGGAGAAAGGTCGCTTACTTTTAATCTCGGATAAACATTGAGTGCTGACCCATTGTCGATAAGCGAAAGAGGTACAGTCTTTCCTATGACCTCAACAGATATATTGAGAGCATAATTGTGATTTGTACAAAACTTAAGGATTTATTCCTCAAAGAAGGAGATCATTCTAGTAGAGGTTAGATACCCGACCAAGTTCATAACTTCTTTCGGAGTGGTAGAAGGGGGGACTGTGCGCTCGGTATGATGTTTAATAAAGGCATTTTGGTGCAGTTGGGAAGACATAAAAAGTCCCCAATGACTGATGTTATCTTGAGTTTTCTTTAATTGATCGAGGATCTTGCTCTCCTCGAGGGTCATTTACGGCGTAGGGAGTTTCTCAACAGCTTTTCCCTTATCTGTCGTTATCGATTGAGGGTTTGGAACTTGTTAGTGCCTCCCAGATCTAGTCATACAGTTCACATAAGAGGGAAAAATAGAAACCATGTTTCTTCATCTACCTCGGGCTATTCACCCACTTTGTTGGTCTCTCCTAGTAGATCTTCAAACAACATCATTCTACATACTCTGATCGCTGGACTAGTATTTTTTGGGCTTTGCCCTCTATCTGAACTATTGAATTTGTCCCCCCATCCAGTGATAATGATTTTATCCTTCCACGAGAAGTTAATATCTTATATGACCTCAAGGGTCTCTTCGTATGGATCCTCACACTCAACGTGGAGATGAAGAAGTGCAGGGACCAACCGCCCTTTTATTAACTGAATCATCTGAAATTACTTCATCGATGGGTACCACCCAATTATCTAACTCTTGAGCCTACTTCTGAGCTTCTAAGAACAGTGTGCTGAACTTCTGGCAGTCAATGTTCATTTTTAGGGCAATTTTAGCCCAAACTCTAAGAGTTGGTTCAGTATTGATGGTAATTCCATACCCTTCTCCCGAAATGAGTACGAATAATGATGCATGCTTTTATAAGAAGTGATAGTGCCTGATCAATAAAATAAGTAGGGTGTAGGAGAAAGTATGGGAAAACTTTCAGGTTACGTGTATGATGGGTAATTTACTAGGAATAATTTGGGTAGATAGGTAAAATTCCAGATCATTTTCTTAGAAGATAGCATTTGCATGATTTGGAAGTGGGTTGTGATTAGTGTTTGACTTAGGATTCGCTGGTGAGGCGATGGTACCCATGTTAATCAGACCTTGGATTATATTCCAAAAATGAAAGCACTGATCAATGGTATGGTCAGAAGTTTGGTGAAAATCACAATGGGAATCGGGTTTGAAATTTTTGGGAAGCGAGTTTGGTAGTGGACGAGGGTCCAATGTCTTGATGAGATTTAAGCTTAATAGGGCTTGGTATACTTTCGATAGAGGAGAATGAAGTTCAGTGTATTATTTTTTGACTAGGTTAGGGTGACTTTCTAGTTCCCAAGAAGTGGCAGGACGAGAGATGTTATTGATGGTTGAAACGGTGGTATTGGTATACTTCTCATACTTTCTGGGAGTGAACTGTCTAGATACCTTATTTGTCTACACTTCTATCTTGGAAAGACTTTCTTCGATCTCCACTCCTACTTCCTAGTGGATCGAAAGAAAGGGTAATCTTTTCCTCCCATCATCGCTCGAAGATGGGGTAAGAAGTTTTTCTTCATAATACTGACTTGTTCTTCTCCAAAAGGACAATTGGTCATGGTGACCGCTTTCTCTCTCCACCTTGCTATAAAATTTTTGTCATTTCCTCCAGGGTTCTTCTTGAGAAGTTCTAAATCACGGCGTGTAACCTCCAATTCCTCATTGTATTTGAATCGTGACATGAATTCACGGGCAACATCCTTCCAATTGTGAATACTGGATTCCTCGAGGGATATGAACCAATGAAGGGCACTGTCTTTCAAGGTTTGTCAGAACATCTAAGCCATTATTTCCTCAGAGGCACCTAGGAGAGTCATGGCTCGGTGGTAACTTCGGAGATGGAATATTGGGGTCCTGCTACCCCAAAATTTCTCATTGTTAACCTTGATTTTTATTCCAAAAATGACATTCGGTTAGGAACACTTTGTGTAACGCCCTTTTCAACTTTTCTATTTCATAAAAATGTTCCACTTAAGTAAAATTATAATTTTACCCATTTGTTTTCAAAATCCTCTTTACTCCATTTCACAACTGTTAATTTTCCAAAAGCACTATTAAGTTATTTATATCAACTTCTTAAATATTTTAACACTTTAACACCTTTTTACACTTGTAGTAACATTCTTCTTAATTGGAAACACTTTTACACCTTTATTCCTTTTTTTAATTCCATAAATGTTAATCTTATACAACATTACTAAGTTACAAAAACTAACCTTTCCACATTTTCCCTTTAACACTTAATGTATACTTTTATCAACATTTTTCCAAACACATATTTCTTTACTTTCATCATTTAAGAAATCCACTTAAACTTAAGAATACTTTTATGTGAAAATATCATTTCTTTCATTTTATATCTAGCCTTACACTTTATTCTTATTACATTTTAAACCCCTTTTTCATACACTTTAAAGGCAAGAATTTATATTTTTTTTATTTCATGTTTAAACCCAACAAAACCCTCTCTAAACTTGTTTATAAATTTAATATCAAAATACTACAAATTTATATGTATGAGAAGATGGATTTTTAATCCAAAAATCGTACTACATGGTTTAAACATATATTTCATCATGCAAAATCATTATACTTGCAAAAATACACTTTTAAGGTACAAAAAATATTTTTACTTCTTTAACCTCAACAAATGTTTATTTTTCATAAAACCTTCTGTAAGGACATATTTCTCATGTCCGATATCTTACTGTTGTGTATGTCGTATGCCACTACATTTGGCACGTCTCTTCACGAACTCACACGACGGCCTCAATCCAAATTCTGGGAATCAAGCATTCAACGTCTCCATCATGTATCCCACTTTTGCCTCAACGAATTCACGTTCCACTATTTTAGGCACTTTATGCAAGTGGTACGCAAGAGAAGTTAAAACGGTGAAAGAAGGCACGATATAAAATTTCAAGGGCATTTTGGTAATTTTTATAGCCACCACCCGAAGGACTGGTCAACTGGAAAGTTGAAGAGCTCGATGCCACGAAGATACTGGAAGAAACGGTACCTCAATCCAACTACGGTGAAGAAGTTATAGCCCTTTGAAAATGGAGAAAAAAATTATAATGGAGTGATGCAAATCTCTTTATGTCCCTTTCTACTCAAGTGTTTCAAAGATTTTTTTTTCAACTCTATTTCCAAACCAACCAGCCTAAAACGATCGTCTTTTTTGTCTTCATCATTTTAAGGCTTAGACTTCATCATTTTAAGGCTTTATGTCTCTTTAAATGCACACTTAATTCCCATTTATCAAGTGTAGATGTTTAAACCTTCAAGGAATCATTTTATTCATTTGGAGTATTTTGTGAAAAAGTCGGTCCCTTCTTCATTACTGCCCATCTGGAATTCTTGTGGGAGATTACAGCTGATGACATCGGAATCGACACCTGCGGGTATTTCGTACGTCACACTCATTTTCATTATAATCCGTGTAACCGTTTTTACAAATTATAGTGAAAATAATATGGTTTTGGCCTGCGGGGATTTTTTCGGATATTTTGTGTCACATGCTCTATTTATTTTATTTGATAAATCATCTAGATGCATGTTTAGGGACTGTATTTATTTTGTTCAAAAATATATTCTAATTGAATATGGTTTAATTGGAAACTTGCAAATAATTTTTATTTCAATATCACACGCTGCTTTTATTTACGGTCGCACTTTTCAAATTGGTATCAGAACAGGTTACGCTAATTTATCGCGTATTCCTATTTTCCGCGTGTGATATTGATTTTTTTTTAAATCAGTTTTGTGTTTATTCACAATTTTTCCAACGGAACACGCATCTAATGAGGAGCCTATTTTTGAAATTGTTCACGATAGTGCTAAAAAATTAAAACTTTTGAATTTGACACTTTGCAAAAGAATTGAAGTTTTGGAGAAAGAAATTTCCCGTTTTAAATTCACAATGGATATTTTGTAAACCGTTCAAAATCAAAGAGATTTTTATCGTGAAAAATTTGTTTCCTTGGACAGTGACTTTAATGATTTAATATTGCCCAAGAAGGAGAGTGTTTATAAAGTCCTATTTTTAGAAAACGAAGTGGAGGACTTAAAAAATTCTAGGATTCCCGTTTGTGTCATCGAGGATAAAAAATTAATCGATGATTTTACGACACGTGAAAAGACTCTCAGGGATAAGTTTATTTTAATTGAGGGATAGAGAGATACCCTTTTAGGAATTGTTGAAAATTTAAAAAAGGTGTCCCTTAATTTGAAAGATTCTAATTCTTAGCTTGAGTAAAAAATTTTGACAAAAATGATTTGACTGATTCGAGTAGGTTTGATAGTGATGGTAATGGCTCATCTTGTTCTCATGCTTTTAATGCTAAAGCCAAAATCATTATTTGTTTTAGAGGGTCAACCAATCCCATGGATGTTAGAAAAGATCATTCTTTAGGTAACATTCCTCCCGTTTTCACATGTTCATATTGTGGTAGGAAAGGTCACCTTAGGCCTTTTTGTTTTGATCTTGGAAGATGTCCTTGGAAGTTTATGAATAGTGTTTTCGTGGTTCCCAAAACCCCCACGGGTCTTGTCACATCCGTTTGGGTTAGGAAATCACTTTTGGATATGCTAAATTTTAGACAAGTTGATTCTCGTTTGCTTGCACATGATTCTTCTCTTGCAATATCATATAGATGTTTGTGTTCACATGTTTGTCATACGCTAGTTTTTCTTTCTTGATTTTGTGTTTGCTAGCATTGTGACATGTACTTTTTGTATAAATTATTGTTTTTGAAAAAAATTGAAAAAGACAAAGATTTTATTTTGATAAAAAAAATTAAAAAGCACAAAAAGATTTTTATTTTTTGCACCGTTTATGGATAAACACATAGGATGACCAAGTCACAACATCATTCCATTTTTCATCTGTCTATTTGATAGTGTTTTGAGACCATATATCATGTCATCTTTGTACTTTATAATGTTTGGAGTCATTAAGGTGTAATTAAGTGTTACTTCCTACATGTTTGACTCATGATTTCCTTTATTGCACACATGCACGAATTTATTTGATTATTGTGTTTGTCTTATCACATGTTGGTTGGGTGTTTTCACTTCAATCCTATCCTCAAAACGAACCATGCGTGATAAAACTTGATAAGAAAGGTGTGCTTGTAAAAACCGTTTTGGTGAGATTATGTGGTATTTTAAAAATGGCGAAGGGCTACGAAATGAAATTATCTATCCTTTGCGCTAAAGACACCATTAAAACGGACGTAAAAAATTGAGGAATTTTATTATCCGGGGTTCAAAGAGGTTAAAAGAGCCAGAAAAAATTTAAAGGCAATAAAAAGAAATTCATGCCAATTATGGGCCAAATAGTATTTTGCACCAATTCTCCGAAGTTTGAGAATTTTGTTTATCACCTCTAAAATAAAATATATTTGAGGGTGTTTGGTTGGAGATTTTATAATGGGTGTGCACGTCCTTAAAATCTTGAAAAAACGCTAAATAGTTTTTGATGTTATTGGTGTGGAAATCACCTTCACTTTGATTTTTTCATTTTTATAAGATGATGTCATCTAACTTCAACAATATTTTACATCTAAGTATACTTTCGATGTTCATTCGTTAATAGTTCACGTATTCATCGTGCACATATGATTGATTGAGTTTATTTTCCTATCGAATGTGTTCACACCTATACATTCTATCTTCATGACTTGATTATTTGAGTTTATATCCATGGTGTGATTTTTAGTATCTTATTTTGTGTATAAATTTTTTGAAAAATTCAAATTTATTTCCCATATTCTTTGTTAAATTTTTTGGGTAAAAAACACATTTTTTTTTAAATATATTAAAAATTAGAAAATACATAGAAGATTTTTTTTGTGACATTTTCCATATTTATTCTTCTCATATCTATCTATTTGGGGACATCATAAAAAGGGGGATAATGAATAATGGGAGAGAAATATTTGTTGATTTATCTATGATTTGCTTAAGCTTAATTGATCTTTGATTTTTGCATATCATTATATTTCAAACTGTTGTGTGTCATGGGTACTTGCTTTATCTCATGTGTGTAGGTACAAAGTTGATATCTATTGGATTGCACACCCGGATGAGAAAAGCTTTGGGAGTTTATGAAATGATTGAACATTTGAAGATGTTGACGTTTGATTGAAGACATGTCATTTAGTATTCTTAGTTTAAGGGTGTAATGGGGATATTATCTTATATGTCATTTATTTTTGGGAGATTGCATAATTCGGATTTTTTATGTATGTACCGACATAAACATAGGGGGAGATTTTTAAAGACATATTTCTCATGTCCGATATCTTACTGTTGTGTATGTCATACGCCGCTACATTTGGCACGTCTCTTCACGATCTCACACGACGACCTCAATCCGAATTCCGAGAATCAAGCATTCAACGTCTCAATCATGTGTCCCACTTTTGCCTCAACGACTTCACGCTCCATGATTTAAGGCACTTTATGCAAGTGGTACGCAAGAGAAGTCAAAACAGTGAAAGAAGGCACGATATGAAAGTTCAAGGGCATTTTGGTAATTTTTACAGCCACCATCCAGAGGACTGGTCAACTGGAAATTTGAAGAGCTCGACGCCACGAAGATACTTGAAGAAACGGCACCTCAATTCGAGCTACGATGAAGAAGTTATGGCCCTTTGAAAATGGAGAAAAAAATAATAATAGAGTAACGCAAATCTCTTTATGTCCCTTTCTACTCAAGTATTTCAAAGATTTTTTTTCAACTCTATTTCTACACCAACCAGCCTAAAACGGCCCTCTTTTTAGTCTTCATCATTTTAAGGCTTTAGACTTCATCATTTTAAGGCTTTATGCCTCTTCAAATGCATACTTAATTCCCATTTATCAAGTGTAGATGTTTAAACCTTCAAGGAATCATTTTACTCATTTGGAGTATTTTGTGAAGAAATCGATCCCTTCTTCATTGCTTCCCATCTGAAATTCTTGCGGGAGATTCCAACTGACGACATCAGAACCGATACTTGTGGGAATTTCGTATGTCACACTAATTTTCATTATAATTCGTGTAACCATTTTTACAAACTATAGTCAAAATAATATGGTTTTGCCCTGCGAGGATTTTTCCTTATATTTTGTGTTACATGCTTCGATTTAATTTATTTTATAAATCATCTAGATGCATGTTTAGGGATTGTATTTATTCTGTTCAAAAATAGATTATAATTGAATATGGTTTAATTGGGAACTTGCGAATAATTTTTATTTCAATATCACACACCGCTTTTATTCACGGTCGCACTTTTCACCTTCATTTTGTAAGAACTTTGAAATATTATTATTTGGCCAATTTTTTTTCAACAAAATCACTCCCTTTTCAAACATCTTATTTCATAAAATGTTATTCATCATTTTTTCTAGAAAACACACCATTTTCATAAAACATCAACGTTTACTATTTCAAAAACCTGAAACATTTATTCAACTTTTTATTTTAACAAAATAACGTTTCCCAACATTTTTATTCCATAAAAATATTTCTTATCTTCTACACATTAATTACCCATTTAACTAAATGCACCCTACTCAATAGTCTAATTACAACACTACAAATGTTGAATAACATCTTACACTAAGAGTAAGATTTTTTCCACCTCTAATGGCTCAAGTGGTGGTAGAAGTGTTGGTGCAGGAGGAGTAACCCCCGCCTCCAAAGGTAGCCTCAAGGGGATACCAAATGTATCCTTCAAAAAGCTTCAAAATTTTCTTCTTTCAAGCTTCCAAGAAAAATCCCTTCAAAACTCACTTAAAGTCCATGAAAACCCACCTTCATCTTCTAAAAAAATCCCCCAAATACTCTTCCCAAAATTCGTAGCTCTACTATATCAACGGTCAAAATGGTATTGTGGGTTTCAGTAAGGTGTTATATCACCTAAAATGGTGGTGGAATGGTGGTTTGGTGGTGGTTGGAGGTGAAAGACCACGCACCTCTGTCTCACTTTCTTTCTCTCTCTTTCTTCCATGCTTACTCAACAACAACTAAACCTAAATTATGCAAACAATCCTTAATAAAATCATCCATAAGGATAAAAACCCTGTTTTCCCCCCTTTTGGGATAATCTGTACTCGACAGATCAAAAATCCAACGCCCCAAATTGTGACAGCGCACAAGGGCATCTAAGATTAAAAACTCGACCAATGTCATTCAAACAACTTCCCTACTTCGTTCGAATGACTTAAACCATGTCGTTACTCCCTTGGATCACGCGATCCTTCGCTCGACCTATTATTGTAAGTCAATAGCATGTTGTTAGAAGTCCTGTATCTCGCGACCTCACACTTTCGTTCGAACGACAGCCTTTGTTGTTTGAACGACACTTCTTTTTCTTTTATGTTCTCCAATTTTCATCCACAATTCTTCTATAATTATAATTAATCCATCCTCATATATAATGTGATTAGTTTACCTTGGCAGGATATTTCAAAAAGTGAATATGACACTAAGTATTATAGTTGTTTGCGCTAATAGTTTAAGATTGAAACCCAACTTGCAAAATCGAAATAGAGTGGCACAT
The DNA here is from genome assembly GCA_949130495.1 of Sambucus nigra. Lineage (NCBI taxonomy): Eukaryota > Viridiplantae > Streptophyta > Magnoliopsida > Dipsacales > Adoxaceae > Sambucus > Sambucus nigra. The sequence continues at coordinate 62,155,236 of OX422224.1, read as the reverse complement.
ATTAAGTTCTTTTTCAAAATTGATATCAGTTAATGAAGTCATAATTGGAATAAAAATTACACACATATGTACGCATACACCAAAATATGTATCTAATGATATATTCCATTATGCAGTCTCCTATTGATATTTTAGATGAGAGGGTTCAAACTGTTTGATGCATTGGTAGACATAACATATATTACAAACCCTCTAATGCAACTATTTAAAACTAGGACCATGACATCACAGTAAGGAGAATACGATTATCCCTCTGAGATAATATATATCATCAGAGACGAAACTATTAAAGGGCCATGCCCCCCTTAAACTTTCAGAAACATGAATTGATTCAATGAAGTTGTCATAGTAAATTAGTATCTAAACATAATTGGCTACCTAATCCCTGAACTCAAAGGTTTAGAGAGTGAGGTAGGGGGCGAGGACAAAGTTTTGTAGATTTGTTATTTGATTGGAAATCTAATTTGAAAACCTTACCTAATATAAATTGTAACCTTTTTTTGGGAAATATTTACCTAGTTGCAAAAACATGAATTTTCACTTTTCAAATTGAAAATATAATTTTTGACTGTTCAATTAACCTTAATTTTATAAATCCTAATTGCATAATATTAGAACAAGAAATATTAAACGAGACTAATTATATTAATAAACTTATTTAACTAGTTATGTTTTGATGATATATGAAAATTGACATTCTTATTCAAAATTTGCTGGAATGATCCTATTGGTAAAAAAATATCGTACATTTCAGGTCCTATGTGTCTGTGTCCAACGACAATAAAGACACAACACGCTTGCACGTGTAAAAATATTATTTTTATAGTGGGGGACATGTGAGACACATATCGCATTTGTGACGTGCCTTTATTGGTGTTTCGTGCCCTAAGTGCATTATACTTTTTTCGATCTTATTATATTGATTGAATGATATTTGATTATTTCTTTTAATAAATTTTACATAAACAATAAATTCACAGTAAACAATAAAAGTGTAAATCTTGTTTGGTCCCTATATATCATTATGGGAACATGACTATAATTGTACTCTACAAATAACATGTAATACATGCAGTTGCATAGTTGTAGATGGTAGCATAATTAACTTACAATAATTATATGTAGTCATTCTGTGTAGAAAGGAAGATGGATGGTTACAAACTAGTTATGGACAATTTTGGGTGGTTATGGGACTCAATAAAATTTTAAAAACACATGGGATGGGAGCCTAAAAAATCTTAGAAGATGGGAATAAAGTCAAAAACTAGCGATACTTTTTGTTTTTGATAAATAAATGAATTCATTACGCACCAACCGCTAAGGGAGCGAACCTGTATACAGGGAGTATACAAAGACAAAAATAAAGAAGAAAAGAAAGGAAATACATGCAAACTCCTAAAACATGCACACCTAAATTAAAAAGTAGTATGGATATCCTACATGAACTCAAGAACATTCTGAGTAGTGACGGTAATCTTCACCTTATACCAACTGAGAAGTGTGCTCAAAAAAAGAAATCGAAGTCTCGATGGGGCCATCTCGATACCATCGAAATAATGAGCATTCCTCTCCTTCCACATCGTCCAAAAATGTAGTGAGGGACAATGTGCCTGATCCAAATATCGCCTGACCGCCCCCTAGAAGGTTTCCACGCCTCAAGAAGCTCCCTCACAGACACATGCATTACCCATACGGTCCTATTTATGGCCAGAAAGATGTCCCACAAAACTTTCGTCACCCTGCAATGATGTAGGAGATGGTTGGTCTTCTCCTCTTCCTCCTTGCAAAGCCAACACCGATTATCCAGACTATAACCTCTCTTCTGAAGACCTTCCAACGTCAAAAGTGCCTTTCGAACTGCAGTCCAAACAAATAATTTGACCTTAGGAGGCACCTTAACCTTCCAAATCTTCTTCCAGGGGAAACGAACCCTTAGGGTCCCTCTGACTCTCAATAAAGCATAGTAGTCAGGGACTGTAAATACCCCAGTCCTTCCCCCATTCCACCTCACTATATCCTAACTAAGCGACGGACGGGGAGCCGAACTCAAACACTCAATGAACAAATCCGCCTCCTGAATCTCCCAGTCCCAGAGTCTTCTCCTAAGATGAGGTCTCCACAAGATACTGTCTCCGCTGTCATACACATGATCAGCAACCGTTCCATCATGATTCACGCCTAGATTAAAAATCCCAGGAAAAATCTCCTGATTAGACCCATTATCACCCCATTTATCTTTCCAGAATCTTATCTTATCCCCTTTGCCTAAAATAAATTATGTATTCCTACAATAATCTACTCACTCCCTCGCAATGTGCTTCCACATACCCACTACATGGTCCAAAGACCTCACAATCGGCCTGCACCCTATATGCGATGAACCCCATCTTGCCCCAATAACCCTCCTCCATAATCTATTTCCCTCTCGAGGAAATCGCAACAACCAATTCCCAACAAAGCTCTATTAAATATGCCCAGGTTCCTCACCCCCCTCCATAATGGGCTTGCATACCTCCTCCCATCCAACCAGACTATGATTAAAGTTATCATCATTGCCTCTCCACAAGAAATATCACATGAGATTATCCATTTTATTATGCACAACAACAGGTAATGGCAAAATGGACATATAATATGTTGGCAAGCTAGACAAGAAGCTCTTAATAAGCGTAAGTCTCCCGTCTTTTAATAGAAACCCATTCTTCCACCCTGCCAGCCTCATTCTCATCCTTTCCAATACCGGGTCCTAAATCGTCTTCGTCTTATACTTGGCTCCGAGGGGCATCCCATGATAATTATTTTGGTAAGGTCCCAATCCTACCACCCAGAGTCCCTGCAAGCCCCTCCACCTCACCCACTGCCCCAATCGGGATCAACTCGCACTTCCCCGTATTGATACGAAGACCGGACACTTCCTCAAAGCAAATCAGAGGCATCTTTAGAGCACGAATTATGGGTTATTATATATGCTTTACTACTATATTAGTTATTATTTTATGATATAAATTATGGGTTATTATATCTGCTTTGCTGCTTATTTTATTATATGTTTATTAAGATTGTGAATATCGGTTCGCTTGCTTGTGTGTGGACTTTTGGGTAATTTAGTATGATCTCGGTGTAGGGATGACTGTGTTAATTGCCAGTATTGTTGATTATTGAGAGGTATTAAATTCGGTTGTACGGGGCTTAAAATTGCGTGAATGAATTTAAAATGCCGCCTGAAATGCAAATCGTTTAAAAATAGAGGGTTCTAGGAACATTGTTAATAATGTCTTTGGAATATATGTAGGTACAACTTTTGGCTAACTTTGATATTTTTACATTTCAAATAACCTTTGTAGATTACTCTAAAAAAATGTAAAACCCAAAGAAGTTATGCATCCAAATTGCAAATAAAGTGGCATAGGTTACTGATTTTTTTATTAATTAGGAATCTCCAAATACTACCCATCGTTTTACTATCTTCTTTTTGTAATTCCTTGTCTCACTTTTGTGATGTTTACTGTCATCCTGTTGCTGGATACTCCTTTAAATTTTATTGGATTTTATTTTATTTGTTGTCATACATCTTGATAATCAGGGTATAGGCTTAGATTTTTATCTTATTTGGTGTTGTTAGGTCGAAGAATGGAATCATGTTATCTTTTATACTTATTTTATGTTGATGCACTTGGTGGTCTTGCTTTATGTTGTTGTTACATTTAGTTATGATTTAGGAATAGATTATACTTTTACAAGTGCTTGGAAAATACTCGAAAAACAAGAGAAACTTTGCCAATTTTTTAATTACATATAACACACTTATTTAAAATCCCAGTTATAATATCTCTTTTATTTTTACACTGTGCTTTTATGTTCCGTTAATGCGATGGTTATTGAAGTTTTGAATAAAAATGAATTGTTGTACAATGTTGCATAATGTGCAATAATAGAGCTACGATTAACAATGATGTTGTGACGTGCGATAAGTTCCATGACAGGATATCAGGGACATTGACAAGTATATCTTTATATATCATTAATCTTCACACTTTAAAATTTTTTAAAAATGTCTATACTGCGTTGTAAATTACTAATCGAATTTATCATAAGTGCTTGCTGAAAATAATTGCAATGGATGAGAAACACAGCGAAATGATAACTCTCTTTAATGAGGTCGAGGCATTTATTAAGTGTTTAGTTTTATCTTTCATTAAATCAAAGAATGCGATATGTCAAATGCTTGACCTACAAAACTTTTCTTTCAGAACAATATAAACTCATTAAATGTCGTTGATTAAATGAGGTCGTATGCTTGTATCGAAAATGATTTCACCTTCGTCAAATGTTGCGTATTAAATGAGTGTCGTATAGAAAAGGCCTATTTTGTTGCACAAAAAGTGAAAAATTATAGATGAGAATTGCCTAACCAGTATACGGTTCAAGAAATAGTTCAAAATTAAGCGTAATCCTAACAACCCAATTCAACTTACTCTTTGATTACTTCCAGCTCCGTTGAACAATGTTGTATTACATATTTGTTCAGATATTAAAAACTTGAGGGAACTCTATCTATTTAGTTGTACTTATTTATATTGAAGGATTTTGATCCTTATAACTGTTTAGAGTGGAAGTTTGACTCTCTAGTTCTTTATAATTTCCCTACGTTTCCTTATATTATTAGCGAATTGAACCTCTTGGTTTAGTTAAATTAGTTATATGGTGTGTCTAAATTTTGTAACAATCATGACTGATTTGATAGATGTTCAATCAATTTGATTATTATTTGAATATATGTATTTATCATGTTTAAGCATGAACTAATATTAGTTCAAGATTGGACACTATGTGATGGTATTAATTTGTTTTATAAGTAAATAATGCATTGAAACAATCCCGCCTGAGGGGGAAGAAACCCGTACACATGAAATTTACAAAGCAAAGAAACAAAGAGCCAAACCCTAAAATAGAACATATAAGTCCCTAGAACACTTCCAAAAACTCAAGGAAAAGAGACGATGACGAATCATGACTTTTCTTATACCAAGTAAGAAGAAGTCTAAAAAAATTGTACCAAATTCGAGAAGGATCGAGCTCGACTCCCTCGAAGCATCTCCGGTTACTCTCTATCCAAATGTTCCAAAAAATATAATGAAGAACCATCATTTAGACCACACGCGGGCCAACCCAACCCTTAGGCCTCCTCCAAGCCACCATCATGTCACACACCGTAAGAGGCATAACCAAGACAATCTATCATAAAGAGAAACTCAAATCCCAAAGGCCCCTTGTCACCTGACAGTGAAGAAGGAGGTGATTAGTCATCTCATCCTCCTTCTTACATAACCAACATCTACTGGCCATCCTCCTCCCTCTGCTCTGAAGCCCCTCAATAGTCAAGATGGCCTGCCTGGAAGTGGTCCACACAAAAAAGCGAACCTTGGGAGAAGCTTGACTTTTCCAAATGGCCTTCCACGAAAAATGAGCACCACCACGACCCCTTAAAACATTAAAATGACTATTAACAGAAAACAGACCATCCTGAGAGCGCGACCACCTTAACTCATCTTCTCCCAATGACGGATCCAACGCCAACCTCATCCATTCAAATAATTCCTCCGCCTCCTCCTCTTCCCAATCACTAAGACCCCTCCTAAACTTCGAATCCCACACCGCAGGATCCCCTACCCTCTGCATATGATCCTTGACCAACCCCTATTTGTCTCTCCCAAGTCGATACATCCTCGGTAATAGATCCTACAAAGATCCCCCCACGCCCCATTTATCCTTCCAGAACCTGATACGATTCCCACTCCCGAGTTGGAAGGAAGTGAGGAAAGAAAACCTCCCCCACCTAAGCGCAATATACCTCCACCACCCCACCCTATGAACAAAGTGCCCCCTAATAGGACCCCATCCATATGGACCACCCCATGCCCAGTGACCACCACTTCCCTCCATAATCAGTCTCCTTCCCTATTAAAGCGCCACAGCCAATCCCTTAATAAAGACTCATTGAAATGGGTCAAGCTCCTCAACCCAGCCCCACCCTCTCTCAGTGGCCTACACACCTCATCCCAATTCAATAAGTAATAATTAAACTGATCATCATTCCCTCTCCACAGAAATTCCCTCATCAGTTTTTCAAGTCTTTTGCCAACAGACCCAGGTAATGGAAGAACATACATAAAATATGTGGGGAGGCTAGATAACACGCTTTTAATAAACTTCAACCGACCACCTTTGGATAGGTAGATATGCTTCCAACCTGCTAACATCATCTGGACTCTTTCAAGGACCGGATGTCGCATCGAGCCAGACTTAAACTTGGCCCTTAAAGGGAGGCCATGATAAGTAGAATGGACAGATCTGAACCGACATCCAAGAACACTGGCCAGATGGCCCACGTTGCCCACCTCACCAAATGAAATCATCTCACTCTTACTGACATTAATACGTAACCCCGACACAGCCTCAAAATATACCACCAACAATTGCACTGACCTCACCTCATCCGCAGACGCCTCACAAAAGATGATAATGTCATGCAAAAGTAGAAGATGCGAGACCTCAATAGCATGGGGAACAGAGCTCCCGATCAAATGACCAGAGACAAGACCTCCCTCCACCGTACGACTCATCATCTGAGAGAACACCTCCATAACTAAGATAAAGAGAAAAGGGGACAATGGGTCACCCTACTTAGACCGTGTGAACTCGAGAAGAACCCTTTAGGCACCCCATTAACAAGGACGGGGTAACTGACATAGGAAATACATCTCTTCATCCACCTGCACCACCGCTCCCCAAACGCCATCTTTCTAAGAAGATACTGAAAAAACTCCCAGTTCACATGATCATAAGCCTTCTCAATGTCGAGCTTGCATAGAATGCCAGGAGCCCCACTTCTCAACCTGGATTCAATGCACTCATTCGCTACTAGCTCAACATCAAGGATCTGTCGACCACCTACAAATTCACTCTGGGCATCCGAAATAAGAGGATCAATCACCTTTCTAAGTCTAGCCGACAAGACCTTAGAAAGGAGCTTATACTCACTGCTAACCAAACTAGTAGGCTTGAAATCTCTCACATCGGTCACCCCCTACCTTAGGAATCAAAGTAATAAATGTGGCATTCAGACTCCTCAGAATGTAACCACTATCATAGAACTCGATGAACACAACCATCACATCCACCCTGAGAACCTCCCTACAGTGCTGGAAAAAAGCCATTGTGAACCCGTCCGAATCCGGTGCTTTATCCCCGCACATCGACCTCAAAACCTATACAACCTCATCCTCTATAAACATTGGTTCTAACTAAGATGCCTCGACCCATGAAATGCTCGCCACTGGCATCCCATCCATCTCAGGTCTGCAGGATTCCTCCTTCGTAAAAAAACTCTCGTAGAACTGACTGATTGCCCTACCTACCTCCCCCTCCGCCGTGAAATCCACTCCTCCAACCACCACCTTCTCAATATGGTTAAAGCGATGATGGGAGTTAGCCGCTTTATAAAAAAAATCGTATTGCTGTCCCCTTCCATAAGACAGAGCGCCCTAGACTTTTGCCTCCAACTCACCTCCTTTTATATCAGTCGCTTCCCCACCTCCCTTTTTTTCTCCACCCTCGCCACTCTTTCTGCCTCTGACAAACCACCCGCTTGCTCTTTCATATCGAGATCCCGAATAGCCTCTAAGGCCTTCTCAATCACTCCCCCCACATAGCCAAACACATCTATGTTCCACCAAATGATGTCCCCCTTGAGGCAACGAAATTTTGCCGGTAGTCTGAAACTCGCATTCCCTTCCACCTCATACCCCTGCCACCACTCTTGAACCCTCCTAAAAAAATCCTCCTCCTTCAACCACATATTCTCAAAATGAAATGGGGTCCTCCCCCCTCTCCCCCCTGCACTCCAGCAAAATAGGAGAGTGATCAGAAGTCACTCGAGGAAGACATGATTGAGCTACCCCAGTAAAATGCTCCTCCCAATCATTAGAGAGTAAAAACCGATCCAATCGAGAAAATGAGGGCTCGTCTCTAAGAGTAGACCAAGTAAAAACCCCTACCTCCAAAGGGAGGTCAATCAACTCCAATTCATCGATGAAGTCCAAGAAATCCCACATAAATGAATTCGACCTCCCCCCTCTGCTCCTCTCTGAGGGGAAACGAACAGTGTTATAGTCCATTCTAGTGCACCATGGATAGCCCCAGACACTCCTGGCCCCTGCCATTTCCTCCCATAACTCCCATCGATCTGAGTCCTCCACTGGCCCATAAACCCCCAAGAAGCTCCATGTGAAACCATCCTCCACATTTCTAAATAAGCATGAAAGAGACCATCCCCCTACTAGGACAACAATTTTTTCCACCACTCTATTATCCCAAAAAATCATAATCCCTCTTGATGCCCGCTCCGAATCCAGACACCACCACTCTACCCTACGCCCTCCCCATATAGAATGTAGGAACTCCCTATCCATAACCTCCAACGTTGTCTCTTGAAGGCAGACAATATTCGGCCTCCACCACGCTATAGACCCACTCACCACCCCTCTTTTCACAGGGTCATGAAAACCCCGCACATTCCACAAGATGAGTCGTAACTTTATTAAAAAATGTTTGCTCCCCCACCCACACACTCTCTACCCCTTCTTCTATCTCCTTCCGCCTCTCCTCAATGGCATATAACTACGAAATTGCCTCTTTCTCATTCCCCATAAAATTAATCCCTAGGAATTTACTAAAGTCTCTTATCACTCTAGAAACCCATTCCTCCGCCTCAGTCTCATGCACCCTCTCACGATCCCCGCCTCCAAACACCTCCCCTCCCCCTTTTAAATTCCCAAGGTCCACCCACAGCCTAGGGGACATGTCCACCATGCTACACAAATTATACTGCTCACTTAATGATTCCTCAGAGGTGCCAAAAGAACCTTGAGCAAGGTCCCCCACTCCGCCTCTCCTACACCCTCCTCCATAATCATGCAAAGTAAGTAGGCCGAACAAACCAGGACACGACCCTCGAACGCGCCTTAACAAAAAGACGCCCCCTCAACCACTTTTTTACCCTTAAAATCCCCTCTATTCTTGTATTTTCTATTAAGCACCCCATGTTTCAAAACTTTACCCGAATTAAGGCATGGACCAATCTTATAAAAATAATACCACTATTTACTATTTCTAATAATGGGGGTAATGTGTTTAGTCCTTATGAGAGGAATAAAGGCATTGGCATTGGCATCTTCAATCACATTAATGCTATTCGCACCATCTGATAACAAAAGAGGGGGCCCATCCTTATTACTGACAATCTCACTAAAAGCCTCCTTACCACACTTGCTAACCACTTGAGACATCTAAATATTATCCACGTGCTTTCCTAACTCAATAACCCCATCAGACCTGGACAAAACATCACTGTCACCCTCTGCACCATCCAATCCCAGTCTATCACCAACCTCTGACTTGTTCGCCACCCTGCCATCCACTAAACCTCGTACAAAATTCTGCACGCAATTCGGCGAAAGAGCCTTATGTACAACAGTGATGTTGACCATGTCTCCTCCACTGTGTTCCCCAACACATAATAACTCCTCGAAAAGATTCTTGCCAGAGTTGGACGAATATGCCAACGTCCTAGCACGTTGTACAACCTGAACTCTCCCATAGAGAATCCCCTTGCCTTCCTGAGCTGAGGGCTATTTAGAAGCTTGGTCAATACCCAAGTGGAAAGCCTTATCGCTACTGCTACTGCCTTTGATATTGGCAGTCGTTGCGATAGCTAAACTCGACGAATAACCTATCGACCTTGCCTCTGGGTAGCTAACAAAATCATTCCCAAGGCTGGAAGTGCCTTTCACCTCTAATGTCGAAGAAATAACCCGACCCTGAGTCAGCACACCTAATTTAAACATAGTTGTACTTTTTCCTACTTTCCTTCATTATTTATTGTTTTGTTTGAATTGTAAAGGTATTAAGAATATATTTGTATATATTTTTTGACAACCCCAGTTGATATTTGCACGAGTTATTTGACATCTAATTAAATGGTGAGATTGATTACTAAGAGATAGATGTTGATAGAATCAGATGGGTCCAACGTATTACCCCTTGCTTGGCTAGATGAGGAAGGTAATTTCATATTAAAGGTCTATTTGGACTATCACTTTTTTACCTAGAGGACACATCATATATTTGTTTGCCTAATTGGAAGATAGTGAAGTTGTACCCTAAATTTGAATTAATGGAATTGTTGGGAAATTTGTTAAATAAAATCACTTGTATCTTATTTTTTCTAGTTCCATTCTAGTTTACAATTTACTTGATTATCTTCCAGGTTGTTTCATGTTAGTTTCTTTGTTCTCCTGACATGAATGTCATATGAGAGAATTTGTATCTTTTATTTTATATTAATTAAACGTCCTTAAGCGATAAACGTTGTGTGGAGCTTTTTCCCCTACTGATATTAAAAACATTGATTATCATGCTCCTCTTTCAATACACTAAGGACTAAATAGATTCAGTTACACATTCATTGACACCTTTAATATTTTTCCGCTTTTATCCTTCTTTCAATGTCAAGATTCAAACTCATTCCTTTTGAATTCTTCTAGCATGCAACCCGCCCGATGTGCGAGCGCATATAATTTTTTTACCTACCATACTTCCATACTTACATGTGGTCAAGCACGTAATGACATCGGGGTGGTAATTTTAGACCTCACATGAACACGACTAAATCAATATGATCTTGACCCGAACATAATACGATAATTCATGTTCTTTTCGTTAGTGTCGTATGATCAATTGTGTTCATGTTTAAATTATAATTTGTTTTATGTTGCTTTTCATGTTCTTATTGTATTTAACATCAATTTATACAAATTTGACCAATAACACAATTTAAATATCTAACTTTATTACACTAAAAAGATATAAGAAAAAATAAATTATAAAATGGTGGAATTAGATGTTGAGATACCAATGTTCGTAATTCACACTCAACTCTTTTAATTCCACGATTTATATTCCACCATATTATTGTAGTGCATAAAACTCTAGCATTTAACCTATTATGAATAGAAATAGAACCCTCGGGATTTTTTAAAAACATGAAATTTTTTTATATCATTATAATGTCTGGCAAAAGCTAATGTATGTAAAAAATGTAAAGGATACCAACCATATAAGCCCCATCATCCTCTAAACACAACATTGAGAAATGTTTATTGTAGGCTTCCATATTACAAAAAATCAATGAATTCAAGCACATAGGATAATTATGACAAACAAAAATGATATTCTAACACAAAAAATATAGCACGTAATAGTAAAATTGTGATATTTTTGCAAAAAAATATGGCATAATGTAATAGCAAAGTTAAAATATACCCAGTAATTAAGCCGATAATAACTAAAAATACCATCAGTAAAGTCTCAAAGCCCAAAAATTGGCAACCAAATAGATGAATTTATCATAAAATAACATGTCCTCAACCTAAATTACATTGAAAGCTCACGTAATCCAGCATCATGTATGACTACAATAACACCATCACATTATGTGTGCTTATTTAGAACAATACCATGGAAGGTTCTACTTATCAAAGATCGTAAAATAAACTTGTATGACCATAGAGTGATTCAAAACATGTTTCACCTTTCAATATCATGAAAGATGATACAATAACTCAATACTCAGGTTCTATAACTCTAGTTGATCTTTTATTACAGTCAAGACTCACTCTTTATAGATGTTACAAGACTACTATGTTTTAGAAAATACAAAGTAAATAAGTTGTTACAATATATTTGTTACAAAAGAGTTGTTGCTATAAACAAGGATAAGGACTAGGTAGTTTCCTTTTTAATAGGTCGTGTGACTATCCTTTTGCTGACTTTTTGTATTGGATGTAATCTATAGCTTTGTTTCTGGAATATTTCTAACATCCCCCCTAAAGAGAAGGGTGAGTATTTCACTAACACCAAGCTTGGAACATTGATTAGCAAGGTGGGAACTATTAAGAGCCTTCGTAAGAAGGTCCGCAAGTTGTTGAGTAGATGGAAAAATTGAGTGACCAGAGTTCCTTCGACAACCTTTTCTCGAACAAAGTGAAAATCTAACCCCACATGTTTGGTTCAGGCATGTAATACCGGATTAATAGTCATATATAGAGCACTAATATTATCACATAGTAACAGTGGATGAAGGTTAAGACATAAGCCAATATCATGGAGAAGATGTTCGATTGATTTGAGTTCTGCCATTGTAGATGCGAGAGCACGATATTCAGCCTCACAACATGAGCGAGACCCTATGGATTGTTTCTTAGAATCCCATGAAATACAGTTTGATCCAAGGAAGATGCAATAGCCAGATGTGGAGAGTGTAGTCAAGGAACATCAAGCACAATCAACATCAGAAAATCCATATAAATTACACCTTGATTGAGATAGTAATTGGATACCATGAATGATGGTCCCTTTAACATAGAGAATAATCCTTTTTAGTGCTTGAAAATGAACAGGTTAAGGATCATGCGAAAATTGGTAAACATTATTAACTGCATATGTGAGATCGGTCGAGTTAAAGTAAGATACTATAGCGCGCCAATGATTGAGCAAAAATCTGTCGATGTCACTATAGTAGAATACTGGTGATCTTTGTAAGTAGAAATTGAATGAGGCAGTGGAGCAGCAAGAGTGGTGGTTGCCTTTGAGTTCTCCATGTGTGGGAGTTTAATTAACTTCTCAACATATGTTTCTTGAGTAAGAAATAAACCACCCTTAGTGGGTTTAACTTGAATACCAAGAAAATAGTGAAGTGATCCCAAATATTTTATGGAGAATGCTGTCCCAAGTTCATCAATAAACTTGTTCATGTGAATAGAAGTATTACTGGTAACTATGATATCATCTACATTGACTAAAAGAAGAAGAATCAAAGATTAATGAGTATAAAAAAATAGAGATGAATTAGATGTGCTACAAAAAACATGTTGAAGTAAATATGAGCTAAATTTATCAAACCATGCACGAGAAGCTTGTTTTAGCCCATAAATAGAATTATGAAGTAGGCACACATGATGAGGAAGAGAAGAGTTAACAAACCCATGAGGTTGTTTCATATAAACGATTTCTTTAAGTGTACCATAGAAAAATGCATTTTTATTATCTAGTTGATGCAAGGGCCCATTATTCATCACTGCTATAGAAAGAATCGTACGAATAGTGTCTTGTTTTACCACAGGGCTAAATGTTTCAACATAGTCTATTCCTTCAATTTAACGAAAACCTTGATCTACTAAATATGCTTTGTATCTATCCAAAGTTACATTTTCATTTTTCTTCGTTTTGAATATCCATTTAGATCTTATGACATGAGTAGATAGGTGATAGGGAATGCGTGTCTAGGTTTGGTTTTGTTGAAGAGATTTTAATTCCTCATTCGTAGCTTCCACCCACTGTGGTTGTGTGAGAGCATGAGATAAATATGGAGGTTCTAATAAAATTGTGTTTACAGTGGTATTATGTGCTTGGGAGTGTGGTTTGGTTTTAGCACGAGTAAACATGGGATGTGTATTTGTGTTAGAGGTGTGTTCAAAAGGTAGATCAATAATTAAGTCTATACTTTGTATACTCGTGGGTGATAAAGAAATGGGTGAAGATCAGGTTTAGGAAAGTTGTCCATAGATAGACTAGGATATAGGATGGGACAAGGTAAGGTTGTGGTAGACTCATATTCATTTTGTGCAAGAGTTTGAGTACAAACTCGTGTATTAATGTTTTGTCCAGATACTGTCGACTCATTAGAAAAATAGGATGAGTTGACATATCATTTAATTTTTGTCCGGTGTGATTAATGGGGAAGGTATGATGAGGTACGGACTCAACAGTTGAGTCTCTTGACTTGGGTATAGGCTCCTTTGGTTTATGAGACTGGCTAGTAACAGTTTCTATCACTATAGGTTGTCGTTCACTTTTTAAATTATGAAGATGTAGGTTTATGGTTTTAACAGTTTGGTGTATAGGTAGTACTTGTTGAAGGACTTGGTCAGTAAGAGGTATTAAAAAGTTTCCTGAAGTTTTGTTTGCTAAATCAGACGCAAAGGGGGGGTGAAATGTTAGATGGGGTAGAAGTGTTTTAAAGGCTTGGGCAGTGATAGTACTGACATCTTGATGGGAGTGGATAGGGTTTAGGACAATGCTAGTGATGTCTAGGTTATGTTCTAGGTCAGATACAGATTTATTTTCTTTAACTACCATTTCCTCTTTATTTTCTTTGACCAAAAGTTCTTTAAAAGTTATTAGTACCGAAAAATCAACTTGTGGAGTGGTAATTTTTTAATGGTCAATAAAAGGCTGTATTAGTTCATCAAATACCACATGTATATATATGTAGACTCTTTTGGTTAAAGGGTGATAACACCTACACCCTTTATGGATATTTCTATATCCAATAAAAACACATGGAAGAGATTTTGGTTCAAATTTATGGTTGGTTTTCTTCCTTAAATAAGGGAAACACCTACATCCAAATACTTTCAGAGATGTATAGTTAGGATGAGTATCATAAAGTTTGAAAAAAGGAGTCTCCATTACTAAGACCTTTGAAGGAAGTCTGTTAACTAAAAACACAGCAGTCATGAAAGCCTCTGCCCAAAGAAAAAAAGGTAATTTAGCATGGAATAACAAGGTGAGACCTGTTTTTACAATGTGCCTTTGTTTTATTTTGGTCACTCCATTTTGTTCCTTTGTATGAGGACATGAAATATGCCTTGTTATGACCAATTTATCTAGAGTATTAAAAAATTTTGTTTTAACAAACTCACCGCCACCATCACATTGGTAAATTTTAATTTTATGACTGAACTGAGTTTCAATCATATTTTGAAATTTTACAAATAATTCATAGAATTGAGAGTTTTTTCTTTAGGGGATAGAGACAAGTATATCTTATGCAGTCATCAATGAAAATAACATAATATCTCATGTTTTGATATGATGAAACAGGAGCTAGCCCGCAAAGATCACAGTGAACTTTTTCAAAAGGGACATTAGATATTTTTTTATTTTGTTGAAAAGAAAACCTACAACTCTTTCCTAATTGGCAACTTACACAAATAGTATTCTGATTGTTCCAATGACTTAGATCTACATTTCCTAATTTATTCAAGAAATACAAAAAATTAGAATTTGGGTGTCCAAGTCTTTGATGCCATATATGGTCTGGTGCTCTTCCTGATTTTATGGCACCAAGAGCTTGGAAGCCTTAATTATTTTCAAAAGCATACATCTCATTTCTCTTACTCCCTCATGCTAGTACTTCCTTGGTTGTCTTTTCCTTGACAGCAAAACCACAGTTAGTAAATTATACAGTGCAATAATTTTCTTTTGTAAGTTGACTCACTAAGACAAGATTTTTATGAAATTTTAGAACCACAAGATTATTTTAAAGTTTTTACTTTGGATTTATTTCCTTTTGACCAATGTACGTAATGGTAAGTTGAGAACCATTTCCTACAACAACTTTGTCAGTTCCATAATATGGCTCAAGTTTAGAAAGAATACATGTGTTGTTCACCATATGAGAAGTCGCACCTGAGTCTGCATAGAGCTAATCTTCTTATTGAACATGAAAGTTTGAGACTGCATAAGCTTGATGTGTCTTCTCTGGGATCCGAAATGAGTGATCCCACTGGTAATAGTAGGTTACAACAAGATGGTTTGTTATTCCATAAATTTGGCAAGCCTCCTGCCTTTGTTCTTTTATTCCAATTTCCATTTGCTCATTGTTGAGAGAAGTATGCTGGTTCATAGCATGGAATTGTGGGTTTGGCGCATGTAGTTGTGTCCTTGGGAATGGGTATCTTGAAGGCCAAAATCCCCATCCTTTTGAGCTAAATTGAAAATTATTGTATGATCCTCTTCCTCTATGTGATCATCCATGGAAGACATGTCTTTAAGATTATAGTCCATGTTGTGACTAGGTATATCATCTTCTTTTTCTTCTCTCAATTCAAACCCCCCGAGGGAGGTTATTAAACTTGCTAATGTAGGATATGGAAGTTTTCCAATCATCACTATTCTAAATATCTTATATTGTTTTCCCAGTCCATTAGCAAAAGTAATAACCTTTGTATATTCATCCAAGGGTTTCTGAATGTCAACTAGGTCATCAAAAATCCATTTGAATTCTTTAATATAGTCATCAATAGACTTACCTTCAAGTTTGATATTCTAAATTGCTCCTTTAACTGGAACTCTTTCTCTTTTATAGCTTGAAGGTTATTTTCTTCAAGACATAGCCAAAGTTATTTTGCAGTTGTGCATCCAATGCTTAAATACACACATTATTCAGTGATTGTGGAAGAGATCCAACTTCGAATAAGTAGATCCTTTTCTTCCCTACCTTTTGATTTTTTTGAGTCTTGACGGATTAAGTCATCACCTGTCATGGTTTGCATCAGTTGCAACATTTGGTTTCTCCATACTAGGTAATTTGTAGGCTTGAGTTTGATAGTGTATATAGCTATTAATTGATGTAAAGAGTTCACAGATAATGAGAGTCCCGAGTTTAAGTTTGAGGCAGCCATAGCTCACACATGGGGATCTGATACCATGAAAGATGATACAATAACTCAATACTCATGTTCTGTAACTCTAGTTGATCTTTTATTATAGTGAAGACAGACTATTTATAGATGTTACAAGACTACTAAGGTTTACAAAATACAAAGTAAATAAGGTGTTACAATATAGCCGTTACAAAAGAGTTGTTGCTATAAACTAGGAGAAGGACTAGGTAGTTTCCTTTTTATTAGGTCATGTGACTATCCTCCTGCCGACTTTTTCTATTGGATGTAATTTGTAGCATTTTTTTCGTAATATTTCTAACAGTCATCACATTTACTACAAATTTAATCATTATATTTTTAAATTTTCATGTTAGTATCCCCTCCCCCCTGTGTGTGTGTGTCTGTGTGTAAAGAGAGAGGGGGAGAGAGAATTTTTTGGATGAATAATTTAAACATTGAGTGGTGAAAAAGTAACACTATGAAAAGTTAATTTGTTTTCAGGGTAAAATTCCAAAGTTAAAAATAACATAGTCACATTAAGCCTGATAATACTTTGTCCCAAAAAAATAGTAAACTAAGTATTTGAAATTTTCAACTCATAAAATTATATATTAAAACTCAATTTTACCATCCTGAACAAATATACACATATTCAAAGACAAAAAAGCACAGAATCAAAATATAATAATCAAACCTCATCGCAGAGAATTAGAGAAAAGGTGAATAGGTCGGGCACAAACACACTTTCTGTACTTTTCGTCCCGGAGGAACCAAATAATCCTTTTAATATAAAGTAGGGGTGGAAATTTTTGACATGATAACCTGTTTACGGTAATAATCCGAGCAAGATCCGAATATGACACGATTAACTTGTATAAATTTAAGAGTACCCAAAATTTATACTCAAGTCAAAATCATCTCGACCTGGAAATGACACGACTAACCTGAATTGCCACAAGCTAAGATGAGTTTCCTGATAGAGGTGAAAGTAAAAGAGTTGATTGATGAAGAAAAAAGAGAAGATTACGAAGGCAAAGCTTCCATATAAATTTTGTATTATCCGGCGAAAGTGATCAGGATTGCAGTTACTAAGAATGTATATACTCACATAAGGAATTGAACTATTGCTATAATCAAACTACGTTAAATATATTTATTGGTTCATGAATGACGACCCACTTTTCCGAGGTATTAATTTACAGTGTTGTTTTGATTTTCAACAGATTTGAGAGAATCACACGGATGAAGAGTCAATATACATAAGGGGGCTGAGTAAATGAGAGGAAAAAGGGCGGTGGAAATTTAGTGCATTGAATAAAGACTGTCATTGATAGTGTGGACGCAAATGAGTAGAGGAGCAATAATTGTTGGAGCTCTACTTAATTTACACATGAAAGATTTTTCTTGTGAGGCTCTATTTTTTCGCATTGAATAAAGACTTTCATTAATAGTGGAAACAGATGAATAGAGGAGCAACAATTGTTGGAGCTCTATTTTAAGTATACAAGCTCTACTTTGATATAGATATGATTTACCGACAACAAGTATACATAACACGGAAATCATGGGAACATTAAACATAATCTATTTATCCCAATTCACATTCACATATCACCTGTAATAATTCTCAAAATTAATCTAAATTGAACTCGATTAGTTATGTGTATATAAATTTAAAGCCATTACTAGGATCACTTGATTAGATAATGAAATTAAAAAAAAATAGAGTGATCCGATTATACGAAGAGATCTTAAATTTGCCCCCCCCCCCCCCCCCCCCCCCCCACACACACACACACACAATTCAAATTAAATTTAGTCTAATTTCATCTTTATAAATTAAGTGAACCTATACATATAAGATATTAAAACTAAATCAAAACAAACAAATCACAAAACATAAATCAGAAGGTTGGAGATAAGAAAAAATCCCTTTTGGGAAAAATCTATATTTCAACACTATTACAACTAGGTATTATAGAAACGATGCGGACAGACATACAAAATTAGACTCCACTAAGTGACAGTTGTATCTTCGATCCTTGTTGCTAACAGGAGGTGATGTAGATCCAACCACACTCCACGACAAGCTCCACTTGCCGCGGTGTCCACCGATCAGCCTAAAAAAACTGTATTCCTATCTTCAGCAGTGAATAATTAACTATAGTAAAAAAGGCTTGATAAGTGATCTCAAATAATTAACTATGGATTGTATTCTTTGTGGTTTGATAAGTGATCTCAAATCATCCGAAGGGTTTCTATTTAAAAAAAATATTTTAATGATAAAAAATATATCAAAAAGGCTTTATTAAAATTATAGTCTTGTATATCTACAGATAGGGAGAAAAATCTCCAAGAGATAGGCTTGAAATATTGTATTTGAAATCAGGTTAAAAGTAAAATATCTTTGACTCGTTCAAATGAAGTACAATTTGTTCAAATCTAGTATCCGTTCTCATTTGAATACAAGAAAAACGAGAGATGAGAGGACATTCCATCAAAAAGAGAAAAATGGTTCGTTGAAAGCTCGTTTGAACGATAGAGATTGAATGACCTCATTAGAATGACCCTCATAAACGCATTCTAACAAGATGCTAAAAAAATAATTTATTTTGTTTAAAAACTTTTGAAAAAATATTTTATGTCGTCAAACAGTTTTAAAATACCCATATATAAATATATTTCACAAAAGCAAAACCATATACCTTGTCAGATGACTGCAATGACGATTTAAACTCTTTCGATCTTCAATTGTTATGTATGGTCACTAACTTGTCTTCACTTGAAACTCTTGAGAATTTACATGATGATGAAGGTGTAACGGAATATGCCAAAATTTAAAAACATGATGAGCTATTATAATTCTTGCTCTTACAAATCTCATTATTTGGCTATTTCGGTACAAAAAAAAACCGAAAACATTATAACCCCTAAGACAAGATAAACTAATGTCCTTCCTAAACTCTAAACAGAAAAGACACTTGTGACAATGTCTTCAACTGAAAATATTGATTGTGGTGTAGTTCATGAAATCATCAAGGCGAAAAAGACATATGCACATGAAGCAAAAAGAATACCGTAATGTGTGAATTTTGAAGAAAACATAAAACTCCACCGCAATATGTTCCCCCCTTTTTATTTGTAATAAACAAAGGGTTAAAAGATAAACTTAAAAACTTAGCATAACGAGAATTCAAATTTTAAATATCATCATGAATAAATAGTGAAGCATGTCCACCGAGACTTTAACAAACAAACACTCACATTATGGAGTATCATGAAAATATCCTAATAATGAAAATGGAATGAAATTGTGTGAACTCAATGGATGGTAAATTCAACATTGACATAAGACATACTCCTAAAGAAAGAACTCAATTCAGGTTTTGATGTAAAATTGTTGATCAAAATGAATTGACTAAAATCATGGAAAATGTCATGAATTTCAATGCTTCTGAAATTAATAATGCCAAACTATTTAACGTTTTTGTAGGAAGTTTATTGTGCAAACGCATTGATCTTAAACTTTTAACACCATAAAATCTCACATTTTAAGCATAAATTCTCAAATTTTTTGAAGGAATTATATTGCTTTTGAGAATGAACCATCAATGAAATTGAAAATATTCTCCTTGGAACTTCGGTTTTTATATACCAAGGTCACCTTTTAGGCTCTTGACAATGGTGGATTTTCACCTAAAGAATACTACTTCTTTCGTATCCCCTTTCCCTTGCTTAAACAAAAATCATTTTTTTAAAACAAAATATGGGCAACGGTTCTTACATGAATTATTAGTTCCCAGTATATTTGGTTCATTATTAAGCATGATTGAGATGAGAACACCGTATTCAATATTTGAAAAGCAAGAACAATGCTCAAAAGTTCGTGCTTGTATGCAATAAATGTGATAGGAAGCACTAATTATGAAGTAAGTAATCATCAAAGGACAACGCAATGCTACACATGCATTTTTAAGCACACAAAAGAAATGAAGCAAAATCTCATAACACCATGAGTAAGTCACATGGAACGATGGATTGTAATTGTCATTTGAATATCTTAAATGTGCATCCATATATGGTGTAAAAAAAATACAAATATATGTTTTTAATTTTTAAATTTTTTTATTAAAAAAAATGTTTTTAATGATTTTTGAAACATTTTCGAACAGAAAAGAAAATCTTTTTGGATTTTTAAAGTATACATACAAATACAATATAGTTATAGGGGCAAACGATAGAAAAAACAAAAGCAACCTAAACTAGAAACAAGTCTTGACCTTAATCATTAGTCCGGAGAGGTTTTCTCAAAAGAAGTAGACATCCTATCAAATTCCTCCATCAAACATTCAGAAGTCTTAACTAAAAGCTCCACTTTTTCTCCAAGACTAGCAAGGTCTCTATGGTGATGTGTAGACCATGTATGTGAGAAACTCTTCCTAGATTAAAACAAAACTAAATAAGGTAACCTCGTCGTTTAAAATAATTAAAAACATAGATTGGTTTGGGTCAACATTTCTTAAACTGCCTAGGAAGGGTTATCCTTGGTGGGTTAGGTCGAGGACTATAAGGATCAATCAAAAACATGGAAACCGGTTAGGACGCATTATTAAAAGTGAATGAACCATCGTAACCTATGAATTTTCTCTCTTTAAAACCTAATGCGGGACTTAGAATCATCTTTCCAACCTTCTTAGATGTGTCCTCTAAAGTGACTTTGACGTCCGGAACACATTTGAGAATTTTTTCATGTTGGAAAACATGGGTTTTAAGTTTCTCACAGCTCTCTAATGATGCTTGAATATCTCTCATATTACGAGCCACATTGTTGGTCAAGACTTTTATTTCCCTTCCCACCGAAATAAGTTCCTAACTCAAAGAGATTCTCACCAAGAACTCGCTTTCACTTGAAACTTTCAACTCCTTCTCTAATAACGATACCTTCAGAGTCAAATTTTTATTTTTATTTTATTTTTTAAAAGACTCGATGTAATGTTCGGTGTATGAAATTGCAGACCTCGTTCTCCCTCACTCAAATTCTCACCCCCAAATCCTCAATCCTCAATAGCTTCAAAATGGTTTGACACATTTTCGTGGATATCACGTTTAGAAGTGTCCTGACCGGTGTGAGACATACTACTAGTGCTAAAGTGAATAGCCATAAACACAAAAATTAAGTTCATGTGGTGATTTATCCTCTGAATCCATCGACTCAACATTAATGTCACTTAGAGTGGCATTATATTCAGCTTTGCCTTCGTCCTGTCTCTTAAGCTCAGTGGGACGCTCGTGGGATTTGTGGACTTTACCCTCAAACTCATAATATCTATTGGATTCAACTTTCCGAGGGTACACACCTGTAACTATATGTTTATCATTCTCAAAAACATTCTTGTTGCCTTTGAAATTTTTATCTTTCTCAAATCTTTTATTTTCCACTTTAGAAGAATTTTGTTGATTGAATTTCAGAAATATTTTGAATTTTCTTTTCAAAACAAGGTAAGATCATCTAGACCAATTTCATAATCGGAGTCAGAAACATTTTTTATTTAGATTTTAAATATATTCCTTTCTTTTTCTTTTGGTTTTTAAAAACATGTACATTTCATAAGTCTAAAGATCACGTACGAGCTCTTTTATCCTAATTATGTCTAGAATTACCAAAGAGTTAAGGATGGTGACATTAGATTAAAAAATGAAGGGAGAGACCTTATAGTTTTCTTAACTACTCTCACTTCCAGAATTTGTGCACACTAATGAAAATTAGAATTCACAATATCAGATAAACTTATATAGAATTCATCAACAGTGTCAGTTTTATATATGCATATTGTCTCAAATTATGTGGTAATATTTTAAAGATTAGAAGCTTTCACAGTATTGGTACCTTTGTGTGTGAGTTGGATGATGTCCTAAACTTATTTAGATTTGGTACACGTCATGATGCGATGAAATTCTTCTGACGTGACAGGACCAAAGATAGGATTTAAACATTGAGAAGACGCTTTCATGGATCTATTTCAAAATTGATCCCATTTGATCTTTCCAATAGGCATAATTAGAGCCATAAAAAAATGTGGACTATTGTATGAGTTGTCCATGTAACCACTATGATTCATTTAAGTAACTTGTAGAATCAAGATCTGATATCAATTTGAAAAAAAATAGAGTGGTCTGATTATATGAAGATCGTAAATCAGGTCATACACACAAAAGCGCAATGCTATTTAGTACAAATTTTATCTTCATAAATTAAGTCAACCTAAACATAAATATATTAAAAATAAATGAAAACAAAAAAACAAACCACAAATCTCAAATCAGAAGATAGGATATGAGGAAAAACCCCTTACGGGCGAAGCCTATATTTTAGCACTGTTACAACTTGGTATTACAAAAATGACACAGACAGAGTTGCAAAAGTAAAAATACAATAAGTGATGCAGTTGTTTCTTCAATCCTCGTTATTAATAGACAGTGATGCAGATTCAACAACGCTCCACCACAACCTCCACTTGTCTCGTTGTCCCCCGATCAGCGTTAGAAAACTGTATGCCTATCTTCACCACTGAAGAATTAATTCCACAAGGTTATGAACGTGGATTGTATTCTTCATCCAAGTAGTTTGGATTTAAAAAACATTAAAATTTTGATCCCAAAAATATGTCTAAAAGGATTTATTAAAATTAAAGGCTTGTATATCTATTTATATAGAGAGAAATATCGAAGAGATAACCTTTAAAGGTTGCCTTTTAAATCAGGTAAAAAAATTGTGCTCACTCATTCAAATGAAGTACAACTAGTTCAAATGAAATACCATTCTCGTTCGAACAGAAAAGAGATTAGAGACTAAATTACATTCCAACGATAATAAGGAAATGGTTCGTTGGAAGCTCATTCGAACGACAGAGATCGAACGACCTCGTTTGAATGACCCTCACAAACTCTCTCTAATGAGATGCTGAAAAAATAAATATTTTATGTTTTCAAACACTTTTAAAATACCCCTGAATAAATTGATTACACAAAATCAAAACAATATACCTTCTCCGATGATTGTACTGATGATTTTAATTCTTTCAATCTTTAATTATTGCATAGGTTCAATATCTTGTCTTCACTTGAATCTCTTGAGAATGTAAATGATGACAAAGGTATAACGAAATATGAAGAACTTAAAAACATAATCAGAAATTATAAATCTTCCTCTTACAGAAATTACAAATGAAAAAAAAACTAACTCTAACTAGGGTTTAAATTAAAATTAAAGGAAACATAGATAGGATTAAAATGTAAATTATCATTTTGCGACAAAGAGACAGGGATTTGCGGTGACTTACGAAGACTAACGGTGTCTTGCAGAAATTGCAGAAGAGATTATGGACCTATAATCAACGAGGACTTATGGGATTTGACTTTTAGGGCTTTAACAAAGAGCCGTGAAATTTGTGTTAATGTGGATTTATAGTATAAATAAAATATAACTTGTTTAAAAAAGAAGGTGGGAGATATACTTACAATAACAATGAACATGCGAATATCGTGATAAAGAGGGATACAAAGATCAAAGGGGTGGATTTGGATATGTAACAGAGGGTGACATGGTGAAGAGGGGATTACACGGTTTTTGAAATAGAGGGTGACGTGATGAAGAGGGGTTTTTTTAATAAAACCATTGTATAATGATCAAAATAAAATTAATTAGGATGATTAATTAAAAAGGATTTGTGAAAAACAAACCGGTGAAATGATTCATAAAAACCTCACTTACGAGTAATAAAAATTAATTTATAAAAGCATCTTAAATAGACATTTTTCTTGAAATTTGTTAGCAATTTTACAATATAATTTCTTTTCTAAAAACAAGAAGGATATAAAGAATTCAAAAAGTTTACATGATAAAATGTTTTATCAAGATTCACATATGGTCAATTTTTACCTCTAAATTTGTAACGCCCCAACTTGGATTTATGGGTTGTCCATTGTCAACCCAGTCCGCCTCGAGTGTTAGGTGTGAAATGAAATGAAAAAACCTATATAATTTTACTAGTACAATTTTAATTTAATTAATGGTTCACTTGTTTAGAATGCAATTCTATGAAACTATGTGAGGGACTCGTGGGATGCATCCTTGGAGTTCAAACATACATAGCTAATGCAAACTTAAATAGAATCCTTACCTGTATAATACTCTCAAAATATGAACCTGCACCTAACCAGCCATAACAAAGACGAGGGTGTGATCCAATGCCTAGTGGGAATATAGAATATACAGTATAGAAACGAATGGCATAAATAAGACTCTACATGTTATACCTACGTGCACATGCAACTGTCTTACATATATATAGATACTTATATATATACTTAATGCATGAAGCCATTTTCAATCCAAAAACGATATTTAATCTGATTAACTTTACTTAAACTCATGAAAGGCTGCTTGTTTCTTATATTTGACATTTATCACTCTGTTTAACATGCACGGTCCAATACTAGAAATTGCTACAATTTGTTTAACCGAAACCATTTCTCTACCCAAATTAATCTTTCAATTTAAAGCGATACACATTATTATTTTCATCCAAATAACCTCTTTCAACACATGTGAACACCGTGTTAGAAAATACTTCCTCAACCTTTGAAAGCCCTTCACACATACCCCGGTGTTAATTATGGGATACACCCTCTTAGGTTGCTCAACTCACACATTTACCACTACACATTTCCTTTCCTTTACTTTATGGTCATTAATCAATTTACACATTGCTTGTCCACTTTATCATTTACGAAGACATTCATTAATTCATTCAACTTAGGTTATCATAACATATTTTACCACACAAGCCATTCTTGACATGTTCCTTATTAATTTATCTTATACTCAAAATCTTCCAATAAAGATGTACTTTAACGGGTTCCACGCTATAGGCGATGCCACCATTTGCTCTGGCCAGTGATTTTGGGTCTTTCATTCCATGGCTCCATTCCCTCTTTAATTATCATTGTGTTATCCGAGTACCTTTTATGTGCTTTAATATTTTACAAATGTCCATATTATTGTGACATCCCGCTTAACTAAATACCGGGTGATCAGTCCTTTATTAAATAAAAATCAAGGTGAACGGTTGGTTCATTCTTAGCATCACTGTCGAAAATAACTTTTCCAATTAAACACCCTAAATAATTAAGCTAAGTGTAAAACCATTTTAGACATTACTTTCCCGAATTTTATTTTATAAACCAACATTTAAAACTTTACATAATTCATAGTTAAATAATCACACAACAACTATCCTGGAACATATAATCCAATTAATTAAACATTCAACCAATTGATTCCAACATTAAAACTTAAAGGAAAAACATTCTGACAATAATAAATCCCAAAGTGCAAAATACTGGAAATAAATGAATTACCATATCCAATAAAACAACTGAATAATGGAAAAGGGCGACACATGCCCAACTAATAAAATAAATGCTAGAAGTCAAATCAAGAAATGAGGTCGTCTAAGCAAGAGGCCTGCAACTCCCACCTAAGCTGCAGCGCGCTCCTTCCAAAGGATCCTATGCAAGACGCCCCTGTGGCTGAGCACCTGTAATATATACATATATATACAAGAGAGAAAAGAAAATGGAAACGGGTCAGAGCCCGATTGTAAAAACGATTTAAAATTTGTTTAGCAAGTATTTAAATTGTTTACTGGCCAATGCAACAACATATTAGTGCGACACTCCCTTGAGAAATTCTCACCTCTTTTCTAATGTGCGCGCCTATCGTACGAACCTTCCCAACGGTTTAACTTATCTTATCTTATGTCGTTTGTAAGATTTAAACTGACAATTTCAACTATTTAGGAGGTTCATTTCATTTAACAACATAGTTCTCATTTATCCTTATTTACTAATAAAGTCTCTCAGCAATATATTATACTTTTCAAACACTTATTCTCAAATTGAAATAATTATTCATATCTTACTTACCATAAACACAGTAGGTAGTTCCTAAATTCCAGAATTTAATATATATATATTAGATATTCATATAATACATATATTCTAATGGCACCCAACATAATAATTATGATACGGGCATACTGTGCTATACAGTTCCCGTGTCACTCGTACTAAGGGAAATACAAGTTCAAAATAACTCTCGAACTGTAATAACACAAACACAAACAATGTTGAGGCGAAGCATAGATTCCAGGTCTCTAAGATTCCAGGACCGTCTGAACTATCGATTCGATAGCCTGTACCGAAGGATTTCTATCTTCTAGGGTACGAGTCAATATCCCCCATAAAGGTCCCAACGAGATAAGAGTGTCCCAGCGCGATAACCTCAGGGATAGCAAGTAGCGCGAGCATGATTTTTCACACGTATATAGTATAAGCATAAACACAGTCATATAAATATACTACTATTACCATATCAAATTTAGGTACATCTCATAACCCATAATTATGACATTTATCCTTCTTACTCGTTATTTAGTTATCACGTAACACGTTTGCCTCTTACCTTAATTTGTGGGATTATTCCAACTTATCAAGTGACTCTCGTCAATTTCTATACTCCCAAGTGTAATTTCAGTAGATACTCATTTATTTTCCAACGTAACTACGCGTCTCCTTATTTAATACATGGTTCCATCGTCCCTTATATGTAAACATCCCCGAAAATGTGAATCTCTTCTTACCTTAAAGGTTTCATATTTTTAATAAGTCCTACTGGTCTTCTTTACCTCCAGAAATATTTTAATAAGGATGTCCAAAGATTATTACACATTTAAATTGAATTAAACTATTTAGAAGGGAAAAATATGAGTCTTCCAGGAGGGGTCGATCGATCGATGGCAGGAGCTCGATCGATTGATGCGTCGATCGATCGATACTCCTGGTTCGATCAATCGATCAAACATGTATGACGAATTCTGCAGAAAACTAGTTACGGGTTCTATAATCCAACATCATTCAAATCCAAAGTTTTAACTCCCAAACTCTCAGAAATTTATACCACAAACGTCCTAAACCCAAATGGAGAATATATAACGTAAAGCATGCGAGTTTTCATCAAGATTCATGGATTAAAAGTCCCCAAATTTATACAATTCTCATAAACCCTAAAAAAATTTCTTTAACTTAATATAATTCATTCTTTCTCAAGAAATTCTACTTCTAATTCATCATAAATCCGGGGTTAAACCTCTACATATGAAGGGGATTTCCAGATTATCATTTATATCACTAAAACAAGAAATTTTCTAATCTCCAACATGGGTTTTCTTTCATAGAACTCATCCTAATCAACCCTAAACTAACATGAATCAAGCATTAATGAAATTAGGCAAGATAAATACTTGCCTGGGGATTTTTGTTCTCTGATTTGTGTTGAAATCAGTGTGGTTATGATCCTTGCGACGTGAACTGTCGTTTGGCGGTGACGGCGGCACAAACAGATGAGTTTTCGGCCTAGAACTCCTTGGTAAGCTCTCTCTTTCCCTCTCCTATGGCCGTCACTTGTCTTTGGTTGTATTAACCCTAGAAGACAACCCTAGGCATTTGATATAACCTTTGTAAATTCGTGATTTTAATTACCCGAAATTACAAAATGTCCAAAATGCCCTCCCGGGGCACTAATTAAGCCTAAAAAGTCCCCAAGACCGAAACTAAACCCCCGGGTACACTTTTCTAACTATCTCGACCCTTTCGGACACTTTGTCGCACTCAAAATGACCATACGAACAACTTATAATTTATTCACTTTTATTAATCGATATTTAGTCCCGACACGACACAGGCGCATCCCGACTTAAATTTCCAAAATTGTCATTTTATTCACTCGTGACATTTAATAGAACCAATATCATATATTACTTTGCTCATTAGTAATATTCAACAAGTTTCCCATACTTACTAACTCACATCACGTTAGTAATTATAAAAATATAATTATTTTTCGGATTTATATTAAATTAATAACTCACATTAAATTTAATAAATCCCCAAATTTAGAGAGCATAAAAATACGGGGTATTACATACTCCCTCCTAATAACGGAATTTCGTCTCGAAATTAGGAAAATAAGGCATACCTGGTAAGAATAAATCTGGGTATCTCTCGCGTATATCTTCCTCGCACTCCCAGGTGGATTCCTCCACATTATGATGCTCCCACTGGACCCGTACAAGTGGAACTACCTTCGACCTCAATCTACACTCGCTATGGTCTAGGATAGCCACTAGTCTCTCCTTATAAGAGCTGTCAGGTTGTAAGTATATCTCTTCTATCGCGATGTGGGTGTGGGCCATATCATCCCGAAGGTATCGTCTCAACGACGAGATGTGGAATACATCGTGGATGCGCTGTAGATACTCTGGCAGTCCCAATCTGTATGCTACCGGCCCAACCCTCTCGATAATGGGAAATGGTCCCACGAACCTTGGGGCCAATTTCCCTTTCTTCCCGAACCTCATCACTCCTTTCATAGGATATACATGTAGTAATACTTCGTCCCCCACATTAAACTCCCAGAAGAACCGTTTCGCATCGGCGTAGCTTTTCTGCCTGTCCTGGGATACTCAAATGCGACTCCTAATAATCTCAATCCTCGCAGAGGTTTCCTGAATCACCTATGATCCGAGCAACTTGTTATTCCCCACCTCTAGCCAACACGTTGGGGAATGACAAGGCCTTCCATACAAAGCCTCGAATGGATCCATGCCAATCGTGAACTGATAAGAGTTATTATAAGCGAACTCTACCAGTGGAAGATGTGGCTCCCAACCTTCTCCAAAGTCAAGGACACACATGCGTAGCATATCCTCTAACATCTGATTAGTACGCTATGTTTGTCCATATGTCTGTGGGTGATAAGCTGAACTCAACCTCAACTCTGTACCCATAGCCTCCTGAAGGCTCTCCCAGAAGCGCGACACGAAAATCTTGTCCCTATCTGACACAATATTTAGGGGCACCCCATATAATCTAACAATCTTAACAATGAACAACTGAACATACTGACCCATGGTATAGTCCGTCCGCACCGACAGAAAATGAGCCACCTTGGTCAAACGGTCCACAATCACCCGGATGGAATCATGGCCCCGCTGTGATGTAGGCAACCCCGTGATAAAATCCATGGAAATACTCTCCCACTTCCACGTAGGTATTTCTAATGGCTGAAGCAACCCTGATGGTTTCTGATGGTCCACCTTTACCAGCTGGAAGGTAGAACATTTGGACACGCACTCCGCAATGTCCTTTTTCATTCCACTCCACTAGTATTGCCAACTCATATCCTGATACATCTTATCTCCTCCATGATGTACCGCAAATCGGGACCCGTGAGACTAGGTTATCACTACATTGATGTAAGTATGCTCCTTATGGTACCACCAATCTCCCATTAAACCTCAAACCCCCATCAGAACTAACATAATAGGACTCGTCACCCTCAGCTAAAAGTCGTACAATCGGCTCCTGGCAAAATGGGTCTGCGGTCTGTGCCTGTATCACCCTCGTAACGATCTTGGGTGTCACTATCATGACAGATATGAAGGAATGGGCTACTGCGTCCTGGTGACCTAACTCTTTCCAAACGTCCGCAATATCGTCTACCGGTCTACGGCTCAATGCATTAGCAACTACTTTGTCCTTCCCCGAATGGTACTGTATGTCGAACTGATAGTCCTTCACAAACTCTAACCACTTGCGCTGACTCATATTCATCTCTCGCTGAGTGAACAGGTACTGCAGTGACTTGTGGTCTGTGAACAAGCGAAATTTCTCTCCCAATAAATAGTGCCTCCAAATCCTCAATGCAAAAACGATCGCTGCCAACTCTAGGTCGTGTGTGGGATAATTCTCCTTGTGCGGCTTAAGCTTGCGGGAGGCAAAAGCTATAGCCTTATCATCCTACTGAAGTACTCCCCCAAGTCCCCGTAAAGAGGCATCTATGTAAACCAAATACTCCATGCTCGGCTTAGGTAAAGCAAGGAACGGTGATGAAGTAAGCTTATCTTTCAGCTCGTCGAAAGCCAATTGACAAGCATCATCCCAAACATATGGCAATGGAGAACCCCTTGCGAGTCAGGTTTATCAATGGACCCGCTATTTTGGAGAACCCGCGAATGAATCTCCTGTAGTATCCGTCTAATCCCAAAAACTGCACACTTCCGTCGGTGTTGTGGGATGTCCCCACTCCCTCACCACTGACACTTAACTCGGGTCAATTGCTATCCCCGATTCAGAAACAACATGCCCCAAGAACTGTACTTCCCGCAACCATAACCCACACTTCTCGTATTTCGCTTACAACTGATACTCTCGTAGAGTCTGAAGAACCTACCTCAAGTGCTCGACATGCTCCTCCTCGGAGTGTGAATATATCAGGATGTCATCTATGAAGACGATGACAAACTGATCAAATAAATCTATGACAAAATCTATCTCTCGAATGGGGGTAGGCCTGGTATCTCCTGAAATACATCGGAGTACTCACAAACAATTGGGATCGAGTCTAAGGGAATCACAACCTCCTTAGAGGTATCGTCCTCTATGTAATACAAATGAGAGGTTAAGCCTCCCTCTGGGCGAGGCATCGCCACTACAAACATCTCTTTCCCCGGAATGGCAAAATCAATACTCCCACCAAAATAATCTATCATGGATCTGTAAGCTGCGAGCCAATCCGTACCGATAATAACGTCGTGCTCATGCATATCTAAGACTAACATATCTGCTGGTAATACCAAGCTACCAATATCTACCCCCACACCCCGGCATATAAAGAAAATTAGCGATCCATTTCCCAGTGGTGAGTCTACACATGTTACAGTGCTCTCTGCTGTGGCTAATAACCCTATGGCCTTCGCAAAATAGGTAGCTATAAAATAGTGCGTCGCCCCAGTATCAAATAAAGCCTGACCCGTAGTACCATGGATAGGAAACATACCCTCAATTATGGGCGGTGCCTGTGGAGATGCTGCCTGGTGGACGTTATAGACACGTCCGTACTGTAACTGCCCCTGCTGCACTGGAGCGACTAGAATGGCTGGTAGGGATGGTACCTGAGCTGGTGCTGGGAGAGCGTCTAGAAAAAGTGACCTCTGTGGCTCATTACAGGCACCCTTCTGCTATGGGGCCCTATCACCCTTTGGAAAATCCTTGCACTTATGGCCATGCTTGCCGCACACAAAATAGCGGCCTCTGAAATTACCTCCCCTCTGACCCTACTGACCACGGACCTGTTGGTCGTTACCGCCCCGCCACTGGCCTTGTTGGCCCTGTTGGCCTTTCTGCTGACCCTGCTGCTGGCGGTGCTGACCTTGCTGTCCCTATTGATTAGGCTAGCCCTGCTGACCTGCCTAAATCCCCGAAATCCCTACCTGGAATCACCTGATCGGAACCGCTTAGCAGGGTCCCCCTGATGGGAACTCTTCTCATGCTGACGAGTCTTCCCTTGAGATGTCGGTGCTCCACTAGTGCCACTACCCCCTGTCCTGGGCTCCTGGCCGGACTCTCCTACCTGCTTGCTTTCCTGCAGATGGAAGAGGTGGTCCTGGCAGTGTAGTAAACCAGCATTTAGTACATCTGTGAAGGTACTCAGAGACAGATTCCCTATAAGGTGCTGACGGATCCTCTAAGCTAACCCGTCCATAAATAATAGTATCTTCTTACCCTCGGTGGGTGCCTCATCTGGCACTATAGTGAGAAGTCTTGTGAACTCCTCTTCATGCTCAGCAACAGTGGAATTTTCCTGCTTCAAGTTCAGTAACTTTCTCCTCATCTCAGTTTTCACGGCGGATGGAAAATACCTGCGGTCAAACCGCTCCCAGAATGACTGAATCGGGATAGTATCCCTCTCCTCGAAGGTGGTGGTGGACTCCCACCACTACAAAGCGGCCCCCACTAGCTTAAATGAGGCCAACGACTGTTTATGCACGTCCGTACACTCATACATACGCAGATGCCTCTGGATATCTTTCTTCCATTGGCTGACGATGATGATATCTGAACTATCCAAGAACTCAGGGGGATGCGCCTTCGAAAAGGCATCCCTAACCCACTGCCAAGCTGATGGAAGCTGTGCAGGTACTGGCGCCACTGCCTGAATCTCGGGTGGAGTCTGCTGTACTACGGCCAATGCGTCATTCACCGCCTGAGCAATAATAGCGGCTACCTCATTAGCATTCATCGTTCCCTGAGCTAGAGCTGTTGGCTGCTCGGCTTGGGCACGCCTATCCTTTGGTGAACATCTCGGAGGCCTCTGAAATGTGAAGAAATTTATTAGTCTTACAGTTATTATCAAATCTCAAATAGCTGAAGACGTAATCGCAAAGGCAAGAATACAACAATCTTAAAATAGGGCTCTATAAAAAAAATGTTAAGCCGAAAGCAAAATAAGCCGTACAGATCCTAAGGACACTAGATCCTAATGCCCTGATACCACCTGTGACACGCCGCCTAATTAAATACCGGGTGATCAGTCCTTTATTAAATAAAAATCAACGTGAACGGTTGGTTCATTCTTAACAGCACTGTCGAAAATAACTTTTCCAATTATACACCCTAAATAATTAAGCTAAGTGTCAAAACCATTTTAGACATTACTTTCCCGAATTTTATTTTATAAACCAACATTTAAAACTTTACATAATTCATAGTTAAATAATCACACAACAACTATCCTAGAACATATAATCCAATAAATTAAATATTCAACCAATTGATTCCAACATTAAAACTTAAAGGAAAAACATCGTGACAATAATAAATCCCAAAGTGCAAAATACTGGAAATAAATGAATTACAATATCCAATAAAACAACTGAATAATGGAAAAGGACGACACATGCCCAACTGATAAAATAAATGCTAGAAGTGGAATCAAAAAATGAGGTCGTCTAAGTAAGAGGCCTGCAACTCCCACCTAAGCTGCAGCGCGTTCCTTCCAAAGGATCCTATGCAAGACGCCCCTGTGGCGGGGCACGTGTAATATATACATATATATACAAGAGAGAAAAGAAAATGGAAACGGGTCAGAGCCCGATTGTAAAAACGATTTAAAATTTGTTTAGCAAGTATTTAAATTTTTTACTGGCCAATGCAACAACATATTAGTGCGACACTCCCTTGAGAAATTCTCACCTCTTTTCTAATGTGCACGCCTATCATACGAACCTTCCCAACGGTTTAACTTATCTTATCTTATGTCGCTCGTAAGATTTAAACTGAAAATTTTAACTGTTTAAGAGGTTCATTTCATTTAACAACATAGTTCTCATTTAACCTTATTTATTAATAAAGTCTCTCCACGATGTATTATACTTTTCAAACACTTATTCCGAAATTGAATAATTATTCATATCTTACTTACCATAAACACAGTAGGTAGTTCCCAAATTCCAGAATTTAATATATATATTAAATACTCATATAATATATACATTCCAACGGCACCCCACATAATAATTATGGTGCGGGCGTACTCTCCTATTCAGTCCTCGTGTCACTCGTACTAAGGGAAATACAAGTTCGGAATCACTCTCGAACTATAATAACACAAACACAAACAATGTTGAGGCGAAGCATAGATTCCAGGTCTCTAAGAGGTCAGCACATGCCCTCACGTCTCTTAGGACCGTCTGAACTATCGATTCGATAGGCTGTACGGAAGGATTTCTATCTTCTAGGGTACAAGTCAATATCCCCTATAAAGTTCCCATCGAGATAAAACTGTCCCAGCGCGGTAACCTCAAGGATAGCAAGTAGCGCGGGCATGATTTTTCACACGTATATAGTATAAGCATAAACACGGTCATATAAATATACTACTATTACCATATCAAATTTAGGTACATCTCATAACCCATAATTATGACATTTGTCCTTCTTACTCGTTATTTAGTTATCACGTAACACGTTTGCCTCTTACCTTAATTTGTCGGATTATTCCAACTTATCAAGTGACTCTCGTCAATTTCTATACTCCCAAGTGTAATTTCAGTAGATACTCATTTATTTTCCAACGTAACTACGCGTCTCCTTATTTAATACATGGTTCCATCGTCCCTTATATGTAAACATCCCCGAAAATGTGAATCTCTTCTTACCTTAAAGGTTTCATATTTTTAATAAGTCCTACTGGTCTTCTTTACCTCCCAAAATATTTTAATAAGGATGTCCAAAGATTATTACACATTTAAATTGAATTCAACTATTTAGAAGGGAAAAATATGAGTCTGCCAGGAGGGGTCGATCGATCGATGGCAGGAACTCGATCGATCGATGGGTCGATCGATCGATACTCCTGATTCGATCGATCGATCAAACAGGTATGACCAATTCTGCAGAAAACCAGTTACGGGTTATATCATCCAACATCTTTTAAATCCAAATTTTTAACTCCCAAACTCCCAGAAATTTATACCACAAACATCCTAAACCCAAATGGACAATATTTAACATAAAGCATGCGAGTTTTCATCAAGATTCATGGATTAAAAGTGCCCAAATTTATACAATTCTCATGAACCCTAAAAAAAATTCTTTAACTTAATTCAATTCATTCTTTCTCCAGAAATTCTACTTCTAATTCATCATAAATCCGTGGTTAAACCTCTACATATGAAGGGGATTTCCATATTATCATTTATATCGCTAAAACATGAAATTTTCTAATCTCCAACATGGGTTTTCTTTCATAGAACTCATCCTAATCAACCCTAAACTAACATGAATGAATCATTAACGAAATTAAGCAAGATAAATACTTGCCTGGGGATTTTTGGTCTCTGATTTGTGCTGAAATCAGTGTGGTTATGATCCTTGCGACGTGATCTATCGTTTGACGGCGACGGCGGCGCAAACGGAGGAGTTTTCGACCTGGAACTCCTTGGCAAGATCTCTCTTTCCCTCTCCTATGGCCGTCACTTGTCTTTAGTTGTGTTAACCCTAGAAGACAACCCTAGGCACCTGATATAACCCTTGTAAATTCGTGGGTTTAATTACCCGAAATTACAAAATGTCCAAAATGCCCTCCCGAGGCACTAATTAAGCCTAAAAATGCCTTGAGACCCAAACTAAACCCCTGGGTACACTTTTCTGACTATCTCGACCCTTTCGGACACTTTGTCGCACTCAAAATGACCATACGAACAACTTATAATTTATTCACTTTTATTAATCGATATTTAGTCCCGACACGACACAGGCGCATCTCGGCTTAAATTTCTAAAATTCTCATTTTATTCACTCGTGACATTTAATAGAACCAATATCATATATTACTTTGCTCATTAGTAATATTCAACATGTTTCCCATACTTACTAACTCACATCACGTTAGTAATTATAAAAATATAATTAATTTTTGAATTTATATTAAATTAATAACTCACATTAAATTTAATAAATCCCCAAATTTAGAAAGCATAACAGTATGGGGTATTACAATTATTTTACCATTTTTCACCTTTTTACCACCTGAAGCCAAAATCCGGGACTTTACTGCCCCCTTTTTACCCGTGTAACACTTTGAGTGTTATTTGTTTTCTTTAAGTCCTTTACTTACACCCTAAATCGTTGATTTTACACCAAATCATTTATGTTCAAGGACTTATAATAGTTGCATTCATCTTAGTGGGGCACTATTCTTTAACACATTTCTATTTCATAAAAGTGTTCCACTTTAAGCAAATTTACCAATTTACCCTTTTGTTGCTAAAACAAGCAATTGAGTCCTTTAACACATGTCATTTCCTAAAAATGGTTATTATGTTACCAGCTTAACATTTAAAATGCTTATAGTTTTTTTTTAACACTTGTTCAATATCACAATTAACCCAACATTCTTACTTGTTACTTTAACACGTTTAATATATAAAATAACACATTTTGACATATTAAAGTCCTATTTTATAGACATTTGAAATACACACTTAATTTATTGAAATTTTCATCTTAACACCCACTTCGCTACTATTTATACACTTTAAACCTTTAACTTCCATTATTAACTTTTAACCCACAACTTATGAAAAATTCCCACTTTTTACATAAATACCTTAAACCCATTTTACTTTCTACATGAGTTTACCCACTTTAAATAACCCATTAAGTGAAGGTTTCCTTTTCATATGTCTTCATTATTCAAGTAGAAATCCACACTTTAATCTCATAAAATGGCTTAAACAAGCCTAATACATTTCTTTGCATAAAATCACAATTTTCATTCCTAGAACATCATTCCAACACATTTTATTTGAAAAAAATGTTTATAGTATAAATTCGGAAACTTTTTCAAGACCCCTTTCCTTAAACACCATATTTACATAAAGTCATATGATGATATCTAGGTACTCATGTATGCAAAACCCACATATATATTAAACATAATATATGTAATAAGAATGCTGAAAATCTATATTATCATAATCTTAAGCTAAGATTAGTTTTCCTACCTTAAAGGTCCTCAAATAGTGGTGGAAATGCTGGTGTTGGAGGAGTAACCCCCACCTCCAAAGGTGGTCTCAAGGGGTTACGAAAAGCTCCTTCAATCATGATATAATGCTGCTTCAAAGAATCTATCCTTAATCTTCATGAAACACCCTCTAAGTCTACCAGAAAACCCTCTTTAAACACCCACCATGTACCAAGTATACCACATTCTGCACATCATCAAGGCTAACTAGGATTTATATGGTGGTTTAGGAGGTTTAATAACCATAGGGAAGGTGGTTATAGGGTAAGGAAGTAGTGTGGATGGCCCTAGAAGGTCTAGGATAAAATTTAGTGGGGAGGGGGATCTCTCTAGAGAGTGAGAGAGGAGTTGCAATCTGATGGAAGTGTAGTCTCCAAAACTCACACAATTTTTTATTTCTTATAACCCAAACCAATGATTTGATACCCAAGGATGACACAATATCACCCCAAAATGTTCCCATATCATGTGTAAGGAAGCTTATAGATTGATAACACATTTAATCCTAGGATTAAGATGTTGACACCACATTAAATAAAGGTCCAATTTCGCAGTCCTGCTTCGTTCGATTGATCGATTGAAATCTATTGATCAATCGATGGCTCGATCGATCGAGTCCAATGAGTAAAAAGTGTCAAACAATCGACACTTTGGAAAAAACTTCACTAAATTCCATTTTTGACCCCATGTCCATCAAGAGCCCTATTTTAGAACCCCAAATATTAGGTTGGACCATTTTTACCCTTATCGGTGAATTTTCTAAAAATCGTGCAAAGTTACCAAATGATGCATCGCGCCGACAAATTTCCAATTCCTATGTATGTAGCTTCATATTATTTGTAATTATTTACCTCTCGTGCACATATTCAATTACATCAACCTAAAATGGGTGTCTCGTATCCCCATGTGTGCCCATATAAGGCAAACAAGATAATACATTTCGAGAAGTGAGTAACTTCCTATGCAATAGTGACCTATTCACCTCTCCATATATTTTCTCCAAATACTTCGTCAATAAATCACCCAATTTATTCTTAAAACATATATTTCTAGGGCGAGGTATTACTTCTTCCCTACTTAGGTAATTTCATCCTCAAAATTCGTGGTCATCAAACTTAGAATCCAGTTACCTACAACCATTTTTCGACCTTAGGGAATCGTCAACACTATGGTCTAAAACCCAAAGGTCTTATTGCTAATTATCAAGTACGCCCAACACGTCCATCTAAACAAAGTCTTAAGATGAGTGGTACTCGCCAAATACTGTATTATCACCAATGAACTCATCATCATGAATCCTTCCTATATGGATTCACAAGCCTATGTTTTCCTAATAATTTTTGGATTATGCCTAGCCTAGGTTGATACATCATCAACATCAAAAGCCATCACATTATCAATTATGATGGTTATTATGGGTACCTCGATTTGTCATCATGGGCCCAGACTAGTATCCCAGTAAAGGCCCAAAGTCTGGGAGCCTCGCATCCCTACCAATTTGGTTACGATTCAGTCAAGTCCCTAAAATCTCGTATGCATATATTCTAGGGGTTATGGACTGACGTGGGGGAGTCCAAAACCCCCACTCCCCGAGAACAAACATGTATATAACAAACCCTAAGCCTGGGGAAAAAGGCACGCATTATATTTCCTGTAAAACACTCCCCAGAGCATATAAAAATAATATTGAGAGCAACACCATGGATGTAGGCATTCTTGTTCAACCACGTAAATATTGTGTCATGTGATTAGCATTCTTTACATTCTTTATTTGCTTTGGTGATTGGCTTTTGTTATTAATTTATGTTGAACTTAATTGTCACCACAATTGGCATTGTTTGTGGGAAAGTTTGTCTTCCTTTAAGAAAGCCCTCGCCAATAAATAATCTATAATGTCTAGTCACAGTAGCAATGCCCCTCAAGCAGGGGATATCCAAGAACA
Organism: Sambucus nigra; assembly: GCA_949130495.1. Taxonomy (NCBI): domain Eukaryota; kingdom Viridiplantae; phylum Streptophyta; class Magnoliopsida; order Dipsacales; family Adoxaceae; genus Sambucus; species Sambucus nigra. Next base: position 62,116,238 of record OX422224.1, on the reverse strand, counting down.
TCATACCCCACGCAGGATCAGATCTAAAGTTCGACATTCAGATCAGAGGTGTCACCCAAAACGACAAGCCTCAAAAGAAAGTTAGGGACTAACAAGGTCCACACAAATCTCCAGGTTGATCGATGCCTATGAGGTAAGGCTCCAAGAGCAAGGAGAGGTCGCTTGCAAGCAAGAGGCTGAGAATGCTCGCCTCAAAAGGAGATTAGAGAGGATGGATAAATAACTCCATCGCAGCACTAGGAAACGTCCATATTGCACTCCTAGACCTTAGGCGAGCAATTATCGCAACCGAGGAAGGAGCTCTAGATGAAAATCCCAAAGAAGTGAGAAGCACGAGTCGGATGATGACTTGCTCGAGAAATAGTGACCAGTGTGCCGTTACAGGAGCCCAACTCGAGGTGATGAGGATATATGAAATTTGGTTCGAAGAGAAATGGACCAACACCCAGCACATCGGGGCTCCATATCGACCAGAGATCTTGCTCAGTGATCTCTCAGGACCCAGATGAAATCCCCTTTTTCAAGGGAGCTAGAAGAAGAAGCCCCCAAGAAGTTTGCAATTCTGAGATTCAAGATCTACGTCGGAAATACTGACCCTATCGATCACGTTAGGAGGTATAGGCAGGCCATGACTCTCTGGAACCACAGGGCTACACTAATGTGCCAGATTTTCCCCTCGAGTCTACATGATGTGGCCCAAAAGTGGTTTAAGAGGCTCCCTCATAGGTCCATCAGGAGCTTTGAATCCCTGGTCGAGCTCTTCATGGTTTGCTTCATTATAGCAGCTCCCATACAAAGAGGATGAATACTTTGATAACAATGAAGAAGACGCCTCAGGAGAGCCTCTAGGACTACGCAAAGAGGTACTTGGAGTTGTTAAACGAGGTCGAGGACTTCTCGAAACAGGTAGCGTGGCCTCTTTCAAGATTATCCTACACAACTCTTGTCTTCTGCACCAATCCCTGACGAAGAAGGATGATAAGGTGGAAAATTATTTTAGAGTGACTCGGATGGCAATTTCAAGGTCACGGGTGATTCCAAAAAGGTCAAAATAGTATACCAAGAGGTATTGTTTAGGTCCCGGGTCTATTTTAAACCAAATCGATAACGTATAAGGGCATTTTAGTCAGTTGGTAAAATAGGGTAAAGAGACATACGAAATTCTAAGACCTTTATCAGCATATAGATGGGAGATTATAGGGTTAAGAGGTTAGAAATTAAAGGGATACCATTAGAGAAGAAAGATAATTCATTCGTGAAGCCTACGAGAGAGTTCTTGGAAATTCGAGTGTGTTATTGCACCATAATCAACCTTGGAGCGTGGATTATAAAGGAAGACAATCAAACCCATCATCAAATCACAAAATTAGAATCATTCCATAAGAGGTAAGTGTTTATTTGAAATATCTTTTGAAGTTATAATACCCATGTTTCCAGGGTTTAAAAAATATTGATTAAATTGATGTTCTTGGAAGAAAAGAATGATTTGAACAAATGTTTTGTGTAGGATTTGCATTTAGTATGATTTAACCTCCGTATATGATAATAAATTAGAGGGTGTGTGATCATCACCCCTAATTTCGTATGGTTTTTTTTATGAATATTGGTTGAAGAACACAAAACCTAGAGTTTTTTTTTATGAAAACTTGATTTGATCTATTCTTGGGTGGGAATTATGAGGTTGTGAGATTTTATTTACATTATAATTCATCTCTAAACATATATTAGATGTTTAGTTTCATTGGGTTAGAATTTCAAAAGGTTTCATGAAGGTTTGAGGTGTTAACAATGGAGAAAAATGAGTTTGGGATGAAGTTGTCAGAAATCGTTCAGATCGTTCGAACGAGATTAATATGTTGTTCAAACCAGAAGTGTGTGTCATATTAATGACCCTAGGTTTTGGTCATGGAGATAGATCTGTTTCCTACGAACACGTGGCCCTTAGTTTCATATTTTTCTGAGTTTTTTTAATTACTTATGAATTTTCTACGGAAGGGTGCCCGAGATCAAAATTTTTAGTCAAAAATTAAACAAGGGTATAAAATGGTGTATGAACTATGTGGGAAAACTTTGATTATGTGATTAAAATTCTATACGGACTTAAATAAGATCGGGGGGCATATGGTTAAGGCCCGGGTAAATCTCAATGAGGTTAAAATGGTGTATAAGACCTCATGTAATTAATCAACTGTGTTCCATATTGGGAACTTATGATTTGAGGTTAGTGATAGTTTAACTACTAAAATAACTTAAATGACAGTTGTGATCCTGTAAGTAGTGAGTGAGACTCGAGAGCGTACGGTAAGAAGTGATATTGGTGTGTCGATATTACGTCGAGTATTTGAGAGTTTTATACTACGTACGAATTATACTTATGGGTGGTGTGTATAACTATAAGAGTTGTAGTTATAGATTGTGTGTATACCTATACGTAATATATATATATATATATATATATATATATATATATATATATATGGATTGTGTGTAAGCCTATATGCGATATATAGATAGAGTGTGTGTATGACTATTATGTGCTTTATTATGTGTATCAACATACCTATGATGCCAGATATCCGAAGGTTTCCTGAGGTGGGAGATCACACCTTGATGATTATATTGAGGTCTGGATTTGTGCCCCAGAACATGGAATGTTGGTACGTTCTATCTAAGTGTATGATAGCTTCAACTGTCAATTGGGTACGTTAGGTATGTGCATGACCCATAGGATTGGAACTATGGTCGCCTCCATTGCTTGATATTTGATTTTAGGTTCGAGGGTGATATCTAAACTTCTAGTCCCGGATTTGGTAAGAGAGGTACATGGACTTGATAGCAGAGTATGCAAACTCGCACCACGGTTCTTAGCCCGAGAATGATGGAGTTATGTATATAGATTATGTGATATATCTATACATATATGTGTATTTATCCTACTTGGGTGTGAAAGTAGTAGTGGTATATAGCGTATATCTAAATGTGATGCAATTAAGAAACATTCTACCAAGTGTGTTATGGCAGTAAAGTTAGATAGCGTATATTAAAAAGATGGTTTAATTTGAGAAACTTACTGGAAAGGTTTAATGATAACTTAAGTGAAATGTTAATTACGATTAATAATAACATACGACACATATTAATGATTAGTGTTACGATAGCTTATTGTATGGGCAGTACGAGAGAGATTAAAGAGATACTTAACCAAGGACTTAATGAGTAATGTATGGGCGTTATGGGGGATCAGAACCTATTAGTGGATAGATAGTTGAGGAGACCTAGTTGGGATGGGTATCATAACTAGGTAGGATGCGTTAGGCGTGCACATTAGTTGAAAGGTGAGGAAATCAAGGGAGTGTATGTTGAAATAACAAGTGTAATGAATAACTTATTTTTAAATTATGATAAATACTTGCTAAATATTTTCAAAATGTTTTGTTCTCTTACCCGTCTTACAAAATATTTCAAAAAACATTTAGGTGTCCACCCACAGGGACACTAAGTTTGATGATCTGTTCCAGGGATGCGTAGCTACAACACTTCTGGATGCTTGCAAGATTTGAGGTAGATCCTTTAGTCATTTCCTTCCTAGAGTAGGATGTAGTTCATTTACTCCATTTGGGCATGGCGTCCCTTCAGTTAGTTCATCTTATTCAGTTTATTAGATTTTGTATTAATGGACTCAGTTTATTTGATTAGACATTTAGTTGGACTTTTGTATTGAGAACTGATGGTTTAATAGGTAATATTTGTATTCAGTTATTTATATTGTGATTGGTCTCGATTTTTACTACTGCATGAATGGTTTGGTTATTGAATTTGCTTCCGCATATGATCTTATTTAATATAAACATAAAAATTTGGCACCGACTTTTTAAATACAGGTGTTTAGTAAACTATTAAAATGTTTTCGATAGTGATGCTAAGAATGGACCAAATGAGATTCCTGATTTATTTTTATAAAGGATTCATCAACCGACATTTAAAAAAGAGGTGTGTCACATAGAACTGATCAATAACTTCCCATTACTAGGAACAAAGAAGACACAACGAATTTAACGAATCAAGTGACTACCATGCCAAAAGGAAACACTCAAATTACGACAATGGGTTGTGCAGGAAGTACGAATCCACGATGTACACTTGAAATCCAAGAGTCTCACTGATATCTACTAAACTCTTAGCCTTTCCACATACTCTGTCTTAGCCTATTAACCTTGACGGGTCCTAACCATGAATTATCCATCCTTGTCAAATGAATGAAGTATGAAACAGATTTCTTTGGGAAGATGAAACGCTAGGTTTCCCACCTTAAGACTAATGCCACGTCTCCATCATTGGAAAGTACAATCATCTTAATCAAATAAAATTTCATCCTTTCAATGCTTATCGTTAGCCACTGACCCATCATACCTAGGTCTTCTGTAATACCCCATAATTTCGAAATAAATTATTACGACATATATAAATTTAACAATTTTTGATATTTTTTAGCATACATTTTGGGAGGATTTAAATTAAATGAGTAAAAATCTTAAATTTAAATAAATATTTATTCATGATTATATAAAAATAAGACTCAATTTGACATGATGGGCTTGCTACTGAAAAATAAATCACACATAAATAAATTTACACGCGCGTGTCGTTTAAACATAATAAAAATGTATAAGTGAAATAGAAATAATTGGGACACATTTTGGGAAGCTCTATAGTCTCGTTTAGGTGTTTTAAATCTTTAGAAATGGCCTCAGGTCATGGATATATAAGTTTGGGAACTTTTGGGCTAGTTTGAGTATGGAATCGGGCCCATTTGGGAGTCCAAAATTTGGGTTCTTAACCGAACTCGGGAATTGAGATTTATTTAGTGTTTAAAGGAATACTAACCATTCCCCACTACTCATAAGAAAAACCTAAACGTAACTTCTATCAAGAGAGGAAAGGAGGAGAACCAAAAAGTGAGAAAAAGGGCAAGAGATCAAGAAGAAATCAAAGGGCTTTCTTCCACGAATTACTAACACAAGAATTCTCTTGCTTAATTTAAGTTTTCATTGTATTTTCTTTATGCATTATGATGACCCTTAGAATTTCACGGATTTAGGTTTGATATGGATGATTTGATGATGAAAAATGTTCTATGCATGTAGAGGACTGAATTTATTATAGAATTCGTCCCAGAAATCTAGGTAGCGTATTCTCGAAATTGAGGTTAGATACCTTAGGGTTCTTGATAGTAATTGGGGATATATTTATTATTTAATGTAGAGGATATTAATGGTTTTCTATGGACTAAAATTCTGATGTAAACCCCATGGTAGATGCCCCATATTATGAATTAAACAGTGTTGGAATTTGGAATGAAGTATTAGTTTAAATATGTATTTAATGTTCATAAATTCTGGGAAATTTGGGATTGAATCATGTAATTAATGATCCTAAATGGACTAATTAAGTTGTAAGGACTCAAATACATAACTGTGAAGTAGTATAAACTTTTGGAAGAGAATTTGGAATGAAATCTAGGAATCCCGTATGGAAACAAACAAGCAGATCTGGGCTTCGGCATAAAATCGAATTGATTCAACCTTGGGGAGAATCGATTCGGTTTGGCAGCGAATCGATTCGACCAAGAACCGAATCGATTCGGTTCTGGGGCTGAGTGATTTTGGCCCGGGATTGATTTAAGGGTATTTTTAGGAGTCCAAGTGAGTTGGTAGGACTGTGTATGGGCCAATAGGGAATTTATTAAAAATAAAAATCAGCCCTTATTTAATTGGTAAAAATAAATTTAACTAGATGGTTAAGTAATTATCCAAGGGAATTGAATTAATAATTCACTAGATGGTAAATTATTAATAAATAGAAAACTGTGAACCTTATGTGGGACTTTACAATTGTGATTATCGAGTAATTACCTACACATAATATATGAGATCATAATATGTACTTATATGTATTTACGTGGACATACCAATATTTGTGGACTGTCTTATCGACTTGGGGGTTCGTGCGTTCGGACCGGGTACCACACTTCGGTATAGGTTGGCTTGACAATTGTGTAGGTCATATAGGTACTATGTAGAGGTGCCATTTAGGAGTTGTAGGTGGTGACACTAACCAACCTTTGTCACTGCTAGGTATGGGCTATGAACTGAAATCCTTTGTAGGGACTTCTGCTAACTTATGTGTGTTTTGTGAGGTCCACTTAGGATAAGAAATTGTTATGAACTTGTCGATAGATTAAAAACTAGACACCAATGGTAGATGCCTTTGTGTGTCAAATATATGAAAGGACATATATATAATTATCCAGACTTTAAATGAGATAAATTAAATTGTCTAAGAATGTGGACGTAAGATATAAACCCTTATTCTATAATGCATAATAGATGTTTGTCATATATGTGAGACTTATATGACCAGGGTATTATGGGATTTGGCAATTAAATATAGTCGGCTCACTTAAGTATCTAGTTATTGCCAAATCCATTATTATTTAATTAACGTATATTCACACTCATTATTTAGAATTTTGTAATAACCCTTACTTTTGAGTAACGGAATTTATATTAATTTTCCAGGCGAGGTAATTATATAAAATATTAGATGATGGAGTAAATATTATTTAAGTGAGTTAAAAGATAATATTTACTAGATTCTTGCATATTTACTGTTATGTGAATGTAAATAGCATCCTGTTATATTTTGTAATGTCGTGTGCTAAAAATGATAGTTCTGGTTTAAAATGATGTGGAATATGAAAATGATTTATATTATTCTGGATGCCAGTTTAGAGGGCGTAGTTAGTCCCGAAATAGTCGAGATAGTAAAAATAAGTGCCATATTGTATTTTTAGAGTTCCAAGCACTTTTAACAGGTTATGACTAAATTATGTAGTTAGTAGTCATTTTAAGGGAGTGTTAACATTGAAAGATATGAATTAATAGTAAGGGCACGATCTAAGTCTTACAACCCTATTAATTCCCAAATATGTGTTCCTAAAACTAGCGAGAAAAACAAGTTGGGGAAAAAAGAAGAGAAAGAAGGATAATTGAAGAAAGTGGGGTTTGATCTTGCATCTACCTCTCGGGAATCTGAGATTTAATCTTAAGGCATGTTTCTAACTTGCTAGTATATGATTTAATGTGAATAATTTGTACTGATAGTTGTATAATTGGAGAGTTAGAAAAAATTGTAGGTTTTGGGATATTTGGATTTTTAGCCCTTAGATCTTCTAGTTTGTATGGTTTAAGTAGGTTATAATGGATTAATGTAGTGTAGAATTGTAGTGGTTATGTATTTGGTTGATGAGAATGAAAGCAGAGTAAGAATAAGGAGTTTCGGCTTTGGATTTAACCTTGTAGAAAAAGAGAAAATCGAGGGTCTGATAGGCCCGGTCGATCGCGATTCCTAGACCGATCGACCGGGCCTTAAGGATTTCTTCTATAAGTATAAAATTAGAGCGCGGTCAATCGCGGTCCCATGACCGGTCAATCGGGCTTCCAAAATTGAACCTGCCGCATTTTTTTGTAGGTAAAACCGCAAAGACGGGGTCGACCGCGATCCCATGACCGGTTGACCAGTCCACTATTTTTTTCACTCTTAAATACTTTATTGTTTCTATCTTATTTATTTTAAGATAGGGACTTAGCAACCTTCTTAAATGAAATAAAAAACTAGAGTATAAGAGTCTTGTAGTATGGTATTTAAGAACCTAAGTAGAAATGAGAGTTGGGACTTAGTTTGGGTATGAATTTAGTTAGTTTATCAGAGTAAGGTAAATGATTCTTTTCATAAAACGAGCTTATATAGGTCAAGGAGAAAACAAATATAGTAAATGTGGAATTCTAGAATGGGATTGAAGGAATATTATGAAATTCGTTATAGGGTAAATGTAAATTCATAGAAATCTATATTAGAGATAATTAAACATTGAGGTTTATAATAATGACATTAAACGCTTATGTCTCAGAATGAAATGTTATGTATAGTTTAAAGTGGGACTAACTTGTGAATGATAAATTTGCATATACACACCTCTCTAAATGCTATCATATGGGAAGTTACGCATATAAGGTGAAGTCCCTTGGCTAGTGAATGCGGGGTGAATATAGTCCTAAGCCATAGGACCAGTTAATATATATTGTGTGATAATTGTTCGAAGTGTGGTAATTTCGGTGTGGTTATGACTCATTATCGAAGGTATATGTCCACTTCCCGAACGTCACACGTTGTAGGATGCCCGGTTGTCTTGGTGATAGGCCTTGGAAGATGATAGCTATTTACGGGCACGTCCAGTGAGGAAACCCGGAAGGGCGGTCTTAGAATCGTTATATGTTGTGTAAAATAACTATTCTTATTAAAGTGGGATTTTATTGATGACAAAGCACTCTATGAATTAAATTGCTTTGAATACATCTTCTAATGAGATAGGGAACAGTGAAATGAAATTGTCTATAAAGGGAAATTTAATTCCATTAAGTAATATTTTTATTCGTATCCTCTTGCATAATTAAAATTGGTCATGCTTTTAGATTGAGTAGTTATATTCTTATCATTATTTATGATGATTAGATTGTCCATAACTATCATGCATTTTATTCACATGGTGATCATATAAAATCGGGCCCTGACCCGTTCATATTTCTTGTTTTGGATGAATCTTATATTCGCTCAGGTGCTCTACCGCAAGGACGCCCGTATTGAATTATCCCTCCTAGTGTCTTGGAGTTGTAAAATCTTGCGGATGTTACGGGATATTTTGATATAGACGCCTCCATATTTTGTATTCTAGTTATGATCAGTTTTATGTTTAGGCGTGTTGCCCAAGTTTTGTACTTCTATGATATTATGTAATCTTATACTCATAAACTCGGTGTAACCTAATTGTAAATGTCTATTAACCGACTGCTTATTCAGTTATTTTGATGTATATGATTGTTGATCGATTTCCTGTCTTTAGTTATATCCACCTTTTTTTCAATTGGGATTGTTTAAATGCTTTCTTTAACTTATTAAATAAAACGATAATCCGTTTTCTAAAATAATTGGTTATTATATCACACTTATTTTTTTACTGTGATGCTAATAATGGACCATCTATAATTCCTGTTATTGTTAGAGTATCGGGTTGGCCACCTCTTATTTTAATAAGAGGGTGTCACAGATGGTATCAGAGCATCAGGTTCTAGAGTCTTTAGGATCTATGTGGACTTACCACGTTCTACTATAGCATTCTTTGATATATAGCCATATTATTAGGACTGTTTTGTTTTGTATGGTTGCGATCTTCTGTGAAAATAATTGTTCTACATAGTATTATAATTCTATTATTTCTTTTCTCAGATGCCGCCTAAGAGAGGTCGCTCTACGAGAAGAAATAGAGTGGTAGAAGATGATGTAGGTCCTCCACCGCCACAGCAAGGAACTATAAATGCCACTGAGGTAGCTAATACTATTACCCAGACGGTCAATGCTGTGATGACTGCAATGGTTCAACAATTTCCCCAACCTCAACAACCGATGTCACAAGGGTACACACTCAGACGGGACCTTCTCCATTGAAAAGGGTCAGAGAATCCTTCTTGAAGGGTCATCCCCCAGAATTCCAAGGTTGTTCCGATGTGGTAGTTGAAAATCAGTGGAAAATGGATATGCAGCGCCAACTTAGTATGGTAGACTGTAGTGAGGACCAAAATTAAATCCTTGTTACCTTTAAACTAGTTAGAGAAGCATTGCACTAGTGGGAATCGATGACCACTCCCGAATAAAGAGATATCATGATGATATCTAACTTTTGGGTTTTATTTGACCGAAAGTATTTTCCTCCTGCAGTTCAGAATGAAATGAGGAGAAATCTTGAAGATGTAGTGCAAGGTGAGTGTTCTGTGGCCGAGTATGAGGAGGAATTCACTCGGTTGTCTAGTTTTGTTCCAAATGAGGTGACTCCGAAGGAGAGGAAAATATAAAAGTTTATTGGAGGTTTACATTGGGGACATTATGAATGTCGCTTTACTTCATTTTCAAGATCATCGATTGCATGTACAAGGAAGTAAGAAGGCTTCAATTATAGGGAAAGCAAGTAAGCCAAGAGCCAATGGTGTAAGAGGGGGAGCATTACCCTCGTCCCAATCATCGGGAGGTAAGCAAAAAGAAAACAACACCCAGCATGGAAACTCATCAAAAAGATAACGCTTTGGGGGATTCAAATTTAGTAGTAGTGGTTTCAGGGATAGTTAAAGTGCCCAGCAACAGCAATAAGTAGGCCAAGGAGGTCGGGGTAACAATGGGGGTCGAGGCCATCCGGAATAAGGCCTTGGGCAGTTCTAAAATAATAAGAGCCGTAATCAGGAAAATATGGCAGGTCGTTGTTTTCTTTGTGGGGAGTCGGGACATTATAGGAAATTGTGTCCACAGTTGATTGGGGGACAGTTTTCTAGAATTCCACAGCATCAGCAGGTACAATTACCACCACGAGGGCCTAAACCAGTCATCCCTCCTCAACAGGGACAACTACAGTATGGGAGTGTATATGACATACAGGATGCTATGCTTCCTCTAGCCCCGCAAGCACCACCAGCTATTGAGGGTAAGTTTCTCATTCATGGGCATATGGGTCGTGTTTTATTTTATACAGGGGAAACAAAATCCTCTATTTCTAGAAGTTTTGCTCGATCGATGGAGTTAATTAAATCTATGAAGAGTATTTTTACTAATATTGAATCTTCTATGGGTGATGGTTCCCTTATTTTCTTTATTTGTAAAAGAGTAGAAATAAACCTTAGCAATATGTGTTTAAATGCTGATTTGCTTGTTCTTGATATGGCAGGGTATGAGGTCATCTTGGGTATCGACTGGTTGATGAAATATCACGCAATAATAATTTTTTACGGGAAAAGTATATTTTTTGCCATTTCGGGGCAAGAAATGTTTTTAGTGGCTATGCCTCTTTCAGAGGGAGGTTCTAGCACTTATTTATATTATATTACGGAGGAGACCTCTTGTGATATAGTCGTTTCCTTAGATTCAATTCCCGTTGTTAGAGAGTTTACGGATGTTTTTTAAGAGATACCGGGTTTACCTCCAAGTAGGCAGATTGAGTTCGCAATTGATTTAGCACTAGGAACACGACCAATTACTAGAGCTCCGTACCGTATGTCTCCTATGGAAATGAGGGAGCTAAGAGATCAAATTCAAAAACTACTATATCAGGGGTTTATTAGGCGTAGCTAATCGTCATGGGTTGCTCCTGTATTGTTTGTAAAGAAGAGAGATGGTTCCCTTCGGTTGTGCATTGATTACAGGGAATTGAATAAAGTTACCATTAGGAATAAATACCAACTACCTCGGATCGATGATCTGTTTGATCAATTAAGGGGAGCATTGTACTTCTCCAAAATAAATTTGAGGATGGGGTATCACCAGCTGTGGATACGAGAGTAGGATGTGTCTAAAACTGCGTTCCTAACTAAATATGGGTCCTACGAATTTTTGGTTATGTCTTTTGGACTAACCAATGCTCCTACTGTGTTTATGGACCTCATGAATAGAGTGTTTTGAGACTTCCTGGACCAGTTTGTTATCATGTTTATTGATGACATCCTAGTGTATTCTCAAATGGAAGCCGATCATGCTACACATTTACGGTTGCTCTTGCAAACATTAAGGGATCAATAATTGTATGCAAAATTTAATAAGTGTGTTTTCTGGCTACAGGAAGTGCATTTTCTGGGTCACATTGTGACATCTCAGGGTATTTCAGTGGATCCGATCAAAGTTATTGCGGTGAGGGAATGGGGTCATCCCACGACACCTACTGAAATTTGCAGTTTTCTGGGTTTGGTTGGCTATTACTGTCGATTTATTAAGGGCTTTTCTAAGATTGCTAGACATTTGATAAATTTGACTTGGAAGGGAGTGAGGCTTGTTTGGGATGATTCTTGTCAATTATCTTTTGATGAGATGAAAGGTAAGTTGACTTCTGCTCCAGTACTTGCATTACCGAGTCCGGGGGTGGAATATTTGGCCTATACTGACGTAAATCTGTAAGGGTTAGGAGGTGTGTTACAACAAGAGCATCGAGCTATTACTTATTCTTCTCGCAAACTAAATCCCCATGAGAATAATTATCCAGTTAATTATTTGGAACTTGCTGCCGTAGTTTTTGCCTTGAAGATTTGGAGACATTACCTACTGGGAGAAAATTTTAGTCTTTTAACGGACCGCAAATCGTTGTAATATTTATTTTCACAGAAGGCTTTAAATATGCGACAATGTCAATGGTTAGAGTTTGTGAAGGACTACCAATTTGATATCCATTATCACCCGGGTAAGGCTAATGTAGTGGCGGATGCGTTGAGTCAGAAACCCGAGGGGGAATTAAAAAGAGTATGGAAGGTTAAATGGAAAGAACTTAGCCAAGAGGATTCTGTTATAAGGGAATTTATGTTAGTGTTGACCATTACACCTACGATAGTGGCAAGGGTTGTGGAAGCCCAAAGAAGGGATACAGATTGTCAGGACCGTATGCGCCAATTATTAATCGAGGGAGTGGAATCCTAGTCTATAAGTTCTGAGGGTGGGATACATTTCCACGGGAGGATTATTGTTCCGGATGAAGGGGATTTGAGGCGGACCGTAATGACAGAATATCATGGGTTTAAGTTTACAGTACATACTGGTGGAGACTAAATGTACCAAGACATGCGCCGTCAATACTGGTGGGCGGGTATGAAACGGGATATTTCTGAATTTGTTTCCCAATGTACTACTTGTCAACTGATGAAAGTAGACCATCAACGATCGACGGTATTGCTATAACCCTTAGATATACCGGTGTGGAAGTGGGAAAGCATCTCTATGGATTTCATCACGGGATTGCCAACATCACAGAGCGGTCACAATTCAATTTGGGTGATTGTCGATCGTTTAACCAAGTCATCACATTTCTTACCGGTACGTATAGATTATAAAACTCGCTATGCTATACTATTTATTGCGGAGATTGTCGGAATCCACGGGGTGCCCATTAATATAGTCTCCGATTGAGATAAGATCTTTGTTTACCATTTTTTGGAAAGTTTCCAAGAAGCTATGGGGACCGAATTGAAGTTAAGTACCTCTTATCACCCTCAAACAGATGGACATACTGAAATAGTCAACCAAATGTTGTAGGACATGCTTAGGATGTGCATACTTTATTTTAAATGAGGATGGGAACAATACCTTCCCTTGGTCAAATTTTCTTACAATAATTCTTACCAATTCACTATCGGGATGGCACCCTATGAAGAATTATATGGTCGACCGTGTATATCACCTAATTATTGGTTGGAAGTAGGATATAATAAATTTCTTGGACCTGAGATGATCCAAGATACTTCCTCCAAGATTGAGATCATTCGCAGCCGCATACGAATCGCTCAAGATTGTTAAAAGATTTATTCCGTTACGAAAAGATGGCATGTGGAATTAGAGGTTGGAGATGAAGTTTTGGTACGATTATCACCAATGAAAGCTATAACACGATTTGGGAAGAAGGGGAAACTTGTGCCTCGCTATGTAGGCCATTTTCCCATTATTACTAAGGTAGACCCCGTAGCTTATCAACTTGCTTTGCTGGAATGCCTACAACAGATTCATGATGTGTTTCATGTGTTTTCATTAAAAAGTACAAAAGGTGTAAAAGTACTCACTGGCATATTCCCTTAGATGATATAGAATTGTAGCCTGATATTTCATACGAGGAACAACCAATGACAATTTTAGATCACGAAGAACGTAGGCTAAGATCTAGAGTGGTGCCCTTGGTTCAGGTCCATTATGAACATCACAATGTTGAGGAGTCAACCTGGGAGCGTGAGGACGATATGAGAGAAAAGTATCCACATCTCTTTTTGCATGGTACGCCTGAATTTTGAGGGCAAAATTTCCTTATAAGGGGGGGAGTATGTAATAACCCTTACGTTTGAGTAACTGAATTTATATTAATTTGCCATGCGAGGTAATTGTATAAAATATTGGATGATGGAGTAAATATTATTTAAGTGAGTTAAAAAATATTATTTACTAGATTCTTGCATATTTACTGTTATGTGAATGTAAATAGCATCATGTTATATTTTGTAATGTCGTTTGCTAAAAACTACAATTATGGTTTAAAATGACGTGGAATATGAAAAATATTTACATTATTTTGGATGCCAGTTTAGAGGGCGTAGTTAGTCCCGAAATAGTCGAGATAGTCAAAATAAGTGCCATATTGTATTTTTGGAGTTCCGGACACTTTTAACAAGTTATGACTAAATTATGTAGTTACGAGTCATTTTAATGGAGTATTAAAATTTAAAGATGTGAATTAATAGTAAGGTCATGATTTAAGTCTTAAAACCCTCTTAATTCCCAAATACATGTTCCTAAACCTAGAGATAAAGAGAGAGAAAAAGAAGTTGGGGAAAAAAATGAGAAAGAAGGAGAATTGAAGAAAGTGGGGTTGATCTTGCATCTACCTCCCGGGAATCCGAGATTTCAACTTAAGGCAAATTTCTAACTTGCTAGTATATGATTTAATGTGAATAATTTGTTGTGATATTTGTATAATTGGAGAGTTAGAACAAATAGTAGATTTTGGGATATTTGGATTTTTAGCCCTTAGATCTTGTAGTTTGTATGATTTAAGTATGTTATAATGGATTAATGTAGTGTAGAATTGTTGTGGTTATGTTGTTGGTTGATGAGAATGAAAGGAGTGTGATAATAAGGAGTTTAGGTTTTGTATTTAACCTCGTAGAAGAAGAGAAATCGAGGGTCTGATAGGCGCGGTCGACCGCAGTTCCGGGATCGGTCGACCGGGCCTTAAGGGGAAAGCCTACTGCTTTCTTCTATAAGTATAAAATTAGAGCGCGGTCGACCGCAGTCCCATGAACGGTAAACCGGGCTTCCCAAATTGAGCCAACTACATTCTTTTGTAGACAAAACTGCAAAGATGTGGTCTACCGCGGTCCCATGATCGGTCGACCGGTCCCCTATTTTTTCACTCTTAAATCCTTTATTCTTTATAGCTTTTTTATTTTAAGATAGGGACTTAAGAACCTTATTAAATGAAGTAAAAACAAGAGTATAAGAGTCTAGTAGTATGCTATTTAAGAACCTAAGTAGAAATGGGAGTTGGGACTTAGTTCGGGAATGAATTTAGTTAGTTGATTAGAGTAAGGTAAATGATTCTTTTCATAAAACGAGCTTGTCTAGGTCAAGGAGGAAATAGAGATAGTAAATGTGGAATTCTAGAATGGTATTGAAGGAATATTATAAAATGTGTTATAGGGTAAATGTAAATTCATAGAGATCTATATTAGAGATAATTAAACATTGAGGTTTATAATAATGACATTAAACGCTTATGGCTCGGAATGAAATGTTATGCATAGTTTTAAGTGGGACTAACTTGTGAATGATCAATTTGCATATACACACCTCTCTAAATGCTATCATATGGGAAGTTACGCATATGAGGTGAAGTCCCCTGGCTAGTGAATGCAAGGAGAATATAGTCCCAGACCATAGGACCGGTTAATATATATTGTGTGATTATTGTTCGAAGTGAGGTAATTCCGAGTATGGGTATGACTCACTGTCGAAGGTATATGGCCGCTTCCCGACGTCACGCGTTGTTGGATTCCCAGTTTGTTTTGGTGATAGGACCTGGAAGATGATATCTATTCAGGGGCGCATTCAGTGGAGAAACTCGGAAGGGAGGTCTTAGAATCGTTATATGTTTTGTAAAATAACTATTCTTATTAAAATGGGATTTTATTGATGACAAAGCACTCTATGAATTAAATTCTTTGAATACGTCTCCTAATGAGATAGGGAATGATGAAATGAAATTGTCTATAAAGGGAAATTGAATTCCATTAAGTAATATTTTTATTCATATCCTCTTGCATAATTAAAATTGGTCATGCTTTTAGATTGAGTAGTTAGATTATTATCATTATTTATGATGATTAGATTGTCCATAACTATCATGCATTTAATTCACATGGTGATCATATAAAATCGGGCCCCGACCCGTTCATATTTCTTGTTTTTCATGAATCTTATATTCGCTCAAGTGCTCCGCCACAAGGACGCCCGTATTGACTTCTCCCTCCCACTGTCTTGGAGCTATAACACCTTGTGGATGTTACGGGATAATTTTGTATAGACGCCTCCATCTTTTGTATTCTAGTTATGAATTGTTTTACGTTTGGGCATGTTGCCCAAGTTTTGTACTTGTATGATATTATGTAATGTTATACTCATAAACTCGGTGTAACCTAATTATAAATGTCTGTTAACTGACAGATTATTTGGTTATTTTGATGTATATGATTGTTCATCGAATAACTATCTTTAGTTATATCCACCTTCTTTTCAATTGGGATTGTTTAAATGCTTTCTTTAACTTATTAAATAAATTTTTTGACAATCCGTTTACTAAAATAATTGGTGGTTATCTCAAATACTTATTGTTTTACTGTGATGCTAAGAATGGACCATCTATGATTCCTGTTATTGTTGGAGTATTAGGATGGCCACCTGTTATTTTAATAAGCGGGGTGTCACGGATTTATTGGGATGCGGGGGTAATATCTATGGGGTGAGATGTTACTCGAATGTGAGTGACAAGGGGTAATATCTATTTTGCATCTACTGTATTATTACCTCTTAAATGTAATACCCCGTACTTTTATCGATAATTATTTATGGGATTAATTAAATTAAATGTGAATTAATTGAGAATTAATCCGGATAAAATACTAACGAGATGTGAGTTGGTATTTGATTATAATGTGTATATATGGCAATATATGAATATTGAAAATATAAAAAATTGTCGCGAGACTGAAATACGGCAATTTGGGAAATTTTGTTGGGACGCGCGTGACAGTCGCGTCATGAATGTAAATATTTGAATTTAAAGGTGAATTTTATTTTTATCAACCGAATGGTCATTTTGAGTGCTCCAATGAGTCCGGAAGGGTCGAAATAGTCAGAAAACACTAGTCGGGGGTTTAGTTTGGGTCCCGAGGCATTTTTGGGTCATACCGGCAACTTAAAAGGGTATTTTGGTAATTTTGAAATTTTGGGATTATTAACCAACGAATTTTGGGAATTAATTATGGGTTATTAAATAGCCCACTAAGCCATTACCATCACTTAACTAATTAGAGGGCTACGGGACTTATAGGAGAAGTTAGAAGAGGTTCCCAAAGAGAAAACCATAACCTCCATCTTCAACCTTCAACCTTGGGAGAGAAAAAGAGAGAGCAACCTTCAACATTCAACACCAAATTCTGAAGAATAATCCATGGCAAGTGGTCTATTTACATTAATTTCAAGCGAATGTTTCTTCCATGCTTAGAATTGATAAAATTGCTTTATATTGGGTATTTGATGAAAACCCTTGAAATTTGGAATAGAAATTCATGATATGTTATAGGAATTGCACGTAGATAGATATTGGGTGATTGTACTATGAGAAACACAACTTTTTATGATGTAAAAACGGATTTATAATGTGAAAATTGAAGATATGAAATTCTGGATTCATACCCATAGGGTTTGGCGAAAAATTGGGGATTGATGATGATTTTATGTTATTTAGGAAGATTGGAACCCCAATAATATGTTAAGATACGATCTACAAAAGGTTAGTGACGTTTAGGAACCTTAAAACACTGTTGGGATGATTTTTGGAGGAGTATTGAGAAGAGGAAAATTTGAGAAAAACGATTTAGGAATTTTGGGCTCGAAACTGTCATCTTGTTAGAAGACCTGCTCAGGTCTTTCGAACGAGCTTCTAAGGAGGTGATAGTCTGCCTTCTAACGAGTTGGTAGTTCGTATGATGCCTTTCGTTCGAATGGACTCTCGTTCGAACGAGACTTCTAACGAGTTGACAGAATGCTCTTTTTGGCCTGAATTGATTTCTAGTGATCCGTAACCTTGTTTAATTGATGAGATAACTTTACCTTGTTAAATAATTAGTATAGTTGGGAGATTTGGGATATATTGAGGACTGAAACATAAAATAGTGGCCCGAACGAAATGATATTTGTGGATTAGGACGCGAGTGACTAATCACGATGTGAGGATAATTGATGACTTATAGATATATACACCGGGAACATGTGAGTTGTGTAATACTAAAAGTTGGTATAAGAACGAGAAGCATACCACTAATAAAATATGGTAATTACAAAGATGTGTGCATGCTTAGTATATATGATTTTATATGTATGACATACCTACCGTACTTGCTATCACAGGAGGTTTGCGTTCGTTTAGGTCCATCTAATCTTTGTGTGCCTACGGGGGGGATATAGATTGGTCCCTCGAGGACATAGGTTAGAGAAGGACTTATTGTGAAGTTAATAAGTCTGCGGATCATGGGACCGTGGGTATGTGCCTGACCCATGTGATGTGAACTATGTTCGCTTCCATTGTTTGTGATTTGCTATTATCTGAGAACGATTCCTGAGAGATTCGGAATGCGTGATCCTTATGTACTTGATGTACCGGGATGGGATAGCAGAGTATGTGTGCATCGGATCTCAGTCTCGGGGTGCTGGTATTGTATATTTATGATGAGAATAATATATGGTTAAATGAAAAGAAGTATCATGTTTAAATTGTGAAGTGTAATTATCGTAATGATTGCGAAAGATAAAAAGGCATAACCTGTAGTGAATTGTATTGATAATAATTGAAAATCCGAGAATTTAAGTGAAACTCTCTATTTAATTGATGAAGTTGGAATTAAAGCGCGAATTGAGTAGAAAGGTTAAAATTTATTTTGGTCTAGATAGATATGAGAATTACTTGGATGGGTACGGTACATTAGGGGTGCACAATTAGTTTAGAGGTGAGTATTTCATGTGAGAGCACGTCCTAACATGTATTTTTCATTCATTGTTTTAATGTCATTAAAGCACTTGCTATTTTTAAACTGTTTCCCACATTCGGGCTTTGACCCGTTTGCTTTCAAATATATTTTTGTAAAAATCTTTTTAGGTGCCCAGCCACAAGGACACCATGCATAGGAATTCTATTCAGGTGACGAGCGGTAGCTGTTGTGGAAGTTACAGGGACTTGATAGTAGACGCCTCCTTTCTAGTCTTGACTCCATATTCAGTTTCATCATTTGTAGGGCATGTCGCCCATTTCCTTTAGAGACATTTTACATTTCAGTTATTCAGACTTTGAATTGTAATTAATTCAGGATGCAGACTTGTTTTATTTATTTCATTATTGGGATCGTTGTGAGGAGTATTTCCTCCAGACTCTTTATTATTTGTTGGTCACTCAATTGAGATTTTATTGTGTGTGGTTATGTTAACTTTTATAATTTCACTTATTGCATGTTAATCAGATTAAATTTAAAAATTTGACAACTCACTTTTTAAATACTAGGTGGTTAGTAATTATTAAAATGATTTCGACAGTGATGCTATTAACTGAACCAACTTGACATTTTGTATTAATTTAATAAAGGAGTAGATGCCCGGTATTTAATTAGTCATGGTGTCACAGGTGGTATCTGAGCATCAGGTTTTAGTGTCCTTAGGATCTGTACGGCTTATTATGTTTCCGCTGAGCTTTCTTTCATATAGAGCCCTATATTTTAGGACTGTTGTATTCTTTATGTATGCTACGCACTTCAGTTATTTTGAGTTAATAACTGCGAACTTATAAGAATTTACTCTTATTTCAGATACCTCTACGACGTGCGCAACGGGTTCCTAGGAATGCACAGCCAGAGCCACAGCCTGCACCAGTACAGGGCACTATGAATGTCGCTGAGGTTGCAGCTATTGTAGCCCAATCGGTAAATGCCGCCCTAGCTGTTGTACAACAGGCACCACCCCAGGCGCCGGTAGCCGCGCCAGTTCAGGTACATGCATTCCCGTCTACTTGGGAACGCGTTTGTGATGCTTTTCAGAAAGCACACCCTCCGGAGTTTGCAGGTAGCTCCGATGTTGTGGTATCCATCCAGTTGAGGAAAGATATTCAGAGGCACTTGAGGATGTATGAGTGCACCGATATTCAGAAGCAGATACTAACTAATTTCAAGCTAATGGGATCTGCATTGCAGTGGTGGAAGTCCATTACCACCATAGAGGAGAGGGATACTCTCACTATATAGGAGTTTTGGGTGCGGTTCGACAACAAATATTTTCCGTCAGTTGTTCACTGGGAGATGAGGAGGAAACTGATGAACCTCAAGCAGGAGGGAAAAACTGTGGCCGAGTATGAGGCCGAATTCACTAACTTGTTGAACATTGTTCCGGATGAGATACCAACTGAGGAGAAAAAGATTCAGAAGTTCACAGATGGATTGACTTGGAGGATCCGTCAGCATTTATTGGGGAATCTCTCATTGGCCACTTATTCTGACGTGGTTAACGCTGCACTGCTACACTGCCAGGATCACCACTTTCACATGTCTGAGAGCAAGAGATCAGGAGAGTCCATCCATCAGGGCAGGACTGGGGGAAATGGTGCCAGCGGGGCACAATCTGCTTAGGGACAGTACATGTAGGGTGACCAGGGTTCCCAGTAGGGGGATTCTAAGAGGTTCAGATTGGGGAATTTCAGAAACGGATAGGGAAGTTTCAGGCAGGGCCATCAGGGTCCGAACGGCCATCAGGGCCAGCAGGGTCAGAATGGTCAGCAGCAGCAGTTTTAGCAGGGCCAGCATGGCCAGGGGAGGAATGGTAACGGCCACCAGGGTCGAGGGCAGCAGGGACACCGATGGAGAAACTTCCCGGGGAAGTGTTATGTTTGTGGCAAGACTGGCCATAGATTCCAGGATTGTCCCGATATGGACAGGGCCCCACAGCAGCAGCAGCAGGGTGCTCGACAGGAGCCACAGAGGCCTATGTTTCCAGCCGCACTCCCAGCACCACCACAGATGGCAGCATTACCACCCATTCTAGCGGTCCCAGTTCAGCAGGGACAGCTTCAGTATGGGAGAGTGTATCAGCTCCATCATGCCGCAGCCCCACAGGATCCATCGACCAGTGAGGGTATGTTCTCTATTCAGGGGACTATGGCGCGTATTTTATTTGACACAGGGGCCACACATTGTTTCATTGCTATGAGATTTGCACGCACCATTGGGTTGTTAGACACCGCCGAGATCACGGTTACTTGTGTAGATTCACCATTGAGTAGGGTTTTTTTTATTTCCCTTATATGTAGAGGCGTGGGTATAGAGGTCGGGAGGTTTACTTTACCCGCGAATATGTTAGTGTTAGAAATGACCGAGTATGATGTCATTATTGGTATGGATTGGCTAGTTGCATACCTAGCCATGATTAACTGTTTTAGTAGGAGTGTTATCTTTGCCATTCCCGGGTAGGTGATATTTTTAATAGCAATGCCTCGCCTTGAGGGAGGATCATCCACTCACTTGTACTATATAGATGAGGAGACCTCTAAGGAAGTGGTGATACCACTTGATTCGATTCCGGTTGTTCGAGAGTTTGCCGATGTATTTCAGGATATACCTAGAATACCTCCAAGTAGAGAGATAGATTTTGTGATCGATTTGACGCCGGGCACTCTGCCTATTGCCCGCGCACCTTACCGTATGGCTCCAGCTGAGATGAGAGAGTTACGGGATCAGATTGAGCAGTTGTTGGGTCAGGGGTTTATCTGGAGGAGTACTTCGCCATGGGGTGCTCCTGTGTTGTTCGTAAAGAAGAGGGATGGATCGTTAAGGTTGTGTGTGGATTACCGGGAGTTGAATAAGGTCACTATACGGAATAAGTATCCGTTGCCCCGAATCGATGACATATTCGACCAGTTGAGAGGAGCTTCTTTCTTCTCCAAGATCGATTTGCGATATGGTTATCATCAGTTTCGTATCAGGGAAGAGGACGTCTCGAAGACTGCTTTATTAACGAGATATGGTTCCTATGAGTTTCGAGTTATGCCTTTTTCCTTGACCAATGCTCCAGCCGTGTTTATGGACTTGATGAATAGGGTGTTCAGAGAGTTCTTAGACCAGTTCGTCATTGTCTTCATCGATGACATTCTAGTTTACTCCCAGACAGAAGAGGAGCACGCCAAGCATTTGAGGCAGGTTTTGCAGACGCTACGTCAGAACGAGCTGTATGCAAAGTATGAGAAGTGTGTGTTTTGGCTGAAGGAGGTTCAATTTTTGGGGCATATTATTTCTGACCGGGGGATATCTGTTGATCCAGGGAAGGTATCTGCAGTGAGGGAGTGGGGACAGCCCATGACACCGACTGAGATCCGTAGTTTCTTGGGCCTAGCAGGATACTATAGGAGGTTTATTCGGGGTTTCTCAAAGATAGTGGGTCCTTTGACACATCTGACTCGTAAGGGTGTGCCATTCATTTGGAGCGATGCCTATCAGTTAGCATTCGATGAGTTGAAGGAAAAGTTGACCTCAACACCTGTGTTAGCATTGCCGAGACCGGGTGTTGAGTATCTAGTCTACACCGATGCGTCCTTATAAGGACTTGGAGGTGTATTGCAGCAGGAGAGTCAGGCCATAGCTTATGCTTCCCGTAATCTTAAGCATCACGAGAAGAATTACCCCACCCATGACCTGGAGTTAGCGGCTATTGTATTTGCACTTCGGATTTGGAGACACTATCTCCTGGGGGAGAAATTCCGATTATTCACGGACCATAAATCTCTATAGTACCTATTCACGTAGAAGGAGTTGAATATGCGGCAACGAAGGTGGCTTGAGTTTGTGAAGGATTATCAGTTCGATATCCAATACCACACTAGAAAGGTTAACGTGGTAGCAGACGCGTTAAGCCGTAGGCCAGTAGATGAGGTGGCCGAGGTGTGGAAGGCTAAGTGGAAGGAGTTGGGACACCAGGATGCAGTGGCCCGATCGTTCATATCTGTGATGACAGTTACACCGTAGATTGTCACGAAGGTGGTAAAGGCACATGCAAATGACTCGTTCTGTCAAGAGCAGATAGTTCGATTGTTAGCAGAGGGAGCAGAGTCCTATACCGTTAGCTCAGACGGGGGATTACGCTTCAATGGGAGACTAGTCGTTTCGGAAGGGGAAGACTTGCGACACGAGGTGATGGCAGAGTTGCACGGCTCACGGTTTGCGGTACACCTCGGTGGGGAAAAAATGTACCAAGACATGAGACGTCAGTATTGGTGGAGCGGGATGAAAAGAGATATTTCCATGTTTGTTTCTAAATGCGCCACTTGTCAGCTAGTAAAAGTGGATCATCAGAGACCGGCAGGACTTCTACAGCCATTAGAGGTTCCGATGTGGATATGGGAGAGCATCTCCATGGACTTTATTACGGGGTTACCTACATCACAGAGGGGTCATGACTCCATTTGGGTAATTGTGGACAGGTTGACCAAAGTCTCTCATTTTCTACCCGTAAGGACAGACTACACTACGGGACAGTATGCCCAAATTTTTATTACAGAAATAGTGAGACTTCACGGTGTACCCCTAAATATCGTGTCTGACCGAGATAAGATATTTGGTTCATGGTTTTGGGAGAGTTTTCAAGAGGCCATGGGCATGGAATTCCGATTGAGTACGGCTTATCACCCGCAGATCGATGGGCAAACCGAGCGTACAAATCAGATGTTGGAGGACATGTTGCGTATGTGCATCATAGACTTTGGGGGTGGATGGGAGCAGTACTCTCCACTGGTGGAGTTTGCTTATAATAACTCCTACCAGTTCACCATTGGCATGGCTCCATTTGAGGCGTTGTACGGTAGACCGTGTCGTTCCCCAGAATGTTGGTTAGAGGTGGGGGACAACAAACTACTTGGGCCGAAAGTGATTCAGGATACTTCGGCAAGGATAGAATTGATACGAAGTCGCATTCGGGTAGCTCAGGATCGGCAGAAGAGCTATGCTGATGCGAAGAGGTTCTTCAGAGAATTTAAATTGGGGGACCAGGTTTTACTCAGAGTATCTCCTATGAAGGGGATTATTCATTTTAAGAAGAAGGGGAAGTTGACACCGAGATATGTGGGGCCATTTCCTATCATCGAGTGGATTGCGTCCGTTACATATATATAGACTTGGTGTAATACCCCGTATTTTTGTGATATTTATTTATAGGATTAATTGAATTAAATGTGTATTAATTGAGAATTAATCCATATAAAATACTAATGATATGTGAGTTGGTATTTGATTATAATGCGTATATATGGCAATATATGAATATTGAGAATATTAAAATTATCACGAGATAGAAATACGGCAATTTGGAAATTTTGTTGGGACGCGTGTGACAGTCACGTCAGGAACATTATTTAATTAAAAAGTAAATTTTATTTTTATCAATCGTATGGTCATTTTGAGTGAGCCAACGTGTCCGGAAGGGTCGAAATAGTCAGAAAACACTAGCTGAGGGTTTAGTTTGGGTCCCGGGGCATTTTTAGGCCATACCGGCAACTTAAAAGGGTAGTTTGGTAATTTTGGAATTTTGGGATTTATGACTAACGAATTTTAGGAGTTTAAAATAGGAAATTTAATGACCCACTAACCCATTACCAGCAATTAACTGATTAGAGGGCTACGGGGGTTTCATGAGAAGTTAGTAGAAGTTCCCAAAGAGAGAACCCTAACCCCATCTTCAACCTTCAACCTTGGGAAAAAAGGAGAGAGAGCAACCTACATCCAAGATTCAACACCAAATTCAGAGAAAGTTCAGAGGCAAGTGGTTTAATTATGTTATTTGCAACGAATGTTTCTTCCATGCTTAGAAATTTATGTAAATTGCATTGTTTTGGGAGATTGATAAAAACCCATTGAATTGGAATTAGAAATCACATTTTGATAAGGAGATTGCATGTAGAATTGTGTTTGGGTGATTATTCTGATAGAAATACATCTTTTATATGACAAAAATGGATTTAATTATGCCTATTTATGACTTTAAATTTCTAGGGTTCATGTTCATGAGATTTGGGGAAAATTTGGGAGATTTGATGATTAGATGTGGTTTAGGATGATTTGACCCCATATAAATGTTATAATATGATTTAAGTATGTTTAGGAATGATTAGAGACCTTGAAATACTGTTGGAATGATGTTTAGATGAGATTAGAGGTGAAGAAAATTGGGAAAAACGTAATAGGAGAATTCTGGGCTTGAACTGTCACCTCGTTAGAAGGCCTGCCCAGGTCGTTCGAACGAGCTCGTTCGAACGAGCTCGTTCGAACGAGCTTCTAACGAGCTGACAGTTTGACTTCTAATGAGTGGGATGCTCATTCGATGACTTTCGTTCGAGCGAGAACTCGTTAGATGCCCACTTCGTTTGAACGAACTCTCGTTCGAACGACCTCGTTCGAACGAGACTTCTAACGAGTTGACAGATTGGCCTTTTTGGCCTGATTTGATTTCTAATGTCCCGTAACCTGGTTTAATTGTAGAGATGACATTCCCTTGATGACTAATTGATATAGTTGGGATATATTGAGGAGTAAAAACATAGAACCGTGATTTGAACCAAATGAAAATTGTGGATTAGGACGTGAGTGACTATTGCGATGTGAGAACAAGTGACGACTTAAATATTTATATTAACCGGGGATATGTGAATTGTGTAACATTATAAGTTGGTATAATAATGAGATGTATACCACTAATAAACTATGGTAATTACTAAGATGTGTGCATGCTTAGTATATGTAAATGATTTTATGTGTATGACATACATACCATACTTGCTATCACGGGAGGTTTGCGTTCGCTTAGGGCTATATAATCTTTGTGTGCCTACGGGGGGATTTAGATTGGTACCTCGAGGACATAGGTCAAAGAAGGACTTATTGGTAAGTTAATAAGTCTGCTGATCATGGGAGCGTAGGTTTGTGCGTGACCCATGTGATGTGACTGTGTTCGCCTCCATTGATTGTGATTGTTGTTATCAGAGAACGATTCCTGAGAGATTCGGAATGCGTGATCCTTATGTACGTGATGTACCGGGATGGATAGTAGAGTATGTGTGCACCGCTGCTTAGTCTCGGGGTGCTTGTATTGTATATTTATGACGTGAATAATATACGCTTAAATAATGAGAACTTTCACGTTGGTATTGTGTGTATAATTATGGTAACGCTTTGAGAAAATAAAAAGGGATAATCTGTAGTGAATTGTATTGCTCATAATTGAGACTCCGAGTTTAAGTAAAGCCCTCTATTTAATTGATAATGTTAGAATGTATAATGGGAATCGAGTAAAAAGGGGTAGAACTTATGACGGTTTAGTTAGTTATGAATGTCACTTAGATGGGTACGGAACGTTAGGAGTGCACAATTAGTCGAGAGGTGAGTATTTCATGTGAGTGCACGTCCTAACATGTATTTTGCATTCATTGTTTTAATGTTATTAAATCACTTGCTATTTTTAAAATACTCTCCACTTTCGGGCTCTAACCCGTTTGCTTTCAAATCTATTTTTGTAAAAACCTTTTAGGTGCCCTGCCACAAGGACACCATGCTTAGTATTTCCATTCAGGTGACGAGCTTTATCTGTCGTGGAAGTTACAGGGCCTTGCTAGTAGACGCTTCTTTTGGTTTTGACTCCATATTCAGTTCCATCACTTGTAGGGCATGTCGCCCATTTATTTTAGAGATATTTCATATTTCAGTTATTCAGATTTTTGGCATGTAATTAATTGAGGATACACTGTTTTATTTATTTCAGTTGTGGGATTGTTGTGAGCAGTTTTTTCTCCGGACTTACTATTATTTAATGGTTACTTTATTGAGACTTTATGGTGTATGGATATGTTATTCTTTCATAATTCTTTTATTGAATGTTAATCAGACTTAATTTCAAATTTCACATCTTACTTTTTAAATACTAGGTGGTTAGTAATTATTAAAATGTTTTTGACAGTGATGCTATTAACTGAACCAACTTGGCATTTTGTATTAATTTAATAAAGGAGTAGCTACCCGGTATTTAATTAGTCGGGGTGTCACACTTGGGTTACCGGAGCATTTGCACAGGATTCATGATGTATTTCATATTTCCTCGCGAAGGAAATATCTTAGGGATGATTTGGCTCATACTCACATTTCTTTAGAGGACATCGATCTCCAGCCTGATAGCTCCTACGAGGAGGGGCCGATTGCTATTTTGGACCGAAGTGAGCGGAAATTGCGGTCAAAGATAGTACCGTTGGTATGTGTTCAGTGGCGACATCATAATGCTGAGGAGTCCACATGGGAGCGCGAGGATGAGATGTGCGAACGTTATCTAGAGTTGTTTTTATCAGGTATTTTCTAGTTCCGAATTTCGGGACGAAATTCTATTATTAGGGGGGAAGTATGTAATACCCCGTACTTTTATCGATAATTATTTATGGGATTAATTAAATTAAATGTGAATTAATTGAGAATTAATCTGGATAAAATACTAACGAGATGTGAGTTGGTATTTGATTATAATGTGTATATATGGCAATATATGAATATTGAAAATATAAAAAATTGTCGCGAGACTGAAATACGGAAATTTGGGAAATTTTGTTGGGACGCGCGTGACAGTCGCGTCAGGAATGTAAATATTTGAATTTAAAAGTGAATTTTATTTTTATCAACCGAATGGTCATTTTGAGTGCTGCAACGAGTCCGGAAGGGTCGAAATAGTCCGAAAACACTAGCTGGGGGTTTAGTTTGGGTCCCAGGGCGTTTTTGGGCCATACCGCGAACTTAAAAGGGTATTTTGGTAATTTTGAAATTTTGGGATTATTAACCAACGAATTTTGGGAATTAATTATAGGTTATTAAATAACCCACTAAGCCATTACCAGCACTTAACTAATTAGAGGGCTACGGGACTTATAGGAGAAGTTAGAAGAGGTTCCCAAAGAGAAAACCCTAACCTCCATCTTCAACCTTCAACCTTGGGAGAGAAAAAGAGAGAGCAACCTTCAACATTCAACACCAAATTCTGAAGAATAATCCACGGCAAGTTGTTTAATTAGGTTAATTTCAAGTGAATGTTTCTTCCATGCTTAGAATTGATAAAATTGCTTTATATTGGGTATTCGATGAAAACCCTTGAAATTTGGAATAGAAATTCATGATATGTTATAGGAATTGCATGTAGATAGATATTGGGTGATTATACTATGAGAAACACAACTTTTTATGATGTAAAAATGAATTTATAATGTGAAAATTGAAGATATGAAATTCTGGGTTCATACCCATAGGGTTTGGGGAAAAATTGGGGATTGATGATGATTTTATGTTATTTAGGAAGATTGGAACCCCAATAATATGTTAAGATACGATCTACGAAAGTTTAGTGACGTTTAGGAACCTTAAAACACTGTTGGGATGATTTTGGGAAGAGTATTGAGAAAAGGAAAATTTGCGAGAGGAGTATTTAGGAATTCTGGGCTCGAAACTGTCATCTCGTTAGAAGACCTGCCCATGTCATTCGAACGAGCTCGTTCGAACGAGCTTCTAACGAGATGACAGTTTGACTTCTAACGAGTGGGATGTTCGTTCGAACGAGATCTCATTAGATGCCCACTTCGTTCGAACGAACTCTCGTTCGAACAACCTCGTTCGAACGAGACTTCTAATGAGTTGACAGAATGGCCTTTTTGGCCTGAATTGATTTCTAGTGATCTGTAACCTTGTTTAATTGATGAGATAACTTTACCTTGTTAACTAATTAGTATAGTTGGGAGATTTGGGATATATTGAGGAGTAAAATATAAAATAGTGGCACGAACCAAATGATATTTGTGGATTAGGACGCGAGTGACTAATCACGATGTGAGGATAATTGATGACTTATAGATATATACACCGGGAACATGTGAGTTGTGTAATACTAAAAGTTGGTATAAGAACAAGAAGCATACCACTAATAAAATATGGTAATTACTAAGATGTGTGCACGCTTCGTATATATGATTTTATGTGTATGACATACCTACCATACTTGTTATCACGGGAGGTTTGCGTTCGTTTAGGGCCATCTAATCTTTGTGTGCCTACGGGGGGTATATAGATTGGTACCTCGAGGACATATGTCAGAGAAGGACTTATTGTGAAGTTAATAAGTCTACTGATCATGGGACCGTAGGTATGTGCGTGACCCATGTGATGTGAACTATGTTCGCATCCATTGTTTGTGATTTGCTATTTTCTGAGAACGATTCCTGAGAGATTCGGAATGCGTGATCCTTATGTACTTGATGTACCGGGATGGGATAGCAGAGTATGTGTGCATCGCAGCTCAGTCTCGGGGTGCTGGTATTGTATATTTATGATGAGAATAATATATGGTTAAATGAAAAGAATTATCATGTTTAAATTGTGAAGTGTAATTATCGTAATGATTGCGAAAGATAAAAAGGCATAACCTGTAGTGAATTGTATTGATAATAATTGAAAATCCAAGAATTTAAGTGAAATTCTCTATTTAATTGATGAAGTTGGAATTAAAGCGCGAATTGAGTAGAAAGGTTAAAATTTATTTTGGTCTAGATAGATATGAGAATTACTTGGATGGGTACGGTACGTTAGGAGTTCACAATTAGTCGAGAGGTGAGTATTTCATGTGAGAGCACGTCCTAACATGTATTTTTCATTCATTGTTTTAATGTCATTAAAGCACTTGCTATTTTTAAACTGTTTTCCACATTCGGGCTCTGACCTGTTTGCTTTCAAATCAATTTTTGTAAAAACCTTTTTAGGTGCCCAGCCACAAGGACACCATGCATAGGAATACTATTCAGGTGACGAGCTGTAGCTGTTGTGGAAGTTACATGGCCTTGACAGTAGAAGCCTCCTTTCTAGTCTTGAATCCATATTCAGTTTCATCATTTGTAGGGCATGTCGCCCATTTCATTTAGAGGCATTTTATATTTCAGTTATTCAGACTTTGAATTGTAATTAATTCAGGATGCAGACTTGTTTTATTTATTTCATTATTAGGATCGTTGTGAGGAGTATTTTCTCCAGACTCTTTATTATTTGTTGGTTACTCTATTGAGATTTTATTATGTGTGGTTATGTTAACTTTTATAATTTCACTTATTGCGTGTTAATCAGATTAAATTTAAAAAATTTGACAACTCCCTTTTTAAATACTAGGTGGTTAGTAATTATTAAAATGATTTCGACAGTGATGCTATTAACTTAACCAACTTGACATTTTGTATTAATTTAATAAAGGAGTAGCAACCCGGTATTTAATTAGTCGGGGTGTCACATTAAATTGATTAAGTTAGTTCTTACACACCAAGGGTTCTGACCCAATTTTAACCCCCCCCCCCCCCCCAAGTTGCTCCTAGAAAAGGCTAAATGGATTGTCACCGTAGCAGTCTTGCGATCTTTCTTACTCATCACTATTCAAATTTATTTATTCTATTGTAGGTTCTTTTCTACCAGAATTAGTTATTTTATTTGTGAACAATTGTAAGGGATAAACCCGAGATTTATTTATTTACATTATGTAGGGTTATGAAATTTATTTTTATTTGGATTTATATACTTATGATGGGAATGTTGATTTAAAACTCAACTTTGAGCCCCTAATATATAATTTATTTTAGGTTGGTGCTGAGAATGGTATTAATTGACCGGAAATTCCTATCTTTGGCGTTTTTCACTCGACCGGCCTTTACGTGAGAAAATGGGTGTTGTTACAGTTGGTATCAAAGCACGGTTCTAGTGTCCTTAGGATCTATGCTTGATTCGTTGCGTTCTGCTTTGCGTTCTTTGATGTATATAGCCCTATGTTTAGGAATCATTGTATTCTTTATGATCATTTACTAATACAAATCTCGTTTGATTTCATTAGGAGAGGCAAACTGAGGTGTGCCACCACACCAGTTACAGAGGAGGGGACTAATGGGAACCGCAACATCATCCTTCTCTAGCCCCACTTATGGTAGAACCGACAGAGATCACCATGATTGTGGCTCACGTAGTGTCCACCGCCATGGCATTTTAATTAAGTCATTTTTCACCACCACAGCCTCAGCAGCATCCACTACACCCACAACAGGCACTGCTACCTGTCTAGACACCTAGATTAATTTGGGACAGAGCTAGGGAGGCCTTCACTAAGGGCCAACCACCAGAGTTTGTTGGCAGTTCGAATATTCTTATGGCGAGTAGGTGGAAGAGAGATATTAAGCGACATTTAAGCATGGTAGAGCGCACACCAGTGCAAAAGAAAATGTTGGGTTCATTTCAATTAGTGGTGGTCGCACTTCAGTTTTGAGAGGCGATTATATTGGTTACCGAGAGGGACAGTCTTACCATTGATGAGTTTTGGGAGAGATTTGAGGGGAATTACTTTCCTCCGCCAATGCAAACAGAGATTAAAAAGAAGTTCATGGACCTTAAGCAAGGGAGTGGCAATATGTCATAATACGAGGACGAGTTTACCTCTCTTTACTATTTTGCTAAGGATGATGTGAGTACAGAGAAAAAAAATATAGATAAGTTTTTTCAGGGACAACCTGGCATATCAGACAATCATTATTGGGAAATCTGGATTTCACCACATATAACCAGGTAGTGAATGCTACCTTAATGCATTTCCAGGATCATAGGGAATTCTAGAAAGATAAGGGGGAGAAGATACACCACTCTGAGACGTCCAACCAACAGAGTATGGCTAATAGGAGTAATATCCAGGACGCCCAGAAATCTTGGGGTCCTCAACCTTCAGAGCAACATAAGAGATCTAGGGGTTTCGATTATAGGAAAAGATAGGGCCAATAGGGCAAGGACCAATAAGGCCAATAACATAAAGACCACCAGGGCCAAGGGCAGCAAAATCAGGGCCAACAGGTACTCTAGCCAGATAGGCAAAAGTTCCAGGGCAATTTCTATGTTTGTGGGGAGAAGGTACACTTTTACAGGAAGTGCCCTCAGGGAAATCGAGTGGCGCGGGAGTTAGGGGGATCGTGATGACACCGAGCACCCTAGGGGGAGTGTCATCCGCTGAGGTCCAACAAGTGGCAGTAGTGCTAGCCGCACCAGCACTGCCCGCTCCACCTCAGGGACAACAACCACAACTGGAGTACATATGCGTATATCACCTTACATTAGGAGAGGGACAAACGCTAACATAAATAGTGATGGTATGGTCCCAAATTCCTTTATTTTGTAGGACATAATAAGTTTAGTAGTAGTGCACAGTACTCCATAGTAAATACTATCTCGTTTGCATATTGGGGAGTGTAGACTCTATTTTATCTAAGAGCTTTACATTATTTCACCCGCGGGTTGAGGAATAGGCACCTATAGTGCCTCATGTGTAAGGGTATGGGAATTTACCTCAGGAGAACTTAGAGTTACGAAAAAAACTTATTTCCATAAATAATGTCAGATTACGATAGTATCCTAGGGATGGATTGGGAAGAAAACCATTGGGTTTGTGTTGATTTTTACAAAAATAATTAAAATTAATAGTCGAATGTACTGTGACTAGTTGGCATTAATTCTTATTTTTACGACGGAAAGTACTAAAAGAATTATGACACCTTGAGTTGAAGGGCGATTATAGGGCCTAGGGAGCCTTATAAATTATTTGAGCACGTTATAGATGTGGGTCCTGGACTGACGGATCTCAGCGCCTAACAATGCCATACAGTAGTGTATCGGGAGGGTTCATTGTTTAGATTTCGCTTACGAGACATCCCAAGCATGAAAGTTGAAATGTCAGGTGTTGAGAGATGTTAGACCGTAGGAAATTTTGGGTTACTTTTCCTTCTATAATTAAACATGTTAATTTATTGGGATTTTGTATGTCCCGTAGGCGATATTAGACTTTAGTTGGCAATGGGCAAAAGTTGGAATTTACATGATTACTGCACGTATTTATTTTTATTTCCATTCTGTTCGAATCTTGGGCTGATGGATCTCAATAGCTGATTAAGTCGTATAGTAGTGTATAGGTAGGGTTTCTTGTTTGGATTTCTCTTGTGAGACTTTCCACGCACGAAATTGTCAAAAGTCAGGAGTTGAAGGAAGTCGGATACTAACATCACTATTTTTTCATTTACATATGTGGTGCTATACCTGATATATGTGTATTCTTAGTATGAATGGTACAAATTAGATGTGTATGTGTCATTCACCTTGGTTAATGTTATGTGCATGCACATATAATGCGGAATATATGAACTTCCCGGTGATGTTATGATAGGCATGGATGAGCCTTTTCGTTTATCTCATGGGATATGGATATGGATTAATTGAGTGTAAAAACTTGCGTTAATCACGCGGATTAAAACATAAGATTGTGCAGTAGCAAATTTCGAGGACGGAATTCCGCTATAAGGGGAGCATAATGTAATACCCCGTAATTTCCGAATAAAATATTACGACATAAATAAATTTAATAATTTTGGATTTATTTGAGAATAAATTAAATTTGGATGATTTAAATTAAATGATTAAAAATTTAAATTTAAATAAATATTTATTCATGATTATATAAATATAAGACTCAATTTGGCACAATGGGCTTGCTAGTGAAAAAAATCACACATAAATAAATTTATGGGCGTATGTCGTTTAAACATAATAAAAATGTCTAAGTGAAATTGAAATAATTGGGACGCGTTTTGTGAAGCGTTAGAGGCTTGTTTAGGTGTTTTAAATCTTTAGAAATTGTCTCGGGTCATGGGTATATAATTTTAGAAACTTTTGGACTACTTTGAATATGGATTCGGGCCCATTGGGGGTCCGAAACTTTTTCTTAACCCAACTCGGGAATTGAGATTTATTTAGTGTTTAAAGGAAGACTAACCACTCCCCATTACTCATAAGAAAAACCTAAATGTAACTTCTATCGAGACAGGAAAGGAGGAGAATCAAAAAGGGAGAAAAAGGGCAATAAATCAAGAAGAAATAAAAGGGATTTCTTCGACGAATTATTAAGGCAAGAATTCTCTTGCTTAATTCACGTTTTCAATGTATTTACTTGATGCATTATGATTACCCTTAGAATTTCTAGAATTTAAGTTTGATATGGATGATTTGACGATGAATAAATATTATATGCTTGCAGAGGACTGGATTTAATATAGAATTAATCCCATAAATCTTCGTATCGTATTCTTGAAATTGAGGTAAGATACCTTAGGGTTCTTAATAGTAATTGCAGACATCTTGATTAATTAATGTAGAGGATAGTAATGTTGATCTACAGACTTAAATTATGATGTAAACCACAAGATATATGCCCCATATTATGAATTAAACAGTGTTGAAATGTATATACTAATCTAAAATGCTATAAAAGATGATAAATTGTCCTCCTATTTCAAGTTAGCCAGGCGTTTACAAAGTCTTAAACCAATAAAATCCGCTTACCCTCTCTCTTCCTCATTTTCCCATTTCATTTTTCCCCCTTTAATTCCATTTTTCTTCTCTTTGTTGGATGCGCCCTTACATTTTCCACCCATATGCCTTCCAATTATGACTTTTCCTCTCCTCTCTCTATTATACTAAATGAAAGTCCCATTCTCTATCTATTATATTATACCAAACAAATGGAAGTGTTGCCATAACCCTCCACACTCAGCCCCTACACCACAACCCTATCTCCCATAACCCCAATGCACATCCCATCCCCTGCCCTATTTCAAACATTACCCAACCCAACCCAACCCAACCCAACCTATTCATGCTACAAACGAAGACCTGCTCCTAACCCAACCCGAGACCAAACGGAGACCTACTCCTAACTCAACCCGAGAGCAGTCATGGAATTCCTTGCTATCCCAAAATTGATTTCTCCTATCTTTGATACAATTGATGTTTGAAATTCGCGACCCCATCAAGTTAGTCACTCCACGCCATCTCCATCTCTATATGACATGTTGCTTAGTTAGTTATGAATATTCTTGTCTCAAATAATGGGCATCAATTTTTTTACTTTTGTTTTTTTGTATATGTTTTTTTTATTTTGTCTATATTATGTATCGTCCAAAAAGAATGGCACTAATTAAAAATACATTCACACTTGTACTTCAAAATTGAAGAAAATAGTTTGAGTTAGGCAAAATTGGAACAGTAGATGGAGACACATGAAGGAGGTTCGAGAAATTGAAACATTTTTAGTTTAATAAAGAATTTACAAAGAAATGTAGTATATAATAAAGAAGGTTAGAGACGATGGGTGAAAGTCGGAGAAGGAACTGTAAACAGGGAAGCTCAAAAGGAACTAACTTGACAAATTTTTATAAAGATGATGGGTGATGGTGTCTGAAGGTTATGTAGAGATAGTCAAAGATGGTCTCCCTGCATGTTTGAAATTGGTTCATACTAAGGTTTGCA
Organism: Sambucus nigra; assembly: GCA_949130495.1. Lineage (NCBI taxonomy): Eukaryota > Viridiplantae > Streptophyta > Magnoliopsida > Dipsacales > Adoxaceae > Sambucus > Sambucus nigra. The sequence goes on along the minus strand of OX422224.1, from coordinate 62,080,881 downwards.
TCAATGATGGTCTGTATGTGTATGTTTAAAATTGGTTCTCCGTTACAAATGATGGCATGTATGTGTGTATGGAATGGGATCTGCTCTAAAATCCAAATTTCTCCATTAATTTAGTGCACACCTTTATGGGGTTGATAATTGTATTTTATTCCATAATTGGGGCTTCATAAAAATTGGGGTTGCATACAGACAGTTGGGGTTTTAACAAAAACACCCTTGTTTAATTGTTATTGTTGTTTAGGATGTACCTCCTAGAAAACATAGGTATAAACGTGATTGAATATCTATTGTTTTATTTCATAATATAAAATGTTTTTTTGTACGTAGGGTAATCCCCGGACCAGCTTGCGCATAGCTTGAGACTAATCCCTTCGCCCCGAACAAGGCTTTTGAAACAGGCATTTAATTCCTGCAGTCCGTGGCCCCAAGATGCAGCTACCAAAGTTTGAACCAGAGTGCCTGGGTTTATAGCTACACCCGGCTACTACCTTGGACAACCCCTTGGGGTTAGTCTATAAAATGTTATTCTCTGTAAATGTAAGTTTGTTTCTGACTTCGTATTTGCAGCTTGCACTTGGTGCAGTGTGGGAACACGGCATTCAAAAGGTGTATAGTTTCTATATTCAAGGAGAAATGTATTTTAGAAAACTAGATGAGGAGCTTAATAAGGTTGTGAAATTTTGTAGGGGTAAAGTTGGGAGTTATTGAAAGAGGTATATGTTTTGAATAACCAAATGGATGCTTTATGGCTTTTCTGATCAAAGTGTATTATCATTTACAAGCTGGATTTTATAGCGTGGTGAAGATGGATCACCTTTCATCCGAAGTTGCAAAGGTTTATAAAGGTTTTAGTTTTATTCAGATTTTTGTTGATTTCATAAAAAAATATTTTTTCAGTTTATTGATTTTTTTCCTGTTTTATATGTATTTTTCAGATTGTTATTTTTTAATATTTTCCTACTTTTTATGTGTTTTCTAGATATTTTGTAATTATAAAAAAAAATTATGGTTTTTATTATAAACATATTTTTTATTGAAAATCTATTTTGTTGTTGAATATTTGTCTTTTTTTGAAGAAAATTTTAAAACCTTTTAAAATATTTGTTCAGTTTTTGTTGTAGATTTTTTAAAAATATTTTCCATATTTTTCAATGTATTTTTTAGTATTTTTATAATTTATTGGAAATCTATTTTTTAATTGCAAATGTGTTCTGTTTGTTGTAAAATTATTTTTTTATCTATTAGAAATCTAATTTTTATGTTTATTTGAAATAGGTTTTCTAAATTGAAAATATTTTTTCAAAGATAATAATAACCATATTTGAAATATTTTTAAATGAATTAATTTGAAATTTTCATTTAATTAAAGTTTCTTGATACATTGGACATTTCTTTTAATCTTGCTTATATTTGAATTTTATATGTCAATATGTGCTAATTATGATCAACATTGTGCAATCACGATTGACCCGAGCTTATCCAATAGTGACTGATACATCAGAAATCAAATAATCAATTATCTGGGATAAATTTTTAAATACAAGCCATAAACACGATTTTTCCCTCAGTCATTGTTAAACTTAATACTGGCATGAAATTTGGCAGATTATGGATTTGGCTAAAGTGGGTTTGTTGGAAATATTGGTGGGTAGAAGAATGGGGCATTGGTGGAGAGAAGGGGAGGTGGGGATAAAGAGGGTGTTAAGAAGATGAGATATTATGGAAATATTGAATTTTATTTGTGGGAAATAATATGAATAAAATGTGGGATTTATCTAATGTTGATGGTGGTGGGTTGTGGTTTTTTCGAATGTTTTGAACACATGTGTAGATTTCAATTCAAGAAACTTATTTGGAGAATGCTCATGAAATATTTGTTTTTTTTCTTTCTCAGTTTCCCTTTGTTCCTTTTTTTTTTGTTTAGTTTTAGTTATTTGGATTTTGACACCGCTTTAATTATGGTTATTGAGTATTAAAATTAAAGAAAAAATATTATCGAATTGAAATTTTGTATGTGTATATAACTATTATAGTGTATACCTAGCCTTTTAGTAATATATTAAAATTTTGTATCCATATATAAATTTTTTAATGTATAAGAAAAAATTATAATCTACACACAAGTCTATCTGTTTCATACGACTTTAACGGATTCTAGATTTATTTGCAATTATTGATGGGGTCAATTTGTGGATTCACTTTCATCATCATGTGAAACTACGTATATATATATTAAAAAATATTAAAACCTAAGATATGCTAGCTTTATTGAGCTAAAAACCGGGGTTGTGTGAAGATTGTTTTCAACTTTATTGAGTTATAAAGATTACAATTACTCATTGTTATTCATGTATAGTTACAAAGATTACAAGGAACCATCTCTCTCTCTAAACTCTCTCTCTCTCAGCTGCCAAATACCCAACTAGGATTTGCATGGAAAAACTACACTCTCCAACTCACGTGGAACCTAAACCTCCAGATCCCAAACATGTTTAGAATCACTCATTCACATCAGTTGTTGGACAAGCAATATCTAATGATCGGTCTCTTGGCCTAAAACCTCCTTCAATGTTTAAAGGTGAGCCTGTTGTCATCTTCTCTCAAGAAGATATCGATATATTAGCAAAACCTTTCAAACACGCTTTGGTGGGTAAGTTTTCTCATGGGAGACCATCAATGGAAATTATAAGGAAATTTCTTCATATGTTTTCCTTAAAAACAGCCTTCACTATTGGCCTTCTCGATCATAAACGTATTCTTATTCGATTGAATTCTGAAGAGGATTTTACAAGGTTGTGGATGCGTGATACATGGTTTACTTGTAAATACCCCATGAGGGTTTTTAAATGGACCACCGAATTCAGACCAGACATGGATATCAGCCTCTCACCAGTTTGGATTTCCTTCCCGCAATTACCTATCCATTTCTTTTCCAAAACTTCTTTATTCTCAATTGCACAATTGATTGGCAAACCTTTAAACCTCGATTGCTCAACTCTTGAATTTAACAGGCCAAGTAATGCTCGTGTGTGTCTAAAAGTGGACCTTACAAAAAACTTACCAAAGCGAGTTTGGATTGGTTGTGGCTTAAAAGGCTTTTGGCAGGAAGTAGTTGTTTAAAATAAGCGAAAGTATTGCAACAATTGCTAAAAGAAGGCCATGATGAAGAGAGTTGTATGTTCTTAATTGAAAATACCCAGACAAACGTAAAGAAGATATTGCAGTGAAAAGAAAACCCTATTAAAGATGTTGAGCAAGAAATGCATAAGCCTGATGATACAACTACTAAAGGTGCTCCTGCCATAGATTTTACAAAGACTACAGAAAATCTTCTGGCAGATGTGTCAAAAGTAAAGAATTTGAAGATGATGCCTTTTTAGATGACCAAGAAGAAGGTAAATATTTTGAAAGGGTGGAAGATGTATTGAAGATAAAGTCTCCAATTGTTCAGAAAAATATTTGGAAGGAGAAGCATAGGAGAATCCAAGATCAGATTCACAAGATTCACAATGAAGAATTGAGTAGCGACGAAGTCCAAATTGTGGAATAGTGTGCTCTATCTCCCAGAGCTACTAATCTCCCACAGATTGAAAAGAATCTAGCCTCTAAGCCCCAGTATACAAAAGACCATGAAGATGCAGACGATGAAGATTTTTATCACACTCCATTCATTGAGGAGCTACAGTTATTTTCTAAATAATTGGAAAACACACTCAGTTCTTACAAGAAGAAGAAAATGGAAGAAAGCAAAAAATAAGTTCCTGAAGTTTTCAATAGCCAATCAAAGTCTCAAAGAATGACAGACCCGATGTTCAGGATAATTGCACGATCAGTAGGCAAAGGTATCAATAACTCATTCTCTTTAAAGAACCAATGATAAACATGTGGACTTGGAATATTAGAGGTGCAACCAAAAGCTCATCAACCAGGAGACACTACAAGAAAAATGTTCATTTATGTCAGTTTTAAAAATTTTCAAAACTGACATATAAAGCCCTGACATAAATGTTCATAAAACTGACATAAATAAGTTCACATTTATCTCAATTTTTAAGAACACACATAAAAACTACGACATTCAACATGTTTTTAATCACTTTTTCATAAAAAACTGACATAAATAAAATCACATTTATGTCAGTTTTAAAAATTTTATGAGAGTTTTTTCAAAACTGACATAAATGTTAATATAAAAAATTTTAAAAAAAAATCATTAATCCATCAATAGACAACTATTATTTGATGTTAAATCAACCATTGCAAATAGATAATAACCAAGGTCATAAATATCACTAACTTATATACATCAAGATATTTAGAATCAAATTGGTGTTAAGCTACATCATATCCAAAAACTACCTATCCAAAAACTAACTAACGTCTACTTATCTATGTGATAATATCCTAAAAATAGTGATGATACATCACAATATCCAAAAACTAGCATTGCGAATTACATCATAAGAATCACAATCCAAAATAATACTCAAGCTAAGATGTTGTCGAACGTAATACTCGATCAAATTTGTTCTCGACGCTATCCAACCCAGAATGAGTAACCCTGCAATCAAATATAATCAACATAGTTTTCATCAAAACACAGTCATCTCAACGCATTGTCATTACAACGTAATGAAATACAATTACTCGGAAATACCTAATATATATAATCCGTAATGAACTCAATGAACTCCATTTGAACTTCATTTAGCTCATTCAACGTGTAGGTCACTTTACTGGACAATCTTCTCATCTAAAAAATTGAAGATAGAATTAAATTTATTATAACGGTATATAATAGTTAATAACTAAATAATATTTTATATAATAGGACAAAAAGAGAACATTGGTAACATACCTTTATTTCAATAGGTATGGAAGGATCCTCCATGAAGTACTTCATGAACTTCAACACAAAATATCCGCAATAAAGAGTACCATTTCCTTCCGTTGGGCACTAGTCAACACAAAACATTACTAGTGAACAAATAATAAAGAGTACAAGTCTAAAATATTTTTTATACAACACAAACAAGTGTAAAAACTATAATAATTTTGGGCAGAATCTCCTCTCTTTATAGGACTATCCACCCTATTCAAAAAATATAAAATACTCCAACAACAAAACTAATAGTTCATAACAACTCATGGGCTCAATGAGTTATTTCATTTAAAATCTGTCACACCAATGTGAAGAGAAAAGCTGAAATTGAATCTCCTTGTATCAATCCTATTAGAGATCCAATTTCTTATCTAGGCCTGCATTCACAAAAAATCAGATATTTGGCGAACTAAAAACTATCAAGTGCACCTCATCCATCTAGCTGAAAATCATTGTACTCAAAAACTAAATTTCAAAATTTCAAATTCACATGGCCATGCCAACTATTATACTGTGTGTATATATATATACTGATGTAATATTATACATATGCAGTATATTATACATATTATATATATATATATATATATATACAGCATTATACAGCTACAGCATATATATATATACATCATTATACAGCATTATATATATATATACAACATTATATTTTATATATATATATATATACAGCAGTATAATATATATATAATATTATATATATAACAACATATTATATTATATATATATATATATATATATGCTGTTATTCAGCATATATATATATATATATGCTGTGTATAATATGCTGTGTATAGATATATATGAAATGCACTTGGTGTATGCTATGATTAACAATGTATGTAAAGATACTACTAGCTGTCTCTGAGTTTATTTCATATCTTATTCTTATTCACTAATATGATAATGAAGGATCAATGAAAAAGTTTAAGTGTTGGCTCATATTTACCTTTTAATTTTTTCATGGTTTGAATTGTGTTAAACTAAGAAACATTGGTGTATGGTGAATTAGTTAAAATTCCTTCTTGGTGGTACGAGAGTGGTAGAGGAGCCTAACGTCGAGAGGGGAGAAATAGTGTGGTAACATCGCTTAGGTGGTGAAAACACAAAATCAAAAATAATTTAAATTTGGTTGTCTAAACATCATGTTATGGCAAAATGAGGGTCATAACTCACTCCGTCATACGAGAGTGTATGCCGAGACGAGTCTAGTCCATACGCTCTAAAAAATGCTGGGAGGTAGGTCAATTGTATGATATCACTTAGGTGGTGAGAAACATAAATTAAAAAATATTTAAGTATGGTTTCTTGAACATCATTTTTATGATGAATTAAATATTGTACCTCTCCCGGTGATACGAGAGCATATGAAGAGACAAGTCTTATTCATACACTCTCAATAATGCCAAGAGGAGACTCATTATATGACATCACTTAGCGGTGAGAACGAAGATATTATAAGTGACTGAAAATATTGTGTGAAGAAACAACAACAGGTAGACACTACACTTGAAAAACAAATCACTACAATAAACATCATCATCGTATGGTAATTCATCAAAACATAATATTATTAAAAAATTATAGAGATTGTTTGTCAGAAAGAGATGAGGAATAAAAAATTACATCAGAAAGGGTACCAACCTATAGACGACCACCCTAGAAGATAGTAAGAAATCTAAGCTTCAGCCTACTTTTCGGCCTGCTCCTAGATGACATTATTTGTGGTCGATTATGTCTTAACTTCATCTCTTACCTAGCTAACATCAGCCATTTCAATTGCTGTCTGGCCTATCATCTACACTAAGGCTTTAGCTTCCATCTTGGCCAAAGAATGGCATACAAGGGATAAGAGAAGTAAAAAGATTCGAATTCCTTCACCAACAAGCCTGAGACTTCGAGAAACATTAAAATAGCCCAAAAAATAGCCGTCATGTCCCCTTGTTCAATATCTTGGAAGTCGTAGCCACCAAACTCATCTGAGGCCTTAAAGTTCCCCACAACATTCTCAATGGCGTTTGTGACTTTTTCGTTGGCCTTTGTCTCGATCATCTCAACCTCAGCTTTGTTCTTGTCCACTAAAGCCTTCAGAGTATCATCCTGGTCCTTCTTCATAGACTCCAAAGCATCGAAGTGATTTTCCTCGATAGACGCTCTGAAGAAAATCTTAAGGAATGTATTTTTGAGCTGGCCCATTTATGATTGGAAGATGAGTTAGGGGAGTAAGGATTCCAAATACTCGAGAGAGGTTATGAGCACCTGCTCGAACAGTGGTGTCTTATGAAGAAAAATAGGAGCAAGAGCTAGTAAGGCCCCCCAGCCTATCAAAGTGCAGGTCCAACTTTTAGGAAACTCATCTCCTAGAAAAAATATTGCATTGCTTCAACAAAGTCTTGCTTAATAATCTCCCAGAACTGCCTATAAAAATAACCTCCAAGGCCATCTGGACCAGGGGCACTATCAACATTCATAGAAGATAAAACCTCCCAAATCTCAGTTTCTTCAGGAACAACAGTCAGCAAATTATCCATTTGTTTTATCAATAGAATTGAATAACATAGAATTAAGGTTGAACTCTTCTGAAGTCATGAGCAACCTAAAATGACCAGTAAAAGAGGATTTAATGTTCTCCAATTCAGTCTCTTTAAGACCATCTTTTTAATGATCTTAGCAATCATCATTTGAGCTATTTTTTACTTGACAGAAAATTAAAAAAACTTGGTGTTTTGATCACCTAGCTTAAGCCATTTCACATTGGATTTTTGAGCCTACAAAATCTCCTCATTCTTAAGAGCCTCTAAAAGTTTAGCCTTTGCTGAAGATAAATGCACTCTATCAGCATCAGATGGATCTTGTTCAAAATTAATTTCCTTTTCTAGCACCATATCTTCCAACTCCTTGGTATTTTGAAAAATATTTTTAAAAGTTGATTGGTTCCACTACTTTAAAACAACTTTTAACCTTTGAAGTTTCAATGCAAATAATCTCATAGGCTTAGCATAAATAGGTATGGGACAAAACTTATTGAAAATTCTTCTAGGTCTTCAGGATCAAATTCACAAAGAGCAGGAAAAACCAAAGAAAAGGGACAGACCTGTACCGGGGGGTAGAGTATAGTCCAAAGCTATACGCGGGGTGGGGGGTTATGAGCTTTAATGTCTTGAGTTAGGACATTGCATTAGAGTTGTTCATTACTATGCTTGGTCTTGATTTGTTTGGATGCGTATTCTTAAAATCAAGCACCTTTTAACTCATATTCGTAACTTGATTGGTATATAATCTTTGTTTTAATTAATAGATTGATATGGCACATAATTTTGTATTTAGATTTTTTATCAAGAAATTCACTCGGATTAAGATTATTTTTTCCCTCTGAACTCTGTATAAATGCATATACATTCAGTGGTTTCAAGGGGAGGTAAAATTGAGGTTGGTAATTCACTGCATTATTTTTTTTCTGGAGAAAACTCAAATCCAAAACCTAAGGAAATTTATCAAATGTTAGTTGAAATAGAAAATATACTGGAACATGTTCGACATGAACGTCAGCTGCCATAATTTAGACTGTTTTGATGTAAATAGAAATAGATTGCTTTAGACAACATTAGCTTTAGCCCTGTCAGGAAAACTTCTAGATTCTTTGTTTGAATAGTTAAATATCTTCAAGTTATCAAGCTCTGAGGGGTCTAATGTATTGTCAGCAAGCTTAGTGTTCATCTAGCATGTTTAATTTATTTGCATATTTGCAACTGAACTCACTATTTTGTCGCTAATATAAATTTAGCTAAATTATGACTTATGTTTTGGACTTGAGGCTTAACTGAAATAAGCAACAATAGCCATTTGAGATATGTGCTTCGTTGAATGTGGATGATGATTTTTAACTCTGATTTATCCCGAAATAGTTTCAACTTTCAAGTATATAGGCCATTTTTGTAGAGTTCTTTGAAATGATTCATTAGGCCATTTTTAACTCTGATCTATCACTTTAGCCGAGTTCTTTGAAATGATTCATTATCACCATTTTTGTAGGCACTTGGTTATAGATTAATGTTTTATCAGGAAATCATGTTTGTGGCTCTGAAAAAGGACCTGAAGCTCATTCACGTTGATGTCTCTGTTATCAGAGGACATTCCAGGATTACTATCTTACCCCTGTTGTCAAAGACAGTGGGGATCCAAAATGTTGGGACAGAGGTTGTGGGAATCCAGAATGCCGGGACAGCAGGGATGCAGAATGTCGGGACAGAGATGACGGTGGGGATCCACTTACAGTCGCGCACAAGTGGGGTGCCTTGGGAGGACATAGGCGAGGCGAGTTGAATCAGGCGCGCGCCAGAGGGTCATAGGCGCTAGACACAGTCAGGCACTAGGGGCGCTTTAGAGTTTGGGGATGTGTAGACTGTGTTACCGACTTTTATAATGTCAAACAGGTACGCGACAATGCGAACTCTATTAGGAACTGGACAATTGTGTGGAAACAATTGATTTTATTTCACTTTGAATGTAGGTGGGGGGATGTGTAGACTGTGTTATTGACTTGATTAGGAACTCTATTAGGAAGTTGATAGTTAGACAGTTGTGTGGAACTCTATTAGACTTTGTTATCATGGATTTTGGTTGTAATTAATTATAGTGCTAATAATGATTTTTTCGTTGGTTTATTCAATGTCCGAGAAGGACTATATGTATAGCTAAGTCTTTCATAAATGCTTTATGGAAAGAGTCATGTTTACAAGCTCGAGGAATCTAAGGGGCGTAAGCGTTAACAAGGCTATTAGGGAATCTTTCTTTCAATTCAAACCGTTAGACGAGAACTTGTATGCAAAAGGGTTCCCTATATATCATATAATCATATACCTGATATATATCATATATATCATATCAGTATTATATATATCGGTATGATATATATGATATATATCATATATATCAGGTATAATCATATAATCAGTATTGATATATATATATAAGAAGACTTTTAGAGGGCGACTCCCACTGGAGGAGGGGCAGATGCTACTATATCCAATGCAAAAATATATAAAAGGGAGTGCCCCCTTGAGCACCCTTATCATTAGACCCGCAGAGCCTTTTGAAGGTATATATATATATATAACGTTGATACATGTTATATAACACCTACTATATGATAAATTTACCTTAATACAACTCCACGATGCGTTATGCCTTTTCCCACCGATGTTCAATGTGTTAATCCCACTACATGTAAGGAGAATTCAAAGACGTGTATTAGGTAATGTTCAATAATAATGCACTCATCATGCATGTCAAACAAAATTAAAAATTATATTATACTCACGTAGTGATATACATCTTATCTTTGTCACTGGGTACCGAATTCAATGAATCCAACCAATAAATAGTTCTTGTGGACAAATCAATGACGATCAATACCCAATGGAACCTGTAAAACGAATTTTGTCATAATTATATAGTCCAGAATATAATAAAGATTTGTTTATTCGTGTGGAAAAAATTAATTTAACTACTTACATATCTTCGAGATTGTAAGGAATGAAACAAATCTGACTTTTTTTTGCATTCCCCAGCCTTTTTCCAATAAGTCGAGTTAAACCAAATTTTTTTGTACCATTGAAAGACTCGGGATTGAAGAATTGAAACTCTTCTCGGGAGCACTGAAACTTATCATACAAGAACCTGTAAAAGTAAGTAACTAAATTAGTCACTACGCATTTTAAATAACATGATTAAATCAAGTTATACCTCATGTATGCAACAATGCACGTTACATCTAAAGGCTTCAATGCACAAAAGTCTAACAAATCGTTCTTAAAAACATAGCATTGACCCTTATCTTCTCCAAACATCTCTTTCTCCAGTGGAATCGTTATTTGATTCGTCTTCATTATAAATAAATTATGGGTGAAGGCAGTTATCAAATCGCAATCAACATTCTTGTTTACTATATCACATCTACTTTCACCAAAGATATCATTCTCTTTCTCATGGCCTGCTTTTTTCCTAACTTCCATTTCATTCTGCATTGAATCATGTGAAATGTCAGAAAGCAATGTCATTTATAGCACAAACACAAACTTATAGATAAACATAAGAACCAATGGTTTACCTCAAATCCCAACACTAACTCTTTGGGCCAAGCAACATATGACCCAATAGCCTCTTTCACAAAATACATTTCACTTGGAACAGGTATCGGGAGGATGGCACTAGAAGAAATAACTTTAGAAATGGAAACCCGAACATTGTTTTCTCCCAATGCTATATTATGAATTTTCTCGTTCAGTCCATTCCTATCGAATACGATCCCCTCGGTAACGATGTTAGTTTTATTGCCAATAGCCAACCTACATTCTCTAACCTAAATTACGAAAAATAATCACATAAAAATTTAGCAATGTGTTAAAATTGAGCAATTTATTGGCCTCAACCAAGTAAAACTACATAAAATTCAATACCCTACTAATCCAACCAAGTAAAACTACAAAGTTATCACCATCGAGAAATGTGATCCCATTACCTTTGAAGAAGACACTTGTTTCGTACTTTTATCACTAGTTATCGAAGAAGGTTTCTTACTTTTCATAGCAGCTACTGATTGAGGTAGTAACGTTTCACTATGTGTTACACCACTATCTGTGAACTATGCCAAAGAAACACAAAAACAAATTGCAATTACAACAAAAATCACAAAACCTTAATGGTATGCGTTTGTATAATTATCTGTCTCATTATACCTTTGAAGAAAGTGATTGTGTTGAAATTTTTCCACCCGAACTTGAACGCTTTATATTTTCACTTTCACGCATATATGAAGCAACTTTCTCAGCTCGGGGTGCGACTGTTGGAGCTGCGGGAATCGGCTCATTTCTTAACTTCAACTGGGTTTCCATATCTTTTAATCTTTTCTTTGCTTCTCTTAATTCAGATTCTAACTCGGTAATATGTCTCTTGGAACCACGCTTTGGAAGATTGAAGTACCTTGTGGGAACAACTCCGAATCCCAACCCCCGAACACGGCCCGAGTGTTCGGGAGTACCCAATGTCATAGTAAGAACATCATTACTTCCTTCAGTGATTAAACTACCATCTTTAACTTGTCTTTTCAATTCATCCTACAATGAAGTAGATTCAATCATTCAGAATGTCATCTAAATATTATCAAAATTACAAATCATACACTAAAAAACACCAAATAAAGGAACTCGTGTCGTAATTTATAAAAAATAACCATTTTATCCGCCACCTCTTTTAATGAATCATCTCCATATTCACCGTTTTTCTTTTCACGACCTTTCAACCATAAGAAAGCCATGTCATCTTCATATTCCGAACCCATCTTCTTTTTCTGGTATCAATTGTAAAACAAAAAATCATATTATTAAAGAATAATTCAATGTTCAAGTTCAAACCATCACAAATCTAATGAAAATATTCAAACTAAAACATACCAAATCTTTAGCAAGACCGACGTAACCCTTCTTGCTCATACGATGATTGTATGTGACCTTGAATCGCTTTTCCCTTTGTGCCTCACTTGCAATCTTATAAATCAAAGCAAAAAATTAGAAAAGAATAACAAAAAGTACCACACAAATCTTCTACTATTTTTTCAATTATACCTCACATCCTTTGGTTAGCCTGCTGCAAACAAATTAAGTCCACACATCTGGACTAATGAATTTCTCGTATTTTGGAGGAGGATGTTTGAGAATATCGCGTTGGTGTCTCAATGGTCTAATCCAAAGTCTCGTGAGGTTTGTTTTGAACGCTCTCCAACTGCAACCCATAGAGGATAACATCATCCTCTTGCTGTTCGGATCAATATCAAATTTGATCTGAAAAAGAAAGATGTTGAATACATGTCTTAAAATCAGTGTAAAGATGTCTTAAAATCAGTGTAAATATGTTAGGTTTTGGATTTCGACACACTCGGATTGCTTGACAAAAAGTACCACACAAATATTCTACTGTTAATTTAGTTGTAATAGTTTGGAAGTCTGCTATGAGTTGACTACTTAGCTTTGATTGGCCAGCTGGCTAGGTAATTTAGTCTGTTAGCAAACTAGTGTTGCATAAAAGGAGATTAAATTAAACCCAATTGTAATAGACAAGAATTGGTATCCGAGCAGTAAGTTAAGATTGCACAAATGAAGGAAACTTGATGGCAAGCGATAGAGTCAGGGTTTGCATAAATACACCAAACATAAGATGTAATGGATCACAAATTGGAACAAATACGAACATAATTTAAGAGTGATCTGAATTCAGCCATGGATACAACAAAAATGCATCAAACAATATTTTCTATATATAACAGCTATATATATATATATATATATATATATAATATATATATATATATATATACCTGTATTGCCTCCCACAAATCATTCTTCAATTTGATTGGCACTTTAGGCCAACTTGGATAAGTTATCGGTACAAAGCACTTCACCATCAAACCCCCATAACTTGATAATTCTTTTTTGCTAGTACTTATTGGTTGACCAAGATCATTATATAAAACTCTTATCCATTCCTCACTGCTCTTTATTTTAGTCAATCGCTTTAGCTTCGCCGTACCTCTGCCTTTACTACTATATTGTGAATGTTTCTCCACGAGTTCGAGATCAATGTCTTCCATTTCAAGTTAAAGCAATCGAACTGTTGAAACACAAAAAAGAGCAATAATATAGATTTCAGCAATACAAGTCGTAACTACTCAAACAATACAATTATTGAAATGTACCACAAATTAAAATTCACCATTTTATTCTATGTTAATTAAAATGTACAAGAGCACAATTACCAAAATATTAAGCCGAAAATAATAATCCATAGTCTAGAACAAATGTCACATAGCCCATATTCCATACATTCAATTTCCAACAATCAACTGTAGTAGGTTCCACACAAAAAACTAAAAAGTTGGACAACTTCACCAAACAAGCTTACATTTTAAGAACTTATAACTAATAATAAAGAACAATTCAAACATTAAGCATCATAACATCGTCTAACACAATTATGCTGGCGTATTGTCTATCCATGTCCCCTCACAATCTTCACTCATATAAGTTTCGGAAGATTCCTCAACCACGTCGAAGGATTCAATAGTTGGCAAAACTGTAGTGCAAATATCATCCCCGAGACATCCATCATTGAGATCATCTTCATCATCTTTATCATAGTAATCCCTTTGAGGAGTTGACAATACAATTGAATATTTAGGATTCATTTGGTCCTAAACATAGAAAACTTGTTTCGCTTGAGAAGCTAAGATGAAAGAATCGGATTTATGACCAACTCTATCAAGATCGACGGATGTAAAACCAAGCTCGTCTATGTTAATTTCTTTTTTGTTGTCAACCCAATCACACTTGAATAAAGGAATCTGAATTGAAAAATAGTCAAGTATCCATATCTCCCTTTATGACACTGTAGAAAATCATATCGGTACGAACAATATTGTTGTCCTTTGCACTAGCTATCTGCAACGTCTTAGCAACTAGGCTCACTCCACTGTTTTGGGTTACTCGTGCATCATCGCGATCCTTTGTTAGGTAACGAACACCGTTAATGACATATCCGTGAACTTTGATGACGTCTCGACGAGGTCCACGAGCAATCCATTTTAAGTCATCTGAGATATTGTTGTTTGGGAGTTCTTCTTCGAGAGCAACCTATTAATATAAGAATTTTAGTTACTTACAAAACAAAATTCAAACATATTAAAGTAAGGGGATATTTCGTCTTTATTCCCACTTTAGTTTTTAATATTAGACCTCACCAACTATTTAGTTTTACTTTACACTCTACCACTATTTTCCAGTGGTTGGTATTAGACTTCGAAATTGTTTTTCACTAAGATTTGCAACTAATAAATAAAAAAACAGTGGCATTGTTTAAAAGAAAACTAAAAAATGGGTAAAGTCTTATGAAAATTAAAGTTGTGGTTAAGTCAACATGTACCTAAATCATACCCTTTTACTTAACCAATGGATAAACGTGCGGTTGTGCTCTTCTTCAAGCCACTTCTTATTTTTCCCTTTTCGAGGATGGGTTTCTTTCAAGCACTATTCATGCTCCCTAACAAGGTATTAATGAGTAACGCAACATTAGTTATTAATATATGAGATAAGTATGTGAGGAACTAACTTCATATTAATGGGAAGTTAGGAAAGTCATACTCTATATAAGGTTGAACATCATTCGTGTTATGTAACACATGAAGATGTGCCTGCACCAAGGACATGAGATCAACTTCAACGACATCTGAACCTCCTATCGGTTTATCATCATCCTTCCTCGCCGGAATTCCAATTGAATCTAATTTCGATAAGAACTCGGAACAAAACTCAATAGCTTCTTCTGCTATGTAACATTGAGTAATACAACCTTCTGGGCGATTACGATTTCTCACATAACCCTTTAATACTTTCATGTACCTAACACATTAAAAAGAAAACTAAATCGATACACTTATTTACTTATATTAATACATGATAGTAAAGTAAATTGACCTAACCTTTCAATTGGGTACATCCATCGAAAGAAAACAGGACCGCAAAGTTCGACCTCCATCACAAGATGCACCATTAAATGCACCATAATGTCAAAGAAGGATGGTGGAAAGTATTTTTCCAACAAACACAATGTGATCACAATTTCATTCTGAATTTCTTTTAGTTTTTGCAAGTCCACTACTTTGGCACAAAGGGCATTGAAGAAAAAACATACTCTCATGATCGCA
Organism: Sambucus nigra; assembly: GCA_949130495.1. Lineage (NCBI taxonomy): Eukaryota > Viridiplantae > Streptophyta > Magnoliopsida > Dipsacales > Adoxaceae > Sambucus > Sambucus nigra. Next base: position 62,065,228 of record OX422224.1, on the reverse strand, counting down.
TATCTCACATGTTCTGGCAACACCGATCGAATTGTAATTGGAAGAAGTTGTTGCATTAGAATATGGCAATCATGAGACTTCAAGCCATACAATTTCAAATCTTCCATAGAGACATGGCTTCTAAAATTAGAAGAGTACCCATTCGGGACCTTAAGGTCATGCAAAGTTTGGCAGAACATTTTTTTTCCTCTCTCGATAACGTATAACATGCTGGCGGTAGGTATGTCCTTTTTTCATTAACCTGCGGTGATAACTCACTTCTTAAGCCCATTTTTTCAAGGTCGAGTCGACACTTCACCCCGTCTTTCGTTTTTCATGGAATATTAAGCAAGGTTCCAATGATACTATCACAGACATTCTTTTCAATGTGCATGACATCTAAGTTATGTCGAATAGGCAAATCCTTCCAATAAGGAAGTTCAAAAAATATCGATTTCTTCTTCCAAAAATTTTCAACCCTATTGTTACTAGGACTGCCTTTTTCAACCCCATTACCTACCCTCCTCGGTCTCTTACGCTTTAATGATTTCTTCAAATTAACCGCCCTCACCTTTTTTGCCTTCTTTCCCCATGCAACCTTAAGTCTCCCAACTTTTATCAATATTTGTTCGCCGCTTAAAGGTTCAGGGGAGGCTTGGAACTCTTGCTCACCGTTAAAATCCTTTTTCTGGCTTCGAAATGGATGGTTTTGTGGAAGGTATCTCCTATGTCCCATATAAACGCACTTGCCACAGTGTTGTAATCTGATGGAATACGTTTTTTCACTACATATTGGACAAGCATTATAGCCTTGAACAACACTTCCAGATAAATATCCATATGCTAGAAAATCATTAATTGTCCACAACAGTACTGCCCTCAAAGTAAAAGATTCTTGTCGAAAGGCGTCGTAGGCTTTAACTCCTTCATGCCACAATGTATTCAGATCTTCTATTAACGGAGCCAAATAAACATATATATTATTCCCCGGTTGTTTTGGACCCGATATCAACGTAGTCAACATTGTAAACTTTCTTTTCATACACAATTCCGGTTCAAAGTTATATGTGTTCAACATGACCGGCCAACAACTGTACCTACTACTAAGGGAACTATGAGGATTAATTCCGTCCGTTGATAGTGCTAATCGAAGATTTCTTGGTTCTGCTGCAAAATCGGGCCACTTTTCATCAACTAATTTCCAAGTTGGTGAGTCTGCTGGGTGATGCAACAAACCATCAACAATTCTATCATCTGCATGCCATTTCAGAGACTTAGCGGTCTCTTTAGATTGAAACCACCTTTTGAATCTCGGAATGGGTGAAAAGTACCATAACACTTTCGCAGGAACACCTTGTTTCCCCTCATCCCGTTTTTGTTCTTTCAAATTCTTCTTCTGTTTGAACCTGGATGTTCCACAAGTGGGGCATTCAACACCTTCTTTATACTCTTTTCTATAGAGTATACAGTCATTAGGGCATGCGTGTATCTTTTGAAATTCCATTCCGAATACCGATAAGCAACGTTTTGCCTCATTACTGGATGAAGGCAATACATTGTTATCCGGAAGCATGTCGGCAATGATTGACAGCATATTTGAAAAGCATTTATCGGACATCCCACTCTTTGCTTTAAGATTGAATAGCTTGATGATAGCGGATAACTTTGTATACTTTTTACATCTTTCATACAATGGCTTCTCCGCATCTAAAAGCAACTTCTGAAAAAATTCTGCATTTCCTGTGAAGTCTTCTTTTATAGCCTCCACCATGTCAATCAACTCTTCAACATCCTCCATGGTATCCATATTAAGATCGTCACAGATAGGATCACCCATATTAACATCGGGCAGTGTTTCACGATAATCCTCCTCTCCGTGCTATTTCCATACAGTATAATTCGGATCGATACCCGAACTATACAAATGTTGTCTGATTTCATTAACACCCATTTTTAATCTATTTTCACATTGATTACAAGGGCATCGTATGAAGTTCTCATCCAAGGAGGCGTTTTGAGAAACCCTAAGAAAATTATCAACACCTTTTATGTATTCTTTTGATAATCTGTCCTTGCTCATCCAAGACCTGTCCATTCTGGCCTGAGTATGTAAGCCACCACGAGTGAGATATAAGCAATAAAAGATATGTAATTGTTAAAAATAATGCAATATTATACAACATAATATATTCACACCGTTAGAAAATATCGTAGAAAGTATAATATCTCTCTAAAATTATCACATAATATAAGCATGGGACACTATTTATTGCAACACAGAACACATGAGAAAGAACAATGACTTTAAAAACACACTTGTCTGTAGAAATTCATTACATCTCGTGTGGAGGAGCTGAGATTTTTTTAACTAAGATCTTGTTAGGTCTTGGTTATGTAAGATTAATCCAAGTAGATTCAAATAGCAGTGGGTGATGATCATATTCAATCTTAGGCAGGCCAGTACAAGAAACATTATTCCAAACATCTATCCAATCAATTCAACAAAGGTCTGAATCAGGTATTAATATGTATACAGAACTATATCTTAACAAAATGAAATCAGACTTATTTGATAATGTCAACAAACAGTATTTGAATCAATGTTTTGATAACATCTGTTAGACCATCATCTCCCGAAACTCTGTGTCCAAACTCATCCCAATCGAACCATAAATCCCTTTACGCTTGAACTATAATTTTACTCCATTCATACTCATGGCAATCGAACCACATATGAAAATAAACAAACTCAAAGAAAGAGAAATTTTTTTTTTTTTTTTATACCAAGCCTCTTTAACTTCGATATTACAATTATCGATTACATCGCTGACCTTTTCGTTTTTTACTATAGACTTTCGGGATCTTCACAGGAATATAATTAATGTGGGATAACTTTGTGCATCACCATAGACATACCCCTGTTGTTAACCTTGCATTGATATCTTTTGCAACCAACTGACTTTTTTCTTTAAAATTAAGGATTATGATTGATTTCTGATCTTGAAGATATATGAACACCATGTTAACAATAGGGGTATGTCTATTGCTGTCCTGAGGGCATTTTTAACAAAACACGCAAAGAGGATCATGAAGCAAATCAGTACTTGCAATGTTGGAAGAACTTGAGAAAATTTCATCTTCAGTAGGATAATCTGAAAGGATGTTGTTCATGTCGTCATAAATTTCTTTATTTATAATTTCAAGAAAAGAATGTTCTACAGGTTTATATTCTGTAGACCATAAATTTTGAAAGTGTTCTTGAAACATTTTAAAAATTTCTTCACTAGTCTCTTCCCACTGCCCTTGATAATTTTTTAGTCTATTGATCGTAAGTTTTCTTTTTCGTCTCTGACAGAAGCATGATTTTTTTTGTGTGTTAAGGTCTCCAAGCTTCAGCCATTTCAAATGACTTTTTTGCTGCCAAAAACTTTCCTCTCTTTGAAGAGCAATATTAAGTTTTTCCCTAGTTTTATACATTTCACTTCTAGTGTTATCATTTGGCATTTGTTCAAAATCTATTTCCTTTATAAACATCAGATCTTCAAGGTCTTTAACTGCCTGAAAAGCATTTTTGAAAGTTTCTTTATTCCAACTTCTCAATTTTTGATTTTAAATGTGTGATTTTTAAAGAAAATTTGGTCATAGGAGGAGCATGAATGTTTATTGACCAAGAATATTTAATATCATCCTTAACATTTGAGTTATTACACCACAATGACAGAAATTTGAATGGTTTAGGATAATTATTTATACTACTCTTAATAGAAAGTAATAATGGACTATGATTATAGCATAATTTGTGTAAGTGAGTGATATTAGACTGAGGAAATTTCATAATCCAATTTTGATTAGCTAAACCTTTATCTAGCCTACATAATATGGTACAATTTATTCTATTGTTTGTCCAAGTAAATCTTGATCCAGAATACCCTAAGTCAATTAAGGCAGAATTAGAAATCATGTCTCTAAAATCTTCTATAGCATGAAATTATAAAGGATTGCCTCCCAGTTTTTCTTCATCACTTAAGACAACATTAAAGTCTCCTATCACTAGCCAAGATTGGTTAGCAGAATCAGATTATAGATTCTGATTTTGATTATAACATTCTCTTCGATTTCGGTTCTAACATTGGCCTTTTGTAAGTGAATCTGTGCTCAGCCTAGTGTCTTCATTTCCGAATTCATGGTGTTCTGAGAGGTGGTGATGTTCTCAAGTTATTTTAATACTTGATCCATCATGGATGGATCATGGTCTTCTTTAGTATACATGGATCATACTGCGTATCAAACATGATAATCATGGGCGGGGACTTCACTGATGAAACCTAGATGATCGGTTGGAGCGTGAACTCGAGTTTCCAAGGTAAGAACTTAGTGTGAATTATCTACTAATAATGATAACTACAGAAAAATTCGGGGCACTTTCGTTTAGGATTGGGTAGACATAAGGACAATACAGAGGGGGAGAATAACTCATATATGAATGATTTTTTATGCAATTCTTTTATCTGTGTTTAACCATATGTGGACGATATGTTTTATTTTATTTTATTTGGAAGTATCTTCTAAGGAGAAGAAATTAACATAGTCCCGTTAAATTTGGGTTAACAGGGGTGAGCTCTCATTTTTCATGTGAGGAGCTAGGAAGTAATGGACTTTGGTATATTATTTTCTCAAATAAAATGTGGTTAGGGGAATCTAACATAAATGAATTTTGTTTGTTCGATGACTTGAGGATACCTATTTTTTTATAATCTGTGAAGAAAAGGAATTTATTCAGCCTAGAATCTGAGGGGTTTTCGACCAGACTCGGACAATTTGATAATTTTTGAAATTTTACAAAATGATTGGCCCGTAAGTATATGTTCTTTTTGTGTACTAGGATGTTTACTTAGATTTTTCTCTATATGCAAAAGGGCAATGGGAGTCGGTGATCGGTGGATCGCTTTTCATTATCATGGATCATGATTTATTGACTGCTTAAACTGAAAAACCTTTAAGGTACCCATAAAACTACTTTACCCTAGTATTAAATAACTACTAAAGCTTATTCGATATGCCCCAATATTGAAGAAACTTCAAATGTTCCCTGTCACCAAGACTTTGGTATGGAAAGAAAAGTTGTTTGATATATCGGACGAGTGGGTAAAAAGAGTGAGAATATTGATTCGCTAGTAGCCTTTTGTCTGACCGCTTTTGGCCTCACAGGTATAAGGTTTAAATAATATGAAAATCAAGACTATGTAGTGTGCGATGTAAATAAGTAGTCTCTATTTTCAAATATTTTGATGTTTATTTTATCGCCATGTCCTTTGCGTGTACTTATATGTTTGAAAGATACATGGGGACCTAAACACAAATCTACATTTCGAGGGACTATACAACAAAGGCCTCTAAAAAGTTCTAAAATATGTATGAAGTAGTCATGCGGTGGAATAATAGGAAAGAAGCTTAAGGATAATTTGGTTCATTGATTTATTCCCAACGGAGTCGTCAATTGTGGTGTTATGGGCCCGGGGGGGGGGGGGGGGGGGGGGGGGGAGCGAGAGGCTTCGGGAAGTTCTTTTCGATCATTTGTCATGATCCCTATGGGGGTGATAAAGTTCTTATCTCTCGTTATTTCCTTCAACCTGAGCTTGTGTTATATTTTCGTTGGTCCAATGATTTGCCCCTAGAAGTTGTTAGACACCATTTTTAGTTTTTATCGCATGCCCTTGGTTTGGTTTTCAGCTTAGATGTTCCGTGTGAGGGGTTATCGGTTGTTCATAGTAGCTAGTTTATTTATATAAAAATAAACAGTAGATTCAGGTTTGCCCTTTCAGGATAATCCTAATGAAGGTTTAGGTCTACGAATGGTCCAAATATTCTTATTGTATGTTTCGAGAACTGGATTACGAGTGGGGAAGGTGTTAGGTAACCCACTTGTTCTTTATTCTTACTTAATTATATGCTTATTATCGCTCTTAGCATTAGGTGATTTCCTTTTAGTTTATTTCATAACATGCTTAGAGACCTTACTTTGAAAATCCCTTAAAACGTAGGTATGCTTATGTATGAAAATAGTATGCACGAGAGGTATATGAACGTCAATTAAATCGGTGTGGGTACATAGGGATTATTGTGTATGAGTCTGTATTCGTGTAACGGGTGGTCGTTTGTATGTATGTAAGTGTGCGAAGAAGATCATCTTAGGTAACGGGTGACCGTCAATATATATATATATATATATATATATATATATATATATATATATAAGGGTGTGAGGAAGCTCGATTTGGGTAACGGTTGGTTGTTAATGTATATAAGGGTGCAAGAAACCTCGACTTGAAGATAGTTTGGTACCTCGAGTTAGTTACTCCGTATATGGACTAGAATCCCAATGTTTTTGACTGATTCCTGAGAACAGTTTTGAAAAGTATGTTTTTTATGTTTTGTATTTAATTGTGGAATTTGATCAGAAATTATTTAACCTATGAGCATGTCATTTCAATAAACATAGGTGTTGGGTTAAAATCGAGCTTTAAAATGTAAATGCTCTAAAATGCATACCCAGTCCCCTAAACAGGGGCCGGACTAATATTGACAGTTTATCACAATATATATATATATTGTGCATAGTTTATTAACCCTTATAGCGTGAGCTGAATATTTCTCGAGGGAAAGCCCTTTGTGAAATGGCAACGTTTAGTCGGGAAGAACTTCATTTAAAAGCACTGACTTTAATAGGATGTGCGTAGAGGTTTGACTCTTTCTCTTAGAGGAAACAACTTTCTAGAAGTACGAACTTCACTAAGAGGAAGTGACTTTCAAAAGTATGGACTTTTCTCGGGGGAAAGTGACTTTCCTACAACACTAACTTCAGTTTGGACTTTTCAAAACGAACTCGAGTATCTCGAGTTCTCGGGATTGAATAACGTTTTTGATCTCTTAATTATTTTGATTTTAATTTTTTAGGATTTATTGACATCTTAAATTGTCCGGTTTTATTTCATATTGATTGAATGAGTGGGTTGGATGAATTTTCTTGAATTATTAATTGGGAGTTCTTGTATGAAACATGTCTTCCATTTTAACCTATTTATATAGGTTAATTAAATTTTGAGGACTCTTTAATGGATTTCCCACAATAAAGAGTGGATGGAAGATAGTATGAGAGATGCTGATAAGCATGTAAAGGGCGTTCATGAATTTATTAAATATACAGGTATAAATCTTAATAGAGATAAGATCCCATGTCCGTGCACCTATTGTATGAACAAAAAATATTAGTCTTTGGAGGACATTACGTTTCATATTATAAGATGGGGTATGTCGTAATACTGTAATATATGGACATTCTATGGGTAAATCATACATAAAAGCATTTGTCATGATCCCTATGGGGGTGATAAAGTTCTTATCTCTCGTTATTTCCTTCAACCCGAGCTTGTGTTATGGTTTCGTTGGTCCAATGATTTGCCCCTAGAAGTTGGTAGACACCATTTTTAGTTTTTATCGCATGCCCTTGGTTTGGTTTTGAGCTTAGATGTTCCGTGTGAGGGGTTATCGGTTGTTCATAGTAGCTAGTTTATTTATATAAAAATAAACAGTAGATTCAGGTTAGCCCTTTCAGGATAATCCTAATGAAGGTTTAGGTCTACGAATGGTTCGAATATTCTTATTGTATGTTTCGAGAACTGGATTATGAGTGGGGACGGTGTTAGGTAACCCACTTGTTCTTTATTCTTACTTAATTATATGCTTATTATCGCTCTTAGCATTAGGTGATTTCCTTTTAGTTTATTTGATAACATGCTTAGAGACCTTACTTTGAAAATACCTTAAAACGTAGGTATGCTTATGTATGAAAATAGTATGCACGAGAGGTATATGAACGTCAATTAAATCGGTGTGGGTACATAGGGATTATTGTGTATGAGTCTGTATTCGTGTAACGGGTGGTCGTTTGTATGTATGTAAGTGTGCGAAGAAGATCGTCTTAGGTAACGGGTGGCCGTCAATATATATATATATATATATATATATATATATATATATATATATATATATATATATATATAAGGGTGTGAGGAAGCTCGATTTGGGTAACGGTTGGTTGTTAATGTATATAAGGGTGCAAGAAACCTCGACTTGAAGATAGTTTGGTACCTCGAGTTGGTTACTCCGTATATGGACTAGAATCCCAATGTTTTTGACTGATTCCTGAGAACCGTTTTGAAAAGTATGTTTTTTATGTTTTGTATTTAATTATGGAATTTGATTAGAACTTATTTAACCTATGAGCATGTCATTTCAATAAACATAGGTGTTGGGTTAAAATCGAGCTTTAAAATGTAAATGCTCTAAAATGCATACCCGGTCCCCTAAACAGGGGCCGGACTAATATTGACAGTTTATCACAATATATATATATATATATATATATACATATATATATATTGTGCATAGTTTATTAACCCTTATAGCGTGAGCTGAATATTTCTCCAGGGAAAGCCCTTTGTGAAATGGCAACGTTTAGTCGGGAAGAACTTCATTTAAAATCATTGACTTTAACAGGATGTGCGTAGAGGTTCGACTCTTTCTCTTAGAGGAAACAACTTTCTAGAAGTACGAACTTCACTAAGAGGAATTGACTTTCAAAAGTATGGACTTTTCTCGGGGGAAAGTGACTTTCCTACAACACTAACTTCACTTTGGACTTTTCAAAACGAGCTCGAGTATCTCGAGTTCTCGGGATTGAATAACGTTTTTGATCTCTTAATTATTTTGATTTTAATTTTTTAGGATTTATTGACATCTTAAATTGTTCGGTTTTATTTCATATTGATTGAATGCGTGGGTTGGATGAATTTTCTTGAATTATTAATTGGGAGTTCTTGTATGAAACATGTCTTCCATTTTAACCTATTTATATTGGTGAATTAAATTTTGAGGACTCTTTAATGGATTTCCCACAATAAAGAGTGGATGGAAGATAGTATGAGAGATGCTGATAAGCATGTAAAGGGCGTTCATGAATTTATTAAATATACAGGTATAAATCTTAATAGAGATAAGATCCCATGTCCGTGCACCTATTGTATGAACAACAAATATTAGTCTTTGGAGGACATTAAATTTCATATTATAAGATGGGGTATGTCGTAATACTATAATATATGGACGTTATATGGGCAAAAGAATATATCATATGTTCTAAAAGAATTATCGGTACCCGATCAAGTGGAAGTGATGAATGGTTTGTTAACACATCGCCCTTTAACCCACCTAATTGATAATTATTATGGAGTCCACCACCATCAAAACCACTAGTCTATGGATACAGATTATGTTCATTATGACCTAGTTAATGAACACTGTGCATGAGAAAAGAGTTCACATTATTGATACCTAGGACAAAGGATCCCAACAACATTATTGATATTTTCTTTGCCCCGTTAATTAACAAACTTAAAGAGTTATGCGATGAAGGCATGTGGTCATTTAACACTCATAAGGCTAAATAGTTCACACTTAAAGAAATAGTGTTGTGGGAGATCAAGGACTTTCCTACCTACGGGAACTTGTCCAATTGCAATGTTCATGGTAATTATGTATATCCCATATATGAGGAGGAAACTGATTCCACTTAACTACAACATAGTGGTAAGATATGTTGTGCCAATCATCATAGATTTCTACCGAATAATCACCATTTTAAGAACAATAAGAATAAATTTTTACCTATTGATCAAAAGAAGGCTGATACACACACAATGACGGATCTAGGATTTTAATTCAGGACGGACGGAACTGTAAGATTGAATTTTTTTTTCACAACTCAAGCAAAACATCATTTAACATGTTAAAATTAACGAGTCCGACCCGAAAGAAACCCGAATATGACAGGTCTAACTCAAAAGAAATTCGAATATTGAAGGACACAAAAACGATACTGCACAATTACATATTAGGAACTAAAAATCTTAACAAAAATTCAAGTACTAAGCACTAAATGAATTGACCCTACATTTCTAAACCTCTAAATACTATACATTAAGCATAACATTTTACATTATGTCAAAAACTAGATATTTTACATTTAACTTAAATATTTTAAGTCAACCGGGACAATTAATGTTTAGTCGTTAGGAGCTAAGTATATTTTACATTTAGTTCACCTTATTTTTTAATTTTGCAAAAACTCCCCTGTTTACTTTTTTTATAGTTATCTTTTAAAGTTTAGGATAAGATAAAAAAAGTTTGTAATTGTTTTAAGCGCCGAGGGATCTTTTGGAACAAAATTAAAAAGTTTGGACTATATATTAATTATAAAATTGTCAAAGAACTTTTCTTCAAATGACCCTACTATTTTTTGCAACAAGTCATTAACCAAAATTATTAAACATTGAACATATAAACTGAAAAGCAAATAAAATTATGCTTGAAACTAATGACACTCAACGATTTCTTTAATGTGTGTTTTTAAAAAAAAAATGACAATATATAAACTGAATTTATAATAGACACAATTCTTTAAAGAGTATTATTGCTAATAGTTGTAACCAATCTAAACAAATAAAGGCTTGAACAATGCTTGGCACAAACATAACTATTTACTAATGTAAAAAGAGTTGGTAAAGCAACGTACGCCGGGATAGAAAACAGGAGAAGAGGGAAGGCGTCCCAGCTGCAAGCCTGATAAAAGACACAATAAAAAGGAAGAGAAATCAATTAGGTTTTCAAACAAAAATATTACAAACACATACAAAAATCAAGAACGAATCGCATATACACAAATCAAGAAATATCACACACACATATCAAGAACAAATCACATATACACAACACATATACACAAACCCTTGCAAATCTAAATTAGAGCTTTTTGTACCTGATTGATGAATCTCGCCGGCGGAGGTGATGAGACGTGAGAGAGCTGGAGGTGCTGTGAGCCGGAGTTTGCGTGAGCGAGACAGAGAGAGAGAGAGAGTCGTGCGACCCAGATAGAGGGAGAGTCAGAGAGAGAGAGCGACCCACAGAGATGGAAGAGCGAATTTTGAGGGACGAGAGAGGGAGAGAGGGACGGTAGTTGATGTACGGGAGAGAGAGAGGAGCGAATTTTGAGGCTCCAAATTTTTGGAGCGAGGGAATGAAAAAAATTACCACCGCTTTTTTTTTCATTTATCTCAGTTTTTACTCCAAAATGAAAATAACTCATATATATTTGTGTCATCTATATATAAATATGAGATAAATGATTTATTTTTTATGTCAATTTTATTTAAATTGAAATAAAAATTTTCTTTCAAAGTAAAATTGACATAAATGAATATTATATATGTCAATTTACATTTGTCTGACATAAAGTTCATTTGTAAATTGACATAAATGATATTTTTTCTTGTAGTGAGAATCAAATTGCTTAGTAAAATTCACAAACTGCCTTTTATTACTGTTCTTGAACCTAAAGTGGATTCCTTAAAAATAGACAAGATCAGAGTTAAATGGGGCTTTGAAGGGTTCTATAGTAATACTAATGGTAAAATATGGTTTTTCTGGAGATTTAATGTGATTTCTCAATGTATTGGCGACCATGATCAACACCTGACTATGCGTGTAAGTCACCCTTCGGTGAAGTCAGCCTTAATTCTAACAATTATCTATGCTAAATGCAACAACGAAGATATGAGAGCTCTGTGGGAGCATATGACCAAACTAGCTTCCATTTATCATGATATTCCACACCTGGTAATTAGTGATTTCAATGTGGTAACATCTCAGAGCGAAAAGTTAGGTGGCAATGAGGTGGATTCAACAGCTATAAAGGATTTTATCCAAGTAATTAAAGACTGTGGCTTTACTGATTTGGGGTATACAGGTACTAAATTTACCTGGTGTAACTATAGGAAAGAAGATGACCTCATTATGGCTCATTTAGATAGATGTATGGTAAGTCAAAATTTTATATCTGAATATCCTCATTCAAGAATTAAGCATTTGAATAGGTCAAGCTCAGATCATGCCCCTCTATTGCTTTCAATTAATTCCAACTTGGATACATTTTTGAAGCCTTTCAAATTTCAGCACATTTGGTGCAATCATCGTCAGTTTCAAGACATTGTTAAAAATTCTTGGAATGAAGAATTGATTGATGAAGGTCTGAAGAAATTTGGAAAGAAATTACAAAGGCTTATAGGAATTCTAAGATCTTGGAATAGGGACACATTCAAAGACGTCTTCCATAATGTTCGATATTTGGAAGACTACAATCTCCAACTAGAGCTTAACTATGAGTTGAATAATAATGAGGACAACAGAGAAGCTACGAATAAGGGCAAAGTTGATTTGTTAAGAGCATACAAGTATGAAGAGGAATACTGGAGGCAAAAAGCATCAGTCAGATGGCTTAATTTTAATGATTCTAATGCTAAGTTTTTTCACAACTGTGTTAAAAATAAAAAGCACAAGTTGGTGATAAAGTCTATCAGGAATAAAGATGGGATTCTCTTAGAAGATGGTAAGGAGATTAAAGACCATATAGTCAATTTCTTCCAAGAACAGATGCAATCATATAAGGAATTGGTTCTGCCAGATCTTCAAAATACCATTCCTACTATAATCACCCCTGCCAATAATGAGTTTATTAAAGCCTTTACAACTAAAAAAGAGGTATATGATGCCATCAAAGCGCTCAGCGAGGATGCAGCCCCTGGTCCAGATGGCTTTGGAGGAAAATTCTATAAAGTGTGCTGGAATTTAATCAAACATGATCTTATCTTTGCAATTAATTCTTTTTTTACAGGTGAAAAACTTCCTCAGAGCTGGACGGAGTACTGCAGTGGTCCTAATACCAAAGATGAAAACCCCTAAAACATATGGAGATCTAAGACCAATCATCCTGTGTAACTTCTCAATCAAAATAATCTCAAAAATTTTGAATACAAGGCTGACCTCTTTTTCTCCCTTTGTTGATATGTCAAAATCAGAGTGGCTTTATTCAAGGAAGATCCATCCAAGAAAATGTTCTTCTTGCTAGAGAGATGGTTCATAATTTGGGTAAAAAGTCCCACGGTGGTAATGCGGTCCTGAAACTTGATATGGAGAAGGCATATGATAGACTTCAATGGGGATTTATGTTACAAACTCTAGGAGCCTTTGGATTTGGGTAGAGGTGGATAGATTTTGTTTTGAGATTAGTTTCAAAAAATTAGTTTTGTATGGTCATTAATGGTCAGCAGAGTGGTTTCTTTACATCTACAAGGGGTCTGAGATTAGGGGATCCCATATCCCCAAGCCTTTTCATTTTGGTAGCTGATTTCCTAAGTAGAGGTCTTAACTTATTGATGGCTTCTGGGGAAATAAAACCTTTTTACCATCCTGGTGGCAGCCCTCTTATTACTCACCTCGCATTTACTGATGACATCATTATGTTTTCAAGAGGAGACAAACGAAGTTTGCTGCAGATTTAAGACTTCCTAAACACCTACTGTAAGATGTCGGACGAAAAGGTGAACATTCAAAAAGTGGTTTTATCTTAGATGAAAAGAGTAGGCCTCAATTAAAATCAAAAGTGGATGCACAACAGGTCTGAATTTTAAATCTTTGCCTTTAACTTATTTGGGTTTTCCTATTTTTAAGGAAAAAACAAAACTAAATACTATGATAGGCTGATTACCTCCATTAGAACCAGAATAACAAGTTGGCAATCAAAAATTCTTTCTAATGGAGGTAAAACAATCCTATTGAAATATGTTCTCTCTTTTATTCCTTCTCATCTTTTAGCCACTCTATTCCCTCCTAAAGCTGTAATTCTTAAACTCCATAAGATTCTCAACAAATTCTTTTGGGGAAGTAATGAAGATCAAGGATGGAAACACTAGTGGAAAAGTTGGGACTTCCTATGTAGAGATGTAATAGAAGGAGGTCTTGGAATAATAAACTTTGGAACTCTCTCTTCAGCAACCTTCATGAAGCTTTATTGGAAATTTTCTACTAAAAAATCTCTCTGGTCGGAATTTATGTCCAACAGATACAAAAACTTATATATCCAATCTCCTGGGGTATCGCACACTTGGAGGAATTTCTTGTTAGTAAAAGACCAATGCGTTAACAACATGTAGCTTATTGAAGGTCACTTGATCTGTACCCCCGAAGAATCAGGTTTGTTAACCCTTTCTTTTGCATACAGCATTTGCAAGACATCATATCCATATTTAACTGTTAATAGCTTTATTTGGGATTGTAAAATTCCCAAAAAATGCTCAATTAACTTTTGGAAAATTCTTAACAACTGTCTGCCCGTTGATGAGACTGTTCAAATAGCTGGTGTTAGATTATGCTCAAGGTGCAAATTTTGTCACAGCAATGACGAATCTGTTGTCCATGTATTTCTCCAATGTCAAAAATTTTTGCTAGTTTGGTAATTTTTCTTAAATTTGATGGGGATTAATATGAACTTTTCCAATATTTCTTCTATGGTCATGAGTTGGTGGATGAAGTCAGGGCCCCAAGATTATGTCAAGTTCTTAGGCAAGTGTCTTCCCATAATGGTGTGCTTTGAAATTTGGAAAGCCAGAAATGAAGCTTTCTTTGATAGTTCTATAGTCAGTGACAAAGCAATCATTCATCATGTAAGCTCTTCAATTTCCATCATTTGCCAAGGGGTTACTTAAAAGAATACATTATCCCCATTCGATAAGGGGCTTCAAGGTACCTTCAACATAATTTGTAAAAGGAAAACTAAAGTTCTAACAGCAATAAAATGGAGATTTCCCACAAATTCTAGACTTAAACTAAATGTCGATGAGGCTTCAGAAGGCAATCCAAGTAGAAGTGGTTCAGGAGGAATTCTTAGGAATGATAAAGGTGAGTTCATCTTTGTTTATGAAAATCATGAAGGCATAGCTACAAATTCAGCAGTGGAAATTAAAAGTCTTTAGTAAGGAATCAAGTTGTGTTTGGAGTTGAACTTCAAATTTGTGGATTTTGAATCAGATTCTTCTTATGTTGTCAATCTTTTCAATAACAAATGGAAGCCTCCTTGTAAAATGATTCATTATGTTGAAGAAATTCAAGCTACCTTTAGAAATTTCAGTTTTAAATAATCAAATATGGTTGTTGATGCTTTAGCTAATCATGGAGCTAACATCCCATCTCTTTCAGTCTACCACAATTTCGAGGATCTTCCTTCAGTTGCTATAGGTGCACTCAAGCTAGACAAGTTAGTTTACCACTATATCATATATCTTTAATCATTGTAATGGGGATTATATAAAACCCCAAATTTCTTTTAAGATTCTCATGTACTGGTCTTTCTTGCCGTGGGAGAGGATTTTTCTCCTATATTTCATAATAAACAGCTGAGGTTCCTCTCCCTCTTTTATTAAAAAAAAAAACAAAAAGAACAAAGATTACAGGTATTTTACTGATTGTTATGAATAGAGAGGTAACCTAGTTTCAAAAAACAAATAATCTCGAGTTTACAAAATTAACTATCTCGGGTTTACAAATTGTAATATTTGTCAGTGTTAATGTAACTGTGTGCACATATATCACAATGTTTATTCATAAGTTTTTGTATATGTATAGATATTGATCTCTTGAATTTCTTCTCACATTAGTGGGTTTAATTCTATTTTTCATTTTGTTCTTAAATCAGAATGCATAAAGTTAAAATTCTATTATTTTTTCCTTTTTATTTTATTTGGATCAGTTGATGGTGTTATGAATTCATGCCTTGATTATTAATTTTTATATGGTTTTTATTTTTTATTAGATATTTAGTTGCAAAGGTGATAAAAGGCTGGGCCCGCGCATCGCACGGGTTTACACCTAGTTTGGAATGAAATCTGAGTTAAAATATGTATTTAATGTTAATAAATTCTGGAAAAATTGACATGAAATTGGGAATGAATCATGTAATTAATGATCCTAAGTGGACTAATTATGTTTGAGGGACTCAACTACATAACTATGAAGTAGGATAAAGCTCTGGAAAGGAACTCGAAATGAAATCTAGGAATCCTGTATTGAAACAAAGAAGCAGATGTGGGCTTCTACATAAAATCGAACCGATTCGGTCTTAGGGCGAATCAATTTGGTTTGGCAGCGTATCGATTAGGCCAAGAACCGAATCAATTCGGTCCTAGAGGATGAGTGAGTTGGGCATGGGGTTCGGAAAAAGGGTATTTTTAGGAGTCCAAGCGAGTTGGTGGGACTGTGTATGGGCCAATAGGGAATTTATTAAAAATAAAAATGCACCCTTATGTAATTGGGAAAATTACATATAACTAGATGGTTAAGTAATTATCAAAGGGAATTGAATTAATGATTCACCATATGGTAAATTATTAATAAATGAAAATTTGTGAACCTTATGTGGGACATTTCTATGTTGATTACTGAGTAATTACCTATACATATTATATGAGATCATAATATGTACTTATATGTATTTGTGTGGACATACCAATATTTCTGTTTCGGACCGAGTACCACACGTTAGCACAAGTGGGTTTGACGATTGTGTATGTCATATAGGTACTACGTAGTGGTTCCATCTATCAGAGGTAGGTGTTGACGCTGACTAGCCTTTATCACCAGTAGGTATGGGCCGTGAACTGGTATCCTGCGAATGGACCACACCTAACTTACGTGTGTTTTGTGATGGCCGCTTAGGATAAGAAATTCCTCCAGACTTGCCGATAGAGTACGAACTAGACACCAACAGTAGATGCCTTTGTGTATAAAATATATAAAAGTACATATATATAATTATCGAGACATTAAATGAGATAAATAGAATTGTCTAAGAATGTTGACATAAGCTACAAACCCTTATTGTGTGATGCATAAAAGATGTTTATGCCATTTATGTGAGACTTATAAGACTGGGGTATTATGGAATTTGGCAATTAAATATAGTAGTTTCATTTATGTATCTAACTATCATCAAATCCATTATTTTTTAATTGACACATTGTCAAACGCATTATTTTGGATTTATTAGGATGTGGGTAATATCACACTTAGCTGAGGGGTAAGATGTTAATCGCATGTGACTAACGAGGGGGAATATCTATTTTGCATCATCTTTATTATTGCATCTTAAATTGATTATGTTAATTCTTGCACACATAGGGCTATGACCTAAATTTAAATGTCCCCCCAGGTTGCTCCTAGACAGGGATAGCTGGATTGTCGCTGTAGAATTCTTGAGATCTCTCTTATACATTAGTATTCATATTTATTGATTCTAGTGTGGGTGATCTTATCCTATAATTAGTTGTTTTATTTGGGAACATTTGTAAGGGCATAAGTCCGAGATTTATTTATTTACATTATGTTGAATTTTGACACTTACTTTTATGTTGGACTTATCATGAACTTTATATTGGTTTGGATTTATGTACTTATTATGGGAATGTTGATTTAAAACTCAATTATGGGCCCTTAATATATAATATATTTTACGTTGGTGCTGAGAATGGTATTAATTGACCAACAAGGCCCATCTTTGATGTATCGTACCTGACCAGCCTTTACGTGAGAAAATAGGGGTTGTTACATCTTCAAAATTTCAACATGCGATAGCTAACCTTAGTTCCCAAGATCTCTCTCATCAAGTGAGACAAAATGCTCACATAGCTTTAAACTTTCAACTCACGGACCACTGCTATGACTCCTAGCAACGTCTTAGATGATCATAAATCATAACTATCCTATTGGCATCTCAAACTTTCAAGCATTACCCATGCCTAAGGGCTAATTACTTCCTCACTAAAGTTATATAGAACCATACAGGTAGGAAACAAAGGTTCTCTAATCAATCCCAACACTCCATTATACGTGCCATCTCTAAACCATGGTGAATATCATAGTGTTCTAAGTCTCCCAGGTGCACTACGTAAAACTTATCAACCTATTTTTGATATTATTTTAAAGTCATATCATAATGCAAGTTTACAAACAAAGCCACGGTACTACCCAAAAGGACTGCCACGAATGATATGACTAAACTATATTATAATCAACAATAGCTTATCATAACTATATAAATCTCAACATAATAAATATACAGTGAACATACACTTCCGAGTCTAGCCTTTGTCATGACAAACTCCCATCAAGTATATGACTGACTATGGCCACTATTTTATTTCCTCAATGGGCCAAACACTAATCCCAAACACTATATATATTTCACCATCTGTAAGTCTATATCCTTTGCGTTATAAGGAATCCAACAATATCAATGAGAAACGCCCCCATTACAGTACTATGCGGTACACAACCTTAAATTCACCATTATTAGGAAATGCCTATTACTTGTACTAACACTCCATTAGCTAAACCTTAGTACACATCTCCAAGAAAAATAATATGGATTCATATGCCTATCCAAAAGGCTAACCCCAAACAAAATTCACTAGACCACCTTATTTAATCCTCAGTGAGTGTTCAACCACAACAACTAAATTGCCTCGCAATATAAACATCATATTATGTGCTAATCTATAAGCTAACACGACTATATATATATATATATATATATATATATATATATATATATATATATATATATATATATATATTGGTAGGATACGGGACATCGGGCATAGCCTATAAACACCAATGCCCACACCACGGACGCCATAAAGGATCATATCCCTCAATAACACATTATTACCTATAAAACTATAAATTAATACCACGAGAGTTTTGGTAGGACATAGGACGTCGGGTATTGCCTATAAGTAGGCTCACCCTAGTGACGTCGCAAGAGGTCATATTCTAGAATATCACAATGCTAGTACTTACCACTAAATCACCAAGATTTATATTGGTTTACTCCTAGGTTACTTCAAATCATCATGGTTCTCTAAACCCATGTTATAATCAAGATACGCTAAATCCATTTCCTCTACCATGGGACCCAATACGTTCTCACCACATAATCAATACTTATGAATGCCACTCAGTCACCTAACCTCCACATATGAAATATACAACTTTTGTAGCTAGTTCGCAGTGAACTCTACCCGATAGTGTTACTCTCATCATCAAAATTATCACACAATACATCTCATGCAAAAGATCACGGTGTTACCGCTATTGGCCTACACAACTTCACATGTTCACCGGACTACCATCAATCACAATATCACCCCAAATATCTAATTTTCCTAGTTACATTCTCAGCATTAACTAGCCCTAAGCATCGTACCTAAAGGCTCTATACTTTTTAATCATCAATCACCAGTGCTTTAATACGACACCTTAACAATCAACCTCTACTGTTGACTATACGCAATTTGTGCCACTTACCCAATGGGCTTTATCTCACTCTATTAATATCTCTGAAGACTCTCCATCATCAAGGATTGGAACATAAGAACATCATACTAACAACCATGGTGTCATCATGATTAGCTTGCATGGACACCCGTAAATTACTAACCTATATAATCAGAAGCACGAAAGCGATTAGTAACTAACAGAGGTCATGTCATCATGATAGAGCGGGAGGGGGTGAGAAGAAGCGGTGGAGTGAGAAGAGGTGGAGGGGGTGAGGGGAGGTGTATCCGGTGGCAAATGACCACGAGAGCGACTAACAGAGGTCATGTCAACGGTTTGGTATTTAGTGGTGGGGATATCTGTGGAGACACGGGGGCAACCGGCGGTAAGACAGAAACGAGTGATAATGGCCAAAAAAGGGCGGGCATGTCGAGTGGGGCTAGAGGGAAGGATCCTAACAGACCGAATCACACTAAAAAGATAGGAGGGGAGGTCAATGTGAGCCCGAATGCTGATAGCAAACATGAGGTCCACGTGTTGTTTTGTGATTTGAGTGGTGTTGGCACGGGGGAGGAGGCAGGCACATACGATCCAATTAAGGACCATAAAATCAGGATGTAAATTTTTATGGAAAATAGTGACCGTGCCGGGACGGAGGAACCTAAAAATAGTGTTAAAGACAAGAGCGGGATCAGGACATGTATCGGATGTCCAAGGGAAGGAGGGATTAGAGACCCGAGGGAGGGGAAGGAGTTGAGCTATCGAGTCGGGAGAGACTATAATCTCCCGACCACGCACCCTGGAGTAAAGGTGAGTATCCCTGTTGATCAGGCCAAAATAAAATTCCCGAACAAGGTCGGGAAAAACGACATCCGTGAGGGAGAAGAGAGGGTCCCACCCTAAATCGGAAATCCACGAATGCACAGTTGTGCCGTGGAGAGAGTGGAGATTAATAACTTTCTCCCTAACAACAGAACGGGTAGCGAACCCTTGGGGTGTGATATAGGGTATGTTTGGCAATGGTCCGCCAACGCAGTTTTAGGTCGGGAATGGCACGGGATTCCCCATCAGAGGACGAGGTGCGTTCATCGGGGGAATCGCTAAGGCGGCATTGGCGACGGTTACGTGCCATGAAAAAGAGGATAGAACCTAGAACCTACCCGAACATAGTCCAACCAAACCACCAATTACACCAAGAAAGCAACAACCAATCAGCATAATTCCCATTTTCCTTTAGAAATAAAAATTAAAGGAAAATTAAAAAAAAATTGATTAAAATAAATTCCATGAATAGTAACTGAATTTTCATTTGAAAAAAAAATAAATGATTCATGGGATATATTTTAATCAGGGGCAACATATACAAATACACAAAAGCCATATACAAAGATATGGATTTGAATACATCGACCACAAAGCCATATGGACAAAAATTTTGATAGCTTTTCTAACCATTCCCGTGTTCCTTGAAAATAAAGAAAAAATATTTTTGAGATTTTGAATAAAATATATACAAAGGAAATCTAGTTCATAGGCATAAAAATATACAAGAGTAGCAACCTAAACTAGATAAACGACTTCGATCTCAATCAATGGAGCAAATCCCAATTGATTTCCTAAGGTTTTCAAACCTAAGGGCAACTAGAGGTTTAGTAAAGATATCGGCCAATTGTTGATCGGTAGGAACGAAGCTTAGAGAAATAATTTTCTATTCAACTAAGTCATGAATGAAATGTTCACGGATCTTAATATGCTTGGTTGTAGAATGTTGAACGGGATTACGGGAAATATGAATTGCACTAGTATTATCACAATATATGGTCATAGTGCCTTGGGAAATACCGTAATCTTCTAACATTTGTTTCATCCAAATGAGTTGAGTGCAACAACTCCTGGCGGCAATGTATTCGGCCTCCGCCGTGGACAAGGAAATAGAATTTTGTTTCTTGCTCATCCATGAGACAAGTGCACTTCCAAAATAGAAACAACCGCCAGATGTACTTTTACATCCATCAACATCTCCTTCCCAATCGGTGTCTGAATATGCCGATAGACAATCATTGGTGTCAAAAGAGTACCAAATGCCAAAAGACAGGGTCCCACTAACATATTTGATGATACGTTTAATATCAAGTAAATGAGACTCTTTTGGTGCGGCTTGATAACGAGCACAAACTCCTACGCTAAATTAAATATCTGGACGACTCGCAGTTAGGTAAAGTAAACTACCTATCATACTTCTAAAAAGAGTATGCTCTACATCCTTTACGTCGGTATCTTTACTATGTTTAATAGAGGAGCTCATAGGAGTACGAGCATGTTTAGCGGATTCGAGTTTAAATTTCTTAACGAGGTCTTTAGCATACTTAGTTTGGGACAAAAATATCCCACTTTTGACTTGACGAACTTGAAGACCTAGAAGGAAAGTAAGTTCACCTACCATAATCATCTCAAATTCATTGTGCATTTCTTTTGAAAAAATTTGAGTATGTTTATCACACGTAGACCCAAACACTATGTCGTCGACATAAACTTGAGCAACAAGGATACCTTTTTCATCACGCCGAACGAAAAGTGTCATATCTACTCCCCCTCTCAAAAAGCCACGAGAAAGGAGATAAGAGGTGAGTCTTTCATACCAAGCACGGGGAGCTTGTTTTAAGCCATATAAAGATTTCTTTAGAAAGAAGACATGAGTAGGATGTTTTGGGTCTTCAAACCCTTTTGGTTGTTCAACGTATACTTCCTCTTGAATAATACCATTTAAAAAGGCACTTTTGACATCCATTTGATATAATTTAAATTGGAGGTGACATGCTATGGCGAGTAAAAGACGAACCGATTCTATCCTAGCAACAGGAGCAAAAGTTTCTTCAAAGTCAGCACCTTCTATTTGGGTATATCCTTGAGCAACTAATCTAGATTTATTTCGAACAATGACACAATTTTCATCCTTTTTATTTTTAAAAATCCATTTAGTGCCAATGACATTGGTATTAGAAGGCGTAGGGACTAATTCCCAAACATCATTTTTCTTAAATTGAAACAGTTCTTCTTGCATAGAATTAATCCAATGTTCATATTTTAATGCTTCTTTATAGTTTTTGGGTTCAATTGTAGAAGTATAGCATAGATAGGTAACTTCATTTTCTAATTGCGCCCTAGTCTTGACACCTACCTCGGGATCTCCTATAATTTGTGAAGTGTCATGATTTTTACGTACCCAAGGAGTAACTTCCTTTTTCTCGGTAGTTGGGACAACCAAATCATTTAGAGAATCAATACTTTCAACATTTGACACAACATCACACTCACATGACAAATCTTCCTCATTATTCATTTGTGTGGCCGGAGCATCATCTTTTATGACAACATTTATGGATTCCATTACTTTAGAGTTACTTAAGTTGAAAACTCTAAATGCTCTACTATTCTGAGAATATCCTAGGAAAATACCTTCATCACTCCGTAAGTCAAATTTCCCTAGAAGTTCTCTATCTCGAAGAATATAGGATGGACTTCCCAACACTCTAAAATAGGACAAATTTGGTTTCTTACCTGTCCACAATTCACATGGAGTTTTGTTAGTGTTAGGATGAAAATAAACTCTATTAACTGTGTGACATGCAGTGTTAACCGCTTCGGCCCAAAACCTACGAGGCACATTTCTTCCAAGGAGCATAGATCTTGCCATTTCTTGGATCGTTCGATTTTTTCATTCAACTATACCATTTTGTTGAGGTGTTCGAATGGCCGAAAATCCATGTTTTATTCCTATTTCATCACAGAAGGCATTCACACCGGATTCCTTGAATTCGGTTCCATTATCACTCCTAAAGCGCTTTATGGTAACACCGTGAAGATTTTGAATAGCTCTACATTTAACAGTAAGAAAGTCAACTGTTTCAGATTTTTCTCTTAAAGAAACTACAATAGAGTATCTAGAGAAATCATCCACCATAACATAGATGTATCTTTTTCCTCCTATGCTCTCGGTACGAGTCGAACCCATAAGGTCCATGTGTATCAATTCTAAGGCACGAGATGTTGTTATCGAGTTTGACTTTTTATGAGGACTTTTAATTTGTTTTCCAAATTGACACGGTCCGCAAATGATGGACGTTAGCTTTCCTGGTGGCGGTAAGCCTCGAACAAGCTCTTTTCACACAAGTCTGTCAAGATCTCTAAAGTTAACGTGACCTAATCTTTGATGCCAAAGATCGGTAGAAGAGGTTTTTACATTATTACAGACTAAGGCAGATTTTGGAATGATTCCATAGAAATTGTCACTGGTTCGAACACCATGTATAATCGATTCACCTGACTAATCATAAACGATTCACTCCGATTGACTAAATTTCACATCAAGATTATCATCACATAGTTGGCTAATACTTATCAAATTAGCCTTTAGACCATCAACATAAAGGACATTTTCGAGTTTAGGGAATCCTAAGATTTGAATAGAACCTCTACCAATGATTTGTGACTTGCTAGCATCCCCAAAAGTTACTTTACCATCTTTATTGTTTTCGAGAGTGGTAAATATATATTTATCGCCAGTCATATGTCTAGAACAACCACTATCAAAGTACCATTGAGAGGTATTTTATAACTTTAGTGCAACATGAGGGAAGAAAGCTTTCTTGGTTTGAATTTTCTTAACCCAAGCTTGAGTAGTTTTCTTTCCTTGATTGGCTCTAGTCTTATAATTAGAGTTATTTCCTTGGACTTTAGAAAACCTAAGAAACTCTTCCATTAGATTTTTAGAAGTATTGACTAGATACTCGACTTGACTCTTAAGATTAGCTAAGGAACTATAGGGTTGTTTTGAATTTGTGAATTGAGGATTCTTTCCAAGTTTGTAGCAAAAATCTTTAAGATGACCCCGTTTGTGACAATATGAGCATACATAGGGTTGCTTTGGGCTGACTTTTAAAGGTTTCTTAGTGGGATTTACTTTAGGAAATTTAGATTTTGTAACAAACTTAGCAACAGGTTCAGATTTGACTTTTGAAGAATCTTCTTCTTCATATCCTCTACCCTTTCTCTCTTGATACCCTTTCTCCTTATATCCTAAAACAGGTCCTAGAAATAATTTTCCCATTCTTCCTGAATTGTCCTCGAGTGTGACTTTAACTTCACGAGAGGACTCGAGATCTTTTTCAAGTTGGGCTATTTTAGCTTCTATAGATGTTCTAATTTCTAGAGACTCATTAAGATCTTTGTTAACGCTTTCTAAGGAGGTAATCAAGTCACATTTTTCTTTACCAATCATGATAAGCTTTTCAGAAAGAGATATTTTAATAGCCTCGAGTTGACTAACTAAAGCCTCCTCCTCCTTAAGGCCTTTCAACTCTTTTTCTAAAGTTAAGACTTTCAAGGTTAATCTTTTGTTGACTTTTTGAATGCGAAGAGATTCATTGTAGAGTTCGGAATAAGCAGTTTGTAGTTCACTCTCATCTATATCACTATCACTCTCTTTTTCATCACTACTGGTAGAATGAGTAGAAACAACCTCTAGATTTTGTTCAGAATTGTAAACATTAAGGTATGACTCACACGAATTACTAGCAAGGCTCGCCATAAAGGCAGTGAAGTTATTTCTAGACGGGTTAGAGTCATCAGAGTCTTCAGACTCATTATCACTATCACTTAGAGTAGCATTGTAAACGGATTTTTCTTTGCCTTGTCTTTTAAGTTTTGTGGGGCACTCGAAAGCTCTATGACCACGTCCCTCATATTCAAAACATCTCTCCGAATCATCCTTCTTAAAGTTGTCTTTATTGAACTTCTTTGAATCCTGATTAGTGAATTTTTTATTTCCTCCTTTGTTTTTATTCTCAAATTTAGGTTTTTCAAATTTAGAGTTTTGTTTTTTAAACTTGAGAAATTTTTTAAATTTTTTAGCAAATAAGGCTATATCATCAGAATCAAAGTCAGACTCATCAGAATCAGACACATCAACTTTCTTAACTTTTAAAGCAAATCCTTTATCTTTCCCTTTGTTATCTTTAGGAAACATATCTAGTTCATATGTTTGCAAATCACCAACAAGTTTTAAAGTATTTAGGTTTCCTAAAGAATTAAGAACAGTGACTTTAGGAATGAATCGCTTAGGAAGACATCTAAGTATTTTCTTAACAACTCGATTTTCAGGTATTTTTTCACCTAAGTTAAAGCAAGAGTTAACTATGTCAGATAAACGAGCATAAAACTCATCAAAAGTTTCAGTTTCTTTCATGGTGATAGATTCAAATTGTGTAGTTAAATTTTGAAGTTTTGATGCTTTAACAACACTAGTTCCCTCATGAGTAACTTGGAGAATGTTCCAAGCTTCCTTTGACGTTTCACACGTCATTATACGATGAAATTCATCGGGAGACACGACACCAAATAAGGCATTAAATCCTTTAGAGTTAAAGTTACACCATTTTAAATCTTCCTCACTCCATTGTTCAACATGAGTCAAAATACGTTCATCATTAACAACCATAGTAGGAGGGGACCATCCTCTTTCAACAGTGACCCAAACACGTTCATCAATAGATTTAAGAGCGGATTTCATACGTGCTTTCCAATAGTTATAATTTGTTCCATCAAACAAAGGTAGCCTATTCGACGAAAAACTATCCATATAACCTCCAGGATTCATCTAAATAACTTTTAGAAACAAGCTCTAATACCAATTGTAAGTTACAAGGTTATATGATCTTAGTTTAATTCGTAGAATACACACACACGCAATCTAATTTTATTATTAGATATAAAGAGGTATTTTCCAATCTTAATTTAAATGCAGTTTCACAAGTTTGCAAGTACAAATTCCAATTATATTCATTTTATCCTAGGCAGGCATCTAGGTGATTTAATAAAATGAAATGCGAAAATCCCAACCACAACACGCCGATGTACGAGGAAAACCCAAATGGGAAAATCCTCGGACGGCTGGGCCTAGACAAAATCCACTACAACAATAGGTTTTACAAGAGACTCAAAAGACTTACAAACATTGATTCACTCATGACTCGCTTATGTCGTCCTTGACCTCTGAAGTTATAGTCCGCGAAGCTCCAACGCGTTGCTCAACAGTCGTCGTGTTGCGGTATCCACCGAAGCCCAAAACCACCGTCTCCTCAAAGCTTGAATGCAGAGATCCATCGCAAACTTGCTTCTTGAATGTGAATTTGAATCGAGGGGTTTTGTTTGAAAAGATGATAAAAATGTTGGAGTTGATTTTTATCAAAAAGAGGGAAGTTGTTGAAAACGGTTCTCCCTTAAAAAATGAACTTCCTTGACATATAAAACTGATTTTCGTCCATATGAAAATAACTAAAAAATTAGTGGGCAAAAACAGTTATAGGAAAAAACCGCTCAAAAATAAGTTTAAAAAATCAGACCTGGCAAAAACTCGTTCGAACGAGATATCTAACAGCGTTCCAGTATAGTATAATAGAGGTCGTTAGAAACCTTGTTCGAACGAGGTCGTTCAAACCAGGTCGTTCGAACGACCTTTCTAACGAACTTCTAACGAAGCTCCAGTATAGGCTGGCTAAAGTCGTTAGATCCAAGTGTGACACCCCGACTAATTAAATACCGGGTAGCTACTCCTTTATTAAATTAATTCAAAATGCCAAGTTGGTCCAATTAATAGCATCACTGTCGAACACATTTTAATGATTATTAACCACCTAGTATTTAAAAAGTAAGTTGCCAAATTTTAATTAAGTCTGATTAACATGCTACAAGTGCAATGAAGAATAATAACACCATTCACCATAACGAAGTAAATAGAATAACCATCACATAATGTAAATAAAGTCTGGACGAAAAAACTCCTCACTACAAATCCCACAACTAAAATAACTAAACTGAATACTGAATCAATACATGACAAAGTCTGAAAACTGAAATGGAAAGATGTCTCTAAAAGAAATGGGCAACATGCCCTACAACTGATAAATACTGAATCAGGAATCCAAATGGTAGAAGCGTCTAAAAGCAATTCCCTGTAGCTTCCACAAACAGCTACAGCTCGTCACCTGAATGAGTATCCTATGCTTGGTGTCCTTGTGGTTGGGCACCTAAAATGGTTTTACAAGAAAAATAGATTTGAAAGAAAATGGGTCAGAGCCCGAATGTGGAGATATTTTAAAAACCTGCAAGTGCTTTAAAACATTTAAAACATTAAATGTAAAATACATGTTAGGACGTGCACTCACATGATATTCTCACCTCTCGTCTAACTGTGCACTCCTAACGTAAGTACCCATCTAAAACGACACAAACCACTAGCTAAGTGACATAATATCTAGCTAGACTGTCATAGGTCCTACCCTTATTACTCGGTTACATTAACATTATAACGATCTCAGTTAAATAGGTGCTTAACGTAAATTCAGGTTCTCATACAAAGGTAATACAGCTCGTTATAAATTAGCCACCTATGTTATTTCATAATAACACACAATACCATATGAAAGTTCCCAGTTTATTAAGCGTATATTTTCCACAACATAAATATACAATATAAACACCCCGAGACTAAGCTGCGGTGCACACATACTGTGCTATCCATCCCGGTACATCACGTACATAAGGATCACATATTCCGAATCTTTCAGGAATAGTTCACAGATAACAACATCACAAATAATGGAGGCGAACACAGTCACATCACATGGGTCACGCACATACCTACGCTCCCACGATCTGCGGACTTATTAACATCCCAATAAGTCTTTCTCTGACCTATGTTCATCGAGGTAACCAGTCTAAATCCGGGAAACACAAGGATTAGAGGGCCCTAAGAGAACGCAAACCTCCCGTGATAGCAAGTATGGTAGGTATGTCATACACATAATTCATATACTAATACTAAGTAAGCACACATCTTAGTAATCCCGTAATTTAATTGTATTACTTATCGCATTCTCCTACCAATCTTAATATATATACAACTTATATAATTCCAGTCCATAATTACACGCGCCATAATTTATTCTCACGTCGTGGTAAACACTCACGTCTCAATCCCATATTAACCATTATTTAAATCACTCGTATATAATTTACTCCTCATGATAACCCAAATGTCCCATGTATACTAATACACCATCAAAGAAATGTTATCTCTATCCTCGAACAAGTTTACGGGACTCCCAAAATCAAAACAGGTCAAAAAGGCCTAAACTGTCAACTCGTTCGAACGAGGTTGTTCGAACGAGATTTCAGTTCGTTCGAACGAACTGTACCTTCTAACGAGGTCTCGTTCGAACGAAGTTTTCGAATGAAACTTCCTCTCATTAGAAGCGACTGGTCAACTCGTTAGAAGCTTGTTCGAACGAGCTCGTTCGAACGACCTGGGGAGGTCTTCTAACGAACGACCAGTTTCGAGCCCAGATTTCCTTAGTTTCGTTTTTCACCATTTTTATCTCTTCAAAACTCATCTACACATCAAACCGACGATTGTTTAAGGTCCCTAATCATCCCTAAACGTACCAAGGTCACAAACTAACATATTTTGAGGAGCTAATTCATCCCAATCATCATTAAATCATTAAATCACATCACTTTCCCCAATTTTTATAAGAACATAAACCCTAAAATTTTAAATCATGAATTAACCCAATTAAATCCATTTTAATTTCATCTAATAACTAATATCATCAGTATAATCATCTACCTACCATTCTACATGCAATTCTCCTCAAGATTTCAAGTTCTAAACTCCAAAATACATGGGTTTTCATGTTTCACCAAGAAAAAATCAATTTTATTAAATTCCTACACATGAAAGAGCATTCTCTGAAATTAAACGATAATAAACCACTTGCCTTGAGTGTCTCTGAATTTGATGTTGATTTCCTCTCTCTTTCTGCAGAATTCCCTCTCTATCTCTTTCTCCAAGCTTCTTCTCCAATGGCTATGGTGGCTAGGATTTTCTTATGGAAAGTAATAGAAACCTAATTCTAATAACCTACGTAACCTATTGGGTTAACATGGGTTGGTTAGTGTCTTAGTGGGTGAAACCCACATCAGATTTACTTTTCTAATTTTCGTCATTTTTAATTCCTAAAAATACGAAATTACCAAAATACCCTTTATATTGCCGGTATGGCCTAAAAATACCCTGGGGCACAAATTAAACCCTCGGCTAGTGTTTTGTGACTATCTCGACCCTTCCGGACGCGTTGGCACACTCAAAACGACCATACGGTTAATATAATTTAAATTCACTTTTATAAATAAAATAATTATATCCCGACGCGACTATCACACGCGTCCCAATAAAATGACCAGATTGTCGTATATCAATCTCACGACAAATTTCATAATTCAATATTCATATAACATCGTATATACTCAATATAGTCAAATACCAACTCACATCTCACTAGTAATTTATCCGGATTAATTTCCAATTAATTCTCATTTAATTAATTAATCCCAAAAATAAATATAGCCAAAAATACGGGGTATTACATACTTCCCCCCTAATAACTGAATTTCGTCCTGAAATTCGAAACTAGAAAGTACCTGCTAAAAACAACTCTGGATAACGTTCGCGCATCTCATCCTCGCGCTCCCATGTGGACTCCTCGACATTGTGATGTCGCCACTGAACACGCACTAACGGAACCATCTTTGACCGCAGCTTCCTCTCACTTCGGTCCAAAATAGCAAGCGGCCCCTCCTCGTAGGAGCTATCCGGCTGGAGATCGATGTCCTCCACAGCAATGTGAGAATGAGCCAAATTATCTCTAAGGTATTTCCTTTGCGAGGAAATATGGAACACATCGTGAATCCGATGCAAATGCTCCTGTAATCCAAGTCTATACGCAACCAGTCCGATCCGCTCAATAATAGGAAACGACCCCACATACCTTGGTGCCAACTTCCCCTTCTTCCCGAATCGCATAATCCCCTTCATAGGAGATACTCTGAGCAAAACCTGGTCCCCCACTTGGAACTCCCTGAAAAATCTCTCCGCATCAGCATAACTCTTCTGCCTGTCTGGAGGTACCCGAATGCGACTCCGAATCAACTCAATCCTTGCCGAAGTATCCTGAATCACTTTCGGCCCAAGTAGTTTGTTTTCCCCCACCTCTAACCAACATGCTGGGGAACGACAAGGCCTACCGTACAATGCTTCAAACGGAGCCATGCCAATAGTGAACTGATAGGAGTTGTTGTAAGAAAACTCTACCAGTGGAAGGTATTTCTCCCATCCACCTCCAAAGTCAATAATGCACATGCGTAGCATGTCCTCCAAGATCTGATTTGTGCGCTCTATCTGCCCATCGATCTGCGGATGATAAGCCGTACTCAACCGCAATTCCGTACCCATGGCCTCCTGGAAACTCTCCCAAAACTGCGAAACAAATATCTTGTCTCTGTCAGACACGATATTTAGGGGCACACCGTGAAGTCTCACAATCTCTGAAATGAAGAGCTGGGCATACTTTCCCGTAGCGTAGTCAGTCCTTACGGGTAAAAAGTGAGCGACTTTGGACAACCTGTCCACAATTACCCAAACGGAGTCGTGACCCCTCTGCGACGTAGGTAACCCCGTGATAAAGTCCATGGATATGCTCTCCCACATCCACACCGGGACTTCCAACGGCTGTAGCAGTCCTGCCGGTCTCTGATGATCCACTTTTACTAGCTGGCAAGTGGCGCATTTCGAAACAAACTTAGCGATATCTCTCTTCATACCGCTCCACCAATACTGGCGTCTCATGTCTTGGTACATTTTGTCCCCTCCGGGATGTACCACGAACCGTGAGCCATGTGACTCTACCATCACCTCGTGTCGTAATTCCTCCCCTTCCGGAACCACTAATCTCCTATTGAAGCGTAATCCCCCGTCTGAGCTAACGGTATAGGACTCGGCTCCCTCTGCCAGTAATCGAACTATCTGCTCCTGACAGAACTAGTCATTAGCCTGTGCCCGTACTACCTTCGTGACAATCCGCGGTGTAACGGTCATCACAGACATGAAAGATCGGGCCACTGCATCCTGGTGTCCCAACTCCTTCCACTTTGCCTTCCACACCTCTGCCACCTCATCTGCTGGCCTACGGCTCAACGCGTCTGCTACCACGTTAGCCATGCCTGGGTGATACTGGATATCGAACTGGTAGTCTTTCACAAACTCAAGCCACCTACGCTGCCGCATATTCAACTCCTTCTGCGTGAACAGGTACTGTAGGGACTTGTGGTCCATGAACAGTTGGAACTTCTCCCACAAAAGATAGTGCCTCCAAATCCGTAGGGCAAATACCACTACTGCCAACTCCAAATCATGCGTGGGGTAATTCCTCTCGTGAGGCTTAAGCTTACGGGAAGCATAAGCTATGGCCTGTCTCTCCTGCTGCAATACACCTTCAAGCCCTTGCAAAGACGCATCGGTGTAAACCAAATACTCAACTCCCGATCTCGGTAATGCTAACACAGGTGCTGAGGTAAATTTGTCCTTTAACTCATCAAATGCCAACTGACAGGCATCACTCCAGATGAATGGCACACCCTTACGAGTCAGATGTGTCAAAGGACACGCTATCTTCGAAAATCCCCGAATGAACCTCCTGTAGTATCCTGCTAGGCCCAAGAAACTACGAATTTCAGTCGGTGTCGTGGGCTGTCCCCACTCCCTCACCGCGGATACCTTCCCCGGATCAAGATATATCCCCCGGTCAAAAATAATGTGTCCCAAAAACTGGACCTCCTTCAGCCAAAACCCGCATTTCTCATATTTTGCATACAACTCGTTCTGACGAAGTGTCTGCAAAACTTGCCTCAAATGCTCGGCGTGCTCCTCCTCTGTCTGGGAGTAAACCAGAATATCATCGATGAAGACAATGATAAACTGATCTAGGAAATCCCTGAACACTCTGTTCATCAAGTCCATAAACACAGCTGGAGCATTGGTCAAACCAAACGTCATAACCTGAAACTCGTAAGAACCATATCTCGACAAGAACGCAGTTTTTGAGACATCCTCCTCCCTGATACTCAACTGATGGTATCCCAATCTCAAATCAATCTTTGAGAAGAAAGAAGCTCCTCTCAACTGGTCGAATAAGTCATCGATTCGAGGCAACGGATACTTATTCCGTATCGTGACCTTATTCAACTCCCGGTAGTCCACACACAATCTCAGTGAACCATCCCTCTTCTTCACAAACAAAACTGGAGCGCCCCAAGGTGAGGTACTCCTGCAAATAAAGCCCTGACCTAACAGCTGCTCTATCTGATCTCGTAGCTCTCGCATCTCTGCCGGAGCCATATGGTACGGTGCGCGTGCTATAGGCCTCGTATCTGGCAATAGGTCTACAACAAAGTCTATCTCTCGACTGGGGGGTAAGCCTGGTATCTCCTGAAACACATCTGAATACTCCCGGACGACTGGGATCGAATCTAAAGGAATCACAACCTCCTTAGAGGTATCCTCCTCTAGGTAATACAAATGAGCGGTCGAGCCTCCCTCTGGGCGAGGCATCGCCACTACGAACATCTCTTGCCCCGGAATGGAAAAAACAATGCTCCCGCTGAAGCAATCAATCATGGCCCTATAAGCTACGAGCCAATCCATACCGATAATCACATCGTGAACATGCATATCTAATACCAACATATCTGCAGGTAATACCAGACTACCAATCCCTACTCCCACTCCCCGGCATATAAAGAATATAAGTGACCCACTCCCCAATGGTGAGTCGACACACGTCACTGTGCTCTCTGCCGTAGCTAACAATCCTAAAGCTTTCGTGAAATGTGTAGCTATAAAACAATGTGTAGCCCCCGTATCAAATAATACCCGACCCATAGTGCCATGGATAGGAAACGTACCCTCAATCGCGGGCGGTGCCTGTAAAACTGCAGCCTGGTGGACGTTATATACACGTCCATACTGTAGATGCCCCTGCTAAGCTGGGACTGCTGGAATGGGTGTCAATGCTACCATCTGTGGCGGTGCGGGGAGAGCGGCGGGAAACATAGGTCTCTGTGGCTCCTGGCGAGCACCCTGCTGCTGCTGCTGTGGGGCCTTGCCCCTATCAGGACAATCCTGTCGCTTATGGCCAGTCTTGCCACAAATAAAACACTTCCCTGGGAAGTTCCCTCCTATCTGCCCCTGCGGTCCCCGGCCCTGGTGGCCGTTACTGTTCCTCCCTTGGCCCTGCTGGCCCTGGTGAAACTGCTGCCCATTCTGCCCCTGTTGGCCCTGATGGCCGTTTGGACCCTAATGGCCTTGATGGAAACCTCCCTGTCCCTGTCTGTAGTTCCCTGATCGGAACCTCTTCTGATCCCCCTGCTGCGAACCCTGCTCACCCTGTCTCTGCCCCTGAACAGATTGTGCCCCACCAGCACCATGTCCTCTTGTCCTGCCCTGATGGCTAGACTCTCCCGACCTCTTGCCCTCAGCCATATGAAAGCGGTGGTCCTGGCAGTGTAATAAAGCAGCGTTAACCACATCAGAATACGTGGCCAACGAAAGGTTCCTTAACAGATGCTGACGGATCCTCCATGTCAACCCGTCGGTGAATTTCTCAATCTTCTTCTTCTCTGTTGGTATCTCATCCGGAACGATATTCAACAGATTTGTGAACTCAGCCTCATACTCGGCCACGGTCTTACCCTCCTGCTTCAGACTCATCAATTTCCTCCTCATTTCCGTATGAACAGCGGACAGAAAGTAATTGCGGGAAAATCACACCCAGAAGTCCTGAATAGTGAGAGTATCCCTCTCCTCTACGGTGGTAATCGACTCCCACCACTGCAGTGCAGATCTAACTAGCTTGAAAGTAGCTAGCACCTGCTTCTGAACGTCCGTGCACTCATACATCCTCAAGTGCCTCTGTATATCCTTCCTCCATTGGCTCGAGACTACCACATATGAGCTACCTGCAAACTCTGGCAGATGATCTTTCTGAAAAGCGTCACGTACACGCTCCCAAGCAGACGGGGATGCATTTGCCTGTACTGGCACGGCAACCGACGTCTGAGGTGGTGCCTGCTGAACTACGGCAATTGCGGCATTTACCGCTTGGGCTACTATAGCTTCAACCTCAGCGGCGTTCATCATGCCCTGAACTGGAGCGGGCTGGGGTTCGGGCGTTGCATCTCTGGGAACTCGTCGTGCACGTCATGGAGGCATCTGAAATAAGAACAAAGTTTATAAGTTCGTTGTTTATAAACTTAAAATAGCTGAAGAACGAAGCATACACAAAAAGAGTACAACAGTCCTAAAATATAGGGCTCTATATCAAATAAACATAGCGGAAACATAATAAGCCGTCAGATCCTAAAGGACACTAGAACCTGATGCTCTGATACCACCTGTGACACCCCGACTAATTAAATATCGGATAGCTACTCCTTTATTAAATTAATTCAAAATGCCAAGTTGGTCCAGTTAATAGCATCACTGTCGAAAACATTTTAATGATTACTAACCACCTAGTATTTAAAAAGTAAGTTTCCAAATTTTAATTTAAGTTTGATTAACATGCAACAAGTGTAATGAATACTAATAACACCATTCACCATAACGAAGTAAATAGAATAACCATCACATAATGTAAATAAAGTCTGGACGAAAAAACTCCTCACTACAAATCCCACAACTAAAATAACTAAACTGAATACTAAATCAATACATGACAAAGTCTGAAAGCTGAAATGGAAAGATGTCTCTAAAAGAAATGGGCAACATGCCCTACAACTGATAAATACTGAATCAGGATTCCGAATGGTAGGAGCGTCTAAAAGCAATTCCCTGTAGCTTCCACAAACAGCTACAGCTCGTCACCTGAATGAGTATCCTATGCTTGGTGTCCTTGTGGCTGGGCACCTAAAATGGTTTTACAAGAAAAATAGATTTGAAAGCAAACGAGTCAGAGCCCGAATGTGGAGATATTTTAAAAACCTGCAAGTGCTTTAAAACATTTAAAACATTAAATGTAAAATACATGTTAGGACGTGCACTCACATGATATTCTCACCTCTCGTCTAACTGTGCACTCCTAACGTAAGTACCCATCTAAAACGACACAAACCACTAGCTAAGTGACATCATATCTAGCTAGACTGTCATAGGTCCTACCCTTATTACTCGGTTCCATTAACATTATAATGATCTTAGTTAAATAGGTGCTTAACGTAAATTCAGGTTCTCATACAAAGGTAATACAGCTCGTTATAAATTAGCCCCCAATGTTATTTCATAATAACACACAATACCATATGAAAGTTCCCAGTTTATTAAGCGTATATTTTCCACAACATAAATATACAATATAAACACCCCGAGACTAAGCTGCGGTGCACACATACTCTGCTATCCATCCCGGTACATCACGTACATAAGGATCACATATTCCGAATCTCTCAGGAATAGTTCACAGATAACAACATCACAAATAATGGAGGCGAACACAGTCACATCACATGGGTCACGCACATACCTACGCTCCCACGATCGGCGGACTTATTAACATCCCAATAAGTCTTTCTCTGACCTATGTTCATCGAGGTAACTAGTCTAAATCCAGGCAACACAAGGATTAGAGGGCCCTAAGCGAACGCAAACCTCCCGTGATAGCAAGTATGGTAGGTATGTCATACACATAATTCATATACCAATACTAAGTAAGCACACATCTTAGTAATCTTGGAATTTAATTGTATTACTTATCGCATTCTCGTACCAATCTTAATATATATACAACTTATATAATTCCGGTCCATAATTACACGCGCCATAATTTATTCTCACGTCGTGGTAAACACTCACGTCTCAATCCCATATTAACCATTATTTAAATCCCTCGTATATAATTTACTCCTCATGATAACCCAAATGTCCCAAGTATACTAATACACCATCAAAGAAATGTTATCTCTATCCTCGAACAAGTTTACGGGACTCCCAAAATCAAAACAGGCCAAAAAGGCCTAAACTGTCAACTCGTTCGAACGAGGTTGTTCGAACGAGATTTCAGTTCGTTCGAACGAACTGTACCTTCTAACGAGGTCTCGTTCGAACGAAGTTTTCGAACAAAACTTCCTCTCGTTAGAAGCGACTGGTCAACTCGTTAGAAGCTCGTTCGAACGACCTGAGGAGGTCTTCTAACGAACGACCAGTTTCGAGCCCAGATTTCCTTAGTTTCGTTTTTCACCATTTTTATCTCTTCAAAACTCATCTACACATCAAAGCAACGATTGGTTAAGGTCCCTAATCATCCCTAAACGTACCTAGGTCACAAACTAACATATTTTGAGGAGTTAATTCATCCCAATCATCATTAAATCATTAAATCACATCACTTTCCCCAATTTTTACAAGAACATAAACCCTAAAATTTTAAATCATGAATTAACCCAATTAAGTCCGTTTTAATCTCATCCAATAACTAATATCATCAGTATAATCATCTACCTACCATTCTACATGCAATTCTCCTCAAGATTTCATGTTCTAAACTCCAAAATACATGGGTTTTCATGTTTCACCAAGAACAAATCAATTTTATTAAATTCCTAGACATGGAAAGAGCATTCTCTGAAATTAAACGATAATAAACCACTTGCCTTGAGTGTCTCTGAATTTTATTTTGATTTCCTCTCTCTTTCTGCAGAATTCCCTCTCTCTCTCTTTCTCCAAGCTTCTTCTCCAATGGCTATGGTGGCTAGGGTTTTCTTATGGAAAGTAATAGAAACCTAATTCTAATAACCTACGTAACCTATTGGGTTAACATGGGTTGGTTAGTGGCTTAGTGGGTAAAACCCACATCAGATTTACTTTTCTAATTTTCGTCATTTTTAATTCCTAAAAATACGAAATTACCAAAATACCCTTTATATTGCCGGTATGGCCTAAAAATACCCCGGGACCCAAATTAAACCCCCGGCTAGTGTTTTCTGACTATCTCGACCCTTCCGGACGCGTTGGCGCACTTAAAACGACCATACGGTTAATAGAATTTAAATTCACTTTTATAAATAAAATAATTATATCCCGACGCGACTCACACTCGTCCCAATAAAATGACCAGATTGTCGTATATCAATCTCACGACAAATTTCATAATTCAATATTCATATAACATCTTATATACTCAATATAGTCAAATACCAACTCACATCTCACTAGTATTTTATCCGGATTAATTTCCAATTAATTCTCATTTAATTAATTAATCCCAAAAATAAATATAGCCAAAAATACGGGGTATTACACCAGGTCGTTCGAATGACCTGGAATAAACTTCGAATGAGATTATAAATTTTGACCAAACTTGTTCAAATTTATTTCAAGGATTTTTCAATATTAATATTGCTTATTTACGAACATTTTCTTATATGAAAAATTCTTGATTAGTCAAAATACTCCAACACATAAAATTGTATTTTGGTCATATACCTTTGTGGGATAGATAGCATGGCATGAATATTGATGACGCATGAACTTTGGATGTGATGCTTGAATATTTGCGTTGAATGATGCTTGATGCAGTATGACCCAAAATTATTTTGTCCAACGGAATATAGCCAATATAACAAATGACTCGATTGGAAATTTGTCCTTACATCAGATTTTATTTTTGTGCAAGGAAACTGTTAATAGTAAGGGCGCAGAAGTGCATGTTGTCCTTTTTAGCATAAGAGTGGTTATGTATACTTTTATGGCGAGAGGAGAGTATTTTAAATGTTATAACCATGGGATTAAAGTTATATTACGGTCTAAGGGTGTGTAAAAGACGAATTTCATTTCGTGTGGTTAACCACGAGCATAGGATGCATGGGCGCTCTGGTTAATTACATTCACTTAATAACTATACGTATCAATGCTAAGGGTAAGTGATTACGGATCTAGTTGAGACTGGGAGTACTAGGCTTATCCGAATTTCGAGGACGAAATTCCAAGGGGGACTATGTAAAACCCCGTAAATTTAAGGACCTTTGATTAAATAATATTTTGGGAGAAAAAGAATTTATTTTATTGTGAGGAATTAAATTCGTGATTTGGGAAATTTTTAAATTTGAGGAATTTATTATTTTGGCGAGTTGAGGTTTAATCCTTCGGACTATTTTTTGTCGCATTTTGAGGTCAAAATTTTATGGAGAATGTTATTGATTAATTCGGATGGCAATTCGGAGTGCACAGTTGAGTCCGGATGGGTCGAAATAGTTTGAAATCAGTGGCCATAGGTATAATATGGCTTTTGGGACACATTTGAGCTACCAATTGAGTGCTTGAGCCATTTTTAGAAGGCTTGTAAGCCCAAAAACGGGATTCGAGTTAATAACCCAAATTGTAAAAGGGTGATGGGACATTAATTCATTTTTAAGAAGGCTAAATTGGGTGAAGCCTTAGAGGAGAACAATTTTAAGAGAATTTCGAGATTTTAGGAGATTACTTCAAGAATAAGAGGAGACCCTTGAATCCAACCCATCATCTTCATCGAAGGACTTGATTCTATAACCCTAAGGCGAGTGGTTTAACTTGCATTTGTTAAATTGCATTTTTCTATTCATATTAAAGAAGGTGTGAATTAATTAATATGTCAGGGTTTATTCTACATTAGAATTTAGGGATTTCATATTTGGGAATTATAGATCTGTAAAGATGATAAGATTTTGTAGATTTGATGCCCCAACTGGTGTAGATGATGTAGTTAAAATGATTAAATTAAATGGGTGGATTTAAGATGAATCTTTGAAGGTTTTGGGGTTGAAATCTGTAAAGAATTGAAGTTTTTACTGTTGTTAATGATGGATTGGTTTTCTGGGTAGAATGGAGAAGAAAGAGAACACCAGGGTCGCTCGAACGACCTGGTGTCTAGTTCGAACGACAGCTAATGTCGGTCGAACGACATGGTTGGTCATTTGAACGGCCTGTTGAATTGTGGCTAGATTCCTCCCTTTCCCTGATTTAGACCTGATAGTTATTTTGTGATGAATAGTTCCTGTGTTGGTTAGATCTGAAATTTAGGGTTTGAATTTGTGAAAATCACCCTTTGATTAAATAGAGGATAAATACAATTAGAGAATTAAAGTTTATGATTGGGTGATTTATAACCTTATTAATTAAGTGGGTAAACTTAATTGAATGAAATTGAATAATGGATTGGGGATTTTAAAATTCGGGTCAAGAGAGATAGTCTGGGTATATTTGGTAGAGTGACACCAAGATAGTGAAATTAATTAGTGCATGATTAATTGAAACTAAGTTGGATTCTAGATTTGTATGTTTTACACTTATGTATGGATGTAGTGCACCGATAACCTGGATTTAATATATATTAGGTGATGTGTAGTGTGTGTGTGTGTGTGTGTATATATATATATATATATATGATTTATAAATATTTGTGTGAATAATATTTATAGTAAAGCATACCAATTTTAGTGCTATCTAAGGAGATTGCACGATGTGGGTGAGTTCGGTGGCTAACGAATGAAGGGTGAGCATAATCCCGAGGTCATAGTGTTTGTTATTAGGGGTGAGCCGTCATGGTATGGGATGGTCACTTTCAGGGGGAACTATGGCCGCCTCCTACGCATTTGTGAGAGCATTTATATATCTACGACATGCTAGCGAATGTTGTGATATAGTGATACGTATATATGGTGCAGATTTATATACGGGTGAATACATGAAGTGAAATATATAATTATATAACTTGAGAGATTGTTATATGATATCAAATGAGAAATGACTTAAATAAGTTAATGTGATTAATAATTTATAAAGCGTACACTAAACTCACTCGGGATAGTGTAATGGGAAATAGTAGGATATATGTGACAAGACAAGTTACGGAGTAGTTAGCTAGATGGGTCATATATAGTTACATTAGTCGTGAACATTAGTGGAGGGGTGAGGTGTCCTCAAGAGAGTGTGTGGCACTAACTTAAATATGAAGAGCATTCATGCATTTTATTTTACTAGAATTAAATTCACATGCTAAATATTTTCAAAATGTTTTCGATTCTAACCCTTGCTATAAAATATTTTAAAATCCTTTTAGGTGTCCAGCCACACTAACGCCAGTATTGTTCTATTCTAGAGTTATGCAGCTGTGGCATATGTGGATGTTGCAGGACTTCGACTTTTTCACTTTAGTTATTTCATTCCTAGAGTAGGATGCAATCAGTATTCCATTTGGGCATGTCACCCTAGTTGCTCCATTTTATTTCAATTAGTTGACGTATTCAGTTATTTCTCTTTGTGGTTTATTTTTGTATTCGATTTGTTGCCGGTTGTTCTCCCAGCAAGAATTATATTTATTCCTTTTCTGTATTACTAATTAAGTGGTTGTGTGAATGGTTATTTATATATTCTTTCACGGGTTGCTTGAGTTGTTAAATAAATAGATTAAATATGGCACCATGTCATTTGAATACTAGGTGCTTAGTAATTTTTAAAAAGTTTTCGACAGTGGTGCTAAGAATGATCCAGATGTGATTCCTGTTTAATTTTATATAGGACTAATCACCCAGTATTTTATTAGGAGGGGTGTAACACTTTTGGATGATTTGATGATCATTTTAGTCAAGCTCAGTGCGAAGGCTATAAATGGGGATCGACCAATTTCCTAATAGTTATGAAGGTTAAACATGACAACAAACTATGGTACTAGATTGATCACAGGTTCTTAGATTGTGACAAATGTCCCTTTATGCCTAACATTATCTTGATTCCTGTAGAAACCATTCCCCGGTGCTTGATCTCCAATTATTTAGGGGATTGTGGCCTATACGATGAGCTGGAAATAGTTCGGCCTCCACATTTGTCAAATACTTCGAGCAGCAGTAACAGGATAATGCTTCATGATTTTAACTTTATCAACTCTCTATACACATTGGATGGATGATTCTCCAGCAGGCATAGAACCAACGTTGATCTCCTCTAAAGCTAAGGGAAAGCGTCCAGTAGAATAGTTGTATTGTATTTTGATTAGATACAATATTTGCATGTAATCATCATTAATATGAATGAAATGCAACTTATCTTGTTAATTTCTGGATGCCTGAATGACTTTGTTGTTTCATTAGTTATCCTGATACACTTAGGCTCCGTTTGGTTGTCCCAAAATTGTAAATTGGATCATTAATAAATTGATTCATTTACAAATTGTCCCATTAATTGTGTTTGGTTTCATTAATGAAATAATTCATTAATTGCCCAATTTTAGCTCATGTGCAAAATCTGAAATTGGATCATTTCACAAAAAAGGTGAAATGAATCCATTTGAAATAGGAGTCACATAAAGTGCATGTCCCCTCTCTCTCTCCCTCTCCCTCTCCCCTTCCCCCTCCCCGTCTCTCTTGATTTGTTTTTATCCTTTCTTCATAGAACCTTAACATCAATTTCAAATTACCAAACATTGTTTAAAATTGGATTTAACTAATTTCAAATTTACAATTAACTAATTCACAATGAACCAATTTACATAATCAAATAATTTGCACAACCAAACTGGGCCTTAGGAATTTGCCTAAATTTTGTATCAGTTACCAATGAGATTATCATATGTTCAACTCATGTACTTAAATTTATAGGTTTACCAGTTTCCGTTGATGCGGCCTTAGGTTCCACTAGTGCACCTAGATTAAAATCTAAGTTTAGTACTAATCACCCGTGGTATTCCATAGGTGCTACTAATGCACATAAATTTTTAGGTTTAGCATTAGTTACCAGTGGTGACCAAGTGTATGTGAAATATGTGTCTACATTCCTATTTAGGAATCTTCACAACATTCTTCCTCCATTTTTCTCAGTTTGCATAAAACTTGTTGATTTTTATACAGAGTTTCATCCTTAATTTTTCTTGACCAAGTACTGAGGACTTAAAATCATGCTTTGATTGGTTTTGTGTTTTCTTGTTTATGTATTGAGGGGTGCATATCACCAATATTCCTAAAAAATTTGAAAAAATGGAAAAAATAAACTTTTTGTTGATACGGAATCAAATTAATTACAAAAGATGTTGCTTGCTACATTACTGGTAGTACTTCCTTAGATGCTCGGCATTTTAAAGATTTTTTAATTCTTCCCCCTCCAAAGTTTCAATTCGATAAGTTCCTGGTCGAACAACTACCGAGACATGATCGGGACCAAACTAATTAGCTTCCATCTTGTTGGTCTTCGGAAATAACCTTTTAAGTACATAATCCCCCTCTTTTGAGTTGGTCGGCTTCACCCTGTTGTTATAAGGTCGTGTTGTTTGTTGTTGATAAGAAGAATTCATCAAGGTTGCATCTTCTCGCACCTCTTCTAACATATCAAGGTCTAGCCTTCGCATCAAATCACTAACGGGAGAATGAAAATTTAACACTTTATGAGTTGGAAAACCTATCTCAGTTGGTACCATTACTTTAGTCCCAAACGCTAGCATGTATGGTATTTCCCCTGTTGCATCCGTAGGAGTTGTTCGGTAGGCCCGTAATACTAAGTACAATTCATTTATTCAGTTCCCCTCTGTATCATCAAGTTTCTTCTTCAACCCATTGATCAAACTCTTGTTAATCACCTCGATCTCCCAATTTCTTTGAGGATAACATGGAGCAGAATGAAACTTTTGAATCTTGGACAGGGCGTAATACACTACAAATTCCTCATTATTAAACTGTGTACCATGGTCGGTAATGAAGGCATTGGCAAACCATATCTACAAATTATGTTTTTCCAGATGAACTGGTACACCTTATCGTAGGGCATATATACTAATGGCTCTGCTTCAACCCCATTTGGTGAAGTAATCAACGGCTACGACCAA
Source organism: Sambucus nigra (assembly GCA_949130495.1). Lineage (NCBI taxonomy): Eukaryota > Viridiplantae > Streptophyta > Magnoliopsida > Dipsacales > Adoxaceae > Sambucus > Sambucus nigra. Next base: position 62,022,179 of record OX422224.1, on the reverse strand, counting down.
GTACCTAAATCTTCCTCTGGTGGTCGACAATGGCCCGACCAAGTCGATTCCCCAAATAGAAAATGGCCAAGGTGAAGTAATGGGAGTTAAAGCATCTGGAGGTTTGCGAATATTAGAGAACTTTGGGCACTTGTCACACTTCTTTAGAAAAGTTGTACAATCTGCCCTCATGGTTGGCCATTAGTATTTCTGTGTGTGCATTCATTGTAGTAACGATCTTCCTACCACGTGAACTCCACAAGATCCCTCATGAACTTCTGGTATCAGATCTTGAACTTCCATTGGGTGGACACAATACTACAAAGTAGTTGTTAACCCTCTCATGTATAGCACTCCTTTGTCTAACACATACATCATCGCTTTATACTTAAGTTTTTAGGCCTCGATTGGATCTGCTGGCAGATTTCCTTCCTCAATATAAACTCTGATGGGATCCATCTAGGAAGCTCCCATATCCACTGCAATGAAATTAACCATCAAGTCTGCATCAATGCTTCTACTCACCAAAATCTCAATGGGGATTGTTCTCCTAAGTTCAATTCTGGTTAACGTCGTTATCCAAGAAAGTTCATTAGCTCAGGCATTCTCCAATCTTGGAATCCTGCTCATCCGAACAACGAGAATTTGGATATAAACTCTAGAGCTTTGGTGAGGTAACTTATCATGAATTATCATTTGGCTTCGTATAGACTTAATATCCGATTAACCAATAACTGAGAATCACTATGCGCCACAACTTTCTTAGTGTTTAGTTTTTAAGCTAAATATAATCCCATAATTAATGCTTCATACTCCGCTTCATTGTTTGAGTCCTAGAAGTGCGTACTCAATATCAATCCCGTCAAGGGTATTGAGTGTAATACCTTCTCCACTTCCTATATCACATAATGATCCATCCACGTATAGATTCCATATTGGAATTTTATTATCAAAGCCTTGGTCTGATAATGTCCTATAGCAGAATACCTTATTTTTTGCCTCATCATATCTTGGATCCATCTTCTGCATCTCGGGAGGTTGGTAATAACTTCTTCTGAGCTCTCCCCTACTGGGGTCTTCTCGGACTATTTATCAGTGATGACTCCGATTGAGATTTCCCTTTTTGGGGTTTTCTATGCATAAACTCTTTATTGCTCGGGGACCTCCGAATAAGTGAATTCTGTAATGAAGTCTTCCACAGCGTGTCCCTTCATTGAGGGCCTTGGCTTATACACAATGTTATACTCCCCCAGTTCTATTTCCCAATACATTAATCTTTTAGACTTCTGAGGTTTATGAATAGCATGCCGAAGAGGCATGTCAGTGTACACCACTATAGTATGCGCTTGGAAATAAGGCTTCATACGTAGGGATGCCTCTATATGCGCCAAATCAAGTTTCTCTAGTTGTGGATATCTGATTTCTGCTCCTCGAAAGGCTTTGCTGGTGTAGTAGACTGGCTTCTAAACTCCATTATCTTCTCATATCAAGACAGAGCTTACAGCTGACAGAAAAATGGCTAAGTACAAATAGGAAATTTCCCCCAAAACTGGTCAGGAGAGCAATGGGGGTGATCCTAGACACTTTTTCAACTCCTGAAAATATTGCTCACGTTCTTTGTTCCCTTCAAAGGTCTTCCTGAGCACATTAAAGATTGTCAAACACCTTCCTGTTGCTCGGGACACGACTCTATTCAAAGTAACTACTCGCCCACTGATCCTTTGAACATCTTTCTTGCAAGCCATAGACTGCATTTCAATTAGTGCCTTTATTTTATCAAAATTAGCCTCAATTCCCCTCTGATTCACTATGTACCAGAGGAACATTCCTTTATGCACACCAAACACACACTTGGTTGGATTGGGCATCTTCTGGTGCGTTTCTAACTGATCAAAGGTTTAGTTGAGGATGACAATATGATTAGACGCTTTTTTTACTCATCGTCAGTATATCATCCACATACACTTCTATGTTATTTCCTATTTTATCTTTCAATACCTTATTTACCAACCTCTGGTAGGTGGCACCTGCATGTTTCAAACCAAAGGGCATCATAATATGATAGTAACTTCCTCGGGTAGTAATGAAAGAGTTACTTTCCCTATCTTCGGGCTTTATTTTAATCTGATTGTAACTAGAATAGGCATCCATAAAACTCAATAGCTCATGTCTCGAAGTAGCATCCACAAGATGGTCAATCATGGGCAAAGAAAAATGATCATTTGGATATGCTTTATTCAAATAAGTGAAGTCTACACACATTCTCCACTTATTATCTTCTTGACTATAACAACGTTGGCCAACCAATCTGGATATTTCATATCTTCAATGAATGACGCTTTTTAAAGCTTCTCTACCTCCTCTTGAATTGCTTGATTCTTCTCGAGGCTAAACACCCTGCGACTTTATTTCACTGGATTGACATCCTTATTGACATTGAGTTCATTGCAGAGGAAATTGGGATCAATCCTAGGCATAACCTCATGGCTCCAGGCGAACACATGATTTCTCTGTCTTAGGAACGTCACTAGCTCCTGTTTAAGAATAGGGTCTAGCGTGGAACCCACCTGTGAAATTCGCTCTGGCTTGTCATCATCTAAGATGATATTATTCATTTCTTCCAAAATTTGGCCTTTCACTAGCTCTGTCTCCTCTCATGGATCTAAGGTTTCAACCTCATATTCGCTTTTGGGATCAGTAATGTCCACTTGGTAAGTGGTGGTCTTCATCTTTATTTCCTTAAGATCTTCTTTCTCGGCAGAGGAGTAATAACATTCTCGGGCTACTTTTTTATCACCCCTCACAAACCTTACTCTGAAGTTGGTCGGGAACTTCAAACACTGATGGACTGTTGAGGGAACTGCTTTAAACTTTTTTAACTCTACTCTTCCCATAATGAAGTTGTAGGCCAACTACACATTCTTGTCCATCAGAAAGAAGAGAATTTTCTCAGTTCAACTTGCTGGCCAGGTGCCGAGCAACACCTCCAGTTTGATTGTGCCCAAAGGATAAACTTTTTAACTAGAAAAAATGATTAAGGGAATCTGGTAAGGACCTAGCAGACCGAGCTTCAAATCCAACTTTTGAAAGAATGAATATAACATGATATCTGTCGAGCTACCATTGTCAATCAAAACCCTAGAAACAATTGTATCCTGATATCTGAATTTGACCATTAAAGGGTCGTCATGGGGATATATAATTCCTGAGATATAGCTTTTGTAAAACTCAATCACTAATTTTTCCTTTTTCACCTTCCTCGGCCAATATTCCTTGGCAAAATTGATCCTCTGTATGTAAGAACAAGCTAACGCCTCGTTGAGGTAAGATTTTTTCTCTGAAGTGTGATATCCACCTCTTGCATATCCACCTGTAATCATCGGACAATAAAAGGAACCACAACTAAGTGTAAATACCTCACGTTCTAGTTGTTTGGGAAAATCGGGATCATCTTCAGGATCACCTTCATGAGTTATTTTCTTTTCTTCCCTAGTCCTGCATGGTGACTTTTACCTTCATCGAGCTCCTCTATCACCCTGTCGATCTACAAACTTATCGATTTTTCCTCGCCGGATGAGGGTTTCTATGCTGATGCCAAGAGGTTCTTCAGAGAGTTCCAAGTGGGGGACCAGGTGCTACTCAAAGTATCTCCTATGAAGGGGATTATGTGTTTTGTGAAGAAGGGGAAACTGGCACCTAGATATGTGGGCCCATTTCCTATCATCGAGCGGATTGGACCTGTAGCCTATAGACTTAGGCTACCAGAGCACTTGCATAGGATTCATGAAGTGTAGCATATTTCCTTGCTAAGGAAATATCTTAGGGACGATTTGGCCCATACTCACATTTCTTTAGAGGACATCGATCTACAGCTCGATAGTTCCTACGAGGAGGGGCCAATTGCCATTCTGGACCACAGCGAGAGGAAACTGAGGTCGAAAATAGTACCATTAGTACGTGTTTAGTGGCGGCATCACAATGCCGAGGAGTCCACATGGGAGCGCAAGGATGAGATGCGCGAATGTTATCTAGAGTTATTTTTACAAGGTATTCTTTAATTTTGAATTTCGGGATGAAATTCTGCTATTAGAGGGGAAGTATGTAATACCTCGTAAATTTTGTTGACTTTATTTATTGGATTAATTGAATTAAAAAAAATTAATTGGAAATTAATCCGAATGTAAATACTAGCGATACATGAGTTGGTAATTGAGTATGATGTTAAAATTTAATATTACTAAGCATATATGGTAATATGTGAGTATTGAAATTATTAAAATTGTCACAAGGCAGAAATATGACAATTTGGGAAATTAAGTTGGGACGCGCGTGTCAATCGCGTCGGGAATGAATTTAAATAGATTAAAAAGTAATTTATATTTTTGTCAACCAAATGGTCATTTTGAGGGATCCATCGTGTCCGGAAGGGTCGAAATAGTCAGAAAACACTAGCCGGGAGTTTAGTTTGGGTCCCGGGGCACTTTTAGGCCAAACCGGCAACCCAGAAGGGTATTTAGGTAATTTTAAAAATTATGGAATTAAACCCACGATTTTAGAGGTTAATTATATATTATTTGAGAGACCACTAAGGCCATTACCGGCAAAAGACAAGAGAGTGGGATACGGGGGTTTTGAGAGAAGTTAGAAAGAGGTTCCAAACCAAACCATCATTTTGGAAGGGATTGAGACCAGAAAGAGGAGAAATTCAGCCTAGAATCATCGGCAACAAATTTGAAGAAAAAACCTAAGGCAAGTGATTTGATGTTATTAATTGCATTGAATATTTCCTCCATGTTTAGTGTAGAAACTTTATAAGCCTTGAAAGTTTTGATGAAAAACCCAATGGGATTGTTGTGGAACTCATGATTTTGGATAGGGATTGCATATAAAATGGTTATGGATGAATTCAATACACAAAATTTAACTTTTGATGATTTGAAAAAGGATTAATAAGAAGTCTTTGTAGTCAATTAAATTATGGGTTCATATTCATAGGGTTTGGGATAAGATTTGGGGATTTATGATCATTGCATGTTGATTACTAAGATTTGACTCAAAAAATATGTTATGGAGTGACCTAGGGTGACTTAGAGTAGTTTAGTTATATTAAAACATAATTGGTACGGACTTAGGATGGATTTGGTGAAAGGAAATTGGTGAAAAATGAAGTTGGGAAAAATTCTGGGCATTCTTTGCCATCTGATTAGAAGACCAACCCAGGTCGTTCGAACGTCCTCGTTTGAACAAGCTTCTAACGATATTCCAGTGCCCCTTCTAACGAGTTCATATTTCGTTCGAATCCATTCGTTTGAATGAACTCGTTCGAACGAGATTTCAGTAATTTCTAACGTGTTTACTAAATGGTCTTTTTAGGCCCGATTTTAGTTTCAAACTTCCCATAGGCTTATTTAATTGAGTGATATTCTTCCCTTGTTGATTAATGGGTATAGTTGTGAGACTAGAGTACATTGAGGATTAAAACATATAATTATAAAATAGACCACGTGACTTCTATGGGTTTGATTGTAAGTACTTGAGTTGCGACGTGAGAAGAGATGATAATTTATAATTTATATTATTCGGGGACTTGTAAGTGTGCAACATTTAATAACGGTATAGGAATGTAAAATATATATCTAATAATATTATAACATATCTAAGATGTGTCAATGCTTAGTATATGTGTTTATCTGTGTATAACAAACCTACCATACTTGCTATCACGGGAGGTCGGCGTTCGATCAGGGCCATCTAATCTTTGTTTACCTACGGGGGGATTTAGATTGGTACCTCGAGGACATAGGTTAGAGAATGACTTATTGGGGAGTTAATAAGTCTGCTTACCATGGGAGCGTAGGTATGTGCGTGACCCATGGGATGTGAACTATGTTCGCCTCCATTATGTGTGATTGTTACTTATTAAAATGGTTCCTGAGAGATTCGGAATACGTGATCCTTATGTACGTGATGTACCGAGATTTTATAGCAGAGTATGTGTGCAGCGCAGCTTAGCCTAGGGGTGCCATTATTGTATATTTATGTTGAGATTCATATACTGATAATTGAAATGGACTGTTATTATAAGTGTAAGTGTGAATAATGGTAGCATTTTTAGTAGGGAGAAAAATGGGAAATTTATAGTAATTATTATAACGAATTCTGAGGAATAAAAAGTAAAACTCTCAGTTTATATTAAGATGTCGGGGAATTAAATCATAAATAGTACAGCAAAGTTAGGTTGTGAATTGGACTAGTTAGATATTAGAATGACTAGAACGGGTACGGGTACGTTAGGCGTGCATGATTAGTTGAGAGGTGAGAAACTCATGTGAGTGCAAGCACTATCATGTATTTTATATTCACTGTGTTAATGTTATTAAATCACTTGCTATATTTTAAACTATTTTCACGATCGGGCTCTGACCTGTTTGCTTTAAAATCTATTTGCTTGTAAAAACCTTTTTGGTGCCCAGCCACAAGGACACCAAGCTTAGGAGTTCCATTTCTGTGAGGTGATGTAGCTGCTGTGGAAGTTACAGGACCTCGATTATAGACGCCTCCACTTTCTACATTGATTCCAGTTCAGACTTATTTATCTGTAAGGCATGTCACCCCTTTTCTCTTAGAGACAATTTATTTATTCATTTTTTTCAGCTTTTGGATTTAATTAATTAGTGATTCAGACTTGGTATTCGGTTTTATTCAGTATGCGGATTATTCAGAGGAGTATTCCTCCACTTTCATTTTATTCCATTGATTATTCTATTGTGACTGTGATGTGATTGTGGTATTAGTATTTCAAAATTTAAATTGGTTGTATGTTAATTTAATTCAATTAAAAATTGAGAACTCACTTTTTAAATATTAGGTGGCTAGTAGTTGTTAAAATATTTTTCGAGAGTGATGCTATGAACTGAACTGACTTGACATTTTGTATTAATTTGAATAAAGGAGTAGCTACCCGGTATTTAATTGGTAGGGGTGTCACAGGTGGTATCAGAGCATCAGTTTCTAGTTCCCTTAGGATCTGTACGGCTTATTATGTTTCCGCGTAGCTTTCTTGATATAGAGCCCTATATTTTAGGATTGTTGTACTCTATTGTGTATGTTTCGCTCTTCAGCTATTTTGAGATAATAACTGCAAACTCATAAGTCTTTAATCTCATTTCAGATGCCTCCACGACATGCACAACGAGTTCCTCAGGATGCTCAGCCAAGGCCACAGCCTGCACCAGTTCAGGGCTCCTTGAATGCCGCGGAGGTTGCCGCTATTATAGACCAAGCGGTAAATGCCGCTCTAGCAGTTGTGCAGCAGGCACCACCTGAGGCACCGATAGTAGTACCAGTACAGGCTCATTCATTCCCGTCTTCTTGGGAACGTGTTCTTGATACTTTTCAGAAAGCACACCCTCCGGAGTTTGCAGGTAGCTCTGACATCGTTGTGTCCAGTCAGTGGAAGAAGGACATCCAAAGACACTTGAGGATGTATGAGTGTAAGAATGTACAGAGACATATGCTAGCTACTTTTAAGATGTAGGGTTAGCATTGAAGTGGTGGGAGTCCATTACCACCACAGAGGAGAGAGATGTCCTTTCTATTTAGGAGTTCTGGGTGCGGTTCGGCTGCAAGTATTTTCCCTCAGTCGTTCATACCGAAATGAGGAGGAAGTTGATGAACCTCAAGCAGGAGGGGAAGACAGTGGAAGAGTATGAGACCGAGTTCACAAATCTCTTGAGCATCGTCCCCGATGAGATTCTGACAGAGGAGAAGGAGATACATAAGTTCATGGATGGGTTGACTTGGAGGATCCGTCAGCACTTACTGGGAAATCTCTCGTTGGCTTCTTATTCTAATGTGGTTAATGCAACACTGCTTCACTGCCAGGACCACCATTTTCACTTGTCAGAGGGTAAGTGATCAGGAGAGTCCAGACATCAGGGCAGGACAGGGGGAATGGTTCCAACGGGGCACAATCAGTTCATGGTCAGCACAGGTAGGGTGATCAGGGTTCCCAGCAGGGGGATTCTAAGAGATTTAGATCTGGGGGTTTCAGAAATGGACAGTGAGGTTTTCGGCATGGCCAGTAGGGTCAGCACGGCCATCAGGGTCAACATGGCCAACAGCAGCAGTTTCATCAGGGCCAACAGGGTCAGGGGAGGAATAGCAACGATCATCAGGGCCGTGGGCCGCAGGGTCACAGAGGAGGAAATTTTTTGGGGAAATGTTTCACTTGTGGTAAGATTGGCCATAAGCTCTAGGAGTGTCCTGATAGGGGCAGGGCCCCACAGCAGGAACAGCAGGGTGCTCGACATGAGCCCTAGAGACCCATGTTTCCCGCCGCCCTCCCAACACCACCGCAGATGCCAGCTTTGCCACCCATCCCAACAGTCCCAATCTAGTAGGGCAGCTTTAGTACGAGCGAGTTTATCAGCTCCAGAAGGCCGCAGTCCCACAGGATCCACCTTCTATTGAGGGAATGTTCTCTATTCAGGGGACTATGGGGCGTATTTTATTTGATACGGGAGCCACACATTATTTCATTGCCACGTGATTTGTGCACACTATAGGGTTCTTAGACACTGCAGAGAGCATGGTTACTTGCGTATATTCACCTTTGAGTAGGGTTTCTGTGATTTCTCGTATTTGTAGAGGTGATAGTATAGAGATCGGGAGGTTTACTTTACCTGCTGATATGTTAGTATTAGATATGATTGTGTACGATGCGATCGTTGGTATGGATTGGCTAGTTGCGTATCGAGTCGTGATTTATTGTTTCAGTAGGAGTATTATTTTTGCCATACCCGGAAAGGAGATGTTCTTAGTGGCGATGCCTCGTCCTGAGGGAGTATGGTCCACTCACTTGTACTATTTAGAGAAGGAGACCTCTAAGGAAATGGTGATACCACTCGATTCGATTCCAGGTATTAGGGAGTTTGATGATGTATTCCAGGATATACATGGATTACCTCCTAGTAGAGAGATAGATTTTGTTATCGATTTGACGCCTGCCACTCAGCCAATTGCCAGCGCACCGTACCGTATGGCTTTAGCAGAGATAAGAGAGCTAAGGGATCAGATAGAATAGTTGTTGGGTCAGGTATTTATCCATAGGAGTACGTCACCATGGGGTGCCCCTTTGCTGTTCGTAAAGAAGAGGGATGGATCATTGAGGTTGTACGCAGATTACCGGGAGTTGAATAAAGTCACGATACGGAATAAGTATCCGTTACCCCGAATCGTTGACTTATTTGACCAGTTGAGAGGAGATTCCTTCTTCTTAAATATTGACTTATGATCGGGATACCATCAGTTGCGTATCAGGGAACAGGACGTCTCGAAGACTGCTTTCTTAATGAGATATGGTTCCTATGAGTTTCGAGTTATGCCTTTTATCCTAACCAATGCCCCATCCGTGTTTATGGACTTGATAAATAGGGTATTCAGAGAGTTCCTAGACCATTTCGCCATCGTCTTCATTGATGACATTATGGTTTACTCCCAGACAGAGGAGGAACACAACGAGCACTTGAGATAGGTTTTGCAGACACTACGTCAAAACAAGCTATATGCAAAGTACGAGAAGTCTGGGTTTTGGCTGAAGGAGGTTCAATTTTTGGGGCACATCATTTCATACAAGGGGATATCTGTTGATTCGGGGAAGGTATCAGCGATTAGGGAGTGGGGACAGCCCAAGACACCGACTGAGATCCATAGTTTCTTGGGCCTAGCATGATACTACAGGAGGTTTATTCAGGGTTTCTCAAAGATAGCGGGTCCTTTGACACATCTGACTCGCAAAGGTGTGCCATTCATCTGGATCGATGCCTGTCAGTTGGCATTCGATGAGTTGAAGGATAAGTTGACCTCAGTGCCAGTGTTAGCATTGCCCAGATCGGGAGTTGAGTATCTAGTCTACACCAATACGTCCTTACAAGGAAGAATTACCCCACCCACGATTTGGAGTTAGCGGCAATCGTATTTTCTCTTCGGATTTAAAGACATTATCTCCTGGGGGAGAAATTCAGTTTGTTCACGAACCATAAGTCTCTACAGTACCTCTTCACACAAAGGGAACTTAATATGCGTCAACGTTGGTGGATTGAGTTCGTAAAGGATTATCAGTTCGATATTCAATATCACCCAGGTAAGACTAACGTGGTAGCAGATGCGTTGAGCCGTAGGCCAGTAGGTGAGGTGGCCGAAGTGTGGAGAGCAAAGTGGAAGGAGTTGGGACACCAGGATGCAGTGACCCGATCATTCATATCTGTGATGACTGTTACACCTCAGATTGTTACGAGAGTGATACAGGCCCAGGCAAAAGACTCGTTCTGTCTGGAGCAGATAGTTTGATTACTAGCAGAGGAGTTGAGTCCTATACCGTTAGTTCAGACGGGGGATTACGCTTCAATGGGAGACTGGTTATTCTAGAAGGGGAAGACTTGCGACACGAGGTAATGACAGAGTTGCACGGTTCGCGGTACATTTTGGTGGGGATAAGATGTACCAGGATATGAGACGATAGTACTGGTGGAGCGGGATGAAGAGAGATATTGCCGAGTTCATTTCTAAATGTGCCACTTGTCAGTGGTTAAAAGTAGACCATTAGAGACCGGCGGGACTTCTACAGTCATTAGAGGTCCCTATGTGGAAATGGGAGAGCATTTCCATGGATTTCATCACGGGGTTACGTAAGTCACAGAGGGGTCATGACTCAATATGGGTAATCGTGGATAGGTTGACCAAAGTTTCTCATTTTTTGCTAGCCCGAACAGACTACACTATGGGATAGTATTCCCAGATTTTCATAGCGGAGATAGTGAGACTTCACGGGGTGCCTCTCAATATCGTGTCTGACAGAGATAAGATATGTATTTCACGATTTTGGGAGAGTTTTCAGGAGGCCATGGGTACACAGTTGCGACTGAGTACGGCATATCACCAGCAGACAGATGGGCAAACCGAGCGAATGAATCAGATGTTGGAGGACATGTTGCGTATGTGCATCCTAGACTTTGGAGGTGGTTGGGAGCAGTACCTTCCACTGATGGAGTTTGCTTATAATAACTCCTACCATTTCACCATTGGCATGGATCCATTCGAGGCGTTGTATGGTAGACCTTGTTGTTCCCCAGCATGTTGGTTAGAGGTGGGGGATAACAAACTGCTTGGGCCAGAAGTGAATCAGGATACGTCAGCAAGGATAGAGATGATACGGAGACGTATTCGGGTAGCTCAAGATCGATAAAAGAGATATGTTGATGCCAAGAGGTACTTCAGAGAGTTCCAAGTGGGGGGCCAGGTGCTACTCAGAGTATCTCCTATGAAGGGGATTATGCGTTTTGGAAAGAAGGGGAAACTCGCACCTAGATATGTGGGGCCATTTCCTATCATCGAGCGGATTGGACCTGTAGCATATAGACTTGGGTTACCGGACCACTTGCATAGGATTCATGAAGTGTTCCATATTTCCTCGCTAAGGAAATATCTTAGGGAAGATTTGGCCCATACTCACATTGCTTTAGAGGACATCAATCTGTAGCCCAATAGTTCCTACGAGGAGGGGCTAATTTCCATTCTGGACCACAGCGAGAGGAAACTGAGATCGAAGATAGTACCATTAGTACGTGTACAGTGGAGGCATCACAATGCCGAGGAGTCCACATGGGAGCGTGAGGATGAAATGCACGAATGTTATCTAGAGTTATATTTACCAGGTATTCTTTAGTTCTGAATTTCGGGATGAAATTCTGTTATTAGGGGGGAAGTATGTAATACCCCGTAAATTTTATTGATTTTATTTATTGGATTAATTGAATTAAATAAGAATTAATTGGAAATTAATCCGGATGTAAATATTAGGGAGACGTGAGTTGGTATTTGAGTATGATGTTAAAATTTAATATTATTGATCATATATTGTAATATGTGAGTATTGAAATTATTAAAATTGTCACAAGGCAGAAATACGATAATTTGGGAAATTAAGTTGGGACATGCATCTCAGTCGCATCAGGAATGAATTTAATTAGATTAAAAAGTAATTTATATTTTTATCAACCAAATGGTCATTTTGAGTGCGGCAACATGTCCGGGAGGGTCAAAATAGTCAGAAAACACTAGCCGAGAGTTTAGTTTGGGTCCCCGGGCACTTTTAGGCGAAACCGGCAACCCAGAAGGGTATTTTGGTAATTTTAAAAATTGAGGAATTAAGACCCACGAATTTTAGAGGTTAATTATATATTATTTGACAGGCCACTAAGGCCATTACCATTAAAAGATAAGAGAGTGGGCTACGGGGGTTTTGAGAGAAGTTAGAAAGAGGTTAAAATAGGTTCCAAACCAAATCATCTTCCATCACCATCATTTTGGAAGGGATTGTGACCAGAAAGAGGAGAAATTCATCCTAGAATCACCGACAACCAATCTGAAGAACAAACCTAAGGCAAGTTATTTGATGTTATTAATTGCATTGAATATTTCCTCCATATTTATTGTAGAAACATTATATGCCTTGAAAGTTTTGATGAAAAACCCAATGGGATTGTTGTGGAACTCATGATTTTGTATGGGGATTGCATGTAGAATGGTTATGGAAGAATTCAATACACAAAATTTAACTTTTGATGATTTGAAAACGGATTAATAAGAAGTCTTTGTAGTCAATTAAATTCTGGATTCATATTCATAGGGTTTGGGGCAAGATTTGGGGATTTATGATCATTGCATGTTGATTACTAATATTTGACTCAAAAAATATGTTAAGGAGTGACCTAGGGTGACTTAGAGTAGTTTAATTATATTAAAACTCAATTGGTACGGACTTAGGATGGATTTGGTGAAAGGAAATTGGTGAAAAATGAAGTTGGGAAAAATTCTGGGCGTTCTCTACCATCTCGTTAGAAGACCAACCCAGGTCGTTTGAATGACCTCGTTCGAACGAGCTTCTAACGAGATTCCAGTTCCCCTTCTAACGAGTTCATAGTTTGTTCGAATCCATTCATTCGAACGAACTCGTTTGAATGAGATTTCAGTAACTTCTAACGTGTTTACTGAATGGTCTTTTTAAGCCCGATTTTAGTTTCGAACATCCCATAGGCTTATTTAATTGAGTGATATTCTTCCCTTGTTGATTAATGGGTATAGTTGTGAGACTAGAGTACATTGAGGATTAAAACATAGAATTATAAAATAGACCAGGTGACTTCTATGGGTTAGATTGTAAGTACTTGAGTTGCGGCGTGAGAAGAGATGATAATTTATAATTTATATTATTCAGGGACTTGTAAGTGTGAAAAATTTAATGACGGTATAGGAATGTAAAATATACCTCTAATAATATTATAAGATATCTAAGATGTGTCAATGCTTAGTATATGTGTTTATCTGTGTATAACAAACCTACCATACTTGCTATCATGGGAGGTCGGCGTTCGATCAGGGCCATCTAATCTTTGTTTGCCTACTGAGGGGATTTAGATTGGTACCTCGAGGACATAGGTCAGAGAATGACTTATTGGGGAGTTAATAAGTCTGCTGACCATGGGAGCGTAGGTATGTGCGTGACCCATGGGATCTGAAATATGTTCGCCTCCATTATGTGTGATTGTTACTTATTGAGACTGTTCCTGAGAGATTCGGAATACGTGATCCTTATGTCCGTGATGTACCGGGATTTTATAACAGGTTATGTGTGCACCGCAGCTTTGCCTAGGGGTACCATTATTGTATATTTATGTTGAGATTAATATACTGATAATTGAAATGGACTGTTATTATAAGTGTAACTGTGAATAATTGTAACATTTTTAGTAGGGAGAAAAATGGGAAATTCATAGTAATTATTATAACGAATTCTGAGGAATAAAAAGTCAAACTCTCTGTTTATATTATGATGTCGATAATTGAACCTTGAATAGTACAGTAAAGTTAGGTTGTGAATTGGACTAGTTAGATATTGGAATGACTAGAACGGGTACGGGTACGTTAGGCGTGCATGATTAGTTGAGAGGTGAGAAACTCATGTGAGTGCAAGCACTATCATGTATTTTATATTCACTGTGTTAATGTTATTAAATCACTTGTTATATTTTAAACTGTTTTCACAATCGGCCTCGGACCCGTTTGCTTTCAAATCTATTTTCTTGTAAAAACCTTTTAGGTGCCCAGCCACAAGGACGCCATGCTTTGGATTCCCATTCCACTGACGTACTGTAGCCGCTGTTGAAGTTACAGGACCTCGATTATAGACGCCTCCACTTTCTACTTTGATTACAGTTCAGCCTTATTTATCTGTAGGGAATGTAGCCCCTTTTCTCTTAGAGAGTTTTTTTTATTCAGTTTTTTTTCATCTTTTGGATTTAATTATTTAGTGATTTAGACTTTGTATTCGGTTTTATTCAGTATGCGGATTATTCAGAGGAGTATTCCTCCACTTTCATTTTATTCCATTGATTATTCTATTGTTACTATGATGTGGCTGTGGTATTAGTATTTCATAATTTAAATTTGTTTTATGTCAATCTAAATCAATTAAAAATTGACAACTCACTTTTTAAATATTAGGTGGCTAGTAATTGTTAAAATGTTTTTCGAGAGTGATGCTATGAACTGAACCAACTTGACATTTTATATTAATTTGAATAAAGGAGTAGCTACCCGGTATTTAATTAGTCGGGGTGTCACAATTGATAAAGTGTAATTAATGTATATCCTGACCCTGTTATCAATCTTCTTTTGCCTTGAATCCTTCTGCTCCATGTGTTCCTTCTTCTCTTTCTTTCTGTTTTTGACCTCGGATCATATGCCCGAGTCTTATTTTGTTGCCATTACTTCCTCGGTGTTCATTCTTGGGAGGATCTTTGGAAAGAGTGTAATAAAGATTCTCGGGAAGTAGTCCACTCACGAGAGTTGTAGTAGCTATTTTCTCCTCGTAATAAACCACCACTAATTTATCATTTTTAAAGCAAGTGATGTAATACTTGGTGCTTTCTTTTACCCGCAGCCTCACACTTAGCAGGTGAGCTACTCTTTTTACCAGTTTCGCTCCAAAGCATAAGTTACCAATAAATAGTTCGGCAAGCTGGTTGAAACAAGAAATTTTTCCCTGAGGAAGTCTATTGTACCAAATCTGAGCAAGACCTGTTATTGTACTTGAGAACACCATGCGTCTCATTTTGTCAAGAACAACATAAATATCAACTGTTGCTTGGTACTGTTCTTTATGAAGAACCGGATATGTATTCCCATCATACATGGGAGTAACCACAGGAGCTTTGAACTTTGAAGGAGTAGGAATATCCATAATAGCTTGTACAAAAGGAGACCCTTTCAAAAATCTTTATTGCAAAGGGTTCTTCGCCTTTACCATCTCTCCCAACCTTCCTTCTAATCGTTGAATAGAGCCCTTCCATGAATTATTGCCAAAATTAGATTCATAGGTTATAGCTCAGATGTTTTGACCAACTATTTGTTCTAAGCTCTCCTTTAGTGAGGTCTGCTCAATATGGATAGATCGTCAGGCATCTGATCTGGATTGGGTTGATCCCTCATGTTGATAGGCTGGTGGTCGAGTATTCCTCGACAATGCCCTGGAAACATTTCTATTCCCTCTAGGTCCCAAACTATCAAAGGGAGATGCTCTACTTAACCTTATTAAAGCACTTAATCTTTCAGGAGTAAAGGATTGCTCATCATAAGGTTTTGAAGTCCTAAGATAAGAACTTGCTCCTGGGAGGTAGGACGTGTGTCTGGTAGTCCTGGAAGTGGTGGCATATTCCTATTCATACGACTAAAAAAGGCAGGAGATCCAGCTTGTACTATTTGGGACAATTACCTAATAGTATCTTACATAGCCCCCTGTCCTTTGGTAAGACTAGACAAGATCCCATTCAGATCATTATTTGTTAAAAGAACAGATGGAATAGGCGGATTGCCATCGTTTCTGGCGGATTGTCATTATTTTTATTATACTAATAAATGAATGAGTGAAAACATTTTGAAATACGTTCCCACAGATAGCGCCAATCTTTTGATGTAAAAAACTAGACCATCTCTAATTATTTAATTATAGATAATATATGTAAATAAAATAGAAATAACAAGGTTTTTAAAGTGGTTCGGCTATAAGGGAAAATCCTACATCTACTGTACTTCTTATTGCCTTGTATTCAGTTTTGCCTTTCATACTTTTGAATGGTTTCAAGCTCCTTTTGATGAAGGGATTACAACGGATATATAGTCTCATTAGGAGATAAAGAAGTGGAATATAAAAGGATGGAATGCCTTTATAAATTAGGCATTTACATCAGTACATGGCGTTCATAATGTACATGACTGTTAACGTTTTGCTAACCCTGTTGGTCGGTCTTCTTATTGTTGGTCGGCCTCCCATGTGTTGGTCGGCACGTCTAATGATTAGCATTCTTGCCATATTGGATGACACATGTCTATTTCTCATTGGTCCACGTAGGTGGATGATTTTTGGTATCAACAGACCATATTGAAGAACAAAACTAATTTGAAAAATATTTTGTCAAAACAAGATTAAATATGAAAGCCTAAAGTTCTTTTATTCGCTAATAAACCAAAATAAACATAAAGGACACAATGATAAGATAAAATAGTTTTTTCTTGAAAGATAAGATATTTTCTCTCTTAAAAAATCTCTTTTCACATTTTTTGGAGTCATGAAGCAACTCTTGATTATATACACAACTGTATAAGGATAAGAGGGATATACTGTCAAGTGTTAGCAAATCCAGAGATCAATACAAGATCATTAGGAGGCCCAATCATGATTTTGTTTAGGAGAAACCACCAAAGCAATCTATTGGAAATATATTTAGAATAGAAAAAATCATGTAGGATCGCATACGCATCACAAACGAAAAAAAAGTCCTCTCTAGCGCGAAGGCTCACTTAGATATGATCACACTACAAGCCAAAGATTTTTTACGGGGTTTTCAATATATAGAGACCAGTGAAGGGAAAGTTTCGTAGACGGGAAGTATTTATTCGCTAAGGCAAATAGTTAACGACTGAGGTTGTAGATAGATCCAAAGTCAACCAACATTGTAGATTTTTCACAAAAGATACAATTTTCTTGTCTAACTTATGACTAAGTAAATTATAAATAAAAGCGATAAATTTCAAACATAAGTTTTATATAAGAAAAATATTAACATCATGTATTTAGAAAATCTCATAACAAGAGGGTTAGATTAAAGAATTTTTCAATTTAAGAAAATATTTAACCAAGGGGTGATTTTAAGTCTTCTAGTCAATATTACTTTATTCTAAATGATTAGATCGGGTCGATAACATGAATTATTCAGTATGAATTTAATAAATATTTTTGAAGACCTCTCAAAGAGGACTCGACTTGTGTTTTGTAAAATGAAATAGTAAAATTTAAGTGGAATAGGGCACATGAATATACATCATTCTTACACATTAGAGTCGGGAGTTTGTCATTAAGACCAAATGGAATGTTAATGGTAATTAAATGATACAAATGGATATTTATAGTCAAAATTTTCATAATGAATGAGGAAAAGGTTATAAATGAACCTTCGTATTTATGTCTAAGGACGTGGAATTCTTATGGAATTAGTACCTTAATTTGATTCAGAGTTACATTTAGTGAACGAGAAAGCTATTTTTCTTATAGGAGTGTAAAAAATGATGTGTATATGTTTCATACATCATTGTATAAACTTAAGCAAGTTTCCCACCTACAATATGTTATGAAATAATACTATTAATTCTTTAGTTAGTATATTTGTAAACACCTTAACATTAATGAGAGTAAGTTTATATATTTAATTTCTCGCTATACAATAAAGGGATTTGAAAATAGAGAAATGAAATATTTTATATGGATATTGAGAATGTGATGTATGAAGCAATGAGATGATTACAAGATTATATTCCCACACTTAGGATGGTTGTTCATTTAAAGATACTAGGTTATTACGACTTAGTTTTACAGATGTATGAATATTATGAATTCCACTATTGATTAATCATGCTTGTTTTGGATTATGATCAATATTAATAAAGAGTGCAAAATAATCAGTTATCTATCATGGAAACTGAATTTGTAGCATGCTTTGAGGCTACATTTTATGGACTATCTATGTGGAACTTCATTTCAGGACTTGCAGTTGTATATACTACTATCAAACTCCCAAAATATTGTTATAATACTATTGTAATCTTCTGTATGAATAGATGGTAGGTATTATAAAGTTGATAAGCACATTGAATAAAATTACATTTCAATTAAATATTTATTTTAAATAATGAGGATCATTTTAAAACATCAGCACAAGTGTTAAAATAGAATATTCACTCACTTTAAGATATGGGTCTTAAGTATATCCAATAAAGTTTTAATGTTATGGATTTCTAGTTAGACACTATATGATGATATCAATAACGTTCTTTTGAATTTTATATTTCTATCTACAATGTATACACGGACGAGAATGACAATGTGTGATAGAAATAGTCTTTTTATAAACATCTTATCTAACCATTATTAATAGCTTACATTATAAGACTAATTAAATAAGAGTACATGGAAGGTTCCATGCTCTTGAATTAGAATGGAACCGACATGAATCATATTGGTGGATTATTTATTTAAATTAAATAATTAATGATGACTATTCTAAAGTTTATTATGAGCCTTATGTTCCTTCAATCAAATAATAAAGTTAAATTATCATATCAAACAAGTGGGAGATTGTAGAATTTATTTATTCATTAATTTGATTTCAAAATTAATTTAAAATTTGAAATTAATTATATAATTAAATAGTAGTCCCTTACTTAATGTGGTACATATATGAATTAAAATTTGATAAGTATTCCTTTGGATAAGTCATTAGAGTTTTAAGGATAATGATTGACACACCCCAACCTAGTTACTTATAATTAACTTTGAAAGTCAAAGTGAGTCAAACCATGATTAATTTAACTAAACCATAAACACGAGTTTTAATTTCAAAGTCATCATTGTAAATCCATATAATTGAAAACCATTTTACAACATTAGAGTTGTCATGCCCATAAAAATTTGCTTGAAGGGTAAGTTAACTTAATTACATCATTTACATTTAAACAAATCCATGTTTCTCCCATTCCTGGCTAACCCAACCCGATCTCCTAGATTTGGCAGTGACCTCGCATTACCTGAAAAACATAAATATTAGAACCGTGAGCAACACAGCTTAGTGAATGCACCACCACTACACTATTGCATAAGTTTTAAATGCAATAAATCATATTCCTGTAATAATAGATATATATTTATCCGGCTCATTCATAAGAATGACCAACTTTTTTGAATCATGATTTTCATATCGTGTCTAAATAGACAATTCTCCCCCATTCCTGGTCGAGGAGTAACCCTTTGTCATTAATAGAGAAATCTCCCCCATTCCGGGTAGGAGAGTAACCTCCCATTTTGTAAAACCAAAATGAACAATTTTATATTCATAACATTATGATCATATTTGTAAAAGTATAAAAATACATCATTCCAATGAGTACACTCACCTTGGGTTGTCAACTATGTATTTATGTTTCCTTCGGGAGGAGCTGAACTAGGTTTATTAGACCTTACACCTGTCAATCCAACTAAATCAGTACGGAATCTCAATCATAAGTATTATCCTATACCTCATAAGCGATTTATAACTAAACCCATGTAAATATAAAATCATATTTCTCATTGTATATACACGTGAAACATGTACTCAAAATACCCTTTGGAAAGAGGAGATAACAATATTCTTTCATGGGGTATCCAGTATGGCCTCAAATTATTGCCCTACATACTTAACCATCCTATATTAATAAATTGCACAAATAAAGGTATCCAAGATTATCAATATGAAATCATGTCTGAATATACTTTCCATTACAAGTGACGATGTAATTTTTCTAGCTTTCTAGAGCAAGTTATGACCATTTCTTTACAACACAAGAAATCTACCCTACAAGCTCCTCTATTATTCCTTCAACTTCCAAGCATTTTCATAATTTTTTTGCAACATAAATTTCCATGATTTTCAACCCATTTTTATTACACATACTGAATAGTACAGAATTAAAGTTTCATACTTTTTTGACTTCATTTGCTATGTCAAAAGCTTGACCAAACTCAGGGCATATCGACATGAAATATACAAACAACAACTATGTGCTAACTTAAAATCGTCATTAAGGCCTAACCACAAGGAGAAAAATTCTTATTATCGGATATTATATGAATATATGAGTCTATTTTCATATCAAAAGGGAATCTCTCAATTCCAGTAAGTACAGAAAAATATATTCAAGTTTGAATGCAAGGGTTTTCCATACAAAGCAATTTTAAGGGTTTGTACATTCAACTTAACCTAAACTTCCATCTAACTATAAATTAATATATAAAGGGATGAAATTTTAGTAACAAAATGATGATTTCTATCATATAACTCAGTAATATAAGAAAAATAACAAGATTTGCGATAAGAATTACCTTCAGGACTTTTACGTAATTTCTTTGGATTTTTCTACACTTTTTCTCCTCACCTTTTCTTCCTAAACTCCCTAATTCTCTTTCCTCAAGGTAAAACTCTTTCATAGATGCTTTGGATGAAGGATAAGGTTATTTCAAAGGTATAAGGTCGGCCGAACCAGTCTACACCTCCAACCAATCACTTTAAGACACCTTTTGGGTATAAAGGACAAATTACTACTTAAACGGATGGATATATTTGCCCTTGGTTAGTAGTTTCAGTATAACATATTACTCGGACCTCCGTATCACACCGAATTTGTTGGGTTACAACCCTAACTAACCTTTCTACAACTATTTAGTTTTTACCTCAAGTCAATTGTAATGTTATAAGGATCAAAACTAGTCTTAAACAGGAATATTTCTATCGAAAATAACAAAATTTTGTGTTCGTACATAACTCGACATTTCAAGATTTATGAACGTAGGATTAGACTAAATATAATCACTTAACATTAGATATACTAATAACACATTATTCATATCACATAAGATAAGCATGATTTAAATATAATTTATCATAATTATATCCGGGTTGACACAACTCCCCCCCCCCCCCCCCCCCCCAGAAAATTTCGTCCCTGAAATTTAATACAAAGGTCACTTACCAAACAAATGGGGATACTGTTTCTTCATGCTATCCTCCATTTCCAAAGTTTTTTTTAATTCCATGTCTCATCCACATAACTTTAACTAAGGGAATAACTTTATTTCTCAATACTTGCTCCTTACGATCAATAATTTCCACTTGTTCCTCGATGTATGACAAGTCTTCCTTCAGTTCAATTGGTTGAGTTTTCAACTGATGAGATGGATCCGCCAAATACTTATGAAGCATCGATACATGAAACACATCATGTAAACGGGATAAATTTGGAGGTAATGTTAATCTATATGCCAGGGTCCCAATTCTTTCCAGCACTTCATACTGTCCAATGTATCTTGGACTTAGTTTTCCCTTTTTCCCAAATCTCATGATGCCTTTCCATGGTGAAATACGTAGGAATACAAAATCTCCCTTCTTAAATTCCAATGTATTCCTCCTTTTATCTTCATAAAATTTCTGCCTTCTTTGCACTATCTTTATCCGTTTCTGAATCATTTTAATCTTTTCTGTTGCCATATCTATCAATTCAGGACCCAAAATTTTCCTTTCACCTACTTCATCCCAACTCAAAGGCATTCTACATCTCCGCCCATATAAAGCTTCATATGGAGCCATACCAATGGTGGACTAATAAATATTATGATACGAGAATTCCATCAATGGAAAATGATCATCCCAACTACCTTTGAAGTCAAATACACAATCATGTAACATGTCTTCAAATATTGGAATTGCCCTTTCTGATTGCCCATCGATTTGTTGATGAAATGTAGTGCTGAACTTCAAACTTGTGCCCATGCATTCTTCAGATGAGGCCAAAACTTTGAAGTGAATGTGGGATCTCTATCTGATACAATTGGCACTGGTGTCCCATGTAAACGGATAATCTCATCAACGTACATACGTGCATACTAGTCAATAGTGTAGGTGGTCTTAATTGGAAGAAAATGGGTTGAGTTCATCAATCAGTCTACAATCACCCAAATAGAATCATGCCCCTTTAGTGATCGGGGTAATCCTGTAACAAAGTCCATCGTTATATGTTCCCACTTCCATTCCAAAATAGGAAATGACTGTAATAATCTCGTAGGCTTCGCATGCTCTGCCTTTATTTGCTGGCATATTAAACATTTAGCAACGAACTCTACAATCTCACATTTCATATTGTTCCACCAGTAATACTCTTTCAAATCTCTGTACATTTTGGTACCTCCCGAATGCATAGAGTAAATAGAACTATGTGCATCTTCTAATATATCCTTCTTTAAGGATGGATCGTTTGGTACACAATCCTATTTTTGTAACATAGTGATTTATCATTCTTAATCTCAAAATCACTCTCTTTACCATCCCCAACTTCTTGTTTCTTCATCTCAAGGAATGGATCATTGATCTGTAAATTTCGTATGCATTCTTCCAATAAAGGTCTCACTGTGACATGTGCTAATAATCCTCCCATTTTTGAAAACTTAATTCAATCCCCATCGATGCCAATTCAAGAATATTTCCAACACGTGAACATTGTATGCAACCCACAATCCCCGATGATTTTTGAATCAAAGCATCTCCTACTACATTGGCCTTCCCAGGATGATGATGGATGGTACAATCATAGTCTTTAATCATCTCTATCCAATGCCTCTGACTCAAATTCAATTCTCTTTGTGTAAAAAAATATTTCAAACTTTGATGATCCGTAAATATCTCACAACTTTCTCCATACAAGTAATGTCGCCACAACTTTAAAGCAAAAACAATAGCTGCTAACTCCAAATCATGCGTAGGGTAGTTTCGTTCATGTGTCTTTAATTATCTATAAGCATATGTTATTACCTTCCCATTCTGCATAAGAACACATCCTAACCCCTGAAATGAATCATTTGTATAAATTACGAAAGACTCATTCCCACAAGGAATAGTAAGTATAGGAGATGAAACCAACCACGTCTTTAATTCTTTAAAACTCCTTTCGCATTCTTCATCCCACATAAACTTCACTTATTTACAGGTCAACTTTGTTAATGGTAATGTTATTGCTGAGAATACCTTAATGAATCTGCGATAGTAACCTGCCAATCCTAGGAAACTCCTAATTTCTGTCACATTCTTAGGATTCTCCCATTCAATAATTTCTTCCACCTTCTTTGGATCAACATATATCCCATTTCCCAAGACAACATGCCCTAAAAACACAATTTTATTCAATCAAAACTCGCATTTCCCGAATTTAGCAAATAATTTCTTCTCTCTCAAAATCTGCAATACAAGTCTCAAATGTATCTCATATTCCTCCATGCTACGCGTGTAAATCAACACATCGTCTATGAATATAATCATAAATGAATCAATGTAAAGGTGGAATACCCGACTCATCATATCCATAAAAACTGCTAGAGCATAGTTAATCGAAATGTCATCACCAAAAACTCATGGTGCACATATCGAGTCTGAAAAGCTATTTTGGAAATATCACTATCCTTCACTTTCAGTTGGTGATAACCCGATCTCAAATCAATCTTTGAAAATACTGTGATCCCCTATAATTGGTCAAACAAATCATCGATACAAGGTAGAGGGTACTTGTTTCTAATGGTCACCTTATTCAATTGCCAATAATCAATACATAATCGCATTATCCTATCTTTCTTTTTCATAAATAACACTGGGGATCCCCATGGCTAAACACTAGGCTGAATGAAACCTCTACTTATCAGATCTTGTAATTGCACTTTCAATTCTTTCAATTCTGTTGCTGCTATTCTATATGGAAAAGGGGAAATTGTACTAGTACCTGGAATTAATTCAATGGAAAACTCTACTTCCCTATCGGATGAAAATCCTGGCAATTCCTTTGGGAAGACGTCAGAAAATTCTCTAACCACTGGTATATCTTGAATTTTAACCGTCTCTTTAATAGTATCAATAACATAAGATAAATACCCTATACAACATTTACTCAACAATTTCCTGCTCTTAATTGCTGATATAAGACATTAGGAACAACGTTCCTTTCCTCTGTAAACAGGAACTTGGGTTCACCAGGCAGATGAAATGTAACTTATTTTCGAAATAAATCAATGGATGATTGATATGATGATAACTAATCCATCCCCAATATAATATCAAAATCCCAAATGGCCAACGATGTCAAGTCAACATAAAAATCTCGCTCACTCATTCGTAAGACACAATCTTTATAAATATGCTCAACCAGAATCACACTTTCCATCGGGGTAGAAATATATAAGGCACAATTGAGAAATGAACATGGTCTACCCAAATATGAAAAAATATGTAATGCTATGAATGAATGCGTAGATCCAGGATCAATGAGTGCATATAAATCTTTATTTTCAATAGAGAGTTTACCTGTAACCACTTCTGGTGTAGCATGGGCATCTTGCAGTGTCATCGCAAACACTCTTCCTCCTGCCCTTGATCCAGTTGCTTATTATGTACCTCTTCCCCTGGTGGTACTGCCTGGAGAGGATCCGTTATGAGGCCCCACACTACTGACTGAAACCACTCTTGATAACATAGGAGAATTATTTCTCAGATAGCCCTTCTGATGAGAGTTAAAACATTCTATATTTTGTAACTTTGGGCAATTTATATTTATATGACCCGATGTCCCACAAAAGAAATAAACATTCGGATCTCCTTGTGTTGAAACTCTTGAACCTCTTCCACCACTAGCTTCACCCCATTGTGAACAACCTCCCATACATCTACCATGCTCAAATTTCTTCCCTGCAAGTCTCGAATATTCTGTAGCACTACCTTTTCGATAATTCGGATCAAATTTGCTTCTCTTTACACCTCGTTATCGATCCCCTCTCGCTTCATTCACACCCTTTTTTTACCAGCATGGATTTTTTCACCAAGGCTGAATAATTTACAGTCTCTAAAGTCGACAACCGTGATTTAATGACTAACTCAAGTCCATCGAGAAATCGGCTACACATATATTCCTCATTATATATAAACCTCAAAGCAAATCAAGATAAGGCTATAATTTTAGCTTGGAATTCTCTAACTGTCATACTCCCCTGATTCAACATGAAATATTCCTTTTCCTTTTGTTTTTGATACATTGGGATAAAATACTTATCATACAAATCTTTGACAAAAGCATCCAATAAGATCACATTCCCACCTCCTGGAGTAATCAACAAATATTTTGTGTCATCCCACCAATACTTAGCTTCTCCTTTCATCATATACATCACCAATATCACTCATTGATTTTCAGGCATTCTCATCACCCCCAAAATAAGTTATATCTCTTTAATCCATACGTGTGCCTCTGTTGGATCAACAACTCCTTCAAATGAGGGCGGATTCATTTTAATAAATTTCTCGTGTAAAGTTCACTTTTGTTCCCGATGTATCACCTCCTTAGCCCTAGCCAATGCTTGTGTCTTTAGTTGTCTGGCTTATTGTTCTTCCGTTTGAGCCATAAACCTAGACTGTTTCTCTGCTATTAAAGTCATAGCACTGTCACACCCCGCCTAATTCTGGCATCGGCCGCCACCAAAACTAAGTCGGGCGTGAGTAAATAAAATACCATTCTTATCATGAGACAGATATGAGACATAAATAATCAGTCCATAAGATAAATAATTGAATCAATCTCAAATAATCAAAAATAACTAAGTGATAAAAGATCCATCATATGCTAACTCCAAAAATCCAATCTCCAATAATGATTAAATAAACCTGAATAATAAAGATCTGAATAATCCAATATAAATCCTTTAAACAACTTTGGAACCGATTGGCCCAATAAAACTCCAGTGAAGTCTCATAATAAAATACGACTGGAAAAGAAAGTCTAAACTAAAACAAAACGATAAAGTAAATCAGCTCCAGCTGCACCTTCAAATGATAACTCCGATAAACTTATGCAGCTTCTCCAATTCTAATCCTGAAAAAGATTAGTCAACGCATGGGTCACAACCAAAGCCCCGAGCTCTGACCCGTTTACTGTCGCATTATACGCAATAAATATCACAATGGAATATTTTAACTTAAATGGGATAATTAAACGCGATAATTATAATCTACTAACTACCCGCAAAAATCCCCATTTATAAAGGCACGCCAATATGATTTTAAATTACCAAGTCCCACGATGTTAATTTAATTAAATTAACCAAATTTTATTATAGTTCTCACTTTTTATTAAAGTGTCACACTTCCCCTTGTCAATCGCCCTCTGACCCATTTATTGTCAGCCCCGACACATGACAAGTTTACCCTTGTCAATCGCCCTCTGACCCGTTTACTGTCGGCCCCAACACATGACAAGGTTCCACACATGACACTACATAAATCACCCTTTGGCCCGTTTAAACTGTCAGCCCCGACACATTATGTCGCCACAAATTTTAATACCCATTTTTATCTTAGGCATTAATTCTCAATTTCTCAATTTCACAATTTATAAATTACCCCACCCTTTTAATCGATGTGAGATCCTCAAAATACCCCTTAGTCCCATACCTAAGGGTCCCCAAGTTATCAATACATCCAATCCTATGTACAGGAGGATTTTCAAACATAAAACTTAACTTAGTCTCGTACTTAGACTACCGTAACGACGATAAAGTATCAAAAATCAGCCCACCCCAAAGATGATAAAAACACGATAATCTACCCTCACTAGTCCCATACCTAGAAGGCGTAAATAATCAAAAGACATACCCACTAGTCCCATACCTAGAAGGCATTCTAAAATATAGGGAGAGAAATAATGCCCAACAACCCGTCGTCACAAAGGCAACATCATAATACCAACAAGTCACACAAACAAGCATAATTAATCAATATATAAAACTACGCATGATAGTTCAATTCAATTAAGTCTTTAATTTAATTATCACAACGTCAACAATACCCAAATAATCTCATTTAATTATTCTAAATTAAATATACCAACTTTTCATCATATATTCATCAAAACCAAATTGTATTATCTCTACATGTATTACATGAGTTATACGCACCCAAAAATCAATTATTTTAAAGCTAGGGTTTTTCTACATGCAACCTACACCAATAAAACCCTAAATCACTCATCAATCCTACGTACCCAAGGGTTATGAATATTATTCAGATTAAAAGATTTTATAAAAATAGCCCCATAATTAGTATCCACTTTTTCTAATTAAGTTACTAATTATTTTTAAGAAAACATGTAATTAAGTGTTTAGGCGACACTTAAAACGCATAATACTAAAGGAAAAGAATAGAGTATTCATGCCTGTAAAGATCGTGTTGAAAATCTGATTAGAAATCTGGATTCCTTACAAAAAAATTAGCAAAAGAGTGTTCTTGAACGATCTTGGTTAAACCCCAATTAAGCCTTCAAAAACTTGTGCCAAAACTTGTGACAAAAACTTGATTTTGTTGAAGGTTGATGATTATGAGTGAGAGGAAAAATATTTGGAAGTGTTCTCTAGTGAAAAACTGAAGAAAAAGTGATTATGAGAAGTCCCCCTACGGATTAACAAGGTTATATAGTGATTAGGAGCCCTAATCCTACACAAATTCTAAAAAAAACAGCTCACAGCGCACGTTTTCTGGGAGGGTCGATCGATCTACCCAGGGGTCGATCGATCGATCACCCCGAAAAACTGACAGTTTGCCCAAAGAATGACATAAGGCAAAATATTAAAAAAATCATATAAAATCCGTTTTTACTCCGATTTCAATTCGGCTTGAAGTTTTATTCTTCTAAAATCAAAACCAACATATTTAGCCAATAAAAATTTTAAAATTCAAAAATTTATTTTTCCCAAAAATTCTAATTAATTAATTAAAATAATAAATAAAAACACGGGGTGTTACAAGCACATGTCATTTTTTTGCATATTTGTCAGTTATTCTGGCTCGAGTTCCACATTTATTTGAACATGTTGCTCAACCTCCTCTTCTGCTGGAATATTTGAAGCCTCATCTTCTACTCTCACATTTACATTCCCTCGTTCCATTATTTTATATCTAAAATAAATCAAAGATATAACAACATACATGTATACATATTTTTCCTAACATAATCATTCGTATCAGACAAAATATATTTCTAACATTCACTACCAATCTATACTCTTTTAACTCCAGAACTTCTAAAACCTAGGTTCTGATACCAAAAGCTGACACACCCCAACCCAGTTACTTATAATTAAGTTTGAAAGTCAAAGTGATTCAAACCATGATTAATTTAACCAAACCATAAACATTAGTTTTAATTTCAGAGTCATCATTGTAAATCCATATAACTGATAACCTTTTTACAACATCAGAGTAGTCATGCCCATAAAAACTTACTTGAAGGATAAGTTAACTTAATTACATCATTTACATTTAAACAAATCCATGTTTCTCCCATTCCTGGCTAACCCAATCCGACCTCCTAGATTTGGCACTAACCTCTCATTACCTGAAAAACATAAATATTGGAACTGTGAGCAACACAGCGCAGTGAATGCACCACAACTATACTATTTCATAAGTTTTAAATGTAATAAATCATATTCCTATAATAATCGATATATATTTATCCGTCTCATCATAAGAATGACCAACTTTTCCGAATCATGATTCACATATCTTGTCTAAATAGATAATTATCCCCCATTCCTGGTCGAGAAGTAACCCATTGTCATTAATAAACAAATCTCCCCCATTCCGGGTAGGAGAGTAACCTCCCATTTCGATAAATCAAATTGAAACTTTTTATATTCATAACATTATGATCATATTCGTAACAGTATAAAAATACATCATTCCAGTGAGTACAGTCACCTTGGGTTGTCAACTATGTATTTATGATTCCTTCGGGAGGAGTTGAACTTGGTTGATTAGACCTTACACATGTCAATCCAACTAAATCAGTAATGATTCTCAATCATAATTATTATCCTAACATAATTATGTAATTTTCCATGACTATACAATAACAATATAATTCCACTTAAGTCACATTCAATAAAACATAAGTAACGACAAAACAATGGTATACATGTTGATAAAGTTATGAACATTCAACCGTAGGAAATACCGCATGAGGAATTTGTAACTAAACCCAAGTAAATATGAAATCATACTTCTCAATGTATATACACGTGAAATATGTACCCAAAATACTCTTTGGAAAGAGGAGATAACAATATTCTTTCATGGGGTACCCAGTATGGCCTCAAATTATTGTCCTACATACTTAACCATCACGTATTCATAAATTCCACAACTATAGGTATCCAATATGATTAGTATGAAATCATATCTGAATATAATTTCCATTACAAGTGACGATGTAATTTTTCAAGCTTTCTAGTGCAAGTTATGACCATTTCTTTACAACACAAGAAATCTGCCCTACAAGCTCCTCTATTGTTCCTTCAACTTCCAAGAATTTTCATAATTTTTCTCCAAAATAACTTTATATTATTTTCAACCAATTTTCAATAAACATACTTAATAGTACATAATTAAGGTTTCATAATTTTTTGACTTCATTTTCTAAGCCAAAAGCTTGACCGAACTCAGGGTATATCGACATGAAATATACAAACTGCAACTATGTACTGACTTTAAATCATCATTAAGGCCTAACCCAAAAGGATATAAATTCTAATTTTCGGATATGATATGAATATATGAGTCTAGTTTCATATCCAATTGGAATTTCTCAATCCAGTTGGCACACAAAATATATTCATGCTTGAATGCAAGGGGTTTCCAAACAAAGCAATTTTAAGGGTTTGTACATTCAACTTAACTTAAATTTCCATCTAACCATACATATATAAAAAGGGATGAAATTTTACTAAACAAATGACGACTTCTATCATCTAAATCAATAATATAAGAAAAATAACAAGATTTGCGATTAGGATTACCTTCGGGACTTTTACGTAGTTTCTACGGATTTTTCTACACTTTTTCTCCTCACTTTTTCTTCTTAAAATTCCTAATTCTCTTTCTTCAAGATAAAAATATTTCATGGATTATTTGGCTGAAGGATAGGTTATTTCAAAGGTATTAGTTCGGCCAAACTAGCCTACACCTCCAACCAATCATTTTAAGACACTTTTTGGGTATAATGGACAAATTATTACTTAAACGGATGGAAAAATTTGCCCTTCGTTAGTAATTTTGGTATAACTTATTACTCGGACCTCCGTTTCACTCACCATTTGTTGGGTTAAAACCCTAACTCACCTGTCTAGAACCATCTAGTTTTCACTTCAAGTCAATTCCAATGTTATAAGGATCAAAACTAGTCTTAAACAGGAACATTTCTATCGAAAATAACAAATTTTGTGTTCGTTCATAACTCAACATTTCACGATTCAGGAACGTAGGATTAGACTAAACATAATCATTTAACATTAGATATACTAATAACTCATTATTCATATCATATAAGATAAGATAAGCATGATTTAAATATAATTTATCATAATTATATACGGGTTGTCACAATGATATTGATTAGTTTCTATATAAAATCTCTACTATGTTGATAGGTAGATTAATGTCTAACAAAGAAACTGGGACCTCTCTGCCTTCGCATATTTAATTGATTATATTTCATCAACAATTAAAATTAAAGGAGAAAATGTAGAAACCCAAAAAAATTAAATTGCTATTTTTCGATAAAAGTGATGAAGGTTATGTCGAAACAATTACTAAGATGATACAAATGGAATTTCCGCACCAAATTGGATTACAACATTTGATCTAGGTAAGTTTTCTTGTTCTATATTTTTTTTGAAAACATGAACATCGAAGATCTTTTAATTTATTGGGGATCGATATACATGTGTAAGGACACAAATTTCCAATTGAGTCCATATGTAGTTTTGGCTCAATTCCGGACAAAAACATTTATTCATAGGAAAGTATGTAATTGTAATACTCTCAAGCCTATGAAGTGTTTGTTGAAGACGTATCGGCAAAGAATATAAAGCTCCATCAAATATACCGGTTTGTGTGGCTCGTTTCTATGTCATCAATTATAGTTCCATGCTCCCAAGGTATGAATGCAATTATATATATATATAGGAGCTTGGAACAAAGTTTATTGGGTGTTAGGTTTAATTAAAACTCTGTTTTACTTTCAGAAAAAATTTAATTAGAACTTCAAAAATAAAATATACAAAGTTTCTAGGCCAAAAATCAAATTTTGCAAAAAATTCTGGAAGTCGTTCGAACGAGTTTTTCGTTCGAACCAGGTTTTGTTCGAACGAGTTTGCCAACGATTCTAAACTGGTCTGTCGTTCAAAATGTCGTTCGAACGATCTTGTTCGTTCTAACGAGGTTTCTAACGAGATTCTAACGAAGTCCATACTGGTGCATCGTTAGAAGTCTCGTTCAAACGAGAGTTCGTTCGAACGAAATGTCGTTCGAACGAGCTGTCAGGCGGGAACAGTTTTTTGGCAGTTTTGCACCCACTTCCCCACTTGGTTTTTAAACCACCTTTTACAGACTTTAATAGGTGCGGGAATGACATTTTCCAACTTAACATTTCCATAACTTTTCCATCCTAGTTTATCTCTTAGAGAGAGTTTGTGAGCAAAATTTGTTTTAGGAAAATGTTCATGTTTTGAGTGAGATTTTTAGAGAAAATATTTTATCACTCTAGTGTTGTACACCCATATTTTTATCCAATTTCTTATATACATATCAAATTGCTTGGAGTTTTGGCACCGGTTTATCTCTACCGAATTCAAGAACAGAAGTTTTGGTTTGCTTCTACATCCATCAAAGAAGAAGACTTTTTGTTGTGATTCTACCCACTTGGAGAAAGGCTCCATGCTCGGGTGACGGTGACCATAGAAAGTCATATCGGTGGATTCCGAGACCGCGGTGGTGTTCCAAGGTTATCCGCTAGGAAGAGATTTCTACGAGAAGAAGCATCGAGGCTTGAGAGGGATCGAGTCAGTCGTTGTAAGTCTATCTGTCTTGTACTTGTAATTTCGTATCTAGTGGATTTGTGGCTAGGGCCGTCCGAGGTTGTTTCCCGTCTTGGGTTTTTCATCGTACATCGCGGCGTAGTGTGATTGGTTTATTTTATCTTGCATCAATAACGTAGAACGCATGTTTAGATAAATTCAAGATAAAATTCGGTTTCAATTTATCACACTCAATTTAATTTGGACTTTAATTAAATGTTGGGTAATGTTTAATTAATTCAAGTCATTTGCTGAAATTTGGTTTCGCCTAATTTACTAATATTGATAAATATGACTAAGGCAAATTCTAGGACTTGGATTAATGAATCGGTTGAATTTTGTTTTATTAAATTAAAAGTTGAACCATCATCCTTACGCTTCCGCATCGTATTTGTTTTACACATACAAAGGAAATTACGAGCTTGCACTCTTTCAAACTGGTATCAGAGCCAAAAACGATAAATTATTTCGTTAAACGATCTTTTAAATAACTTTTGGCTAAAATGGATTTTTCCCCATTTTCAAAATTTCCTATTTTTGATGGTTCAAACTACGCGTATTGGAAAGCGCGTATGAGATCGGCACTAAGATCTATCAACGAAAGAGTTTGGATGTCTGTTGCTAACGGGTGGTCCACACCATCTTATTTAGTTGAAAATGAACGTGTTATCAAACCCGCCGATAGATGGACTGAAAATGAGTTTAAACTTGCTAATTTCAATTCCCGTGGTTTAAATGCTCTGTTTAGCGTTGTCACACCGGATGAATTCCCTCGTATTATGACGTGTGAAACTGCTAAAGAAGCTTGGGATATTTTACAATTAACTCATGAAGGAACTAGTGTCGTTAAAGCTTCAAAACTCCAAAACCTCACCACTCAATTTGAAACTATCAAAATGAATGAAAAAGAAACTTTTGATGAATTCTATGCTAGACTTTCTGATATTGTTAATTCATCTTTTAACTTGGGAGAGAAAATACCTGACGACCGTGTTTTAAAGAAAATTTTAAGGTCCCTACCCGATAGATTTATTCCAAAGGTGACCGTTTTAAATTCTTTACCAACTTTAGCCTCTACGAAATTAGAAGAGCTTGTAGGTGATTTACAAACCTATGAACTAGATATGTTTCCCTCTAAAACTGAAAAGAAAATCGAAAAGGGTGTTGCTTTAAGAGCCCGAAAAGAGGTCAAATAAGTAGTAGAGAGCGAGAGTGATAGTGACTCGGAAGACATGGCTTTATTTGCTCGTAAATTTAGAAAATTTCTTAAATTTAACAAAGATAAATTTAAAAATGATTTTAAGAAATTTGATACTTCTAACATGATAAAAGCGAGAAGATTTCTAAAGCCGAGAAGATCCCTAAACCTAGCAATGACAATTTAGATAGGGATGAGTCTGATAAGTGTTTTGGTTGTGAAGGTTATGGCCATAGGGCTTTTGAGTGCCCCACTAAACTAAGGAAAGAGGGGTAAGCGACCCGTTTCATATAATGCGACCCTTAGTGATAGTGATAAGGAAGAGAAGCCCGATTCCCCCACTAAGAAAAATTTTGTGGCTTTTATGGCTAGTCATATGAGTGATAGTGAGAACTCATCGATTGATGAAACGATAGCACATGCCACTTCCAAGGTCATTGTACATGATTCTCTTGTTTTTGATGATAGTGAGAGTGAAGAAGAAAGAGAGAGTGAAAATGAAGAAGAGGTTAATGTGACTGAACTTCAAAATGCTTTTCAAGAACTTTATAAAGAATCTATTAAATTGAAAAGAGCCAATTTGAAGTTAGAAGCTAGTTTAAGAGAAAGTGTCAAGGTCATTGATGAAAATGTTTTAATAGAAGACCTTAGGACACATGTGAGGACTCTTCAAGAGAAGCTTGAATATGTAGAAGGCGAAAGAGATAGCCTTAGGGGTTTAATGGAATCCTTGAAAAAGGATCTTCTTGATTTTGAAGAGCCAAATGTTTTACTAGAATCTAACATTTAGAATTGGAAAATAAATTAAAAGATTCTAGTAATGTCAAATTTGATTTGGAATGTCTTTCAGAAAAACTAGATAAAATGTTAGGAACGATCCAAATTAAAAATGACACTTGTGGTTTAGGCTTCAATCCTTGTAATGAATTTACTCATAATGCCCAAACCAATGTTTTAGGAGAATCTACTAGGAATACATTTAAAGATCACTCCTTAAGTAAATCTTTTCGACATGTTCTCACTTGTACACATTGTGGTCGACAAGGTCATCTTAGGAAATTTTATTTTGATCTTAAACGAATTCCTAGAAAACCCCATAGTAAAGTAACCATGGTAGTTAAAGTTCCTACACCCCAAGATAGTCATTCCTCATTAATTTGGGTTTGGAAATCCGATTTGGTTGCCTGCAAAAATAGGGTTTTTTATTCTCATTTACTTTCGCATGCTTCCTCCCTTGTTAAATCTAAAGGATGAATGTGTTAGTGTTTGCATACTTTAGCTTTTGTACTTCATGCTATATTCACATGCTAAATGTATGCTTGTTTAGTCATTTTCTAGTCATTGTCTTATTCCATATCACATGCTAGAAATTATGACTTGTTTATCTTTTTGTATTATATTTTGTGTTTGAATTAATTGAAAAATATAAAAAGATTTTTTTTTATCATTTGTGTTTTATTTATTTCATTTAAGCTTAATGAAAAATACAAATGATTTTTGTTTATCCTTTTGAGTAAATATTTATTTTTGATTAAAAATGTTAAAAACTCAAAAAGATTTTATTTTGTGTGTATTTTAGTTTGACACACTTTATGTGGCATATATTTGTGTTTGAATCCCATATTTTATGCTCCCACGTGGATAGAACTTTTGGTTTAGATTTTCCATCCTTAAAATGTTCTTTACCATGCTTTATATGGAGTAGTTGGATTTTGTATTGATTAAATGGATTCTATTTTTATATGCCTCTATTCACACATGCACGAGCTCTTTTGAAATCTTAATGTCACATGTTATATTTGAGCTTTTTGAGGTGTTCTCCTACCAATCTAGTCATCTACATATCTTTGACCTAGGAGGACTAGTGCATGTCAAAATCCGTTGCATGTGAGATTTGTGTGAAATTGAAAACATGATAAATACAAATGTGCACGAGGAAGGGCTCCGAAGGATGAATTAAATCATTTGCGATTGTAAGCCACCGTTTATTGTATCTAAAAGAAATACGTGATCCAAAAGCCTAAAAATAGAATATTTGGCATTAAAAAGAAAACAATTGCCAAGGCCTATGTTTGTTTGATATATTCATTCAATAGAAAAAGAATATATATGCTTATTGAGGGAGAATTGGATGGTATATCAACGGTTTGCACAATGTCCGTTTATCCTAGTTGTCTTTAATGTCATGACTCTATTTGGTTTGTAGAATCATCATAATGCTAGGCTTGTATGCATTGTGTATGTTTGTTCATTGAGTTCAATCTTCATACTGTCACATGAGGTTATATTTAAATGTGATAAAGTTTGCAATCAAATGAGAACTCCGTGAATGTTTATTAAGTGTTTGGGTCTAAATTTAATTGTTGCTAGTTCACACCCCTACACTTCCGTTTCCATATGACACATTTTTGCCATACGAGTGTGCAAACTTATTGTATTTTGTGTTATATGTGTGTTTATATCTATATATATATATATATATGCAAGTGCTTCATTGGTATATTTCTAGTTCATATATATATGATATTTGTTTGTCTTTGCCTTGCTTTTATTGACCATATGCTTTCATGTCTTATCACTTTAAACTTCAACATGATGTTTATTAGTTCTTTATCCTTTGCCTATTCCTGAATAAAAAGGGGGAGAATGATGATAGGGGGAGAAATTGTATTTAATCCTATTATTATCGTATCTTAGTTTGGGGAGATTTATCTTAGGGGGAGACGTCTTTCTAAGTATGTAAAGGGGAGAATTAATTTTGTAAAGGGGAGAATTAAGTTAGGGGAGTAATTAATTAATTGCATTTAATACTTTGATATTCCCTATGCATTTGATGAGTTTGCTTAAGTGTGCAGGATTTCTTCTAAAGCGGCATTGTTTAATGGCAAAGCGTTTGATCCTTGGGTTGAGTCAAGTTTGGGTGGGTTATGTTTTGATTCTAGTGAGCTTGACGGCCCTTTAGGATTTTTGTTTGGTTTTTGTCCCGGAATAGCCAAAGGGGGAGATTTGTAAGGACACAAATTTCTAATTGAGTCCATATGTAGTTTTGGCTCAATTCCGGACAAAAACATTTATTCATAGGAAAGTATGTAATTGTAATACTCTCAAAACTATGAAGTGTTTGTTTAAGACGTATCGGCAAAGAATATAAAGCTCCATCAAATATGCCGATTTGTGTGCCTCGTTTCTACGTCATCAATTATAGTTCCATGCTCCCAAGGTATGAATGCAACTATATATATAGGAACTTGGAACAAAGTTTATTGGGTGTTAGGTTTAATTAAAATTGTGTTTTACTTTCAGAAAAAATTTAATTAGAACTTTAAAAATAAAATATATAAAGTTTTTGGGCCAAAAATCGAATTTTGCAAAAAATTCTGGAAGTCGTTCGAAATGTCGTCCGAACGAGTTTTTCGTTCGAACCAGGTTTCGTTCGAACGAGTTTGCCAACGAGTCTAAACTGGTCTGTCATTCGAAATGTCGTTCGAACGAGCTTGTTCGTTCTAACAAGGTTTCTAACGAGATTCTAACGAAGTCCATACTGGTGTGTCGTTAGAAGTCTCGTTCGAACGAGAGTTCGTTCGAACGAAATGTCGTTCGAACGAGCTGTCAGGCGGGAACAGTTTTTTGGCAGTTTTGCACCCACTTCCCCACTTGGTTTTTAAACCACCTTTTACAGACTTTAATAGGTGCGGGAATGACATTTTCCAACTTAACATTTCCATAACTTTTCCATCCTAGTTTATCTCTTAGAGAGAGTTTGTGAGCAAAATTTGTTTTAGGAAAATGTTCATGTTTTGAGTGAGATTTTTAGAGAAAATATTTTATCACTCTAGTGTTGTACACCCATATTGTTTATCCAAGTTCTTATATACATATCAAATTGCTTGGATTTTTGGCACCGGTTTATCTCTACCGAATTCAAGAAGAGAAGTTTTGGTTTTCTTCTACATCCATCAAAGAAGAAGACTTTTTGTTGTGATTCTACCCACTTGGAGAAAGGCTCCATGCTCGGGTGACGGTGACCATAGAAAGTCCTATCGGTCGATTCTGAGACCGCGGTGGTGTTCCAAGGTTATCCGCTAGGAAGAGGTTTCTACGAGAAGAAGCATCGAGGCTTGAGAGGGATCGAGTCAGTCGTTGTAAGTCTATCTGTCTTGTACTTGTAATTCCGTATCTAGTGGATTTGTGGCTAGGGCCGTCCGAGGTTGTTTCCCGTCTTGGGTTTTTCCTCGTACATCGCGGCGTAGTGTGATTGGTTTATTTTATCTTGCATCAATAACGTAGAACGCATGTTTAGATAAATTCAAGATAAAATTCGGTTTCAATTTATCACACTCAATTTAATTTGGACTTTAATTAAATGTTGGGTAATGTTTAATTAATTCAAGTCATTTGCTGAAATTTGGTTTCGCCTAATTTACTAATATTGATAAATATGACTAAGGAAAATTCTAGGACTTGGATTAATGAATCGGTTTAATTTTGTTTTATTAAATTAAAAGTTGAACCATCATCCTTACGCTTTCGCATCGTATTTGTTTTACACATACAAAGGAAATTACGAGCTTGCGCTCTTTCAACATGAAAACAAATTCACTTAAAAACTTTGATCAATCATCCAATAGAAAGTGAACAACAAAAACTAGTTCTAAATATAAAACCTATGATTTTAAATACAATACCTTAGCATATATTGTTGGTGATCCAAATGTGTAGAAAACGCGTTTGGATAAGATGAATGGGCTAGCCTATCCTTTTCCTCCAAAATCTTACTAGAATAAAAAATCTCGGATCTTCGAGTATATAATCCTCCCAAAGAAAAGTATGTGTCTTAGAACCTTTGAAAATTAAAACCTTTGGTTTATAGTGAGATATGGACCTTTCTCTCTAAGACTCTTCACAAAAATATGAATAGTATTTTCTTTTTCCCTCTCTAATCCCTAATAATGAATATCCTCAAAACCCTAGCTTAGAATAGTATATGTAGGTATAAGTTATGGGCTTGGGATAAAATGTATTTCCAGAGAGTGTGAGTATCCTACTTGGGAATATGGACTATACTAGGGACCTAAGACCAAATAATTAAATTAACTTCCAAATAAATACTCGAAAATCTCAAATTACATTCTTTTGATTTATTTTCTTTCTTTATTTAATCATAATTAGTTGCACTAAATAATTATGGTTACACTCTATATTAATTATCCCAAAACCACTAAGAGTAATGAAGTCTTGTTTACAAAGTTGATATGGTACATAACATGATTCTACACGTTTAGTACCCAACACTTGGTCAAATCAATTTCGCTAATGAATTTTTTAACTAACGTCGTATTTATTCATTCATTCCAGTATTAACTTATTTTATGCTCCACGAGAATGGAAAATAATCCAATGATCAGGTTTACGGGTGGAGACAATATTTAAAAGTCTATTTAAATCCAATATCATTATTGGATGTGAAATTCTCTAAATTATGATCTCGGAGACCTACTTACACAATGATTGCCAAATCTGCAGAGATTTAGATCCAATAAACTTGAATCTTTCCCATGTCGTTCAAAGCAACAATTATGCAAGAATTAGATCCTTATAATTCTTTGGATTAAAAATTTATGCATCTTTTGTAAATGTTATGATATTTCTCTCAACTCTAATCTAGTCATCACTTAGACTTGAATCTCAGGGGTGGTCCTGTTTAATACATTATTGAATGTACCATTCATAATCATCTTTGAGCTATCAAACAAGTTCGTTAACTATAAGACAAGTTCCCATAATTTGAAATAAACTATTAAAATTGCCCTCACATCTTTACTAACTAAATGTTAAATCCCTATGTAGGCTATGAGTTGTTCAATTGCACTAGAACCAGAATTTTGATTTCCTATGATCAAGGCGAACCTAACTCACCAAAATTTCTACTAACTCCAATTGACCAAAATTACATACAATATATTTAATGAATAAATTTAAGCCATTTACACACAGATGATTCTCATTTCAAATGATCTAGACATAATATTATTAAAATAACTAATTGGCATTACATGGTTTTGAGAATAAAACCCCAACTTTATTAAGAACAATTGCATGCTAAAGTTTAATCAAATTAATGAATGTGTGATTAGTATTATGTTGTTCGTAAGAATGGTTTACAAAGAATACTCACATATACTCACTTTATTCTGAAATATAACACTCAACTCACTATTTTTATCACTCACACACCCCCGAATAGACGAATAAAAGTAAGAAAAATCAAAAGTGAAAACTAATAACTACTAAAATGAACATCCCATGGAGGTCCTAACAATGAACTATAATATATCAAATGTGGTGTGAGCTCCTTTTGTGTCAATGATTCCTCCCAATGTTGCCTCAAATATATATAGGTAGTGAAAGGGTTTGAGCATTGGGTTTTCGTGAAAAAATGAAAAGTAAAGAGAGGGGCAGAGGGAAAGGTATATGAGTGATGGCCTCTTACGTTGTTTGGGTGGTGAGTGTGACATAATAGAGATGTGGGACAAGGAAAAATGGATGGATTATAGAGATAGAGAGTACAGAAAAGAACGGGGGAGATACGAGGGGGAGAAGAGAGAGTGGGAGTAATGATTAAAAGGGAATAGGTTAGGTGGGTGAGTAGGTCTAGCCTGGGGAGTACACATTTTTTTACCTTGCCCAAATAAAGGTTACCACTATCCTCTAATATGCTTGGCTAAAATATGAATGACATGATAATGGAATCAACATTTTTATTTATTTTTTCATGTTTTAACCAATTTCATTAGAGGGTTATCTTAAACCTCATTAAATAGGGTTAAGAAAATTGACTTCATGAGGGGTGAATAAACCTAATCTTCAGTTATTTTTTGTTAAGTGGCATAAAGATTTTTTGGTAGATGTTAAGGATGTTGTGAGAAAACACATTAATGAAAGAGAAATATTACGAACCGATATAGTTTATGCAGGTGGAAGACTACGTTATGGGTTGTAATGAGAATAAGGAGAAATGGAAAGAGGATGTTGATTGAGAGAAACATGTGCAGTACCAGAAATACAGAGAAAGGACCAAACCCATCAAGTCGGGGAACAATGGAACCTTATAATTTTTGTTGAAATCCAGTGTTAATGACATGAAAAAAAATTTGGATTTTGATTTTGTGGAATGCTTTCAGTTTGGTGTAGGTTTTATAGTGGGATTAGATGTAAATGGAACATGCCTCACATAACGATACATG
The DNA here is from genome assembly GCA_949130495.1 of Sambucus nigra. Taxonomy (NCBI): domain Eukaryota; kingdom Viridiplantae; phylum Streptophyta; class Magnoliopsida; order Dipsacales; family Adoxaceae; genus Sambucus; species Sambucus nigra. Next base: position 61,981,618 of record OX422224.1, on the reverse strand, counting down.
TGTAATATTTTTTGAACAACCACAACTGATTTATCTTCTTCTCCACCTTTATATGTGGTAGTAAATATTAGTTTTAACTCGTGATATAATTGTTTACACCATGTTAACATAAACCAATGAGGTTTTGCCACGTGATATTTAATCTGACAAAATTAGTCAAATTGTATAATAAAAATATAAAATAACGAGCAACATGGATGCATGACATTTCTCACAAGTTGTATAATGTTATTCAAAATTGGCTTTCAAATAAATACTATGAATTCAAGACTGATAATTAAATTGACTTTCAAATAAATACTTGGGAAATACCAAATTACAATTATCGCAATTTGTTTAATCACGATTAATTTCGAAAAATAATCACGACTTCACTCCAATTTAATAATGCATAAATCTCTTGTAATAGATATGTTTTATTTGCAAAGTTGATTATGATACATAATATTATTCCCCACGTGACGTGTCAGATACCACTTAGTCAAATCAGTTCTAACCAACATCTAATCGATTCTTTAATTATCATAATTATCTTATTTCATTCTTTAACTTATTATAAATTAATCCACTGATCGGGTTTTACAGGAGGAAAGAAAACATTTACATCTATTAAGTGGTATCACAATCCTTGGTATCTCCTCAATGTGAACTCCTCCGAATTATGATCTCAGACCTATTAATGCAATAATTTCCCAATATGCAGGGATCTACTGATACAATATATAATTAAATTGTACCCATAGAAGTCAAAGCACAATTTTGCAAGCATTTCGATCTTTATAATCCCGGGAATCAAGAATATATACACCCTTTATAAATGGTGTGAGATTATCCAAGTCTAAAAAACCTTAGAGTTAAACCTCATCGGTGGTCTTATTCAATACATTCATGAATGCATTAGTTATAATCCTTTTTTGAACTATCATACAAGTTCTTAAACCATCAAACAAGTTGTAGTTGTTTAAAACCGATACAATGGCAACTTCATATCTCGATCGTGAACTATTAGATTGTACTAGAGTTGGAATTCTGATCTCTTGTAATCAAGACGAACCCAGCTCACCGGTACTCCTACTTAGTACAATTGAACTACAATATATTTATTCATAATATAAGGCATTCTTATAAAAATTATTATTATTTCAAAATGAATTAACCAACATTTACTAAAATGTTAATGTCATAATTATTTTAATAAAAAAATAACAATTACTATTTGTAGATTTTTAACCAAGAATTAAATGAATGTGATTAGTGGAAGAGTTCGAGAGGTGGGATGATTGTTGGCCCAAAAATATACCTAAGAGGGGGTGAACTGGGTTTTATAAACACAATGGAAAATTGAAAATTTTCTTTAGGTAACTTAAAATATGGAGAATCAACATGTTTGTAAGATACAAAATAATCAATAATAGAAATAAATATAAGAGACTTAGGTAAACTTGCAAACCTTTTAATAATAAACTAGTGTCTTCACATATGTAAGTTAATTTGTGTGATTTCCTTTTTCTGTTTCTTTTTTATTTTAAAATGACAATGAATTTATTAAATCAAGAGTTATGAAAATGATTTTATGTTTTAGTATATTTTGTACTCTCTTGTATATCTAAAAGGGATGTTTAAATAATTATATATATCCTTGGAACAAAATATATTCGTTCAGAGTCAGTGGGAGAGAGTTACTTTTCTGGTTTTTAAAAAACCCATCATTACGTGATGAAAAATATCAATATAGTCGAAGAGCTTTGCTACACGGACTCTCACTATCCGACTTTCTCCTTTGTCCACTAAAGGGAAAAAAAAGGGAAAACTTTTTTTATATAATTTAACATATTGCTTAAAAAAATAGTACATTCAAAAAAAAAATTATATGATTTTTATATAAAAAAAAAAACTACAAAAAATTGTTAACCAATTTTTTAAAACAGTTAAAAAATTGTTGAAACCTTATTTTATTTTTAAAAAACTTTTTTTTTTAATTTCTTAAAAACAGTTTCTTATTAAAAAACGGTATTTTGTCTATTAAAAATATGAAAAAATTATTTTTTAAAAGCTGACGCGAACTCACATTATCGCGATTGGTTAGTACTGCTGGCACGGACCCACATCATCATCGCGATTGGTTTGTGTAATTGGCGCGGAACCACATAATTATCGAGATTGGTTAGTGCTGCTGGCGCGGACCCACGTCATTTAAACTATTTTTTTAAAAAGGAATTTTATTAAAAATAAAAAATTTCAATAAAAGTATTTTTTTAAAAAAATAGTGAAATTCTTTTTTTGTTTTCTAAAACAGTTATAAAAAGTTAAAAATACCTTAAAAAATAAATTGGTTAGTGTCGCTGGTGCGGACCCACATTATCATTGCGATTATTTCTTTTATTTTGTAAAACCATTTAAAAAAATAGTTTTTATTAAAAAATACAAAATTTTATTTTTATTATGAAAAATAAATAAATTGAAACAATGGTTGTGTGCTGCGTGGAGAGAGTTGAAAGTGTGAGTCATTGGAGGGAGTCCCTCTAGAATTTCTCTATAGTCGAATATCTTGAGAATTATTTGACAATTTTAAAATAAGGCAACTATTGGTCCCAAAAATTTGTTTCCAAAATGAGCATGCCCGGTGATAACTACCATAATCGATTGGAGGAAAATTTAATCAACTATATTGGATCATTTGGACTTTTTTATTTGAAGACTTTTTAGTAATCGAAAAAAACTAAATGTCTGTGTGTTTGGGAGAATAAATAAATCCTGTCTAGGAAGTGTTAAACCTTTATATTATTCAAAAACTACTCAATTTACCTCTTGAATATTTGATTCTTTAACATATATGTGTTGTTGGGGACTTTGTTTCTATTGCATTTTAGTACAATGGAGCCTATGATGATGAGAAAGTTTGTCTTGTTGTCTTTCTTAAATCAATGCTCATACTTTTTTGTTCTTGGATTTATTGATGATGAAAATGTATCTTTCTTGAATGAAAATGTATCTAATGTAATCCTTACATTAGATACTTCTAGTTGCATGGACGTATTGCCACCGTTTCTTGCAATTCTTCTCACCATGTCTTGATTATAATGTTAATAACTTAAGAACATTAAAGATAATGATAATAAAGTTTTTATTTATCGGTTGAATATTTATTATCAAAAGTCAGTTGTTTATTCATTTGAAATCTCTTAGTTTCCCAATCTCCCCATTTCTATGATGATAATTTAGTTATATTTTAAAAATATACTTAAAATCATTCCCTTTCTTGGATACTTTGTTTTTAAAAATAGTGTTTTCTCCACCTTTCTCGTATTCTCTGTCATCGTAAAAAAGAAATGGGATGTATAAAAAATTCAAATTATGTTTTTCAAGTCCATCAACATTTAATAATATAAAATATCATCAAGAGTGTAAAGTAACCATGTTCCCCATAAAATCTATAGCAAGATTGTTCAGGTCCAAAAATAAATAATATTGGAGTATAAAAATTAAGTATCATTCTAAGAATGAGTAAACTGACACAAACTAATATAATAACGAGATAAAAATTATAATAAGAGCAAATAAACCACAAACTTTGATACCACAAACCAACGATAAATACAATCTATCATGGTACAACACACATTATCTGAAATATAAATCCAAATCTCAAAAATAATACCAACTAAAATACTCCAATGTCACTGGAAATGTAAATGGAAATAAAAGGAATGAGCATGCAGGATCGATATCTACATCCTATGCAAGATCTGTTATGTCTACTATTTATTTAATATAGGGGGGTTTTGGGAAAAGGTCCTTATAATGCTTAAAGTGTATAAAAATAGGACACTCCATATAATTTTATAAATTTAGTCCCTGTACTAAAAATGGTGAAAAATGGTGCCGCTGGCGCGGACCAAAAAAATAAAGGCAATTGTACCACAGGGACTAGACTTATAAATGCTATTGTACCATAGGGACTAGATTTATAAACTTGAAAATCATTGTCCTAAAAATTCAAATATAGGAAGAAACATGACCTTTTCCTTAATTCTTAATTAATATAATAGCATAGAATTATGAATAATAATAATTACATAAATTAAAAGCGAAATTACAGAAAATAAAACTTACTTGTATTTGCAGAAATAATTACTAGAAATAAGAAAGAATCCGAGCCCTGTGTGATAACACAGTGTGCTTAAGACAATTTTATTTCATCCTTAGTGCTTTAGGTTAATGAATAATTGTCTCCTAAGATAGAATGGATTTTTGGATTAAACGAGTAGCACAAGAATGTAAAATCCCATCGAACACAATTCTGTGTGTTTACTCAACCCAAATAGTATGTCAAATGGATGCAGGAATGCAAAATTTATTTTCTGGGAATAACAGCATTTCTGTTGGAAGAAATTTAGAGAGGGAATTTTTCCATTAGTTTAAAAATGGAGGGAAGCATTTGTAATTATAGAAAGTAAGTGATGGTTCAAAAATAACTGACAAAATAGTTAAACGAATTTAACTGTTGACAATAACTGCCAACATTTTATTAATTAATTTCATAATTAATTAATAATTAAAGCCGAGAAAGTCAAGTTAATTCGGCCCAAAAATGTAGGATATTTTTTATAGGCCCAAGCCTGAGACAGAGATCGAGCCCGAGACAGAGACTGAGCCCAAGACTGAGCCGAGCCGGTAGGACAGACAGAGGGACGCGCGTGCGTGTCGACCTTTGACCAAAAGTCAACACAAGCATAGCTTAGGTCATCTTCCATTCAAAGAGTTGGGATACCCCAAGGCATCCAAGCCTTAGTCCATCATTTGGGTTTTATTAACTCATTATTTTCCCACTACTCTTCCAATATGGGACAAGAGTTAAAACATACCCGATTCATTAACTTTCATTGCTTTGTGAGTCACTTTGGGGAAATATTTATTATTCATAACTTATAAAAATTGGACATGTGAATATATTACGTTAATTTTCTTGCTAAGGAGAATGTGTTCGTATATGGTCCCACTATTATCGGGGTGTGGGTCCCACTTAAATTTAGCTCAAATTTGCTCAAAAATCTGTCCAGAAAATCTGACATCTTTATGTTCAATTTTTCCAACAATCCCCCAGATGAATGATATATCGCTATAAATAAACACAGCAGATGCGGATGCAGAGGCAGACACAAGTTGAGTAAAACATAAAATTTATTTCATCGGGAGAAGTATCCTAGTGGCCTTGAACTTTCCTTAGTGATATACCATCGGATTTACTTGGTTAATCAATAAACTTCATGTCTTTGAACCATCAACCATTTTTGTAAATCTAGATAACAGTATTCACACAATAATTCTTCAACACAGTTGGTTCTGATGTTTGTGTTCATTTTGGCCATGAACACCACTTGTTTCCTTGAGTATTTTAGAGAATTTGCCTTTCATTATTCTCATAGAAGTGGCCCCCTTCTTACTCACGTAGGTGACTTCCATAAAGAGTATCCTGCAATACCACACTTGGACATACTAAGATATGGATGTCATTAAAAGCATAACTTATCCTAATTTCATGGCAGATGTGCATTGTCTCATCTTTGGAATGGATAGGATTAAATATCCTCCAGTGCTTACTGAATACAATGTAGTTCGATTTGCCCATTGAACCAAGATCTTGGGATCTCTAGTTAGCTAGATTGGGTTGCCACTACATTGATTCTAATTTATTAATAAGCTTTAGACCCATACCTCTCGATGAACGTTTAACTTGCTTTCGATTTAAACCTTTCATTAGTGGATCTGTTATATTATCTTTTGACTTTACGTAGTCAATTGAGATAATTCCATTTGAGAGAAGTTATCTAAAGGTTTTGTGTCGATGACGAATATGTCGGGAATTTTCGTTATACATGTGATTTTGTCCCCTTCCAGTCGCCAATTGACTATCGCAATATATACATATTGTGGGAATAGGTTTAGACCAATTTGGAACATCCTCTAAGAAATTTCGAATCCATTCAGCTTCTTCTCTAGCTTTGTCTAGTGAAATGAATTTGGATTCCATTGTCGATCTAGCAGGATTTCCAAGATGCGACTGCATCTCCAAGGGTTAACACATACCCACTCGTAGACTAAGAGTCTTTTGTATCGGATATCGAATTTGCATCGCAATGTCCTTCAAGAACAACCGGATATTTTGATGATTCCAATCCATAGTTTTGAGTATATTTCAAATAACCCAAAACTCGCAACATTGCCTGCCAGTGATCTCTCCCTGGATTACTCGTAAATGGACATACCTTATTATTCAGTATGCTATATCCGATCACGTATAGTTCATGATATACATTAAAGTGCCGATAATACGAGAGTACTCTTGTTGAGACATGCTTTCACCATTATTTCTTATTAGATATAAGTTTACATCTACAGGTGTCTTGGTATGACTAATATCATACTTTTTGAATTTTTCAAGTACTTTCTCTATGTAATGAGATTGAGATAATATAAGTCCATCCGATGTTTTAGAAATTTTAATTCCTAATATAACATCGGCGATTCCCAAATCTTTCATGTCAAATCGACTACTCAACATTTGTTTTGTACTTTTGACAATTTCCAAGTTACTACCCATGATAAGCATATCATCAACATAGAGGCATACAATGACATATACATTTTAAATGTATTTAAAGTAAACACATTTATCGCATTCATTGATTTTGAAACCATTTGATAACATTGCATTATCAAATTTTTCATGCCATTGCTTAGGTGCTTGTTTTAATTCATAAAGTGATTTAACATGCTTACATAATTTTCCTTCTTGTTTGGGCGCTTTGAACCCTTCAGGTTGCTCCATATAAATTTCCTCATCTAGTTCACCGTTTAAGAATGCAGCTTTTACATCCATTTGATGTATTTCAAGTCCATTAATAGCAGTTATTTCTATTAACATCCGAATGGACGTTATTCTTGTTACCGGTGAATATGTGAGAAGTAATCCAACCCTTCCTTTTGCATGTAGCCTTTAGCTACAAGTCTAGCTTTATATTTATCAATTGATCCATCGGGCTTCAACTTCTTTTTAAAGATCCATTTATAACCTAACAGTTTTGAACCTAGTTGAAGATCCACTATTTCCCATGTGTGATTTTGTAATATGGATTCAATTTCACTATTAATTTTTTCATTCCAATTAGAAGCATCGGGTAAGGATATGGCTTCTTTGTACGATTGAGGTTCATTTTCTAGCAGATATGTTAGAAAATCCGGACCAAAAAAAGTACAGGCTCTTGCTCTTTTACTACGCCTTGGTTCATCATCTATTCTTTCAATAGCTTGATGAGTACCACTTGTAGTAGCTTGATGTGTCCTTTTAAAAGGACCAGATTCTCGGGTCATGTTATACGTGAATTTATTTTCAAAAAATGAAGCGTCACTCGATTCAATAACCGTATTTACATTACTATTCAAAATCTCAGATTTATAAACTAGAAATCAATATGCATTGCTATTAGTAGTATAACCGATGAACACACAATCCATGGTTTTTGGCCCTATTCTTACCTTTTTAGGTTTAGGGTCCATCACTTTGGCTAAGCACCCCCACACTCGTAAATATTTATAGGAAGGTCTTCAAACTTTCCATAATTCATAAGTTGTCTTGTGAGTCTTCTTGTGAGGTACTTTATTGAGAATATAATTAGCAGAAGTAAGGCTTCCCCCTCCCCCCCCCCCCCCACAAGTTCTGGGGAGCTCCTGAACTTAATAACATTGAGTTCATCATCTCCTTCAATGTACGGTTTTTGCGTTCAGCAACACCATTTGATTGAGGAGAATAAGGAGTGGTTGTTTGACGGATTATACAATGCTTAGAACAAAATTCCTCAAAAGGAGATTCATATTCCCCTCCTTTATCACTCCTTATTGCCTTTATCTTTTTACTTAATTGATTCTCAATTTCATTTTTATATTGCTTAAATGCACTAATAGCTTCATCTTTACTGTGTAGGAAATATACATAACAATATTTTGTGCAATCGTCAATAAAAGTAATAAAATACTTTTTTCCACCTCTAGTTTGAACAGATTTTAAATCACAAATATAAGTGTGAATTAAATATAAAGGTTCAGTTATTGTTTCAATAGAATGAAAAGGTAATCTGGCTAATTTAGATTCCACACAAATTTCACATTTATGATTTTTATCAATATTAAATTTTGGAAAAAAATCCAAGTTAATTAATGTACGCAATGTATCAAAATTAACATGTCCTAATCGAGCATGCCAAATATTAGATGACTCAATCAAGTAAGAAGAACTAGCAATTTCATTCATTGAAATAGATGTTTTTGGGGTTATAGTAAGAACATTGATTTTAAAGAGCCCCTTATTTAGGTAGCCATTTCCTACATACATGTCATTCTTTGACAACATAAAGCAATCAGACACAAACACAAGCTTGAACCCATTTTAGTCAGGAGATATCCAGAAATTAGATTCTTTTGGATATCAGGCACGTGAAGAACATCATTGAGAGTAAGTTCCTTAAGTCATTTTTAGAGCAATTTTTCCTCATCCCGCCACCTTAGAAGTGTAAGAGTTCCCCATAAAGAGGTTCTCCTCATTTTCCAAAGGCTTATAGGTGGATAACATCCATTTGTTTGCAGAAATGTGTCGTATGGCTCCAGTGTACACACACAATTCCTTGGTATTTCCAACTAAGTTCCATTCAGAGACCATAGCAGAAAGATTCATATACGCCAAGTCATTGGCAATGTTTTCACCCTTAGTTACATTTGTTGAGGATTATTTCGATTTTTCTTCTTAGGCTTACGACACTTACTTGAGCGGTGTCCACGTTTACCACAGTTATAGCATTTGCCTTTGAACTTCTTCTTGTTCTGTTTGGAAGTGCCTTCCCCATCATGCTTTCTCTTATTCTTCTTAGGACCTTCAATAACATGGACCTTCATTTCCATTGGATTCTTCCCACTTTTCATTAGAGACTCACGATTATCTTTTTCAATTCTCAGTCTGACCACCAACTCCTTCACATTCATCTCCTTTCGCTCGTGCTTGAGATAATTTTTAAATAAAGTCCAAGATGGTGGAAATTTTTCAATAATCGCAGCAACTTGGAAGGTTTCACTTAGGGACATTACTTCAGCATGAATGTCATGGAGGATCATTAGAAGTTCTTGCACCTGCAAGATCACTGGTTTAGAGTCAACCATTTTGAAGTCTAAAAAATGCCCGATGATAAATTTTTTCATCCCAGCATCTTCAGTTTTGTACTTCTTTTTCAAAGAATTCCACAATTCCTTGGATGTTTTGATCGTTTAGTAGACATGATACAATGTCTCCTCCAAGTAGGCCAGAATATAATTCCGGCACAGATAGTCAGAGTGCTTCCAAGCATCAACAACAACAACCTTTTTTGAGTCATCTCCCTTTTGAATAGAGGGATAATATTCATATACAAACCTACCCAATTGGCAGGTAGTGAGATAGAAATACATTTGTCCTTGCTAACGTTTGAAGTCATCCCCATTGAACTTTTTCGATTTCTTCCCGTGTGGCATAGATACGGGTGCAGTCACATTTTTGTTAGTGACAGTCACATTTGCAGGAATAGAGTTTGTACTATGCGATTCCATTTCTGTTACAAAAATAGAATTTTTATCAACGATAATATTCATATATAAATGAATTAATCAAAACAAAATACACAATTCTGTTTTACAATTTCCTCAATTATAATTAAATAAAAAAGGAATTCCAAAATAATTCTAAATAATATTCACAATTAAACTAAAATATAAGCACAAGTTGATACTAGGCTAAAGAAAAATTTGTGTCCCGCTGTTTTTAAAAAAAAATCGTAAAAAATGGAATTATAATTTCAAAGTAAAATCTTATATAACCAGATTTAACAAAACAAAAACAAATTACAAATATATTTTTATTTTCTAACCAGAATGTATAAACAGTGTAGAAAATTAATTTTTCGTAACATAAACTGTTTTATTAAATTTCTAAAATAAAATAATATTTTAATTCAAATTTTTCTGCAACAACAGATTTATTCTACACGAATAAAATTTCCCTAATAAATTTTTTTTTGTAAACTATACAAAACAGTAGAATAAAATAAAATTGTCTTAACATTGTTATGTCTACATTTATTTAATATAATAGCACAAAATTAAGAATAATAATAATTATAAAAATTAAAAACGAAATTATAGAAAATAATCCTCATTTATATTTGCAGAAATAATTACTAGAGACAAGAAAGAATTCGAGCCCTGTGTGATACCACAATGTCCTTAAGAAAATTTTATTCCCTCCTTAGTGATTTAGGTTAATTAATAATTCTCTTTCAAGATAGAATGGGTTTTCGGATTAAATAAGTAGCACAACAATGTAAAACCCCATCGAACACAATTCTGTGTGTTTACTCAACCCAAACAGTATGTCAAATGGATGCAGGAATGCAAAATTTATTTTCTGGGAATAACAACGTTTCTGTTGGAAGAAATTTAGAGAGGGAATTTTTCCATTCCTTTCAAAACGGAGGAAAGCATTTGTATTTATAGCACAGTAAGTGACTGTTCAAAAATAACTGACAAAATAGTTAAACGGGTTTTTATTAATTAATTTCATAATTAATTATTAATAAAGTCTGGGCCCGAGCCGAGACGGACGGATGCGTTTGTGGACCTTTGATCGAAAGTCAATCCAAGCATAGCTTAAGTCATCTACCTGTAATACCCCGTGATTTTTTATTGACTTTTAAAATTGGTTATATTTAAATTAATGGATTAATTGATTTTTTTTATAAATTAATTCATTTGGGTTTTATCCGAATTGTGGATATTAAAAATGTATGATTCTGAATATTACTTAAAGATATTTAGGTAATATATGAATGTGATGTTATTGATATTGCGGTGAGTTATTTATTCCGTAATTTGAATTTTTAGTCGGACGCGGTATGGGACGTGTCGGGACTAATTTTTTAAATTAAAAAGGAAACTTATTTTTACATCAACCTTATAGTTGTTTCGACTGCGTCGTTGCATCCGGAAGGGTTGAAATAGTCAAAAAAGTCTATTTGGACGTTGGTTTTGAGTCTCGGGTCATTTGGAAATGAAAAGACAACTTAAAAGGGCATTTTGGTTATGTTTACAAGGGGGATGAATAGTGATTTCAGATTTTATCCTATTATAAATATTTGGAGATTAGTTGTACTTAGTTCATTTCTTCTCCTCTACACAAAAATGGAGAGGTCACCTTTTGAGAGAAAGTGAAAGGTTGCTTGGGAAGAGAAAAGCTTACTTGGGAAGGAGAAGAACAAAGACCAAAGGTCACCTCTACCAACCACCACCGAAAGTTGGCTGGAGAAGGGAGAACCACCTGTGATATACTACACCAAGGAATCAGACCTTCATTAGAGGCAAATGTTTGATAAAGGCAATCTAAGTTTGTATATTGTCCATGTTAGAATAGTTATATAAGAGATGATTTTTCATGTTTGGAAGAAATAATGGAGTTGTTTAATGGATTTCTGGAAACTGAATATATATAGGAATCAAACTCATGTTGTAGATAGTTAGTAATCCACGAAATAGTCATAGATTTGTTGAAGAAATTATGAAAATAATTTATGTGTTCTTGAAGATATTATGTTAATAATTTTCTGGAAAAAGGGAGTATAAACATGCTTTTAATTCAATCTCTTGATGATTCTAGGATGTTTAGATGATTGGAAATCATTTATATATGTTGATATATCATGTAGTAAGGATTATAAGTCATTTGGTTTGTTAATATGAAGGTTTGAATGATCAAAAATGGCTAAACCCGTAGTTGCAGAAATACAGAAAAACTAGGTTATTACGTGAGTGATCGATCGATCGACGCCCTGCCTTCGATCGATCGACCTCCCCAGGATTGTTAAAGTTATTTCTTTCTAATGTTGGTTTTTATCCCAAACCTTTTGTTGATCTTTGGTGATTATTAATTGGATATTATGGGACTTAGAGAAGATCAGTAAGCCCTAAATAAGGTTTGAATTGATTTGATTGAGATTTAATTGATTAGAAAGATGATAATTAAATTGAAAAAAATTTTGGTTGCTAGATGCATTTGTTGGATTTTAATTGGTATCCATGAGGATTAAGGATAGGTCCAGTAGGGGAGATTTAATATAACAAGTGGGTAGTCTTAGGGTTACAATTTGAATATCAAAGACTGAGTTTAGTACACGCGCTTAGCGGTACGACTCCTGGATAGAGATGGGAGTTTAGACCACATTTGGTTGCAAGAGGGGATGAGGTTATTTCAATTTCGTATTTGAAGTTGACGGACCTCCACATTAGACAAAGTTAAGTAGTAGTGTATTGGAGGGGTTCCTTGTTTGGATTTCTCTTTGCGAGACGTTCCGCGCATAAACCTTAACGACGTCGGGAGTGGATAGATGTTATAGGATGCGAGGATGTTGGTTTAGTTGATAAGTCATGATATTTTATTGCATAGGATTTGAAAGATATAATGCTACGTATGGGAACTATATTATGGTAGTGTGATTACCTTATTGATATTATATTATAGGTATGATAATACCTATTTGATTGATTGGTGATTTATGTCTATGACATACCTAGCTTACTTGCTATCGGTGGGAGGTTTGTGCGTGAGGGCACTCATATCCTGATAAATCCATGGGATTTTTTATTTGTCGCTCAAGAACATAGGTTTATGAAAGACTTACCGAGGAGTTGATGAGTCCGTTGACTGTGCGTACGTAGGTATGTGCGTGACCCATTGATACGAGAACTATGTTCGCCTCCAATTTGTATGTTGTTGTTTGTGGTTCAAGGAATCCTTACTGAACCTTTTGTCCCCTACTCGACGACCTGTGATAATTGGACATGATAGCAGAGTAATGCATTGCACCGAAGTTGTGACTCGGGGTGCCGTATTATATATGAATATATATCTATAAAATAAAAGAGGAGGGACTTTTTGTCCTCCCCAACTGATGGCTCAGATTAAATCTAAGGAATTTGGTCTTTATCAACTCACGGTTGAGATTTAATGTATTTAAGTGTTTAAGATGGTGCACAGAAGATAAATCTAACGGTTGAGAGAGATGGCTTTCAAGAACCATTAGTAAAACTGATACACTACTGTGGAGAGTCCCTGTACTATATTCATTGATATCGACGGAGCACAAGGCTCGAGAAAACAAAGATATTCTCTATCTCACTCTGTCATCTCACGTTTGTTACCTCCTCTCATTTCCCATCCTCTCTCAATATCGCTCATTGTGTAACAGTTGTGTCCGTTGCGCTCCCCCATCCTCTCCCTCTTACTCCAGTTCAGTTTGCTGCTCTCCCCCATCCTCTACCTCTCAGTCTGGTTCAGTCCGCTACCCACGTCCTCATCCCTATCTTGAACACCACATTTTATCCAAACCAGTAGATAGAAAAAGGGGGAATATCTTTTTAATAGCATTTTGCTCGACACATTGACAGGAGAACTGTTGCAGTAGCTCGCGTTTTTGAAGATATGTTGCATTTTTGAAGATCTGTCTGCTGGTGTGGTGATCTCCGATTGTGATCTTTAGCCGCCGATGTGATGATGTGACGATGCGATGATGTGATGACCTCCGGTGTTTTTGATTTATGTAGCTCGCGTCTTGAAGATGTGTTACGTTTTTGAATATATGTTGCTTTTTGGCCTCGTATTATTATTTTCTTTGTTTCTTCTTTATATTGTAAATTTTCCTGTCGAAGATCTGTTGCATTTTTGAAGATCTGTCCGCTATTGTTCTGATCTCCGGTGGTGAGCTTTGGCCGCCGATGTGATGATGTCTGGTGAGCTCTGGACACCTTGACTTCTTTAATTTATGGGTTCAAAGCATTATTGATATTTTTTTTTTCATTTACATTTATTTCTTAATCATTCTATTTATTTTGTTTAGATTTCAATTAACAACAAACTGATGGGTTAATAGATTTTCTCTCATCACATTGACAGCTTTGAGTTTTAGTTTTGGCTTTAATTTTTGTAATTATCTTCTTCACAATGGGTAACTGTTGCAGTAGCTCGCGTTTTTGAAGATCTGTTGTGTTTTTTATGGATTATAAACGACAATATTCAAGGACATGTATGGTGTAACACTCATTTTGTAACAGTTTTTGATGGGACATGTATGGTGTACATATCCATGCTTAAGAACATATGGGGCATTTTTGTTTGGGTTTAAGAATGATTTTTTTTTCAAACCATTAAAGATTTTATGTGAGTTTCTTAGATCTGTTTGTCTTTGGCGTTTTGTTTTTTTTTTTGAAATTTTGTAGTTGTTTGGGAACATAGTCAGCTTTTCAAAACATGTTTATTCTCTAATTTTTGTTTTGTTGTTAAATGATTTTATTTGTTGCAGATATACTGTGTGAAAGTAAAACTGAGGTATGTAAAAAAAGTATCAACATTTCATAGCTCGAGAAGCAGAACTTCTCACTTTAATTTGAAAATTTTCACACTTTCTCTTTCTTTCCTCACATCTCCGTACACCCACTGATATTTTTCTCTCCTAGATTTGTCAGGCTCTCTCACTGTTAACTAATTTCATCTTTTCTTCATACCAATATGTAGTGGTTATGTTTTTTTAGGTGGGGGCATTGTAAGATCTCCCAAAGTTTTATACCTGAACTTTGCAACAATTTGGCCTGGGTTTGAAGAATTTATAGTATTGGTATTTAGATGAGGATACATACATACAAAATAGAAAGAAGTGTAGATATTCTGTATTGTATAGTTTTAGTGGGTTTTTAGGGTTGTTTGTCTTCAACCGTGGTAGTTTTTTTTTTCAACTGTGGTATTTTTCTATGGCATAGTTTTGTTTATGGGTGGACTAAACCTCTTTACCAATTTAAATATTGAACTGCTTAGAATTATGTTTTTAGTTTACTATGTCTTCTATTTTTTAGTTATTCACTTATTACTTTTGAGCTTTAGGCCCACACAACATTCTAACAGAGAAACCAAAAAACATCCCTCCCATTATTCATAATTATGAAATTTGCATGAAGTAATGCTAAGGGACCCTGAGTACACATTACGATGTTTGTTTTTAGTGATCATCATTGTTGTAGGTAGTATTTATAGTAATAAGTGAATATT
Source organism: Sambucus nigra (assembly GCA_949130495.1). NCBI lineage: Eukaryota > Viridiplantae > Streptophyta > Magnoliopsida > Dipsacales > Adoxaceae > Sambucus > Sambucus nigra. Next base: position 61,966,452 of record OX422224.1, on the reverse strand, counting down.
GGTTAACAATCAATTTTTGACCAAATACAAAAAATTCAACATCTATTATATCATTATGTATGTTATACATGAATGATCAAATGGTTGTTAACATTGTTGTCACCGTTACTAATATTTTTCTTGAAGTTTAAGACGTTAATAAAGTTTTTGTAATAACATTTCCAACTACCTATTACGATATAATGATGATTTCAAACTTCCTATTATGATATTATGATAATTCCAATTGTGCTGAGTTTTGTAGCGTGGTGTGATAGTTTTAGATAATTTCAATTTATTTATATTAAAATTTATTTATGTAGATTAAAATTATTTGTTGATTAACTATATGTTAACTCATTATATGTTTCTTTCATATTGAAACGCGTTCGCTTGCCCGTGCATCGTTATTAAATATGATGAAATTTAATTTGTATTTTTAAATATTTCTTAAAGTGTAAAATATCATACATAATTAGGGGATTGTGCATCCCATTGTTTTAAATAATTTTTTTAATGTTTCTTTAACTAATTTTCTTTTAACCTTTTTTAAATTACATAAACAAATTTATGAATAATTTTTAGTAGATTAAAATTATTTCTTGATTAACTATAGGTTAGCTCATTATATTTTTCTTTAATTATCAAAATGAGTTTTGCTTGCCCGTGCATTTTATTAAACAAGATGAAATTTAATTCCATCGACACAGTTGTGATTGTGTTATAACCATAAATAACTACGAGCAAATTTATCATCGTGCCATCGGCACGGGTACACCCTAGAGTTGTATGCAGGGAGATTTTGAACGTTATAATATGTTTGAAAGTAAAATGACTATTTTAACGAATTTTATTTAAAGTTGTATTTTTCATTGTGCCATCGGCACGGGTACACAATTATTATGCAATAAAGTTATATTAATTTTTAGTTGACTTTTTATTTTACCGTGCCATCAGCGGGTACAAATTTATCACGCGAAAAATTTTATCGTCGTGCCATCGGCACGGGTACACCCTAGGGAGGAGAAGCGAGCGGGAAAAAAAAACTGAAGAGTTTCGTGCCCTTTCACTTTTGAGAGAGAGAGAGAGATGTGTAAGGTTGGCATCACGGATGATTATGATTAACAAATTAATTAAAGAAAAATGGGAAATAGAAAGGTTTGAAAGGGTTAAGTTACTTGGATGCAAGAGGGGATGAGGTTATTTCAATTTCGTATTTGAAGTTGACGGACCTCCACGTTAGACAAAGTTAAGTAGTAGTGTATTGGAGGGATTCCTTGTTTGGATTTCTCTTTGCGAGACGTTCCGCGCATAAACCTTAACGACGTCGGGAGTGGATAGATGTTATAGGATGCGAGGATGTTGGTTTAGTTGATAAGTCATGATATTTTATTACGTAGGATTTGAAAGATATAATGCTACGTATGGGAACTATCTTATGGTAGTGTGATTACCTTATTAATATTATATTATAGGTATGATAATACCTATTTGATTGATTGGTGATTTATGTCTATGACATACCTAGCTTACTTGCTATCGGTGGGAGGTTTGTGCGTGAGGGCAGTCATATCCTGATAAATCCATGGGATTTTTTATTTGTCGCTCAAGAACATAGGTTTATGAAAGACTTACCGAAGAGTTGATGAGTCCGTTGACTGTGCGTACGTAGGTATGTTCGTGACCCATTGATACGAGAACTATGTTCGCCTCCAATTTGTATGTTGTTGTTTGTGGTTCAAGGAATCCTTACTGAACCTTTTGTCCCCTACTCGACGACCTGTGATAATTGGACATGATAGCAGAGTAATGCATTGCACCGAAGCTGTGACTCGGGGTGCCGTATTATATATGAATACATATCTATAAAATAAAAGAGGAGGGACTTTTTGTCCTCCCCAACTGATGGCTCAGATTAAATCTAAGGAATTTGGTCTTTATCAACTCACGGTTGAGATTTAATGTATTTAAGTGTTTAAGATGGTGCACAGAAGATAAATCTAACGGTTGAGAGAGATGGCTTTCAAGAACCATTAGTAAAACTGATACACTACTGTGGAGAGTCCCTGTACTATATTCATTGATATCGACGGAGCACAAGGCTCGAGAAAACAAAGATATTCTTTATCTCACTCTGTCATCTCACGTTTGTTACCTCCTCTCATTTCCCATCCTCTCTCAATATCGTTCATTGTGTAACAGTTGTGTCCGTTGCGCTCCCCCATCCTCTCCCTCTTACTCCAGTTCAGTTTGCTTCTCTCCCCCATCCTCTACCTCTCAATCTGGTTCAGTCCGCCGCTACCCACGTCCTCATCCCTATCTTGAACACCACATTTCATCCAAACCAGTAGACAGAAAAAGGGGGAAGATCTTTTGAATAGCATTTTGCTCGACACATTGACAGGAGAACTGTTGCAGTAGCTCGCGTTTTTGAAGATATGTTGCATTTTTGAAGATCTGTCTGCTGGTGTGGTGATCTCCGGTTGTCATCTTTAGCCGCCGATGTGATGATGTGACGATGCGATGATGTGATGATCTCCGGTGTTTTTGATTTATGTAGTTCGCGTCTTGAAGATGTGTTACGTTTTTGAATATATGTTGCTTTTTGGCCTTGTATTATTATTTTCTTTGTTTCTTCTTTATATTGTAAATTTTCCTGTCGAAGATCTGTTGCATTTTTGAAGATCTGTCCGCTATTGTTCTGATCTCCGGTGGTGAGCTTTGGCCGCCGATGTGATGATGTCTGGTGAGCTCTGGACACCTTGACTTCTTTAATTTATGGGTTCAAAGCATTATTGTTATTTTTTTTCATTTACATTTATTTCTTAATCATTCTATTTATTTTGTTTAGATTTCAATTAACAACAAACTGATGGGTTAATAGATTTGCTCTCAACACATTGACAGCTTTGATTTTTAGTTTTGGCTTTAGTTTTTGTAATTATCTTCTTCACAACGGGTAACTGTTGCAGTAGCTCGCGTTTTTGAAGATCTGTTGTGTTTTTTATGGATTATAAACGACAATATTCAAGGACATGTATGGTGTAACACTCATTTTGTAACAGTTTTTGATGGGACATGTATGGTGTACATATCCATGCTTAAGAACATATGGGGCATTTTTGTTTGGGTTTAAGAATGATTTTTTTTTCAAACCATTAAAGATTTTATGTGAGTTTCTTAGATCTGTTTGTCTTTGGCGTTTGGTTTTTTTTTTTTTGAATTTTTGTAGTTGTTTGGGAACATAGTCAGCTTTTCAAAACATGTTTATTCTCTAATTTTTGTTTTGTTGTTAAATGATTTTATTTGTTGCAGATATACTGTGTGAAAGTAAAACTGAGGTATGTAAAAAAAGTATCAACATTTCATAGCTCGAGAAGCAGAACTTCTCACTTTAATTTGAAAATTTTCACACTTTCTCTTTCTTTCCTCACATCTCCGTACACCCACTGATATTTTTCTCTCCTAGATTTGTCAGGCTCTCTCACTGTTAACTAATTTCATCTTTTCTTCATACCAATATGTAGTGGTTATGTTTTTTTAGGTGGGGGCATTGTAAGATCTCCCAAAGTTTTATACATGAACTTTGCAACAATTTGGCCTGGGTTTGAAGAATTTATAGTATTGGTATTTAGATGAGGATACATACATACAAAATAGAAAGAAGTGTAGATATTCTGTATTGTATAGTTTTAGTTGGTTTTTAGGGTTGTTTGTCTTCAACCGTGGTAGTTTTTTTTTCAACTGTGGTATTTTTCTATGGCATAGTTTTGTTTATGGGTGGACTAAATTCTTTACCAATTTAAATATTGAACTGCTTAGAATTATGTTTTTAGTTTACTATGTCTTCTATTTTTTAGTTATTCACTTATTACTTTTGAGCTTTAGGCCCACACAACATTCTAACAGAGAAACCAAAAAACATCCCTCCCATTATTCATAATTATGAAATTTGCATGAAGTAATGCTAAGGGACCCTGAGTACACATTACGATGTTTGTTTTTAGTGATCATCATTGTTGTAGGTAGTATTTATAGTAATAAGTGAATATTGGTTAACAATCAATTTTTGACCAAATACAAAAAATTCAACATCTATTATATCATTATGTATGTTATACATGAATGATCAAATGGTTGTTAACATTGTTGTCACCATTACTAATATTTTTCTTGAAGTTTAAGACGTTAATAAAGTTTTTGTAATAACATTTCCAACTACCTATTACGATATAATGATGATTTCAAACTTCCTATTATGATATTATGATAATTCCAATTGTGCTGAGTTTTGTAGCGTGGTGTGATAGTTTTAGATAATTTCAATTTATTTATATTAAAATTTATTTATGTAGATTAAAATTATTTCTTGATTAACTATATGTTAACTCATTATATTTTTCTTTCATATTGAAACGCGTTCGCTTGCCCGTGCATCGTTATTAAATATGATGAAATTTAATTTGTATTTTTAAGTATTTCTTAAAGTGTAAAATACCATACATAATTAGGTGATTGTGCATCCCATTGTTTTAAATAATTTTTTTTAATGTTTCTTTAACTAATTTTCTTTTAACCTTTTTTAAATTACATAAACAAATTTATGAATAATTTTTAGTAGATTAAAATTATTTCTTGATTAACTATAGGTTAGCTCATTATATTTTTCTTTAATTATCGAAATGAGTTTTGCTTGCCCGTGCATTTTATTAAACAAGATGAAATTTAATTCCATCGACACAGTTGTGATTGTGTTATAACCATAAATAACTACGAGCAAATTTATCATCGTGCCATCGGCACGGGTACACCCTAGAGTTGTATGCAGGGAGAGTTTGAACGTTATAATATGTTTGAAAGTAAAATGACTATTTTAACGAATTTTATTTAGAGCTGTATTTTTCATTGTGCCATCGGCACGGGTACACAATTATTATGCAATAAAGTTATATTAATTTTTAGTTGACTTTTTATTTTACAGTGCCATCAGCGAGTACAAATTTATCACGCGAAAAATTTTATCGCCGTGCCATCGGCACGGGTACACCCTAGGGAGGAGAAGCGAGCGGGAAAAAAAAACTGAAGAGTTTCGTGCCCTTTCACTTTTGAGAGAGAGAGAGATGTGTAAGGTTGGCATCACGGATGATTATGATTAACAAATTAATTAAAGAAAAATGGGAAATAGAAAGGTTTGAAAGGGTTAAGTTACTTGGTTAATTAATTAATGAGGGTCATTAAAATTATACACTTGGCCTCGTGAGGAATCGACAAATGTCCACACCGTGTTCCGCCGTCAAATTTTAGTTATATACTATAATTCGATACTAATAAAGACCTTCCTTGCATATAATAAAATTAATCTTTCCGAACAATCTCACAACCCTCTATTTTCTTTGCAGCAAACTTCACACGGAAAACCTGATTATTTGGCATATGCATTGTAAATAAAAAATAGGGTCAAGGTTGAACCTTACCATTACGATTTTTGTTATCTAATTTTTCTTGACTTTACAGTTGTCATTATTAACATTAAAAATGTTCTAAATTCTAAATTTGGATGTAAAAATCCATCGTGTTACTATTGGTACATGTTTTTTTTTACAATATTTTGAGATATTGATCAAAATTTATTATTATTTTCTCAATAGGTCATGCATCATTCATATTTTTTTCCCATAGCCATACGAGTTATTGGTGTTCCTATCTAAGAGGTAAAGTGACCGGAGTAGACAAACGAAAGGTGTGGGGGCTCCAAACTTCGCACTGTTGGCTTCAAAGTCATTGAAGAGTATTTGCTTAATGGGAAGCATTAAATGCGTCGAGAAAGCTTCCATATCGAGATGTAAAGGATAGATCCCTCAAAATGTGTGTAATGTCGTTATTAAATAAGACGAAATTTAATTAGTATTTTTAAGTTTTTCTTAAAATGTAAAATACCATACCTAAGTGCGAGTGTGCCATAACAAAAAAATCACCGAGAGCAATTTTATCACCGTGCCATCGGCACGGGACACCCTAGTGTGTGTGTGTATATATATATATATATATATATATATATATATATATATATATATATATATAATTAAACGAATGAATGGTTATATTGTGGTTAAATCATCTACTGTGTGATAATTGTATATAACAGTGAATTGACAACATAATTGAAATAATATAATGATTATTTATTGAAGAGCTTAATTCATATTAATAAGAAATGATTCATGTTAATGAGAAACGATACATATAAATGCGAAATTTACAAGAATGATTATATGACGTATGGTATGGGACATACGGGGTTATGATATGGGAATGGAATCATATTATGGAATCAGTAAGGAGGAACCATTAACTAGGAGGTTAATAGGAAACATCAAGTGTGCACTCTAGTTGAGAGGTGAGAATAGCAAGTGAGAGTGGGATGCTAACATGTACATAATAAATGCTTTATTGCACTTGTTAAATACTTGTCGTTTTAAAAATCATTTTCACAATCGGGCTCTGACCCGTTTCTTTACATATTTTCTCTTCTATTGTATCTTCTATATCAGGTGTCCAGCAGCAGGGATGCCAACCTTAGTTGATTTTGACGAGCTATGGAGCTATGGAGTATTGCTTAGATGCTTATCTTCATTTGATTCACAGTGTTCTTTTAAGTAGGGCATGTCGCCCAAAGGATTCCGTTATCTCTTTTCTATCGGGGTCAAATACTATTGTATTCCTGTCATTTTAATACAATAAATGTTGTTGGGATTACTGTAATGGATTAATATTGTTTGGGAATGTTCATTCTAATTGCATTTAAATTCTTTTATGTTATCTATTCGGTCATCAGTGTTGTAGAATAAATTGTGTTGTGTTATTCTTAAACTAAAAGTGGATTTTGTTGAATTAAAATTTGGAAAGTTTTTAACACCAGCTTAATTAGGTATTGGGTGAGTTGTAAATGTTTTTCGACAGTGATGCGAAGAATGAGCCAATTGTATATTCAGTTTTTATTTGGTTTGGGACTGGCCACCCGGTATTTAATTAGGCGGGGTGTTACACTACTCTTCAAAGAGTTGGGATACTCCAAGGCATCCAAGCCTTAGTCCATCATTTGGGTTTTATTAACTCATCATTTCCCCATTACTCTTCTAATGTGGGATAAGAGTTAAATCATACCCAATTCATTAACTTTCATTGCTTTGTGAGTCACTTTGGGGACATATTTATCATTCATAACTTATTAAAATTGGATATGTGAATATACTACGTTAATCTCCTTGATAAGGAGAACGCGTTCGTATATGATCCCACTATTATCGAGGTGTGGGTCCCACCTAAAATTTAGCTCAAAGTTGCTAAAAAATCTGGACATCTTTGTGTCCAATTTTTCCAACAAGATGTGCAACTAAAAGGAAGGCAAGTGGGAGCTAAGGTTGAGGCTTCAATGGTGGCCTAGGACCTGAAAACATAATTCAACAAAAACATTAATAGCGATTCCACACAGACTAATAATTTAACTGAATTTGGGGTACAATAATAACTACACGTCTTCCTCTCATATTTTAATTATTTTCATATTATCTAAACCCAAGCAATTCTCGATATAGCATGCATCTAATCCCAGTCTGAAGGGATACTAATGATTTATTATTATCATTCTCAATAGAATATAACTAAGACATTCCATAATAAATGCAGTGTGTACATACCTTCTATAATCACAACAAACTAAAGACAACTAAAATCAAATAGTCATATAAGTACGATCCACGAAAGCGATAGAGAGATGTCTCCGTATTTATTTTTCGACTATGGTGAAAGATAACCTTCACTAAAATTGTCCTCTTGTTTGGTAATGTACAAAGGTAAGAAAGAGTTATGCAATGCCATGAAGGTGAGTAGTTTCACATTCTCTTCTTATTGAGAAAAAAATGCATATTGAGGTAGTGATTTAGTAAAAATGTTGGAAAGTTATTTTGTGGTCGAAATAAATTGGAGATCCACATCATGTTTTTAAACATGTTCTAATAAAAAAATGGTACCGAATTTTAATATTTTTGTTCAACAACGTTGTACTTGAATTTCGATTATGAAAATATCACTTGTGTTGTCAACTAAACTTGTTATTTTAATTATAATAATTTCAAAACCTTGGGCACAAGTCCCGACGTCAATATATTCAACTTTCATCATTCAAATTATTATCAAGTTTTATTTCTTTCTTATCCATTACACAAATTTCTAAGGCCCTGTTTGGTTGTTCCAAAATTGTAAATTGATCAATTTACAAATTGATCCATTAATTGTGTTTGGTTTCATTAATGGAATGATTCATTAATTGCGCTATTTTAACTCATGTGTAAAATCTGAAATTGGAACATTTCACAAAAAACGTGAAATGCTTCCATTTGAAATAGGAGTCATATAAAATACATGCTCATCTCTCTCTTTCCATCCCTTTGCCCCTACCCCTCCCTCTTTTAATTTTAATGTTTATTTTTTCTCATACAACCTTAACATCAATTTCAGATTACCAAACATTGCATAAAATTCGATTTTAACTCATTTCAAATTCACTCATTTACGATTCACTAATTCACAATGGACCAATTTACATAATCAAACAATTTGCGCAACCAAACATGGCCTAAGAAATTTACACAATTCACTAGTTATTTTTGTAATTACTTTGCACCAAACCCAATAGGCAATTGAGTAACTTATGACACCAACATTATTGTGCTTAAGTGACTATATCCTCAAATCAATGGCCCCCATTGAATAAATGAAATTACTTTTAATAACAATCAAATGTGATTCGTTTAGTTTGTATTGAAACAAAGAACATAGACAAACATTGGACACATTATGGATGTGACTTGGGGTAAATATAGCAAACTACCAATCATCAAATATTATATTTTTGTATTATATAATATAGCATTTTCAACAACTTCATGTTTAATAATCATGCTTGTTTGTGTGCTATGTGCTAAGTGACTTAGTTTTAGTCGACTTAAATATCTCAACTAAATCATGTACATATATGTATTTTAGATAATAATACCATATTCATCAATATTCTTTTTAATAATAATTTCTATTAGTCATAACTCTTTTTTGGCTTCTTATATCTTTTTGGGTTTTATTTGTGACACAAATGCAAAGTTATTGCATACATTTCTTAGTGTAGAACTTGGAGAAACTCCTTTGAATGGTTCAAAAATAAGTTTATTATTAGGAATACCTTTAACAACCTTCCAAATACTTGGTAACATTTTTTCATTGCCTCTTACTTGTTGATTACTTGCTCAATATCATCCTCATGATCATCTAATCAATTGAGAGCTTTTATAATTTCTTATACAGTAACTACAAGTTTCAATTTTGTTAGCTAAGAAAAACACTATATAATATCTAGCGATATAACAATGATAAATGTATGTAGTTTGTAATTTATACTAGTATCGGGTTGAGATCCAAAAAAATATAAGTGTATTAACTGAAGAGATTTAGAAGTAGTGATGTCATTTTTCATTTTAAAAGATGTTTTGTATTATTACTGTATTAACATGCATCACAAATTTTACAGTTTATGTATATATCTGTTGATATTTCAATTACAATTCCCTTACTATGCAAATCATGAATGAGTTTTCATATGAGCATGATATAGTATTATATGCCATAAACAAGTAAAATAGCTTAAAGCGGTGTTTCAAATTTATATGTGTTTGATCATTTATATTTAATGTATACACATTTGAAGTTCTAAATGCATCAATATTCATCTTTTGAGGCATTTTTTCTACTAAGCAATGCTTTGAATTGAAGATAACGTTGTCTCTTGTATCAAAAGATTGACTTATTGTAATGTTTAGTAGAGTAACAAGTAATACATTATCAATGCAAGTAGGAGTGGTCATACTAATGTTGTCTTTACTTATTATTTTACCTTTTGAATTATCTCTTAATATGGCTTCACCTCTTTTCCTAAGTGCAATAATGCTAATGAATTTTTTTTGTCTTCTGTAATGTTTCGTAAACAACCACTATCTAAATACCTATTTTTTCTTTTGAAAATGCTTTCGTACACACTTACCCCAATCATGAGCATAACATTTTTTTGGTACCCAATGCGTGTGGGATCCGTGGGTGTCATCATGTATCAATGCTCCATTAGGATCCCAAGATGATATTCTAGGGGTGTAAGCGATACGGTTTGGTCAGTAAATAGTAGATATCAATACCAAAATCAAACTCTGGATGGTAAAATCAAACCGTACCAGTTTACCACCCGGTACATCAAAATCAATACCAAAACTAAATCGGCCGATATTTCGATTTTTTCGATAATTTTAGTTTTTTCTTGTTTTGGTAAATTCTGGTTTTGTCTGGTTTCTTCTGATTTTTTCAAGTTTCGGTAAATTCTATTTTTTTCTGATTTTTGGTTTCGATTTTTTTTGGTTTCGGTAAATAGCACTAAAAGCCCCAAAAAACCAAAAACAAAACCAACCAACTTTTTTAAATATTAAAATCAAAACAAAATCAACTTTTTCTGGTTTCGATAAATTCGATATGGTATTTTTGATAAATTCGGTACAGTACGGTCTTTTCTGGTTCCGATAAATTCGGTACGGTACGGTAATTTCAGTATGGTTTTTGTGGTTTTGGTAAATTCGGTACGATAATTTTGATAAATCAGTTTTTTAAATATTAAAAGCAAAACCAACCAACTTTTTGCGGGTATTTTCGATTTCGGTAAGACCGGTTTCTCGTATTTTAATATATGAAATCAAAATTATTTTTTTCGGACCAAAACGGTACGGTACGATAAAAACATGTACCACTTCTACCCCTATGATATTCTATCAATGAGATAATATTTGCATGCATCAAATAAATGGTATTTTTTACATTAATATGTTCAATGGGGTTTAATCTTATCTTAGGTCTGATAAAGTTCTTTTTTCTTATGAAAATCGGTGCCACAATTGACATATGAATGTCTTTGAATTATTATAATTAAATTCAATCCATTACTACTAGCGTCACCGTTTATTAAATGACTTTTACAGGATACTAATTCATCATTCAATTTCAAATTATATTTATCAAGATAAAAAATTTTAAGCTCCTTTTCTTTCTCAAAACGTGTGTCTACCCTTTTAAAATATCTTTCTCCCTTTTAAATTAGTATAAAATATTTAATGTTTTGCCACGATCCACAAATGGATGACGGTTTAAGGTTTAGAATTGAAAATTTTTCCTCAAAATAACTTTGTTTTTATCTTACAGGGATTGAAAATACATTTGAAACATTTTTATATGAAGATTAAATTTCACAAGAAATAGAGAAAAGTAGTTCACCACCAAGACCCATGAAACAGAAGTTGCCATCATTGATTCCACTTGATGCAACATTAGAATATGAATATTCCTAATTAATCCGTAAGCTTTTTCTAGCATTCTTACCTCCCATATCATTATAATCATTTATTTTTCTTATTTCTCTTTTCATCTTCCGTTTTTTAGGATAATGCGCTCTAAAATTTCTAAAATGATTACACCTATGACACTTGAGTTCATCATTAGATTTTGAAAATGTATTGTAATCCTGTTATATTTTAATTGTCTATTCCTCATGTCAAAACTTTGATTCTTGGATAGTTAAGTCATCATATAATTCTCATATGTTATTGATGACTTACTTGATCCCGTTTAGTTTGTCTTGCACATCATTCGACATCAATGTAATTACTATATCTATTTTATATCCAACTCGTCATGACTTTTATATCCTTTTTATGGTTGAGTTGAAGTAAATCTAAGATTTTCACACATGCACGCTTTGTACAACATCTTTTTGGACTTAGGTGAATCGTAAAAATATTTTAAAATTGAAAAGTTTTAAAAGTTTGAGCTCTTTATTTGATTAAATTCATAATACATTATGTACTTTACTTTATGTGTATATTCATGTTGGAGTCTAAATTTGGTTTTCTAATTAGGATTAGTCTTTGCTTAGTTAAACTAATAATTATAACCACAGATAAAAGAAATGGCTAGAGAGGGATGAGAGGTAAAAAGAATGAAACAGATTTACGTGGTTCACCCCAATAAGGTGCCTACATCCATGGGTAGAATGTCACTATATTTTAAGGTTTAGTACAAGTCTCTCATTTCTCTCTAGGTTTATTATAAATGGTTTTCAGTTGATCTTAGCTGAGAGAGGTAATGAGCTATTTATAGTAGTAGGAATATGAAGAGATGGAATACCTTTATATATAAGGTATTTATATTTCTACATTATAATTAGCAAGTGGATATTCTTCCAGTGCGTGGTGACTATTGAGAGTTTCATATGTACCCGTTCACATTACTGATTGATTAAATTCTTTGGGGTGGTCGGCTAGCATGTTTACTAGAGAGATAATAACATCGACCACTGAATATGATGACTTGTGTCACATTTTTGGTGGTCGACTTGGTCATATTATTTTAGGATACAATAAAAGTTCCAAATACTTCATTTTTAATTAGAGTGATTCAATGGCTGAAAGGATGGAGTATTATCTATGAGGGGTTGCTCGGTAGTCTGAAAGTGTATGGTCAGCTGTCGACCTTTGGGACATGTAAATCTCAGACTGTTGCATTATGGTAGTGGAAATTTTATAGATAGTAAGAAAAATAGCGAACCGTACAAGCGTACGTCGATCAATTTGATTTCTGGCGAACTGAGATGCGACCAAAACATGAAGCGGGGGTACACTTAATCATTTCAACCTTTATAGCTCAGGGGAAGTCACAAGTCCTATCAAGTGTCATTTACCTCTCTATTTCATCTCATCTTGAATCTTAAACTCATCTCTTCATTCTCAAGCTTTTGATCCTCCATTTGTGAGACAATTGTTGTCGTGTCTTGTTTTCTCTCTAAAAACTCTTTCTTCCTTATCTTTCCTTTCTTGTTTGTGACAATGGTGTATATCGTATATGAGAGTTTCTTAAAACTTTTAGAACAAATTATATGATTCCTGAGTGGGTGAAACCGGAGTTTGTGGCAGGTCATTATGGCCTTTGTTCATTAGAGCAGGGTGATTGGTGTGACACCCCGCTTATTAAAATAAGAGGTGGTCATCCCGCTACTCTAATAATTACAGGAATCATAGATGGTTCATTCTTATAGCATCATTGTCGTACAATTAATAATACGAGATAACCACCAATTATTTTAGGAACCAAATGTCACAATTATTTTGTAAGTTGAAGAAAATATTTAAACAATCCAATCTAAAGAAAATGTGGATAGAAATGAAGACATATATTAGATCAACAATGATATACATTAAAATAATCGAACTATCGATTAACAGACCTTTACACCGAGTATTTGAGTTTAAATATTACATTATATTAAACAAGTACAAAACTTGGGCAACACGCCCGAATATGCAAACTGATCATGACTAGAGGACAAAAGAACAAAAGCGTCTATAGAAAATATCCTATAACATCCGCAAAGTGTTATGGCTCCAGGAATTTGTGATGGAGAGGTCAATACGGGCATCCTTGCAGCGGAGCACCTGAGCAAAAATAAGATTCATGCCAAACAAAGAAATATAAACAGGTTAGGGCTCGGTTTGATATCATCACCATGTGAATAAATTCATGACAATTATGAATATTTTATAACCAAGAATAAGTTCATTTTACTCTTCACAATTTATAATAAGAATAATCCTTAACTCTAAATCTAAGTGCACAACCTATCATCATATCAATTTCATGGATTGATAGTCATTTATGCAAGAGAATATAACTAAATTTCATTTAATGAGATTATGTTTCAGTTTTACCCAATTTACGTTCACAATTCCTTTTTCCCCTTAGGAGACTTGCTTCCAAAACAGTTTATTTCATAACTGAATCACCATCTATAGATTACCACTTTCGTACGAATTTTTATAATTACAACATATTACGATTCTAAGACCATCCTTTCGGGAGTCACCCCACTAGATGTGCCCTAAATAGCTATCATCTTCCAGGGCCTATTATCAAGATAACCTAGGCATCCAACATCGCGTGACGCTGGGAAGCGACCATATACCTTCGATAGTGAGTCATAACCATACCCGGAATTTCCTCACTTCAAAAATTAATCACACAATATATAATAACCGGTCCTATGGCCGAAGACTATATTCACCCTGCATTCACTAGCCAGGGGACTTCACCTCATGTGCGTAACTTCCCTTATGATAACATTTAGAGAGGTATGTATATGAAAATTATCATTTAAAATATATGTCAATATAAGATGTGCATTTCATTTTATCTGGAGTTATAAGCGTTTAATGTTATACCTGTAAGCCTAAACATTTAATTATCCCCAATGTAGTCTCCGAGAGTTAACGACATCCCTAGGAGTCACTAGTATAATATTCCTCACTCTAATCTCTAAAATTCCAAAATGATATAATCCTACTTTTCCCTAGCCTCAAACTGGCTTACTAAAGTAAGAAACTACCCTAATGTCTATTAATTGATCCCCAAAATAAGCCCATTTATCCCATTTCTAATCCAGGGTAGTCATATCTCTAATATAAGACTCTAGTACACTAGTTTACTTCATAATAGTAGGTTCCTAGGCCTTAAATCTGAAAGAAAATGGCTAAAAACTAACCTAGCAAAAATCTCCTAAAACAGCAAGATTCCGAATCGATTCGCCCCAGGGGTTGAATTGATTCGCCCTTAAAGTGAATCGATTTGTATAAGAAAACCCAAATCCCTGCCTCATGATGAATCAATTCGGACATTAACACAAATCGATTCGGCCTGGCAGAAATGCCAAGTTTGGGCCTACGGGTTATGAACCCTAAATTACCCAAAACCCAAATTTATCTCCTCAAATCTCAACCAAATCAACTCTTATTAAAACATAACTCCTTTATAAGAAAACAACACCTACTCAAACCAACTTAAATCAAATCTAATACCATTTTCAAAGGTTTAAACACCAAGTTTCTCAAAACCCACCATTTGTTCCATTCTTTCAATTTCACAACCATCAATACAATTTATTCACATTAAATCATACACTAGCAAGTTGGAGACTTTCCTTGAGGTTGTAGTATTAGATCTTCTTCCGGTATAAGCAAATTCAATCTGAATTTCTTTAATTCTCCTTCTTTCTCATCTTTTCCCCAATTCCTCTTTCTCTCTCTTTCTCTCTAAGTTTAGAATGTATGAAATTGAGAAATAAAAGAGTTGGAAGACTTGAACGTCTATTAACACTAAATTCAGTCTTTAAATGTTACTACACCATTAAAATGACTCGTAACTACATAATCAAGTCATAACCTGTCAAAAGTGCCCGCAACCCAAAAATATAATATTGCACTTATTTTTACTATCTTGACTATTTCAGGACTAACCGCGTACTCTAAACTCACATCCGGAATAATATAAATAATTTTATGTTCCAACTTCATTTTGAACCATAATTTTCGTTTAAAGCACAACGACACAATAAAACACAACATGATGCTATTTACCTTCTCTTAAATGTAAATATGCAAAATCTAGTAAATATTATCTTTTAAATCACTTAAAATAATATGTACTCCAACTTCCATTATTTTATATAATTACCTCACATGTCAATTTTATATAAAATTAATTAGTCAAAAATAAGGGTTATTACATACTCCCCCCCCCCCCCCCCCCCCTATAAGGGAATTTTGCCCTCAAAATTCAAGTGTACCTTGCAAAAAGAGATGTGGATACTTTTCTCGCATATTGTCTTCACGATCCCACGTCGACTCCTCAGAATTGTGATGTCCCCATTGGACCCGAATCAAGGGCACTACACTATATCTTAGCATATGCTCCCGTGATCTAATATTGCAACTGGTTGTTCCTCATATGAAATATCGGGCTGCAATTCGATATCACCTGAAGGAATGTGCCAATGAGCACCTTCACACCTTTTGTACTTTTTTAAGGAAGAAACACAAAATGCATCATAAATTTGTTGTAGGCATTCTGGCAAACCGAGTTGGTAATCTACAGGGCCTACTTTTGCAATAATGGTAAAAGGGCCTACATATAGTGGATCAAGTTTTTCTTTTTTTCCAAATCGCATGATGCCCTTCATTGGCGACACCCATACCAAAACTTAATCTCCAACCTCCAATTCCATATGCCTCCTATTTACATCGGCATAACTCTTTTGACGATCTTGAGTGATTCGGATGCGATTGCGAATAAGTTCAATCTTTGAAGAAGTATCTTGGATCATTTCAGGTCCAAGGAATTTATTATCCCCTACTTCCAACGAACAAGTAGGTGATCTACACGGCCGGCCATATAATGCTTCATAGGGTGCCATATCAATAGTGAATTGGTATGAATTATTATAAGAAAATTCGACCAAGGGAAGATATTGTTCCCAACCTCCTCTGAAATCAAGCACACATATTTTGAGCATATCCACCAACATTTGGTTGACTCTTTCTATTTTTCCATCAGTTTGAGGGTGATAGGAGGTACTTAGCTTCAATTCAGTTCCCATCGCTTCTTGGAAACTTCTCCAAAAATGGGAAACAAAAATCTTATCTCGGTCAGAGACTATATTAATGGGCACCCCGTGGAGTCTAACAATCTCCGCAATAAATAGTCGAGCATAACGAGCCGTATTGAAATTTATACGTACCGGTAAGAAATGTACCGACTTGGTTAAATGATTGCCGATAACCCAAATAGAATCATGATCGCTTTGTGACTTTGGCAATCTCGTGATGAAATTCATTGAGATTCTTTCCCACTTCCATAGAGGTATTTCTAAGGGTTGTAGGAATCCCGTCGGTTATTGATGGTCCACTTTTACCAGTTGACAAGTAGTACATTGGGAAACAAATTTAGAGATGTCCCATTTCATACCCTCCCACCAATATTGATGGCGCATGTCTTGGTACATTTTGTCTCCACCAGGATGTACTGCAAATTTGGACCCATGAGATTTTGTCATTACGGCCCGCCTCAAATCCCCTTCATTCGGGACAATAAGTCTCCCGTGAAAACGCAACCCACCCTCAGAACTTATAGAGTAGGATTCCGCTCCATCGATTAACAATTGGAATAGTCGATCTTGACAATCTTTGTTCATTCCTTGAGCTTCAACAACTCTTTTCATTATCATAGGTGTAACGGTTAACACTAACATAAACGCCCTTGCAATTGCGTCCTCTTGGCTAAGTTCTTTCCATTTAGCCTTCCATACCCTTGCTAACTCCCCCTCGGGTTTTCAACTCAATGCATCCGCTACTATATTAGCCTTACTCGCTTGATAATGAATATCAAATTGGTAGTCCTTCACAAACTCTAACCACCAACGTTGTCACATATTCAACTCCTTTTGTGAAAACAAATATTGTAATGAATTGTGGTTCGTGAAAAGACTAAACTTTTCTCCTAGGAGGTAATGTCTCCATATCTTCAAGGAAAAAACCACTGCAGCAAGTTCCAGATCATGAACTGGATAATTCTTTTCATGGGGATTTCACTTTCGAGAAGCATAAGCAATAGCCCGATGCTCTTACTGTAATACACCTCCCAACCCTTACAGAGATGCATCGGTAAAGACCAAATATTCCACCCGTGGCCTCGGTAACATAAGTACTGGAGCATAAGTCAAATTATATTTCAATTCATTAAAATCTAGTTGACAAGAATCATCCCAAACAAACTTCACTCCCTTTTGAGTTGAATTTATCAAAGGGCTAGCAATCTTAGAAAAACCCTTGATAAATCGGTGGTAATAGCCAGCCAAACACAGAAAACTGCAAATCTTTGTAGGTGTCGTGGCCTGACCCCATTCCCTCACCGTGAAAACTTTACTCTGATATACCGAAATTCCCTCAGCTGTCACAATGTGACCCAAAAACTCAACTTCATGGTGCCAAAAGGTGCAATTCTCAAATTTGGCATATAATTGATGATCCCGTAACGTTTGCAGGACCAGCCGTAAATTCTTAGCATGATATGCTTCAGTTTGTGAATAAACTACGATGTCATCAATAAACACGATAACAAACTGGTCCAGGAAGTCCCGAAACACTCTATTCATAAGGTCCATAAACACTGCAGGAGCATTGTTTAGCCCGAAAGGCATAACCAAAAATTCGTAGGAGCCATATCTAGTTAGGAACACAGTTTTGGACTCATCCTTCTCTCGTATCCGCAGCTGGTGATACCCTATCCTCAAATCATTTTTAGAGAAGTACGACGCTCCCCTTAGTTGATCAAACACATCATCGATCTGAGGTAGTGGGTATTTGTTCCTGATGGTAACCTTGTTCAATTCCCGATAATCAACACAAAACCGGAGCGAACCATATCTCTTCTTTATAAACAATACGGGAGCACCCCACGGTGATGTATAATGCCTAACAAACCCCTGATTTAACATTTTCAGAATCTTATCTCTTAACTCCCTCATTTCAATAGGATCCATATGGTATAGAGCCCTAGCAATCGGTCGCATTCCCGGTGCTAAATCAATAACAAATTTAATCTCCCCCCTTGGATGTAAACCCGGTATCTCCTGAAAAACATCCTTAAAGTCTCTAACTACGAGGATCGAATATAAGGAAATGACTATATCATGAGAAGTCTCCCCCGTAATGCAATATAAATATGTGCTAGAACCTCCCTCAAAAAGAGGCATAGCCACTAAAAAAAATTCTAGCCCCGGAAGGCCAAAGACTATACTCTTCCCATAATAATTTATTATTGCACGGTATTTCACTAACCAATCCACACCCAAGATGATATCATACCCGACCATATCAAGGACGAGCAAATTGGCCTCAAAACACAAATTACCAAGGTTTATTTCTACTCTTTTTCAAACAAAGAGAATAAGTGAACCATCACCCACAGAGGATTCGACACTAGTAAAAGTACTTTTCACAGATTTAATTAATTCCGTCTATTGAGATAAATTTCTAGAAATAAACGAGTGCGTCGCACCCGTATCAAATAATACACGACCCATATACCCATGAATGGGAAACTTACCCTCGATAGTCAGCAGCGCGGATGGGGCTGGAGGAAGCATAGCATCCTGAATATGGTAGACACGTCCATACTGTCATTATCCCCATTGTGGAGGGGAGGATGGATTAGGCACTGGTGGCCGTAGCTGTGCCTGCTGATGTTGTGGAATTCTAGGAATCTGTCCCCCAATTAACTGCGGACAGGATTTCTTATAATGACCCGACTCCCCACATTGAAAATAATGAACTGCCACATTTTCCTGATTGCGGACCCTATTATTTCGGAACTGTCCAAATCCTTGACCCGGGTGGCCTCGACCCCCATTATTACCCCGACCTGCATGGCCTTATTGGCCTACCTCCTACTGTTGCTTGGCACCCTGACCGTGTTTGAAACCACTACTACTAAAATTAAATCCTTCGAAATGTTGTCTTTTGGACAAATCCCCTTGCTGGGTGTCAATTTCGTTTTTCTTACTTCCCGACGATTAAGACAATGGTAGTGCTCCTCCAGCACCATTTCCTCCCTGCTTACTAGGTTGCCCCGACACTGAAACTTTCTTACTTCCTTGTACATGCAAATTATGATCTTGACAATGAAGCAATGCAACATTCATAACATCCCCAAATGTTTGTAAAGTTGGATTTTCCGTTAAGTGTTGTCGTATTCTCCAATGTAAACCTCCAAGAAACTTTGATATCTTCCTTTCCTCCGGAGTTACCTCATCCAGCACAAAATAATCCATACGAGTAAATTCCTACTCATATTCTTCCACAGAACGGTCACCTTGAACTACATCTTGAAGTTTCCTCCTCGTCTCCTTTTGAACTGGGGAAGGAAAATACTTTCGGTCGAACAAAACCCAAAAGTACGATATATTCATAGTATTTCTTTGTTCTGGCGTGGTCATCTGAAATAACCAACACACCTTAAGTGTTTTTGGTTTAATAGATAAAACTCCAAATCTTTTAATATTTAATTTAAAAGTTTGATTAAGATCGTCTTAAGCACCCACACAAGTAAAGATAGATTTGGAATGATGTTGCTGAAATAAATTGAGTTATAATGGGATGAGGAAAGGTAGATAGTGACACAATATTTCTTCTCGAGGAACCCACTGTGGTGGAAAACCCTGTCTCCCTAGTCCCAGTACAACACACGCACCCAAGTCCACTATTACCATTTAAGAGTTACAACTTACAGTCCTTCAAGTTTACCACTAAATAAACTAAACAAATACACACCTGTATTAACCAGCCTAGTCTAAAACAACTTAACTTGACTGAGTATCAGTCAACTCAATGATACCCCGGTAATAGTGACTATCACTCGCTCACTACACACGCACAACAACACACTCAACCCCGAGACCCTATGAAGTTGTGCAACACACAAATTTAATTTATAAAAGTTGATTTAACAAAATATAGTGTCAAATAAAAGAGGACCACACACACAAGAGTTTAGGTCTATTTTTATTAACATAAAAAATTACCAATCAAGGACTAATTAATAGGTAATGTTATAGATTCAAAACTCTCTCACAAATTTATTATTCACAGGACAAATTACATACCAAAAACTAATCTGAGTTTAAACCAAATTAAATATGTTTTAGTAAAAAAAACAATGTTAAAAAAATCTCAACCCAGTTTTAATTAAGTCCAAAATTCAGTCTGGTAAATGTCCGGTCCAGTAAAGGTTCAACGTATTACAAATTCAAAACTGAGTTTAAGTCTGAGTTGACAAAGTGAGTTAACATCCGAGTTACACAGGTGAGTTTAGATCTGAGTCAAACTGCGTTTGAATCAGGAAACCATACAGCAAAATAACCACACCCAAATATTGTCAAACCACAACAAACAATATAAATATATATATCTAAATGTATATATACGATTATATGGAAGCATATATGATTATATGTATAATAGTATATATATATATATATATATATATATATATATATATAATATTACCTCAAAAGAAAAAACAGATCTCAAAATCTGCAACTCAAAAATGACCACCATAGGTCCGGAACGAGTGCCAGAAAAGGGACGGACAAGAGCAAAAAAGTAGGGAAAATAAACCACTAATGCTGGAACAGGTAGAACCACAACTGCCGAACTAAAAAATCTCACCACCAAACTACATCAACCAACTCACATCCAAGATCCAACAACAAATTGACAACACCAAAAAAAAAAACGAAATCGATCTTGGTATAAACTAGGGGCAAACCCACAAAAGCTTAAAAACCCATCACTCAAACAGATGAATATATGTGTTGAAAGTATGAGGAGAAAATCTCAAACAAAGTGTGAAAGTTTTAGAGAGATAAAGAGAGAGAAGTATGTTGGCTGTGATTTTGAATCTCAACATCCCTAAAAAATTTGAAAATGACGATCGTAAGCATTTTATACCAAACCAAAAAGGGCAAGGTTTGTAATATAAAAACCTAAGAAACCAAGGGCAGAAACGCCCTTCACCATAGGCAGCTGGGGACAAAACAGTCCATTTAAAACCCAAAGGGTAGCAGCATAAAAGATTTTAGAGGATAAGGGGTAAGATGGAAAATAGGGGCCTCAACAGTTGAATGCAGCTGGCACCACACGTGGTCAGCTCGTGTGGAAAACGCAACCAGCACCCATTGGTCCAACAGACATCACACGGATCGACCCAACAAACACAACAAGGCTAAATCTTAGCCATTAACCAACAAACAAAATCACAGCCCTTGATTTTTGTTTAAACCTTTTTAATAAACAAATTAACTTTGTTTATCTGAATATATGTTTAAACACAAAAAAAAGCTAAATAAATATAAAAATAAATAAATATAGAAATAAAAATAAAAAAAAATAAAACAATGATTTACATATTATTAAATATTCAATTCAAAAAGAATATTAGAAAAAATAACTTTGAAATAATAGAAACAAACACACATACACAAAATGTTGTAAACAAATTTTGAACAAAGTCTCTCAAAATTGAGACAACAGTTGAAGGGAAATTTCAATCACCCCCTTTGGAAAATTTTGAGACAAACAAGACTTTGAGACAGGAAATACGTAACTCAACTAGCAAAATTTTGAGTCCTATGCAAATACATAACTCAACTAACATCATCTATCCTAAAAAAATAAAAAACACTAAGTCTCAAACTCTCCCCCTGCTTGTCTCAAAGTGACAAAGGGAGGAAACCAAAATCAGACTAGGTTGGAAACGCACACACACCAATTCACATTCGTAGAGTTTCAAATCTATGATTATCTAATGGTTTAGTAAACAATTCAGTAAGTTGGTCTTTAGTATTTAAATACTTAATGCAGATTTCCTTTTTCTCAATAGGTACCCTAATAAAATGTTCACGCATTTTAATATGTTTTGTACGTGAGTGAAAAATGGGATTTTTTGAAATACTTATGGTACTTTGATTATCACATAAAATGAGAGAGCTTGGTTCATTTATTCCATAATCTTTTAGCATTTGTTTGATCCACAAAAGATGAGTACAACAGCTACCGGAAGCAATGTACTCGGCTTCGGCGGAGGAAAGAGATACACAATTCTGCTTTTTAGACGACCAAGAGACCAGTTTGTGTCCTAAGTAAAAGCAACCACCGGAAGTACTTTTACTATCATCGGCACACCCAATCCAATCAACATTCGTATACCCAATTATTTTAGAATTTGTGTCAGAAGTATACATAATACCAAAACTTAGAGTACCACAAACCTATTTAAGTATGTGCTTCATCGCAAGTAAGTGAGATTCTTTCGGTTCACATTGATATCTATCACACACACACACACACACACACACACACACACTATGCATTATATCTGGTCTACTAGAGGTTAAATATAGAAGGCTACCAATCATACTATGATAAAGAGTAACTTCAATCTTCTTACCCGATAAATCTTTGGAAAGCTTACTGGTGGAACTCATAGGTGTCCTTGCCATTTTTGCATTTACTAGACCAAAGTGCTTAACTAATTCAGTTGCATATTTATTTTGTGATATAAAAATGCAGTCATGTTTTTGAGAAACTTGTAAACCCAAGAAAAATTGAAACTCACCCATCATAGACATTTGAAATTCTGACTTCATTAGGTTTGCAAAAATTTCAGCTTCTTGAGGAGAAGTAGACCCAAAGACAATGTCATCAACGTATATTTGAGCAATAATCAAACAGTTTGTATTTCTTTTCACAAACATTGTTAAGTCTACTCCCCCTCGAATGAAACCATGGGATAAAAGAAAAGAATTAAGACGCTCATACCAAGCCCGAGGGGCTTGTTTGAGACCATAAAGAGCCTTCTTTAATCTAAAAACATGATCGGGAAGAAAAGGATCAACAAAACCCTTAGGTTGTTCAAAATAAATTTCTTCATTTAAACACCCATTCAAAAAAGTTGATTTTACGTCCATTTGGTATAATTTAAATTTTAAATGACAAGAGACGACAAGAAAAAGTCTAATAAATTCGATTCTAGCAACTGGGGGCAAATGTCTCATCAACATCAATCCCATCAATTTGGGAGTACCCTTGAGCTACTAGTCTAGCTTTGTTACGCAAGACGTTCCAAGTTTCGTGACATTTATTTTTAAAAATCCACTTAGTCCCAATGACATTACTATGAGTAGGACGAGGAACTAAAAACCATACATCATGGATTTTAAATTGACCCAACTCTTCCTGCATAACAAGAAGCCAAGATTCATCCACAAAGGCATCCTTTAAATTTTTTGGTTCAACTAGAGAGACGAAAGATGGCATCAAAGCATTTAATGTTTGAGCTCTAGTTTTAATTGGTTCCTTAGCATCTCCCAAAATGTTCTTTTTAGGATGATTTGCCCCAACCCAATTTGGAACATCAAGGTCTTCTGATGGGAGGGAGTCCAAATCACTATTCGTTTATAGTTTTGATAAATCATTTGATGAAGTATTTTCAATGGGTATTGATTTCGGGCTATCTTCAACATGAGGGGAAACACAATCATTTATCACAACATTTATGGATTCCATAATAGATTTGGTTTTCAAATTATAAACTCTATAAGCCCTACTGTTTTGGGAGTATCCTAGAAAAATAGCCTTCTCTCCTCTAGTGTCAAATTTGGATAAATGTTCCCGATCCTTACACACATAACATTCACTACCAAAAACTCTAAAATATTTCAGATTGGGTTTCTACCATACCATAATTCATAGGGTGTTTGTTTAGAATTTTTTCTTAAATGAACCCTATTAATTATGTGACAAGCTGTTTGCGTAGCTTCAACCCAAAATTATTTTGGCAAGCTTTTAGCATGAATCAAAGCACGAGCCATTTCTTGAATGGTTCAATTTTTTCTTTCAATAATACCATTTCGTTGGGGTGTCTTAGGAGCACTAAACTCATGTTGATACCCATTCCCAATACAATAGTCGATGATACCCGTGTCTTTAAATTCCCCACCGCTATCGCTACGAATACGAGTGACTTGAGTATCTTTCTCATTTTCGATTTTTAGCAGAATTTTTAAAAAATGATTAAAAGTGTCTGATTTTTCTTTCATAAATGCAACCCAAGTAAATCTGGTGAAGTCATCAACAATAAACAAAATATAGGAATTACCACAGAAATTAATTGTCCTAAAAGGACCCATGAAATCCATATACAACATTCCAAAGGGTGAGAGGTAAAAAATTCTGTTACTTTCTTATGAGGTGCCTTATGAATTTTACCAATTTGACACGACCACAAATAGAGTGCTTAACTTTTGTTATTTTGGGTACACCATGAACCAGATATTGACTAGTTAATTTACTCAAACTGTCATAATTTAGATGGCCTAAACGTTCATGCCATAAGTCTAAAGCACTCATTCTGGAGGATAAACAATTTTCAGCATCATGATCATGTTTAACAGCATAGCAATTGTCTGGAGTCCTAGCACCACACAAAATAAGTTTCCCGTTGGGGTCCAAAATTTTACAATCGGATTTAGTGAAATTAACAGCATGATTGTTGTCACAAAACTGACTAATACTTAATAGATTTACTTTCAAACCATCGACGAGTAAAACATCCTCCAAATTAGGGATCCCATCTGCCTCAATCGACCCTTTGCCTATGATGTGGGACATCTTTCCATCACCAAAAGTTACAACACCACCAACAAAAGATTTTGAGGTGGTAAACTTGGATACGTCCCCCGTCATATGGCTAGAGAAACTAAAATCTAAATACCATTGAGAATTTTTCTTAGGAGCATTTAGAGCCGATAAAACAACATTGCAACTCAATGAGACATTTGATTCAGATTTTTTAACCCAATCAGCCTTAGTTTTCTTAAAAACAGTTTTTGTATGATAAGGCTGCTTGTTGGACAGATTAGGCTTCCAAACAAATTCAGGTTTACCGTTAAAACAAGTTGTTCTATTTTGAGACTGCAGTTTTTTATAACAGAAATCAATCAAGTGGCCATTTTGTGACAAAATTCGCAACGAAAAAAATTTCCTATAGACATGTCTAGTCGGGACAGCATGTTTGTTAGTTGGTCTAGAGTTGGCTATGTTTTCCTTCTTAAAATAAAAGTGTTCTAAATGCCCAAATTAAGAGCAATATCAACAATGAAAATTAGGTTTGGTAGTTTCAAACCTCTTCCCATTTTAAGTTTACCTAAAATTGTGCATATTAAGACCATTATGTCCTAGTTTCTTAAAACAGAATTTTTCCAAATGTCCCGTTCTTTGACATAAACTGCATTTAAAGGAAGGCTTAGATGATGTTGAACATCCTTCATTTTTCACATGTTTGTACGACAACCTAATTTCATTAGACTCAAAAAATTATTCTTTGGAATTTACGAAATTAGTGACATCAAAGTCTTCCCCTTCAAAACCAAGTCCTTTGGTAGGAGCAAAATCATAATAAGAATTTGTGGGATCATAGCGCATACTTTTATTAATAGTTTTGACAGCAAACCTAGAATCCCAATATCTATTTAACCTATTGGAGGTGATCTCCAGTTCCTTTTTACACTCATCATATTTATTTGAAACACACTTGAGTTCAATTTGAGACTCATCATATTTAAATAAAATTTCCTTGTTTTTACTCTCAATTGAGTGATTCAAATCAGTTAGCATAGCAGTTCTTTTTTTAAGTAAAACAACATCATTTTCCAGTTCTTCAATGTGAAAAAAAGATTCTTCAGACATGATTCTAATTTGACTATTTAAAGCATTAATTTTTGCTAGTAACCTAGCATTCTCTTCACTTAGGTGTGAGTTGTCATCAATTGCATCATTTACAGCATTATCACACACATCTTTTTCAACATTTTCAACAATCTCTAACGATTTAGTTTCATCCAAATCAACATAAATATTCCCAATATCAAAAAGAGATGTCGTGACAGTTGGATGATTTTGAGCAAGAAATGTGTGAGATAAATTCACAAAGTTTAAGTCACAAGTATCACCACACAAATCTGAAATATCAGATAAACTAGATATGCTATCTAATATGTCCTCCGATATCATAGTATAAGCAGAAGTAAATGCCATGAGGTTATCAAAAGTTTCTTCATCATCACTATCGAAAATATCATCCCAAGTTTTAGACAAATGTGCCTTATTTGAAGGTTCCTATTTAGATTTA
Source organism: Sambucus nigra (assembly GCA_949130495.1). Taxonomy (NCBI): domain Eukaryota; kingdom Viridiplantae; phylum Streptophyta; class Magnoliopsida; order Dipsacales; family Adoxaceae; genus Sambucus; species Sambucus nigra. The sequence goes on along the minus strand of OX422224.1, from coordinate 61,939,761 downwards.
GAAAAATACCCATCGGCATAATGACCGTATTCATTGCACTTACGGCACTGAATGTGGCTCAAGTACTTCTTAGGTCCAGATTCTTCAAAACTTTTCTTCTGAAAATATTTTTCATGAGGTCTATTGGAATAACTAGGCTGACCTTGTTTTGAAGCATATTTATTCCTATACTTCACAAATTTCTTATAGTGCTTAGACAGGAGTGCAAGTTCATTATCCAAAGATTCCAAAGAAGTTTCAGATTCAGTTAAATTGGACAAAAAGGTTACAAAATCCATACTACTTTCACTACTAGTTCTAAAATTAAGCACACTTTGATTTTTAGTGTGTGCAGGTGATTTGCCTCTTTGCTCATCCCTTAAAGCATTTTGATATTCAAAAGTCTTGAGTTTACTACACAAGAGATGAGGTGTGTAACTATCCAAATTATCAGCAATAGTATGTGCAATTAAATCAAAACTTTTAGGAAGATATCTAAGAATTTTATCACAAATTTCAGGATCAGTATAAATAACACCATTAGCATGTGACTGATTAACGACATCTTGAAATTTCAAGTAAAAATCATCAAACTTCTCATTGTCTTCAATATAGAGGGAATCATAAAGCCTAACTAGCATTTGGGACTTAACCCTTTTAACTCTAGAATCTCCTTCATGGGTTGTCATTAAAATGTCCCAAGACTCTTTAGATGTAGTGCAGGTTGAAATTCTTAAAAATTCAGTTGAACCTAATGCTTGAAAAATGGCATTTTTGCCTTTGTTGTTATACTGTGAACTAAGTTTTTCTTCTTTGGTCCATTCAGAAAAAGATTTTCTAACAAATATTTCATCATCATCATCACTAGGTTTAGTAGGTGTAGAAAAACCAATTTCAACAGTTTCCCAAACCTCATCTCCCAAATGTTGAAGGTGAACAACCATTCTTACTTTCTAATAAGCAATATTGTCACCATTAAACACAGTAGGACGTACAGAAGACATATTGTTGTCACCCATAATAATAAAATTTTAATTGATGGAAACCAAAAGAGTTCAGGATCTTTCTGGAATAAAACTTTGAAAAAGTGACTCTTGATGCTCTGATACCACTTGAAATAACCAACACACCTTATGTGTTTTTCGTTTAATAGATAAAACTCTAACTCTTTTAATATTTAATTTAAAAGTTTGATTCAGATCGTCTTATACACCCACACAAGTAAAGATAGATTTGGAATGATGTTGCTGAAATAAATTGAGTTATAATGGGACGAGGAAAGGTAGATCATGACACAATATTTGTTCTCGAGGAACCCACTGTGGTGGAAAACCCCGTGTCCCTAGTCCCAGGACAACACACGCACCCAAGTCCACTATTACCAATTAAGAGTTACAACTTACAGTCCTTCAAGTTTACCACTAAATAAACTAAACAAATACAAACCCGTATTAACCATCCTAGTCTAAAATAACCCAACTTGATTGAGTATCAGTCAACTTAATAATACCCCGGTAATAGTGACTATCACTCGCTCACTACACACGCACAACAACACACTCAACCCCGAGACCCCGTGAAGTTGTGCAACACACAAATTTAATTTATAAAAGTTGATTTGACTAAATATTGTGTCAAATAAAAGGGGACCACATACACAAGAGTTTAGGTATATTTTTATTAACACCAAAAATTACCAATCAAGGACTAATTGATAGGTAATGTTATAGATTCAAAACTCTCACAAATTTATTATGCACAGGCCAAATTACATACCAAAAACTAATCTGAGTCTAAACCAAATTAAATATGTTTTAGTAAAAAAAACAATGTTAAAAAAATCTCAACCCAGTTTTAATTAAGTCCAAAATTCAGTCCAATAAATGTCCAGTCTAGTCCAGTAAAGATTCAACGTATTACAAAGTCAAAACTGAGTTTAAGTCTGAGTTGACAAAGTGAGTTAACATCCGAGTTACACAGGTGAGTTAAAGTTCGGGTTACACAGGTGAGTTAAAGTCCGAGTAACACAGGTGAGTCTAGATCTAAGTCAAACTGCATTTTAATCAGGAAACCATACAGCAAAATAACCACACCCAAATATTGTCAAACCACAACAAACAATATATATATATATATATATATATATATATATAAAACCTCAAAAGAAAAAAATAGATCTCAAAATCTGCAACTCAAAAACGACCACCGCAGGTTCGGAACGAGCGCCAGAAATAGGACGGACAAGAGCCAAAAAGTACGGCAAATAAACCACAAATGCCGGAACAGGTAGAACCACAACCGCCGGACTAAAAAATCTCACCACCAAACTACATCAACCAACGCACATCCAAGATCCAACAACAAATTGACAACATAAAAAAAAAACGAAATTGATCTCGGTATAAACTAGTGGCAAACCCACAAAAGCTTAAAAACCCATCACTCAAACAAATGAATATATGTGTTGAAAGTATGAGGAGAAACTCTCAAACAAAGTGTGAAAGTTTTAGAGAGAGAATGAGAGAGAAGTATGTTGGCTGTGATTTTGAATCTCAAAAACCCTAAAAAACTGAAAATGACGATCGTAAGCATTTTATACCAAACCAAAAAGGGCAAGGTTTGTAATATAAAAAACCAATCAACCAAGGGCAGAAATGCCCTTCATCATAGGTGGCTGGCGACAAATAGTCCATTTAAAACCCAAAGGGTAGAAGTGTAAAAGCCTTTCGAGGATAAGGGGTTAAGATGGAAAATAGGGACCTCAACAATTGAATGCAGCTGGAACGACGCGTGGTCAGCTCGTGTGGAAAACGCAACCAACACCCATTGGTCCAACAGACATCACACGGATCGACCCAACAAACACAACAAGGCTAAATCTTAGCCATTAACCAACAAAAGAAATCACAACCCATGATTTTTGTTTAAACCTTTTTAATAAACAAATTAACTTTGTTTATCTGAATATATGTTTAAAAAAAAAAAAAATCTAAATAAATATATAAATAAAAAGGTATAGAAATAAAAATAAAATAATGATTTACATATTATTAAATATTAAATTGAAAAACAATATTAGACAAAAAAAACATTGAAATAATAGAAACAAACACACACACACACAAAATGTTGTAAATAGATTTTGAACAAAGTCTCTCAAAATAATGACAACAATTGGAGGGAAATTTCATCATCGACTCCCACCAGTGTAACTTAACCCCGACCAGTTTAAAAGTAGCAAGGATTTGCTTTCGTTCCTCACTACAGTCTACTATGCGAAGATGATGTTGCATGTCCTTCTTCCATTGGTTTGCCATAATTACATCAGAACAACCTTAGAATTCTTGGGGATGACCCTTAAAGAAAGATTCTCTGACTCTTTCCCATGTAGAAGGTCCCACCTGGGCATGTACCTCTAGTGCTATCGGTTATTGAGCTTGGGGAAATTGATGAACCACAGCAGTCATAGCAGCATTGATCGCCTAAGAGACAATATTGGCTACTTCAGTGGCATTAATAGTTCCTTGTTATGGCGGTGGAGGTTCCACATTATCTTCTGCAACTCTATTTCTTCTCAAAAGGCGACGTCTTTTATGCGGCATTTGAGACGAAGAAACAATTAAATCAAAATACAATTGAAAACAGTTTTATCTTTGGTAATTATTGTAAGCGTATACAAACAAACAGTCCTAACAATAGGGCTCTATATCAAACAAAACTACAGTAGAGCATGATAAGTCCGCATAGATCCTAAAGACTCTAGAACCTGATACTCTGATACTATCTGTGACACCCCTCTTATTAAAATAAGAGGTGGCAAGCCCGCTACTCCCATAATTATAGGAATCATAGATGGTCCATTCTTAGCATCACTGTCGTATTAATAATACGAGATAACCACAAATTATTTTAGGAACCGGATGTCAAAATTATTTTGTAATTTGAAGAAAATATTTCAGCAATCCAATCAAAAGAGAAGGTGGATATAAATGAAGACATATATTAGATCAATAATCATATGCATCAAAATAACCGAATAAACTATCAGTTAACAGACCTTTACAAGCAGGTTACACAGAGCATTAAGTTTACATATCACATTATATTAAACAAGTACAAAACTTGGGCAACACGCCCGAATATGCAAACTGATCATGATTAGAGGACTAAAGAATAGAAGCGTCTATAGCACATATCCTATAACATCCGCAAAGTGTTATGTCTCCAGGAAAATGGGATGGAGAGGTCAATACGGGCGTCCTTGCGACGAAGCACCTGAGAGAAAATAAGATTCATGCCAAATAAATAAATATAAACGGATCAGAGCTCGGTTTGATATCATCAATTTGTGAATAAATGCATGACAGTTATGAATATTCTATTATCAAGAATAAGTTCATTTCACTCTTCACAATTTATAATAAGAATAATCCTTAACTCTAAATATAAATGCACAACCTATCATAATATCAATTTCAATGATGGATATTCATTTATGCAAGAGAATATTACTAAATTTCATTTAATGAGATTCTATTTCAGTTTTACCCAATTTAACTTCACAGTTCCATTTTCTCCTTAGGAGACTTGCTTCCAAAACAGTTTATTTCATAAATGAATCACTATCTATAAAATACCACTTTCCTAAGAATTTTTATAATTACAACATATAACGATTCTAAGACCATCATTTTGGGAGTCACCCCACTGGATGCACCCCTAAATAGCTATCATCTTCCAGGGCCTATCACCAAGATAACCTGGGCATCCTGCATCGCGTGACGGTGGGAAACGGACATATACCTTTGACAGTGAGACATAAGCATACCCAGAATTACCTCACTTCAAAAAATAATCACACAATATATAATAACCGATCCTATGGCCGAGGACTATATTCACCGTGCATTCACTAGCCAGTGGACTTCACCTCATGCGCGTAACTTCCGTTATGATAGCATTTAGAGAGGTATGTATATGAAAATTATCATTTACAAGATATGTCAATTTAAGATGTGCATTTCATTTTATCCGGAGTCATAAGGGTTAAATGTCATAATTATAAGCCTCAAAGTTTAATTATCCCCAATGTAGTCTCCAAGAGTTAACGACATCCCTATGAGCCACTAGTATAACATTCCTCACTCTAATCTCTAAAATTCCAAAATGATATAATCCTACTTTTCCCTAGCCTCAAACTGGCTTACTAAAGGAAGAAACTACCCTAATGTCTATTAATTGATCCCCAAAATAAGCCCATTTATCCCCTTTCTATTCCAGAGTAGTCACATCTCTAATATAAGACTCTAGTACACTAGTTTACTTCATAATAGTAGGTTCATAGGCCTTAAATCTGAAAGAAAATGGATAAAAACTAACCTAGCAAAAACCTCCTAAAACAGCAAGATTCCCAATCGATTCGCCCTTAAAAGCGAATCGATTCGGCCATTAACCCTAATCAATTCATCCATTAACCCGAATTGATTTGGCCTATCGGACCTGTATCCTCCTTTTTTGGAAAATTAATTCGCTTGGGAGGGCGAATTGATTCGGCCTGGCAGAAATGCCAAGTTTGGGGCTACGGGTTATGAACCCTAAATTATCCAAAACTCAAATTTCTCTCCTCAAATCTCAACCAAATCAACTCTTATTAAACCCGACTCCTTTCTAAGCAAACAACACCTACTCAAAGAAACTTAAAACAAATCTAATACCATTTTCAAAGGTTTGAACAACAAGTTTCTCAAAACCCACCATTTGTTCCATTCTTTCAATTTCACAACCATCAATACAATTTATTCACATTAAATCATACACTAGCAAGTTAGAAACTTGCCTTGAGGTTGTAGTATCAGATCTTCTTCCGATATAAGCAAATTCAAGCTCAATTTCTTCAATTATCCTTCTTTCTCTTCTTTTCCCCAATTTCTCTCGCTCTCTCTTTCTCTCTAAGTTTAAAAAGTATGAAATTGAGAAATAAAAGAGTTGGAAGACTTAAACATATATTAACACTAATTTCATTCTTTAAATGTTACTACACCATTAAAATGACACGTAACTACATAATCAAGTCAGAACCTGTCAAAAGTGCCCGCAACCCAAAAATATAATATGGCACTTATTTTCACTATCTCGACTATTTTAGGACTAACCGCGTACTCTAAACTGGCATCCGGAATAATATAAATCATTTTATGTTCCAACTTCATTTTGAACCATAATTGTCGTTTAAAGCACAACGACACAATAAAATATAACATGATGTTATTTACCTTCTCTTAACCGTAAATATGAAAAATCTAGTAAATATTATCTTTTAAATCACTTAAAACAATATTTACTCCAACTTCCATTATTTGATATAATCACATGGCAATTTTATATAAAATAAATTACTAAAAAATAAGGGTTACTACAATTGGATTCCCAGCATATTAATTCCAGAATGTGCAGTGACCTTCCCTTCCAATTATTTATTTCTCGATTTTTGTCAATATATTGATGTGACTCCATCCCAGGTGGCTCCTAATGCCTGGAGGGCAGTAAATGGGGTTAATCACATAATGAGCGATTTGGCACCCATATTGGATTAAAAGAACTGATGTATTACTAAAATTTGGGGACCATATAAATGACAATATTCATTATCTAAAGACCAAATACTCAAACAAAACTCTAGTTGTAAATATTCCTTAGTCCTATAAAGTTTATTGGGATCATGGATTAGTAGTAAAGGATTGGTAGTCTTCCCCTCTTCCTGAGGGTGAGGACTATAATGGACCCATTTCCCTCTGGAAGGATATGGCATAAGTTTGAACTTATTTATTCCTGTACATTTTCTCTATTTGTTGTTTCAACTTATTATGTTATTAATAGCATTTTTACCCTTTTCATCTTGCAGAGAAGAGAAATAAAGATAGTCTGCATTCTTCTGAAGTCAATTTTATGGACTTAAAACCTATTTGGTTTATTCAACAAAGAATAAGGGGAGATACCCCTCGTTAGGCATCCATTTTTGCTCGAATATTATAGTTTCATCACATCCTTCATTGCTCGACCGATAGAAGATATCCCTCGGACCCCATTGATTTAGAGGAGCCAACCTTGTCCTCTTTGGTTGCTAACTTGAAATCCCCTCCTCAAGTGGAAGGATATTTTTCTACTGGAAGTACATCCCCCTCCTTTGAGTCTCTAGACCTTACCATTGTTCCCACTATAACTTCATCCCTAGAGATGGTGAAAAGGAAAATACCAAACACCCTCACTAGTTTAAAATATCCTCCTCATTCGTAGAAGAGAAACATTGAAAATACTGTAATGAAGACCCATGAGCCTCAGCTCAGGAAGATGAAGAAAGGGCATGCTGCTCACTTAGAGTTATCATTGAAATATCAGGTTTACTAGGGCCATGGTGGTGAATCTTCCAATTGATGAGGTTGTTGCTGCTGCCCTTTTTAGCGATAAACTGTTGGAGAGGGCCAAATATAACTTAACTTTCGTAATTTTTTTCATTTATTATTCCCTCTTTGCTTTATATATCCCGGTTATTCATTTACTGACTTCAATAATTTTTTGACCTTATAGTTCTTGGTTGATTACAATCAACTATTGCGGAGGGACGAACAACAGAGGTAATCCTAAATAGAAATTGAGGTTTCCTTCCAAAAAATGAAGGAGTATTTAGATATCAATAAGAGAGCCCACGGGGCAATAAGAAGAAGTGTGAAGAAGCTTTTATGAAGATGGAGTATGGTAAAAATAATGTTGAGAAGATTGTTAGTAATGAAGTGACGAAGGATGAGCAGGCCGAGAAGGCTGCTCAAGATGTGAAGAATGTGGCTGATGAAGCCAAGAGCAAATTTCTGGAGCAAAAGGCTAAGAAAAATAAGGATAATGAAGATGCCTATACCCAAGGTCCGGATAGGTTCTTCTCCACTACAGTTGTGCAGGTGGAGTAATTAAATAATCATCCTTCAGTGAATGATGGAATGCTTCCTTGATTAGGTCAGAACTGCCTTAGACGCTGAGATATTTCCCTAGTATAATTCGGGCACTCCTCTAGAGATTGAAGATGAATTTTATGATGAGGAAGGGATGGTCGAATCTTGAGTGCCTTAAGAATTAGTTGTGGTTGTTGCCCACCCTGAAGAGGAGGTTACTCAGGACAAAGAGAAGGTGTAGATTGATAAGCACCTAAAAGTGTACATTTTATACCCCGAATAGACGTATTTTAGTTGCTAATTATTAATAATTTAGGTCTTATGCGCGTAAATCTGTAATGTGCAGGTTTGATTGCAGTTGCGATGTCAAAAGTGTTATTTCAAGGAAAATTTCATCAAGAATGGAGCAAATACTCTGTCCCGTAACCTTATCCGAGCCTAAACCAGTTCCTAAACCTACCTCGAAGCCCATATGTGTTTCGTTTATTCCTTTTTAATTTTTTTTAGATTTTTAATTTTAGTTTTTTGTTTTTAGGATTTATTTAGAATTTTGTAGGATTTTTTTATATTTTTCTATTTCTTTTTATTTAGTATATTTTTATTTTATTATTTTTAATTTTTTACTTTTATTTTATTACGGTTAGTTTTCTTTAGGAATTAATTTATTTTTTAGTTTTATTAGATTGTTTTTTTTAGGATTTTAGTTTTTATTTTTATTAGATTTTTTGTTTTTATTTCTTTTATTTTGTTAATTGAGTTTTATTTTATATATTAGGATTTTATTAGTTTAGTTTGATTTTATTATTTTATTATTTTGTTAGTTTTAATTTTTTTAGTTGTGTTATTTTTAGGGTCACAAATTAAACACACACGCTCTAAACCCATACACTTATCACACACACCTAAGGCCTCGTTTGGGAGTTTGGGAGAGAAAAGAAAGGAAAGGAAAATTTTATTAGGAGAGAAAAGAAAAAAAAAGAAAGTTAATAGGAGAGAAAAGAAAATAAGAGAAAAGAAAGGAGTTTGGGAGAGAAAAGAAAATAATTTTCTTTCTTGCGTTTGGGAGTTTGGAAGGAAAATATTTTTTTAAGAGGAAGAATGAACAATTCATTAAAAAACTTTCCTTTCTCTCCATTTCTTTCTCATTTGGAAAGAAAGTTTTGGAGAGAAAGGAAGAGAAAGTTTTTTAAAAAATTTCCTTTCTTTTCTCTCCTTTTAAACTCCCAAACGAAAGAAAGTCACTTTCTTTCCTACTTAAACTCCCAAACGAAGGAAAGGAACCACACTTTCTCTTCCTTTCCTTTCTTTTCTCTCCAAAAATAGAACTCGCAAACGAGCCCTAAATAACCCCTCACCCACACGTACTCTCCTACACCCTACCACACCAAACCCCACACCCTTCTTCTTCAACCTCACACCAATATCTTTTCTCTCTCCTCATCCTCCATAACTAAAAATCAACCTCCACAACCACAACATCCATCCTCTCTCTCTTCTGAAATAACCAAACCTCCATAACCCATCTCCTCATCAAACTCCATTAAGACAAACCTTAAATCATAACCATATTAACCAACCATAACCCCTTCCACAAACAACCCGCCGACCTCATCATCCCCGATTACATTTTTACCCGAGCTGTATTTTGACCAACCCGGCGATCTCACCCCGCGACCCTGCGCGAGCCAGACCTGCCCCTGCCGGCGCCGGCGACCCACCGGTGGCTTCACCATAACCAACTACCGAACCCAGCTTGCCCAAACACGGTATCTTCTCAAACCCAATCCACCCGATACCCTCGGTTCGAACCCGTACCTAGCGCGAACCCAAACCTATCAGCGACCTCAACCCATTCCAAGCATCCTACCTCTGGTCTAACCCGATTACACCCCACTATAAACCTCGATTTCAATCTCCAACCCGAACCCACATGCCTTGATAAAAGAGAAGACACTCTTCATTTTAAAAGGAGGAGTGGAGAAGGAAAAAATTCGGACAAACACACTAGGGAGTAGTTTAGCTTTCGAGCTCCATTTTTTTAGATCATTTCTTTTCGTGTAATTTTTAGGAGTAGTGTTGTAATAATTTTATTTCTTCTTTGATATTTTTTTAGTGACTTGAATGTGAGGGAGATTATTGTGAAATACAAATTTTGAGTTTGTATTAAACTTCAGTGTTTTAATATTCAGATTTGTGGATGCACTTAATTGTTAATGTTTGAGAAATTATTATTGAGATCAAGGAGTCTTGGTTCCATTAATTTTTCTCATTCCATTTTATTTTGTATGCCTCATATTGTATCATTATTACATTTTATATGTAATAATACCACAATGACAGGCTAAATACCCCATTCAAGGGGTAAGATGGAACCCTTAACTTAGTTATTTTTATTTTTGGTTTGTTTATTTATTATGCCCCTTTGAATATTAATATTAAAATTTTACAATTTATATTTACGCCAAGAGAGAGGGTGAATTATTTTTGAGAGAAAATCGGAAATACAGATTATAATATTTATTTATTAATTAAACTAGAGATATGCAATTTTTAAATTATATTATAGTTCGGATTTCTCTACTCTAAAAATGTAATTTTTAATGATTTAAAATAATGTTAGTAGATTTTTCCTAGCGGGTGATTTATTAGAAAATGTTTAAATCTAATTTTTGTGAGTATGTGAAATTTAAATATTAATCTTCTAAAAAAGCAGTATGTGAATTTACATTTGCAACGAGAGTTGATTTGTGACTTTATATATATTTTGGTGTATTTCAAATAAAAATTAATCAATGAAAATAAATAGGTTAAGTGGTGAAGTTTAATCCCTTGAATTATCTCATAATTATTTTCCCGTCATATTTACCTCACCTTTTCATTTTCGTTATTTATTAGTGTAGTTTTAATTTTAGTTTATAATTAGTAGCATAAATATCCCTTCATAATTGTTTTAAATATTCATACATTGTCTTCATTTTGCTCTTGTCCACATTAGAGAGCACGGATTGACCCCTTATATGCCAATATACATTTTTAGTATGTTTGTAGGTACCAAAAGGAATTTTTGAAAAACTGCCTTTTCCCCACAATGATATATACCGAAAAGGAGAGTTATCATAGATGGCTAGGATATTTTTTGGGTTTGCCTTATACTTTTGGTTTTGTAGTTTGAACAATTTCTGCTTGTAATTATCATTCCCAATTTTTATAAACTTTCTTTTTTCTTCCAGTAATGAAGTTCCATTTTGAGCTTTCTTTGCACTTTCTATATTTTTGCAATGCTCTATTCCTTTCAGTTTAACTCCAAGAAGGCTATTTTTTTTCAACTGCTGGGAGTAAACTCTCTAGGAGGAGTGCTCAAATGTTTGAGGAAGGTTATGAACAGATTGATGAACATGAAATGGAGTAGGTGCTCGGTATAAACATCTCAAACCAAGCTAAAGAGGCATACCTCCATATCCGTAGGTTATTTCATCAGACGGTGGTGACCAACGCATCATATTATGAAATAATACTTCAGTTAGAGAATGATATTAATGAAACACTAGACAGTTTGTTGGAAGACAATGAAAATAATTTTTCCCTACTTAGGAACGATAATGGTTTTGGCAAGAAACTGTAGGAGTTGTACTCGACATTCACCAAGAAGGAATTTGTTTTGATGTTCGAGGTGAAAATTGCTTAGAAAGTGGATAGTATCCTTAAATAAGAAATTAACATGCTAAAGAGTGAACTTTAAGGCATAAAGAAGGTTTTAGGTGCCGATCAGAGTGAAGGGGCCTCATTTCTAGAGTAGGAAAAAGATCGGCTAATGGAGGAGATAAAGATATTGAAAAAATCAAAGGGTGGTCGATCATCCAGGCAAGTTATTGTTGCTCGTTCGACTGTTGAGGAATAGAAAACCAAAAATACTTTGTCTAACCAAGCAAGTCTGATAAAGAACCAGTCGTCCACCATTAAAAGACTGAATGAGAAAGTTGGCCGCCTCATGAACGGTTATGATAAAGCTTTAGCACACATTATCGGGGAGTTGAAAGAAGTCCGTAGATAGCAATATAAGTGGGGATGGATTAATGCTCTCACTATTTTAAAGGTGCCGAAGGAGAAATTTTATGGTATTGGCACGACCCTAAATGCTTGGACCAACCTACTCCCCTATTCAAGCTGGATTCCAACAAATTCGATCCCTATCAACCTGGTTAGCAAATACTTAAGGGATATGGTCTTCATGGACATAATGTGCTTAGTGGACAAGATCAAGTCTAGTATTTAATCTAAACTCATAGAATTAAGATCAATTGTTCTTCCTTCAGCTTTAGATGTTCCTCCTATTGGGATAGATAAGGCACTTGGAAAACCCCCAACAGAATATGATGTTTTTATTCTTTTCTTGTAAAAGTATTTAATGAACATTGTCATGCAATGATGTAAGGATAATGAAGTATTTGAATAAAAACTTTAACTTGAATAAAACTTGAATTGTTATATTTTATGATTATGGCCTACCAGTAGTGTAGTCTTACAATTAGGTGGTCAACGTTTAGTCCAGAAATTTTCTTTACTTGTTACTAGTTTGGATGAACATAAATTATCGTACCTTAGTTTCTACTAACATGTTTTTGTCCACTCAAACGGATCTTATCATTTTAACCATGAATTCACGCTAGTTACCATTGGCGACCAAATGTTTTAGGAATTGTCCTCAATTTAGTCGGGTAAAAATTCTTGTTCTTGACATTAAGGAGTCATACACGAGGTTTTATGTTTCAAACTTCTCATTTGTTACTTGTTAGAGACGAAGTCATACCTGAAGTTTTTGACTTTGAATTTTTAGGACTAGTAAATAATTAGCCAATCATTAGCTTTTTCTTCATTGTATGAGATTGTACATCTCCTACTCCCAAAAAACTAAAAATAAAACATGGGAAGGAAAATAACTTTTGATGAACTATGTTTTCTTTATTAAGAGGTGATAATTAGTTACAGAAATATTGAAAGAGTATATTCCAAATGATTACTGATAGTACTTACTCAAGTGCTTAGCATTCCATAGGTTCTTGAATTGTTCTTCTTTTAGGATTTCTAGACGATAAGTACCTGGTCATAATCCTGTAAAAATGCGGTAAGGACCATGACAATTTCCCTCTAAATTTTTTCCCCTTTGGAGAACTTTTTTTTAACACTAAGTCTTCATCTTTAAGGTTGCTCTGCTTAACCCTCGTTTTGTAAAACTGAGCAGTTCGTTCCAGTAGGCTGTCACTTGTAGTGTTGTATTTTCTCTAACTTCCTCCACTAGGTCTAAGTCTCATCTCCACACGACGTAGCTCTTGTGAGAATTAAAGTTGAGTACTCTATGACTGGACATACCAACTTCTGTTGGGACCATCGCTTCTGTACTAAATGCCAACATGTATGGGGTGTCATCGTGAACTTTGCAACATATTGATTCGATTTCCTTTGGCATCAGTCAACATTTTTCTATCCCATCAAGCAGAGTTTTATTGGTCACCTATGTCTGGCCATTGCACTGAGGGTGTTTAGGAGAAGACTTCAGCTTTTGAATATTGGACTGGATACAATAATATTAGAATTCTTGGTTATTAAACTGTGTGTCGTGGTCAATGAAAAAGGCACATAGCATACCATACCGATATATGATGTTTTTCAATATAAATTGGAAGACTTTCTCATAGGGCATATCAACAAGATGCTCATTTTCCACCTACTTAGTGAAATAGTCTATGGAAATAACTAATTATTTGAACCCTCCTCTTGTCTTGAATAGTAGGCCGATCAAGTCAATTCCTTGGATGGAAAAAGGCTATGGGGATGTGATCAGCATAAGCACTACTCCAGGTGTCCTGTGAATTGTTGCGAACCTCTAGCATTCATCACAACGTCTTGCATAGGCAGCACAATCTTCTTTTATAGTTGGTCAATAATATCACTGTGTGGCCACTCGCCTGACTAATGATCTTCCTGCCGAATGGGCCCCATAATATCCTTCATTTATTTATTTAATTATATCTTGCACTTTGACAGGGTGGACACATCTTAGTAGTGAGACCATGAATCCTCTCTTGTAAAGGATTCCTCCTTCCATAACATAGCTAGTTTCTTTGTACCTCAGCTTTCTCGCTTCTTTTGGGTCAGCTAACTAGATTCCTTTCTTAGTATACTCTTTGATTGGATCCATCCATGAGGGACCAAAATCCATCGTGATCAAGTTGAAGATTTCTTCATCAATGCTTTTCTGCACTAGGACTTCCACCAAAATGGTCTTCCTTAATTCAGTCCTTATCGCAGAAGCAAGGCGAGAGAGTGCATCTATTTGGGCATTGTCAATCCATGGAATTATAACGATTTTGACTGCCTGAAACTTAGATATTTTAACTTACGCCTTGACCAGGTATCTTGTCATAAACTCTCCTTTAGCTCTGTATGCTCCTAGCACCTGATGGACAATCAATTAGGAGTCATTGTGAGCTAGTGCCTGGTCGTTATACAAAGAGAGTGTCAATTCGAACTCGGCAATCAATGCTTCATACTCCACTTTTTTTATAGAAGCTTTGAACTGGAACATAAGTGCATACTCCACGTCTATGTCATCTGGTGTGTTGGTTATCATCCCAGCGCCACTACTAGTGATACATGATGATCCGTCCACATACATATTTCACAGGGGTATATCTTCTTTGAAGTCTCCTTTAACCATTGATCTATAATTGAATATCTTTTGACTCTGCTTTAGTTAACGTGCAGTTGTTTCTCGTGAAGTGGACGAATCTAGTTTGACTTCCTATTGGTTAGTCATATCAGCTATGGATCTATCTTTTGAAGAAGTCTACTCTGGTGTATAACTTCTTTAGTCCTTTTCCTAATAAGTCTTCTCGGTGAGATTTAATACTGAGCTCTCTCCCGTAGGAGTCTACTTGGTAGGTTTTTCCCTATAGGTAAATTCATCTATCAACTCTGTTATTTCTTGTCCTTTTAATGTTATTCGGGATTCATAGTGTTTATTAAACTCTCATGCTCCATAGCCCAAGCCATTAGTCATCTTGACTTCTCTAGTTTGTGAATGGCTTGGTGCAATGGCAAGTCCATGTAAACAACGATAGTGTGGTCCTATAAATATGGCTTTATCCTTCGTGAAGCCTTAATGTGTGATAATTAATGCTTTTCTAGACACATGTAACCGATTTCTTCACTCTGAAAGGTCTTGTTGGTGTAATAGTCTAATTTGTACACCCCATGCTCTAGTCAAATAAGTGCGAAGCTAATTATTGCCAAATATAATTATAATTTCTCTCCATGAGTTGTCAAGAGAGCAATGGCGGGGATCCTAAATATTTATTCAACTCCAAGAAGTCATTCTCACATTCTTCATTCCACTCAAAAGTATATCTTAACAACTTGAAGAAAGGTAAGCACTAGTTAGAAGCTCGAGAGAGAAACCTGTTGATGATGCTACTCTTCCAGCCAGCATTTGCACATCCTTCTTATTTGTTGGAGATTGCATATTTATCAACCCTTAAATTTTGTATGAATTGGCTTTAATACCTCTTTGGTTCATTATAAATCCCAAGAACATTCTTTCATGTTCGTCGAACCCACACTTAGTTGGATTGAGCACCAATTGATGCTTCCGTAATTGGTCAAAATTCTAACCCAAGTCTTTGATATGATCAGTTGCTTTCTTGCCCTTGGTGATCATATCATCTACATATACTTCCATGTTTTTTCCGATCTGCTCTTTGAAAACCTTGTCACTAGCCTTTGGTGTGTTGCTTCGGTATTTTTGAGTCTAAAGGGCATAACATTATAGTAGTATGTACCTTGTCTAGTGATGAATGAGGTCTTCTCCTTATCCTATGGCTTCATCTTGATTTGGTTTTACCGTGAGTAGGCATCCATGAAACTGATACGTTCATGTTCGGCAGTGGCATCAACTAGTTGATCAATCCTAGGTAATGGAAAATGGTCCTTTGGATAAGCTCTGTTGATATTCGTGAAATCAACACACATACGCGACTTTTTGTTCTTTTTCCTAGCCATCACTACATTATCCAACCAATATTGCTATTTTACATCTTTAATGAAACTTTCCTTTTGCAGCTTCTCTACTTCTTTCTGGATGGTCATATTCTTCTCAGGGCTGAACACATATCGTTTTTATTTGATCTTCCTGGAATCTTTGATACTGTTTAGTTCATGGCATATGAACCCTGGGTCAATCCCTGGAATATCTTCATGGCTCTAATAAAACACATTCTTTTCCTATTTGAGGAAGTTTATTAACTCTTGTATGAGGGTTGGATCCATAGATGAGCCAATTTATGCTATTCTTTCTGAGCGCATGTCGTTAAGGATTATTGTATCCACTGCATCTACAATTTTTCCTCTAACCAAGTCATCTTTCTCAGAGGGATCTATGGTCTCACTCTGATAGGTTGTTATAAGTTTCTTCACTTCTTCATGGTTAGCTGAAGTGTAGTAGCAATCCTTAGCTTCAACTTGGTTTCCAGTAACAATATCGACCCTATAGTGCGTATGGAATTTCAAGCATTGGAGGATAATGGATGGTACAAGTTTAAAAAATTCTAGGACTACTCTACTAAATATTATGTTGTAGGCTGATCGACCATTCTTATTTAAGACGAAGAAATAAATCCTCTCAGTTTGGCTAATTGGCCAATGCTAATAATGATTTCTAATTTACCATTTCCGAAAGGATAAACTTTTTCTTCAGAGAATACTATGAGGGGTATGTGATATAGATTCAGTTTTTTTTCAAGTAGTCCCAAACCTTTGAAGTAGTCATAAAGAATGATATCGACTGAGCTACCATTATGCACCAAAATTCTGGTAACTCTTGCTTCATGCATCATTATTGTGACTGTCGGAGGATCATCATAAGGCTAAAGTACCCTAAATAGGTCATCATTGGAGAGTCCAATCACCAACATATCTTTGTTCATTTTTCTTAGGATACTATTAATATCTTCAGAACAATTGATTTGTCGAATGTATGATCACGCTTTGGCTTCATTTAAATATTCCTTTCTTTTGGCTATTTTTTCAGCTCCACTAGCATCTCCACTTGTAATGAAATAACAATGAAAAAAACCTGGTTTACCTTGTGCACAGGTTCTTCGAGCTTTTTTGATAGGTCTAGATTATGTTTGGAACCTTCATTTCTACCTATTTTCTTATTGTCTTCGGGCCTCTCTTTTTTCTGAGTTGCCTTCCCTATC
Source organism: Sambucus nigra (assembly GCA_949130495.1). Classification (NCBI taxonomy): domain Eukaryota; kingdom Viridiplantae; phylum Streptophyta; class Magnoliopsida; order Dipsacales; family Adoxaceae; genus Sambucus; species Sambucus nigra. The sequence continues at coordinate 61,922,588 of OX422224.1, read as the reverse complement.
AATGAATTTGCAAATCTTTCCCCTTCTAATTAGACTCTCTATTTCATTTTTTAGGGCTATAGAAGTATCTATATTATGCCTGTGGCTTTTTGGAACTCGCAATACCTAGATCTATCTCTCCTTTTTTTAGGGATTCAACTTTTCGAGCCATTTTAGATCCGTTCTTCCTCGAATTTCCTCTAGTGTGTGGTGTATACAAATAATGAAAGAAGTATATTCATCATAACTTTTAGGTGAGGAGTATATTCATCACACCTCTTAGATTTTTCAACCTTCTTATCCTTCTGACCCTTCTTCTCAGAGCGATTGTTGCTATCGGCCTTTGAGTTATGAGATTAATTTGGTAGCCATAGCATTCTCGGCATTTATAATTTTGCCTTCTTTAGACATCAACTCACTCATGGTCTTTGGGGATCTTTGGCTAGAGCATAATATAACTTCTCAGGGAGCATACCACTCATCAATGCAATGATCTCTATATTTTCCTCATAATCCATAAATTTCTGTTTTTTCTTGTTAAAGCGAGTGATATGTTCACAAGTGGTTTCCCCAGGTCTCTGGTGAACACACAATAAATGATATACCCTCTTGAATGGTTTGGATCCAAAAGAAGTTACTGATAAAAGCTCGACGAGCTGTTAGAAGCTGGAGATTTGTCCATGAGGCAAACTGTGGTACCAAATTTGCGCTAACCTGATAATAATGCTATCAAATGCCCTAAAATGCATCTCTTCTAGGACTAAGTAGATGTCAATAGCAGCTTGATATTGTTCTATATGAAGTACAATATCAGTTTTACAATAATACTTGGGAATGACTACGGGTGTCATGAACTTGACAAGTGTTAGGAAGTTAACAATTATTGGGATGAAAGGTGTTCCCTTCATGAAACTCCTATACAAGAGATTTTAAGATTTGGGTATCTTTCCCAAGTTATCTTTTAACCGTTGGATTGACCCTTTCTAAGGATGATTGTCCGTATCAGTTTTAATAGAAACGTTCTTAGTCACTTGTCCGTCAGTTTATGGTGAGCTCTATTCCTCATAAGTCTTCTCGATATGCATGGATCCTCATGCGCTAGTTCATCATCTGATGGAAAATTCTCGACAATTTTGTGATCTATAATTCTCTCTATGATGATAACCCCTATCAACTCAAGTAGCCAAATGATCAATGGCTGAGCCCTTAGTTAGCCTGTCCAGGGCACTCGACCTCTCATAAGTGAGTGAATGCCAATCGTAGTAATCAGTAAATCTGATTAAAGATGTCGTTCTGGGGAGATAAGATCAGTCAGTGGTTGATCTAGAGTATACAAATCTTCCCCTTTCCTTCCTATGCGATGGGGGAAATATTTCTCCGCTGGTTACTGGGGAACTACGGGCCTAGTTTGGAGTCTGAGAAAGCTATCTCTCTCTCTTGCATACCCTTTTGACCCTTAGCTAAATTCAGTATGATTTCTTATAGATCCCTCACATAAGGAGGGGTAGAAAGGCTGAAGCCATTTCTAGCGGTGTGGCTACCGTATGAGTTGTTCACAATTTTTCAGTGTAGGATGACAAATGATTGAAAAATAATTTCTTGACAAAAATAGGTAGAAAATAATACTAGCATGTTGTTTCCTGCAAACGACACCAATCGATTGGTTCTTCAATTTGGTTTGCTGATTAGGATTAGTCTCAGATTAGTTAAAACAATAATTATAAGCACAAATAAAATAAATGGCTAGAGAGGAATGAGAGATAAATAGAAGGACACATATTTATGTGGTTTAGTACAATAAGGTGCCTACATCCATGGGTATAATGTCACTACATTTTAGGGTTTAATACAAGTCTCCCAGTAACTCTCTAAGGTTATGATAAATGGTTTTCAATTGTTCTTAGCTAAGAGATGTAATGAGCTATTAATAGTAGTAGAAAGATAAAGAGACGGAATACCTTTAGATATCAGGTATTTACATCCTTACATTATAATTAATAGTTAGATATTCTTCATGGGCATGGTGATTACTAAAAGTCTTACGCGTGTCTGCTCGTGAATGTTCAAATTCTTGGGGGTGTTCGGCTAGCATGCCTACTAAAGAGATAATGATGTCGACCACATTTGTTAACAATTCATGGGCCTGTAAAGTATGACGACATGTGTCACCTTTGTAGTGGTCCACTTGGTCAAATTATTTTAGGCTACAATAATTCGCGTGCACAAATAGTGAGTATAGTCGTGCACATAATGGTTTAATGAAAATCATTGTAAGATCCAAGTGTCTCCTTCCCAATCAATGACATCTAGACCGTGCACATAGAGCTAAGACAACCCCATGCGAAAAGCGGTACAAAATTTTATACATCCCTATAAATTGATTTTTTGGCTCCAAAATTCATAATTTGAACAATTGAGTTTTATTCACAACTTATGTTTTGTGCTTTTTATTTGACTCTATATTAATTTCACTTGTCCTTTCATAATTGGGAGAATTGACTACATTCATACTTGATTTATGTCTATGAAAGAATTTGATGAGTGAATTACTTTAAAAAAACAAAAATATTTTAGATTCAACATCAATCTACATCATAGATGATATCAAAACTAAATCTAAATTCATATCAATTCAATTCAATGAATTATTAGAGAATTCGTCTCATGATACGATTGTTGGGGGGAGTGCTACTTTATCACCAACTCGATGGAGGTTCGAGTGGGTTTATCATTTAATGGGGGGAAAGTTGATATGTTTATAGATAACTATATTACACAAGTGAGAGGTATCTTCCTAACTCTCTTAAAAAAAAATTATTTTTACGTGAATGAGAATTAGGCATGCATCCAAAAACAATTCCCTATAGTGGGGTGGTTCCTCGTAGATTTGATTTTAAAAGTGATCTACTTGTGGATGACCTTTTAAATATTAGATCATGCATTTTTTTTACCTATATCTAGGGCTATATAATAACTTGTAGGCTAAATTGCCTTTTAAACTTTCTAATATAGTTTATTCACAATTAATTTAAGTAGATCTAACCTTTTGTGTGAGAGTATTAATTGAAAAAAATTAAATCTAATCCTAAGTCTCAAAATTATAATAACAACTATTCAATTCCAATCTAAGTTAAATTAAATTTCAATTTCTTTTGTCAAACCTAAAACTTTAGAGTTTTTAATAGGGAAAAATTAATCTAAACTGGTGCGCCCTCTCTCTTTCTCTCTCTCTCTCTCTCTCTCTCTCTCTCTCTTCGTGTGTGTGTATATATATATATATATATATATATATAGGGAAATGATCAAGTGTGGTTTAAGTTTGAGGTCCCTAATGAGGTCCATTTATTTAAAATAGTAAAAAACTTATTTTGGGGCTAATTGTTTTTATGGTTTTTAAACATTTCATTAGGACCATAAAAAAATAGTCAGATCAAAATGACTTTTTTTGCTATTTTAACAAAATCCTCTTGTGTGAGTTTTCAAACTGTGATGGCATTCTTTAGCGAACTCCATGATCAGGGCTACTTTGTGCCTAGGATGAATGCGACTTTCATCACATTGATATCCAAGAAGGGGGGCTCGATTGATATTAAACATTTCAGACCGATCAGTTTGATCGGGAGTATTTATAAGCTCCTAGCCAAAGTGTAGTCGGTTCGGCTGAGGAAGGTCATTGACCCTTTGATATCGGAATCCCAAAACTCCTTCATAGGTGGGAGGAAAATTTTGGATGCTGGTTTGGTGGCTAATGAGTGTGTGGATTCTAGGTCCAGAAGTGGGGAGTCGAGCATAGCATGTAAGCTCGACATTGAGAAGGCCTATGACCATGTAAATTGTAAGTTTCTTATTTACATGCTTAGGAGGATGGGCTTTGGGTAACGGTGGTGACGGCGGATTCAGAGATGTGTGTCGATGCCCAAGTTCTCGATACTGATCAACGGGATTTTTCCCGAGTTCTCATGGGCTTAGGCAAGGGGATCCTTTATCCCCCTTTGTTTTCATCCTAGTCATGGAGGCATTTAGTCAGATGATGGGGAGAGTGGTCGAGATGGGGTGTATCAGGGGTTGCAACTTCGGGCTTCGATCTCTGGCAGGATTCAAGTTTCTCATCTCTTATTCGCTGATGATCCGATTATCTTCTGTGATGCAGATCGTGATTAGATTTGTGCTCTGAAAGATGCTTTTGATCAGTTTTCGGATAGTTTTTGGGCTTCGCATCAATGCGGGGAAGTGCGAGATGATCCCGATAGGGGAAGTGGGAGCAGTGGAGAATCTAGCTGGTATTCTCGGTGGCAGGGTGGGGACCTTCCCAAACACTTACCTTGGTTTTTCCCTTGGTGCTAAGTATAAGTCCAAGGCGATTTGGGACTCGGTACTGGAAAGAATGAGAAGGAAGCTAGCAGGGTGGAAGAATGAATTTCTTTCGAAAGGGGGTAGGTTGACTCTAATTAAAAGTTGTCTGTCTAGCATGCCAACCTATTATATGTCCATTTTGCCTTTACCTATTTTTGTTCATTTAAAAATGGAGAAGCTTATGAGAGATTTCTTGTGGAGAGGTACTGAAGCTACTTTCAAGCACAGTCTGGTAGGATGGGAGGAGGTTTGCAAGCCCATTAAGGATGGAGGGGTTGGTGTTAGGAACTTGGGTATCTTCAATAGAGCTCTGCTAGGGAAGTAGCTGTGGTGGTTTCCTCGTGAGGTAAATAGATTATGGAGGAGGGTTGTTGGAGCTAGGTGGGGTTCTTTGCACAAGGGGTGGAGGCCGGTTGTGGGGTCTTTACCTCATGGGTTGGAGATGTGGAAGCATATTGAAAGGGGGTGGGAGCATTACTCTAGGAACACCGAGTTTATTTTAGGGAAATGGGACAAGATTAGATTCTGGAAAGACAAATAGGCAGAGAATGGGTCTATTCAAGAGCTGTTTCCAGGGATTTTTAACCATGGAGCGAATCTTGATGGCACAATAGCGGAGCATGTGAATGTCGGTGGGGTCAGTGTGCTGTGGAGTCCTCAACTTAGAAGAAGACTATGGGATTGGGAGCTTCAGGAGGCGGACTTGTTCTTTGAGTGGTTGAGATCGGCCTCCCTTCCGACAGCTAGGAAGGATTCCTTAAGATGGAAGGGGGGTGGGTCGAGGGCTTTCATGGTCAGTGGTTTCTATACGATATTGAGTGATAGTGACGATGGAAGGTCTGCAGAAGAGAAGATATCACCTGGCTAGTAGTTGTTGGTTATGTAAGGAGGATGAAAAGAAGACCAACCACCTCCTTCTACATTACCGGGTGACGAGAGGTTTGTGGGACATTTTTCTAGCCTTATCTAAGACCGTATGGGTCATGCCTGCGTCAGTGAGATAGCTCTTGGAGGAGTAGAACCCTCCCTTGGGTTAATCGGGAGATAGACGGGTCTGGCAGATTGTACCTTACTGTATTTTTTGGACAGTTTGGAAGGAGAGGAATGCCCGTTGTTTCGAGGGTATTGAGTTAGCGCCATGGAGACTTCGTTACCGTTTTTTGAGTACCCTTCTTAGTTGATACAAGATGAAGACCACCATTTCGAATCAAGATTTTCTGGAGTTCGTGGAGGAGCTCGACACTTATGTGTAACTGGGTGGGAGTGTAGTATGGTGCCATTGGATTTTCATTTTTCTTGTTTTGCTTTTCTATGTATTCTCCCTGTATACGGGTTCGCTCCCTTAAGAGCTAAAAACTGACAAAGTTTGACCGACTTTTTTAAAACAGTAAAAAAAATTCATTTTGAGTTGATTTTTTTATATGGCCCTACTGAAATGTTTAAAAATCATTAAACAAAATTAGCGTAAAAATATGTTTTTTACTATTTTAAAAAAAATGGACTTCATTCACGGACCTCAAAGTGGAGGACCCCATGAGATCTGCTTGCTCTCTCTCTCTCTCTCTCTCTCTCTCTCTCTCTCTGTGTGTGTGTGTGTGTGTGTGAGAGTGAGTGTGTGTGCGTGTGTGTGGGTGTATATATACACCCACGCTCAAAATTTCCTTCGTATTGATGCCTTTTATGTATTTTTAGATATTTTGTGTCCTCCTTTGTAACCCTGTTTAACTTTGAGAAATCTCCAAAAACACTTAGTAAAGAGATCCATCATCTAATCATTTTTTCTTTTCCCTTTGTTTTGCTTCCCAATGAATGTCATGTTCTTTTTTCAATCTATCTTTTTCATTTATTTTATTTCATCTATCTATGTTTCATGCGTTGTACGCAATCCGATTGTTTCATCCATGGGAACACAATCTTCTTTGGTTCAGATTTTGTCGACATTGGCTCGACAAGCTTTATATGTTTTTCATCTAAAAATAGTTCTTATAATATAATGAAGTTTATTAATAATGGTACTGAATTTATCATATATTTTAGCAATTAATTATACAAAAATGCTAATTTTACATTCTGTAACTTGTAGCATTCCCTCGTGTGTTATTTCAAGAGTGCCCTAAATTGGTTTTGCAGAATGACTATAACAAACTCTATTGTATTCATTATAGTTTAATTCACAATGGAATGTGTCCGTGCTTTATCATTAGTTTGCATTTTTCTAACATCGTCTTCATCAAGTACTTTTTCTTTGTTGGAAAATTTATCATCTCCCAAGGTTTAATATATGTATTATTTATAATTGCTCACTATGTTTCAAAACTATGAGCATAAATAAACCATTGCGTTCTATTCTTCCAAAAACTATTGTTTGTTCCATGAAAAAAAGGTCGATTGGTTGATTGATTAACCTTCGTTAATAATAAAGTTAGAAAAAGTTTCCATTACGATCTTTAAACTCAAAAATATATTTTTAGACCAATTACCTATAGACTAGGCTATAATACCATTTGTTGACCTAAAAAAGTGCCGAGAAGGGGGGTGAATTGGGTTTTTGTAAAAGTAAAGGAAAATTTATAATTTTCTTAGCTAAATTAAAATATGGAAAATCAATATGTAACCGAGTGTGTAAGTGAAGATGTGACATATTTTCTAATTTTAATTTTGAAATCTCATTTAATTTGTTGAATAAGCAGATGTGAAGTCCTTATGACGTTTTATTATTTTTATTAAGCTATTGTGTATGTAAAATTGATGTTTGATGAAGTGTATATATATATAACAAAATATAGTCATTAGGACTTTGAGGTAGAAAGTTAATGTTATATGGTTGAAAAAAATAGATATAATGTTCTAAATAATCATGATATAATCGACTATATAGAGAATTAGCAGACAATGTTAAAGTTATTTTACTCGTTAGTTGTTTTTTAGTTGATTATAAGTTCCAAAATGAGTCGGACCAAGGATAATAAATATATTCGACTGGATGCTAAGTTAGTCGGTTATATTGGGTCATATAGGGCATCTTTGTTTTTATATTTTAATAATGGAAAATATTTTAAGAATGTATATTTTTGTTTGAGCCGCTAGATTGATCATGTATATAGAATTTTATGCCTTTTAATCTTTTATCAGCCACTCAGTGTCACTCTTGAATCTTTAACATATATGGGTGCTGTTGGAGATTTAGTTGATATAGCATAGAAATTCCATGGAGCAATTGATGTTGATATATCTTTGCTAGATGTCTTCCACAAATGAATTATCTTCTTTTCTTGTTCTTGTCGTGATTGATGATGAAATACGTGTATCTAAGTCTAGGAAATAATATACGCAGAATAAACGAAAAGACTCAAATTCGAAATAGATAAAATTAGAATGACTTATTGATCGAGGTTTGTGTTTGACACAAAGTCCTAAAGGTGAAATTGTTCGCTGATATTTGTAGTTGTTAGCGTTGTGAACATACACCTTCCAGGATTTAACGATCAGATTTACACACCATCTTTGTGTTAAATCTTTAAACTCTCAGGATACTCCAGCACTCCCAAAAAAATAACGAAAAGTAGAAAGTAGCAACATTATTTTTGCAGAGAAAGTGAGAGAGATAGAATTTTTTTGTATGTTTTTTTTCAAAGTTGTAGCCTATATTTTATACAAAAAAAATGGTAAAAACGTGGGTAGAGGTTTTAGCCAACTAACCCACTAATATCTCCACTAACATTAATAGTCTTTGATTGTGCCTTGGGCCTTGGTGTCTTTTGGCTTCTCTTGAGTGCCAGAATTTTTACCCTAAAGTAGAAAGTAGAAAAATTATTTTTGCAGAGAAAGTGAGAGAGATAGAATTTTTCTGTATGTTTTTTTCAAAGTTGTAGCCTATATTTTATACAAAAAAAAATGGTAAAAATGTGGGTAGAGGTTTTAGCCAACTAACCCACTAGGGTAAAAATTCTGGGCACTCAAGAGAAACCAAAAGACCCCAAAGGCCCAAGGCAGCCAAAGAATCGATCTTTCTTTTAGGTGTTGAATCTCTCATTGATTGATCAATGGGTGATATTCCGAATCCTCATTACTAATGGAATCCAAATGATCTCTGGATTGATCAGAAGATCCTTTCAATTGCAATTCGCTAGAATCCCTTACTTGAACGAAACTAGATCTTGTGGAATCATATTGAATATTAGACGATACATTCCGTACCTTGCTAAAAAACCTATCCTTGTTTACCAACCACACATTGTCTAACCAAATCAAATTCTCTCTCGATACGTTTCTCAAAAAATTCGATTTGGGCAGATTCTTCCCCCAACTAACGAAGAGATCTTGGCGGAATTGCCACATATGAAATTGACCACAATTTTGCAAAGAAATAGCCCACCTGTTTCTCAAGAAGAGATGGGAAACCTCCTAGGGATTGAACCTATGACCTCAAGTACCAAACCCCATAAACATACCACTAGGCCACTTATCCCAACTTATTTAGTTCATTCAAAATAAATATATATACTAATATACCCAACACTAAATTCAATGATTATTGAATTTATTATTCCACATCCTTAAAGTAGTAATCCTTCCACAACATAGTTCTTATTACATGGATGTGTTACTCTATTTTTTTCGTAATTGTCTCATCATATCTTGAGTATTTTTTTAACTCAAGAACATTATAGAGAAACACGTTAACAATTTCGTTTATCAATTGAATTTTTTTATCATCTATACTCATTTGTTTAACAAGGACTATGTTATTAGGGAAATTAGCCATCGTGAAAATTTCCAATACTTCTATCTAATCTCTCCCTAATATAAGTCCTGCATTTAGATTCGATGTTGAAAGTGTATCTTTTAAACCCTAGGTCAGGAAAGTTACAATAATCAAAGGCTTTTTTCAACCTATCGTCTTCATAGAATTCAAATTTTGCACCCAATTTTTTCATAATATTCTATTATTATATTAAAATAACCTACTAGGACAAAATGCATGTTAGATATAGGGTCATGGAAATAACATAAATCATGCGTGCTGGATTTTGCTCAATGGTATATTTGGGGGCAGAAGGTTTCTTAAATGCTTGTGTAGATTATTCATATATGTAGGTTTAAAGTTGGTGTCTTATATAGAGAATTGGATATGTTGTTATAATCTTTGAGACTTTTGGCTAGTAAATGGGCTTAATAAATTTAAAAGTCTTTTGTTAGAATTAGGGGCAATAGTCATCTTATTTTCATTAGGCATAGTCACATTGTCAGATTGTTTAACTTTCTAATTTGTGAAATGGGACTATCTTGGTCATTTTCATTTGGGCTTCTACAATTATGTTTATTGTTTGATTCAATAAAAAAAAATTGTTTGATGGACTGTAATACCCCGCATTTTTCTCTTAAATAATTAGTGGAAAATTATTTTTTTCGAATAAATAATTAACTATGGAAATTTAATCTAAATAAATATTTTATTCGAATATATAAAGTGAAAACTTGTTATTTAGTGTGCTTGTGTATAGTATTCATTTTTGTGCATGAATATGTCATTTGCATATAATAAAAAGGAAATTGTGAAGATTTTTGTGCGACGCAAATAAAAAGTAATAATCTTAGCATAAATAATTCGGAGCATGTTTTGGGACTTATATAGACTCGTTTAAGTGGTTTAAACCTTTAAAACATGGCCTTGGGTCAATAACATATGGGTTGGGAAAGTTTTGGGCTAATGGTATAATGGATTTCGGGCTCATTTAGGGGTCTAAAAGTTGGGCCCATAACACAACTCGGGATTTAACACTTAATGAGGGGTTTAGTGGGGGTAAACCACTTCCCCATTACCAAACTAATCAGACATTAACTGCAGCCACGGGAGAGAGGAGTTAGGAACACCCAAGAAGAAAAGAGGAAGAACAAGAGGGAGAGCAGTAGCTTTCAAGGGTTCTCCACTACTTATTCCAGGCAAGAATTTCTTGCATAACTTATGTATATAATTTATTTCTCAATGCAGAATTTGTATCCACTTTAAATTTCTGGAAACTAGGGTTTATTGGATTTGAATCTTATAGTTAAATACCCAGATGTAGAGGAATTATAATTCAAAATTGATAATGATATGCATGTAGAGGACTGATTTCATGTAGATATCATTTCCAGAAATCAGGAACTAAAATTTGAATATCTAGGGTTAGAGTCCCGTAACCCAAACCGAACCCATAAGGAGGAAAAAGAACAGATCTGGAATGGATCAATTTTGATGTAAAGACCAAACAGAACCGATAGGCACTAAAATAAACCGATCCGGTGCAGGTTAAATGTTCTGTAAAGAATGAACCGAACCGATGGCAAATAAAATGACACTACACCAAAATTGGCGATTGGTCACAGCCAAAATCCCAGACCAAAATTGTGGATCGTAGACTTGGGCCATGACCATTTCGGCTGTGACCAATTTCATGGGTCACGGCCTAGAGGGGTCACGACAGATGGTCGCGGCCTTAGGCCGTGACCCATGCCGTGACAGGTCTTCGCCCTCATCCGTGACCCACAACCATGACAAATTGGTTGCAGCCAAAGTCCACGACCCACGACCGTGAAATAAAAAATAAAAAATAAAAAAAAGTAGGTCGCGGCCCTCATCCGTGACCCACAACCGTGACAATTTGATCGCGGTCAAAGTCCGCGATCCACAATCGTGACAAAAAAATTAAAAAAAATGATCGCGGTCCAAGTCCGTGCCCACAACCGTGAGAAATTGGTCGCGGACTTGGGTCGCAACCCACAATCGTGACGAAAAAAAGGGAAAAAAAATGGTCGCGGACTTTTGCCGTGACCATTTTTATGCGCGAAGAAAAAAACAAAAATGATCATGGAAAATTCCATGACCATATTTAACTATAATTTTTTAAAAAATGTATTTTTTTGGTCCAATGCTAAAATTGGGGGTCCTGTGAGTGCACCGTCGGTTGCTACGTGTAACATTGGACGCGTACGAGGTGTTACAAATATTTATTATTGGCAAAACAATAAAAAAATCACAAATTGTGAATCAAGAACGTTGTTAATAAAAAAATATATATACAAACTTAAAAATATTACACGTCTTAATAATTCACAGACCAAAAAAAATTGGACAGAGTTTCCTCTATTTTCTTGACATTCCAAACCTTGTAAATGTAAAACCTGCTTATTATAAAGCCCGCACGGCTATAACACATAAAAAACATAATCCTGAATGTCGACAACATATAAACAATCTTCATGTTGTAAACCATTGCCTCCTTCATTTGTTCCACGTGCAAAAATCCTACAAATGATAGGATAAAAAAAATATATCAGTAACCAAATAGTTTTACAAAAAATATAATCAAGAAGAAAAATTTCATATATGAGTTAAAATTATCAACATATCAATGTTTTTATGCCTAAGTCAAGAAATATACAAATTATCATCGTATTCTCAAATCGAGAGTCCCGCGGCTGCGCAGTCAGTTCCTACGAGTTACATTGGTCCCGTGGGAGGTGTTGATACCACCCACGGGGCCGTTCGGGGGGTGTTTTGGATTTTCACCCTCTAACGCTATATTTTTAAGCCGAAGTCTAGAAATATGAAAATTATTGTCGTATTATCAAATCGGGAAACCCGCGGCTCCGTGGTCAGTTCTTACGAGTTACATTGGTCCCGTGGGAGGTGTTGGTGCCTCCCACGGGGCCGTTCGGGGGTTGTTTTGGATTTCCACCCTCTAACGCCATGTTTTTAAGCCTAAGTCTAGAAATATGCAAATTATTGTCGTATTCTCAAACCAGGACTCCCGCGACTGCTTGGTCAGTTCTTACGAGTTACATTGGTCCTGTGGGAGGTGTTGGTGCCACCCACGGGGCCGTTCGGGGGTTGTTTTGGGTTTTCACCCTCTAACGCCATATTTTTAAGCCTAAGTCTAGAAATATGAAAATTATCATCGTATTCTTAAATCGGGATACCCGCGGCTGCGTGGTCAGATCATACGAGTTACATTGGTCCCGTGGGAGGTGTTGGTGCCTCCCACGGGGCCGTTCGGGGGCTGTTTTGGATTTGCACCCTCTAACGCCATGTTTTTAAGCCTAAGTCTAGAAATATGCAAATTACCATCGTATTCTCAAACCGGGAGTCCCGCGACTGCTTGGTCAGTTCTTACGAGTTACATTGGTCCCGTGGGAGGTGTTGGTGCCACCCACGGGGCCGTTCGGGGGCTGTTTTGGGTTTTCACCCTCTAACGCCATATTTTTAAGCCTAAGTCTAGAAATATGCAAATTATCATCGTATTCTCAAACTGAGAGTCCCACGGTTGCGTGGTCAGTTCCTACGAGTTATATTGGTCCCGTGGGAGGTGTTGGTGCCTCCCCCGGGACCGTTCGGGGGCTGTTTTGGATTTTCACCCTCTAACGCTATGTTTATAAGCCGAAGTCTAGAAATATGCAAATTATTGTCGTATTCTCAAATCGGGATACCCGCGGCTCCATGGTCAGTTCTTACGAGTGACATTGGTCCCATGGGAGGTGTTGGTGCCTCCCACGGGGCCGTTCGGGGGCTGTTTTGGATTTCCACACTCTAACGCCATGTTTTTCAGCCTAAGTCTAGAAATATGAAAATTACCATTGTATTCTCAAATCGGGAGTCCCGTGACTGCTTGGTCAGTTCTTACGACTTACATTGGTCCCGTGGGAGGTGTTGGTGCCACTCACGGGGCCGTTCGGGGGCTGTTTTGGGTTTTCACCCTCTAACGCCATATTTTTAAACCTAAGTCTAGAAATATACAAATTATCATCGTATTCTTAAATCGAGAGTCCCGCGGTTGCGTGGTCAGTTCCTACGAGTTATATTGGTCCCGTGGGAGGTGTTGGTGCCTCCCACGGGACCGTTCGGGGGCTCTTTCGGGTTTCCCCCCACTAACGCCATATTTTTCTTAAGTTTAGAAATATACAAATTACCGTCGTATTATCAAACTGGGAGTCCCATGGGTGCGTGGTCAATTCCTACGAGTTACATTGGTCCCGTGGGAGGTGTTGGTGCCTCTCACGGGGCCGTTCGGGGGCTGTTTTGGGTTTTCACCCTCTAACGTTATGTTTTTAAGCCTAAGTCTAGAAATATGAAAATTATCATCTTATTCTCAAATCGGGAGTCTCGTGGCTACGCGGTCAGTTCCTACGAGTTACATTGGTCCCGTGGGAGATGTTGGTGCCTCCCACGGGGCCGTTTGGGGGTTGTTTTGAATTTTCACCCTCTAACGCCATGTTTTTAAACCTAAGTCTAGAAATATACAAATTATCATCGTATTCTCAAATTGGGAGTCCCGCAGCTGCATAGTCAGTTCCTATGAGTTACATTGGTCCCGTGGGAGGTGTTGGTGCCACCCACGGGGCCGTTCGTGGGCTATTTTGGGTTTTTACCCTCTAACGCCACGTTTTTCAGCCTAAATCTTGAAATATGCAAATGATCGTCGTATTCTCAAATCGGGAGACCCGTAACTATGTGTTCAGTTCCTACGAGTTACACCCGTGGGAGGTGTCGGTGCCTCCCACGGGGCCGTTCGGGGGTTGTTTTGGGTTTTAACCCTCTAACGCCATGTTTTTAAGCCTAAGTCTAGAAATATGCAAAATACCAGTGTATTCTGAAACCAGGAGTCTCGTGGCTGCGCAGTCAGTTACTACGAGTTACGTTGGTCCTATGGAAGGTGTTGGTGCCTCCCACGGGGCCGTTCGGGGGGTGTTTTGGGTTTTCACCCTCTAACGCCATGCTTTTCAGCCTAAGTATAGAAATATGCAATTTATCGTCATATTCTCAAATCGGGAGTCCCGCGGTTGTGAGGTCAGTTCATACAAGTTACATTGGTCCTGTGGGAGGTGTTAGTGCCACCCACGGGGCTGTTCGGGGGCTGTTTTGGGTTTTTCCCACTAACACCATGTTTTGCCTAAGTCTAGAAATATGCAAATTAATTGTGGCTTTTTGTTATGAAAGTGTTTATCAACTAGTTCATCCATGAATTCAACTTTAAGGCCAATGATTGAGGGTTATGGTGTGGATTTATTATCACAATCCAAAGATCAAAGGCATCAAAAGGGTTGTAAATTTCCATAATTGGGGGTTAAGGCAAAGTAACTACACGAATAGAGCTGGTGAGAGTCATATAAATAAGATTTCTTTATTCTCCAATAGACAGGATTGAAGGATAGAACTGGTACTGGTGGGAGGAGACCTTATTAGGTTGTAAAGTCGATTTCTCAATCTGAGGAGCTTTGGGGCATTTTCTATTCACTTGAGTCCATTCTTCTTCTCCATATTAGTGGTGGTAGCTTTAGTGTCAGGATTTATCATCCACACTCATTTAATTTGGGAGCATTTGGAGATATTATGGTCAAAGGCAATATAGTGGGAACATGAGTTGGTCATAGCTTGCTATTTAATCTTAACACAAGTGGAAGAACCATCCTCCAAAAGAAGGTTAATGGAGTTTGGGTAGCTAACTTTAGGATCCATTTCAATGAAAATCCTAGTAAAGCTAATTCTATTCATATTTCTAGTGACTGAATCAGCATAGATGGGGATTCCTATGGCACTAGCAATGTGATTGAGGCCTTTAACAGTCCAATATTTCATAGGGATGTTGGGGAAGAGCACCCAAACTGGAACTCTAATAGTATCCTCTTTAAAGAACTTGAATCCA
Organism: Sambucus nigra; assembly: GCA_949130495.1. Taxonomy (NCBI): domain Eukaryota; kingdom Viridiplantae; phylum Streptophyta; class Magnoliopsida; order Dipsacales; family Adoxaceae; genus Sambucus; species Sambucus nigra. The sequence continues at coordinate 61,907,574 of OX422224.1, read as the reverse complement.
TGTTTCCATTTATTCAAAATGTTGGGGTTCCCCACGAAGTTCCAAGGGCCATTTTCCACCACAACATCTCTGTAAGTGGGGCTGTGATATTTGAAGAAAAAGTATCCATCATCATGAGAAAACATGTTTCTCTTCATTCAACTCTTCTAGTCTTATCAGATTGGTTACCAAGAAAAAGTATTCAATTTTGCTTTGTGTTGGGGATGTAAACTCTTGTTTGGTCACCAAGGAAGCTTTTGATATATTTAGTAGTTTATCAGGCCTTAGGCCTAATCATTATAAAAGTAATATGTTCATTACTAGCTTAGATGAAGAGGGGACTCTTAGTGTGGTTAGGAATCTCAACATTCCTCATAGTAATTCCCATTTCTTATATTTAAGGGTTCCTTTAATTTTTAATACGCTAAAAGAGGTGGATTTATCAAAATCACTACCAGAATTAAACGCTAGACTAATATGAATGTATATATATGTATATATATAACTGTATATGCATGTATATAACAATATATAACAGTATATATATACATATATATACTCGTATATATACTGTATATATACTGCTCTGCATATATATGCAGTATATATACTGCATATATATGCATATATAAACCAATATATATATATGCATATATATACTAGTATATATACTGTATGAAGAGCAGTATATATACTAGTATATATATACAGTATATAAGTAGTATATATACATTATATATATGCATATATATACCATTATATATACTGTATATATAGTATATATACGTAGTATATATACTAGTATGTAGTATATATATATATATATATATATATATATATATATATATATATATATATATATAATAATGCTCTTGTGCGGACTAGTCCGCATTTTAAGAATGCAGACCGGACATGTGTCATCTTGGTGCGCCTAGAAATTATCGCCTAAATTATAGGCACACTTTCTCTCTTTTCCAGGATCACCGCCAGGTGACACATGTCCAGTCCACATTCTTAAAATGTTGACTAGTTCGCACAAGAGCAGGACTGTATATATATATATATATATATATATATATATATGTGTGTGTGTGTGTGTGTGTGTGTGTGTGTGTGTGTGTGTGTGCAGATTATGTATTGTAGTGTATACATATGCAGTATATATATATTTGCAGAGTATATATATACTGCATATGTATACACTACAATATATAATCTGCATATATATATATATATATATATATATATATATATATATATATATATATATATATATACGCGACCGGTTCCTACGACTCACATTGGTCCCGTGCGAGATGTTCGTGGCTCTTACGGGACCGTTTTGTGTTCGTTTTGCATTTTCACCCTTTGATGGCATGTGTTTATGCTTCAGTCTAACTTTTTACAAATTTATGTCGTACACTCAAACCGGGAGCCCCGTGACTACGTGGTCGGTTCCTACGAGTCGCATTGGTCTCGTGCGAGGTGTTCGTGACTCTTACGGGACCGTTTTGTGTTTGTTTTACCTTTTTACCCTTCGATGGCATGTTTTTCTGCTTAAGTCTAACTTTTTACAAATTTATGTCATACACTGAAACCGGGAGCACCGTGACTACACGATCGATTCCTACAATTTACATTGGTCTCGTGCGAGATGTTCGTGACTCTTGCGGGATCGTTTTGTGGGTGTTTTACATTTTCACCCTTTGATGGCATTTGTTTTATTCTCAAGTCTAACTTTTTACAAATTTACATCGTACACTCAAATCGGGATCCCTGTGGCTACCCGTTCGGTTCCTACTATTCACATTGGTCCCGTGCGAGGTGTTCGTGACTCTTACGGGATTATTTTGTGGCTATTTTATATTTTTACCCTTCGATGGCAAGCTTTTATGCTTAAGTCTAATTTTTTGCAAATTTACATTGTACACTCCATCCGGGAGCGCCGTGACTACGCGGTCGGTTCCTACGAGTTATATTGGTCCCGTGCGAGGTGTTCATGACTCTTACGAGACCGTTTTAAGGTTGTTTTACATTTTTACCCTTTGATGGTATGCAAGTGTAACTTTTTGTACATTTATGTCGTACACTCAAACTGGGAGCCCCGTGACTACGTCGTCGGTTCCTACAAGCCACATTAGTACCGTGCGAGGTGTTCGTGACTCTTACCGGACTGTTTAGTGGCTATTTTAGGTTTTCAGCCGTCGATGGCATGTTTTTATGCTCAAGTCTAATTTTTTGTAAATGTGCGTCGTACACTCGACCCGAAAGCCCCGTTACTATGCGGTCGGTTCCTACGAGTCACATTGGTCCCGTGCGAGGTGTTCGTGACTCTTAAAAGATCATTTTGGGCTTGTTGTACATTTTCACCCTTCGATGGCATGTTTTTATGCTTAAGTCTAACTTTTTTGCAAATTTGCATCGTACACATTAACCGGGATCCCCGTGACTACGTGGTCGGTTCCTATGAGTTACATTAGTCCCGTGTTAGGTATTTGTGACTCGTACTGAACCGTTTTATGGCTGTTTTACGTTTTCACCCTTCGATGGCATGTTTTTATGCTTAAGTCTAACTTTTTGAAAATATGTGCCATACACTCCAACCGGGAGCCCCGCGACTACGTGATCGGTTCCTACAAGTTACATTGGTCCCGTACGAGGTGTTCGTGACTCTTACGGGACCGTTTAGTGGCTATTTTAGGTTTTCACCCTTCGATGGCATGTTTTTATGTTTAAGTTTATTTTTTTACAAATTTATGTCGTACTCTCAAACTGAGAGCCCTGTGATTAGGCGGTCGGTTCCTACGAGTCACATTGGTCCTTGCGAGGGGTTCGTGACTCTTATGGGACCATTTAAAGGCTATTTTACGTTTTCACCCTTCGATGGAATGTTTTTATGCTTAAGTCCAATTTTTATCAATTTTTTGTCGTACACTCAAACCGGGAGCCCCGTGACTATGTGGTCGATTCCTACGAGTCACATTGGTCCCGTGCGAGGTGTTCGTGACTTTTACAGGACCGTTTTATGTTGGTTTTACGTTTTCACCCTTCGATGGCATGTTTTTATGCTTTAAGTCAATTTTTTTCAAATTTACGTCGTACACTCCAACCGGGAGCCTCGTGACTATGCGGTCAGTTCCTACGAGTTACATTGGTCTCGTGCGAGGTGTTCGTGACTCTTACCGGACCATTTTAAGGCTATTTTACATTTTCACCCTTCGACGGCATATTTTTATGCTTAAGTTTCTTTTTTTGCAAATTTATGTCATACACTCAACCCGAGAGCCCTATGACTACACGGTCTGTTCCTACGAATCACATTGGTCCCGTGCGCAGCGTTCGTGACTCTTACGAGACCGTTTTAAGGTTGTTTTACGTTTTCACCCTTTGATGGAATGTTTTTATGCTTAAGTCTATTTTTTACAAATTTACGTCGTACACTCAGACCGGGAGTCCCGTGACTACGCGGTCGATTCCTACGAGTCACATTGGTTCCGTGAGAGGGGTTCGTGACTCTTACGGGACCGTTTTAAGGCCGTTTTATGTTTTCACCCTTTGATGGCATGTTTTCATGCTTAAGTCTAATTTTTATCAAATTTACGTCGTACACTCAAACCGGGAGTCCCGTGACTACGCGGTCGATTCCTACTAGTCACATTGGTCCCGTGCGAGGTGTTCGTGACTCTTACGGGACCGTTTTATGTTTGTTTTAGGTTTTCACCCTTCAATGGCATGTTTTAATATTTTAAGTCTAATTTTTTTCAAATTTATATTGTACACTCCAACCGGAAGCCTCGTGACTATGCGGTCGGTTCCTACGAGTTACATTGATCCCGTGCAAGGTGTTCGTGACTCTTACAGGACCGTTTTAAGGAAGTTTTACATTTTAACCCTTCGATGGCATGTTTTTATGCTTAAGTTTATTTTTTTGCAAATTTACGTCGTGCACTCAAATCGGGAGCCCCGTGACTACGTGATCGGTTCCTACGAGTCACATTTTTCCTGTGCAAGGTGTTCTTGACTCTTACGGGACCGTTTTGTCCTTATTTTATGTTTTCAACCTTTGATGGCATGTTTTTATGCTTAAGTCTATTTGTTTTTACAAATTTACATCGTACACTCAAACTGGGAGCGTCGTGACTACACGGTCAGTTCCTATGACTTAAATTGGTCCCGTTCGAGATGTTCGTGACTCTTACGGGACCATTTTGTGGTTGTTTTACGTTTTCAACCTTCGATGGTATCTTCTTTATTCTCAAGTCTAAATTTTTGCAAATTTACGTCGTACACTCAAACCGGGATCCCTGTGACTACCCGGTCAGTTCCTACGAGTCACATTGGTCTCGTGCGAGGTGTTCGTGACTCTTACCAGACCGTTTTGTGGCTGTTTTATGTTTTCACCCTTCGATGGTATATTTTTATGCTCAAGTCTAAATTTTTGGAATTTTGCGTCGTATACTCAAACCGATAGCCCGTGACTACGCGGTCGGTTCCTACGAGACACATTGGTCCCGCGCAACAAGTGAATAAGATGAGCGGTCACAAATTGCAAACCCAAGAATAACTTCCGAACCATAACTAATTTTTATTCCCACTTTCACATCTCTCCTATTCATCTCGGACTAATCAAGAATATCTTTAAGCTAATAAACAAATGGTTACCAATTACTTTAATGTGAACCATTGCAGATAAATTGAGACGCCTTAAACCTAGAAAGTGGCAATCCATTGGATAATGCCTTCTTTTTCTAGTGTTCACCCTAACTATTCTTTATTCAAAAGTTATGTGCTGCTCCCCCCCCCCCCCCCCCCCCCACTGGAAGTTACAAGAAACAAATGTGCCAACAATACCCAAGCTATAGGGGCACAAAAGAATTAAAATTACTGGTTTAGACATAAATAGGATCCAAACCCAAAATAATTAAAGAAATTGAATCAATGCATATTTAACTTTAAAATAAAGTTCATCATAGGTCTATCCATTACCTGGATATTTTTTTACACCCAATGCCAATCAGAACCTTCTCTATGCCAGCAACGATGCAATTTTAGATTATGTTTGATAGTAGTTCGACCACAACATCAATGTATCTTATGATAGTGAAAAAATAATGAATTTTATGCAAACAGTTATGTTCAATTAAAAAAAATGGTAGAACTAAAAAAACAAATTCAAAACCAAAGGAAGAAAAAGAGAACTTGTTTAAAAGGGACTATTTATTACTTCTAACCCCCAACCCGGTCTCCATCGCATACTATATAGGGTTTACTAAACCCTAATATTTTTTTTGACATAAATCTATACATACACACAGATAAAATCTATACCTATTTTTTGACATAAATCTATACATACACACACACACACATAACACACATACAATCTATACATACACATACATACAATATAGGGTTTATTAACAAAAAAATAATTTATTTGTTCATAGTTACACACATAAACTTACATATACACATAAATCTATACACACACACACACACACATATAAACATAAGTCTATTCATACACACACATACAAACGTAAATCTACACATACATACCCCTCCGTGACCAAACTTGGAGGGAATTAAATTATGGGGTTTAGACATAAATAGGATCCAAACCAAAAATAATTAAAAAAAATTGAATCAATGCATATTTAACCTTAAAATAAAGTTCATCATAGCCCTATCCATTACTTGGATATTTTGTTACACCCAACGCCAATAAGAACCTTCTCTATGCCAGCAGCGATGCAATTTTAGATTATGCTTGATAGTAGTTCGACCCCAACATCAATGTATCCTATGACAGTGAAAAAATAATTAATTTTATGCAAAAGTTATATTCAATTAAAAAAATTGTAGAACCAAAAAAACAAATTCAAAACCAAGGAAGAAAACCAGAGCTTGTTCAAAAGGGACTATTTGTTGATTCTAACCCCCAAGCAGGTCTCCACCCATCTCCACCGCATACTATTTAGGGTTTACTAAACCCTAATATTTTTTTTGACATAAATCTATACATACACACACATACAATCTATACATATTTTTTTGACTTAAATCTATACATACACGCATACACGTACAATCTATACATACACACACACACATACAATATAGGATTTGTTGACAAAAAAATAATTTATTTTTTCATAGTTACACACATAAACATATATATACATATAAATCTATACACACACACATATAAACATAAATCTATACATACACACACACACACACATACAAACTTAAATCTACACATACATACATCGAAATTAGGGCTTTAGATAGAAATAATGAAATCCAAATGAAATCAAAATGAATCAATACATACCATGGTTAATCCAAATGAAAAATAATTGAAATCACTTAACCCTTGCAAATCCAATCGAAATCCAACTCAAAATCGCACTGAGAAGCAATGGCCTTACTCCAAATGAAATAAATGAAATAAGAAGCAGCGGGGTGGGTATTTTCTTTTTTTTAAGACCTAGAACTAGTCACGGACAACAGTCGTGACCCCATACACGCGACCCTTAAAACGAAGGTAAGGAGGAATTGGTTTCTTCAGACCTGGTCACGGCCTAGAGTCGTGACCCACCATGCGTGACCCTTTTCCATGCTTGATTGAGGTATGGTCACATCCCATAGCCGTGACCCATACCAAGAAATGGTCATGGCCCATAGCCGTAACCCTCAATCTGTGATGCGCGACCCTTTTTCATCAACCCTAGTGCTTGAATGAGGTATGGTCACGGCCCATAGCCGTGACTCATACCAAGAAATGGTCACGACCCTAAGTCGTGACCCTCAATGTGTGTACTATCTTCTTCATCATGCCATGGGTCATGGACATGCGCCGTGACCCCTCTGCGAGCAAGCTTGGAGGGAATTTTAGTGCGAGTTTGGCCCCAAGATGGTTACGACCTGGTCAATACCCAATTCCGTGACCCACGGTGGTCAGGGATTTGGTCCGTGACCACTTCTAGAGCATCGCTAATTTAGTGCGGTGATAAATATGGTCATGCAAATTATTGAGTGGGTCACGGACCAAGTCCGCGACTAGCTGATCACGGCCCAAGTCCGCGACCCACTGGGCGTGACCATTCGCAGGATTTGGTGTAGTGTGAACCGATCCAGTGTGGTACAAACATTCTGTAAAGGGAAAACTGAACCGATCCCTCTGGATCAAATCGATTCGACTAAGCAAAATTTGGGGCTTAATTGTATGGCTAATGTGGAGGAAGTTGAGGTTGAATATTACATCGTAATGTATAAAAACTCCTTAAACATAAATTCGGTTCTAGGAATTAACTATAGGATATCATTGGGCATGTTGAAATTTATTTGGGACTTAAAAATGTTAAAGTTGGGATAATTTGAGTATGGAATAAAATTTTACCCTTATCCTAATAAATAATGATTACGTATAACTGAATGGTTAAGTAATTATTTATATGATGATTTATTGTTGGATAACTGGGGTATAGGATTTGGTTTCCAATCTTATGGTAATTTAGAAATAATTATCTTTCATATTTTTGGAAAAATAATATGTATTATATAATATTGTGTGTGGACATACCAGTGGATTTTCCAATCAGCTCGGGGGTTCGCGGGTTTGAGCTAATGACCACACATCGCCACAGGTGGGCTTGACGTTGTGTAGGCACATAGGTACTACGTATAGGCTTCACCCTCAAGAGGTAGGAGTAACACTGACTGTTCTTGTATCACCTCTAGGTATGGGCTGTATACAGGTATCCTGCGTAGGGACCAACCCCAATGTATGTGTGTTCTGTGGTGTTCGCTTAGGATGTCAGGTGTGACACCCAACTTAATAAAATACCGGGTGATCAGTCCTATACCAAATTAAACATGAATCTAATCTGGTTAATTCTTAGCATCATTGTCGAAAAACTTTTTAATTATTAATCAACTACTCTTAAATTAAGCTGATGCCAAATTTTATCTTATGAACTAAATCAAACTCAACCAACGTACTAGGAAACCAAATTAACTATTAGAAGAAAACAACTAAACATGCCATAAAATAAGTACAAGTGTTTGTCGAGCAACATCGACTACAAGCAATCCACAAAGTGCAAGTATAAAAGAATACTGATGCATGCAAAGACTGAATATGAAAGTACCACTCAATAGTACAACTGAAGAAGTCCCTATCTAAATATAAAATAAAGAAATCATTTAAATAAAGATCTCGCAGCAATACACATAAGTTGCAGCTTCGCACCCAGTAGGAAGGATCAAGACTAGCGCCCCTGTGGTAGGACACCTAAAAGGTTTTTTGAAAATATTTTATAGCGACGGTTAGAACCCAAACACTCGAAAATATTTAGCAAGTGTATTTATATGCACGAAATTAAAATGCAAATGCTCTTCATATTTAAATTAGTGTTGTGCACTCCCTTGAGTACACCTCACCCTTTAACTAATGTGCACGCCTAACGAAACTATAAATGACCCATCTGGCTAACCCTCCATAACTAGTCTTGTCTCATATATCTCACTATTTCTCACTATCCCAACTTGAGTGAGTATCGTATACATTTTATCGTTTATTAATCATATTAGCTTATTTAAACGGTTTCCTATTTAATGTCATTTAACCTTTTAGTGAGTTATATCCCTTATACCATTCACATCATGTATACGAGTTATAATTTATATTTCAAACTAACTTATTTATATCTATATCCAACTTGATACCGTATAACCATTTCACAAATTATATCATTTATACATTTCACACCATGTATAATCCCATACATAATTTTGCACTATATATACGTATAATTATATCTCAACATTCATATGCATGTCAGATATAAATGTTATCACCGAAAATATAGGAGGCGACCATAGTTCCCCCCGAAAGTGTCCGCTCCATACCGTAACGGCTCCACCCCTAATAACGAGTGTTATGGCCTAGGGAATATACTCAGCTCGCATTCGCTAGTCAAGGGACTCACCCACATCACGCAACCTCCTATGATATAATTAATACTTCTATGTCTTTACAATATGTATTATTCACACAAATATATATATATATATATATATATATATATATATATATATATATATATATATATATATATGATATATATATATACGTACTACACATCAACATATATATAGAAATCCAAGCTATCGGAGTATTATGCCCTTACCCAAGCCTAAAACATTTAAGTCTATGGTTCGACTTCATTTTAATTAATTACACACTAATTAATTCCTATTATTTTTGCATAACCCTTTCAAGTATACCCGGACTCCCTATCTCTCGGCCCGAAATTCAATATTCTCAATCCACCCTTCAATTTCATACATTCAAGTCTTAATCACTTAAACAGCAAGATTACAATGTTAAATCATGAACTTACATATCCAATATCATGCAATCAAGTCTAATTAATTTCAAGGTTAGTTATTCCCAAATTAACCCTAATTCAATACTCAATTTCATAATTCAGTTAGGGCAGGAACTGTAAATCTCCAACACAACAGGTCTAAATCTGGGGAATTGCCGAAATTTGGCAAACATCAGAGATGGTTCAAATGAAGAGCCATGTCATTCGAATGACAGTGGATCTCATTCGAACGAAATAACAGGTCGTTCGAATGACCCTAGTATTTCTTCTCACTCTTATGTTAAAAACCCAGTCCGCCATTAACAAGTTTCAACCTTTGTTCTAAAGATATTTTTGCATTAAAATGCCCCCAAATTCATTCAAAATCCATTATTTTGTTAAAAGAAATCTATTCCTAACCATTTCACCAATTAAATCATTAATTTCATCAACTATCAATTCCCTTACAGATTTATAACTCCCATTACAAAGAAATTCCCAATTTGCTCAAGAACAAACCCTGTAATTTAATTGAATTCCACCTCTTTTAATATGAAAATGTAGATACAATTTAATAATCATAATTTAAACCACTTGCCTCAAATGAAGATCTAACTCTTTGAATAATGGTGTTGAATTAAAATTGAAGAAATCTCTCCAAGTTCATCTTCTCTTTGGCTCTCTCTTTAAGCTTTTTCCCTCTTTAGTCTTCTAATATGATTTAATGTCTCCTAACCCTTACACATTTTGGGTTAAAAACTCTATTCACGTTTTTGGGCCTATGGGCCTTATAAAAAGGGTCCATACTTTCTATATGGAGCTCAAACATGTCTAATTAGGCCCCAACATCCAATATATGCATATAACCACTCCTTTCGAACTATTTCGACCCTAAAGGACTCAACCGTGCGCTCAAAATCACCATTTGGAATAAATTTTTAAAATTAAATCTCACCCATTATTTAATTGTCTAAGGATATGGAGACTAATTATTCTGATATCTTATAATCAATAATAAATGTTTATGCTTATACTTGATAAAAGGGGAGACCATACTTAATGTAAGCGGTTAAATTTTATTAATGTAGGGATTACATTTAATTAAATCAATTTGGAAGGGATTTCCTCTAAAATTTAGTAAATGTCATAAATTTATGGTTTTGGGGATGTTCTGGAATGATGTTCCGTCTAAATGAGGGGCAAGGCGTCATACGCATGTGAGTGTCGAAAAGGGGGAATATTTATTGTGCATCGGCAGTATAATTACATTCATTTTCATTCAAGTTAATTCTTGCACACCTCGGGCTCTGACCGAAATTTAAATGTCTCCCCCCCCCCCCCCCCCAGGTGCTCCTAGATGGGGATAGTTGGATTGTACTGTGGCAGTCCCGAGATCTCGTTAACTCTCCAGATTCAGATGCATTCTCCTTCTAGCATAGGTGTTTTTTTCCCCTAGATTTAGTCATTTATTATTTGGAATATTTGTAAGGGCATAATCCTGACACTCCTCTATTTCATGCCAGTTAGGATTTATTATGTTAGCTGATTATTTTATTATTATTATTATTATTATTATTATTATTATTATTATTATTATTATTATTATTATTATTATTATTATTATTATTATTATTATTATTATTATTATGGTGGTGGTGGTGTGGATTTCAGGATCTTTGTCTATGTGTTCTTCATTTATAAATGCTGAAGTTTGGGAATAATAATTTATTTATATTTACTATGGTGCTAGGAATGGTATTAATTGACACGCAAGCCCTATCTTCGACGTATCGTGTCTGGCCAGCCTTTATGTGAGAAAATAGTGTGAGGACATAATTTTATAAATGTCCGAGGTAGAATCTGAGAATTTTCTGTTTTCTCCTAGATCACAGTTTGTATGTCTGATATCGTTACATTCGGCACGTCAACACGATCATCCTCGACTACCTTTATCAGAATTCAATGCATCCATTATCTTCACGTGCATCATGCTACATGCAACGTGCTGCTCAGCTCATTCCCACTACTCCACTACACTTTATCGGTAAAATGGTTTATTAGAACTTTAATAATTTCATAAATATTTGGGAAATGTTTTTGAAAATTGTTTTTGATGTCTGGATTAATTTTTTATCAAAAGAAGATTTTTTTTATAAGTGTAGAAGTGAAGTGCCTTGAATGACGAGCTCGCTCAAATGACTTTAAATGTCATTCGCGCGAGATGGGCATGTCGCGCGATCTCGTTCAAACGACATTTGTCCTTCGTTCGAGCGACATGGCTATCTCGTTTGAACGAGCCACCGCCTCGATTTTCGTATAAATACCTGTACACCTTCTACACGATTTTCAAGTCTTTCTGCAATCTCAAAATTCTGCGAAAACAGTCCAGAATAAGACTTCATCTTTTTAAGGTTTTCTAAAACTTTCTAATTCACAAATCCATTCTCATATATGTGTGTGAATCTTTAAACTTTCAAGAGGATCATTTACTCATTTGGAGTAATTTGTGAGGAAGTCGTTCTTTTCTTCATTGCTGCCCTATTAGAAAGTGATAGTTCCAGCTGACGACATCAGAACCGACACCCGAGGGTATTTCTGTGTCACATATTTTCATTGTAATCCGTGTAAGCCATTTTCTTACAAAATTATAGTGAAAATAAAAGGTTTTGCCCCTTTGGGGTATTTTTCCTCAAATTGTGTGTGTTTGAATATTCTTGCTTGATATTTATCATCATCAATCACACCTAGATGCAAGTTTAGGACGTAATTGATAAAAACTGAGTTTAATTAAATAACTTCCTTATTTAAACACATGCGCACTCTTCTCAAATTGGTATCAGAGCCAATTACAGAACTTTACCGTGTTATTTTCCGTAAATTTTTTCTAAGATATCAATTTTCTGAAAATTTGATTTTTGAAAATGAGTGTGTTCATAATGGAGAAGTTATATAATAAAATGCCAGTTTTTTGTGGGACAAACTATGCATACTAGAAAGCCCGCATGAGATCTGCACTAAAAGCCATTGATGAACGTGTCTGGAATTTGGTTAAAAGAGGGTGGACACCTCCCCCCGTCACTCTTGAAAACGTGACCAATTTAAAACCATTTACTACATGGACTGAAGAAGAATTTAAATGGTCCTATTTTAATTCTAAGGGTTTAAGTGCTATTTCTGCGTCTGTCACACCTGATGAGTTCAAACGCATAATGACGTGCACCACGTCAAAAAAGGCACGAGATGTTTTGCAACTTACCCATAAAGGAACTAATGCTATGAAAGAATCTAAACTGCAAAATTTAACAACTCAGTTTGAAATAATCACCATGCTTGAATATGAATGTTTTGATGAATTTTATGCTAAATTGTGTGATATTGTTAACACTAGCTTTAATCTTGGTGAACACATTACTAATGCTAGAGTTGTTAAAAAGATTCTTAGATCACCGCCTAAGCGTTTTATCCCTAAAGTCACTGTGTTAAATTCTATGGGTGATTTAAATACTCTTAAATTAGATGAACTTGTAGGAGACTTGCAAACGTATAAAATTGATATGTTTTCTAAATCTGTCAAGTCTAAAGATAAGGGAATTGCACTTAATGCCCAGGAGAGAAAGAGTGAGGGGTCGAAAAGAAAGAGGGGAGAGTCGTCTAGAAAAAGAGAGACAGATATGTCAGATTCTGAGTGTGATTTTGACTTAGATGATTTGGCCCTATTTGCTAAAAATTTCAAAAGAATTCTCAAATTCAAGAAAAATGGTAATTTTAAAGATAAAAAGAAGTTTGAGAAAAATAATTTTGAAAAGAAAAATGAAAAAGATTTTAAAGATCCTCCTAAAAAGGAAAGTGAGAGATGCTTTGAGTGCGATGGTAGGGGTCACAGATCTTTTGAGTGTGCTACTAGGCTGAACAGAGAAAAGGGCAAAGTTGTCCTTAATTCTACCCTTAGTGACGACAGTGAGGTCGAGTCAATGGATTCTAGAGATGAGTCACTACATGGGTGTAACTTCACCGCATTCATGGATAGTCATGTGAGAACTTCTAGTGCTCCTCACGAAGATGAGGATACTGCTTCACAGGGACAACTCGACAGTGAGATCGATGTGAGTGAGGGGGAGGATGATGCAAGTGAGAGCGAGAGTGATCTTCAACGCGCCTACGCCGAGCTCTATTTTGAGTCATTTAAAAGTAAAAAGAGTAACAAAGCATTAGTTCTTTGGATCTCTACTTTAGAGGAAGATTTAATAAAAGCGAGAGAGAGAGAGAGAGAGAGGGAGAGTCCTCCACCTGCACTACCTTAAGAGAGAGAGAGACTGCCTGTGTTGAGAAAGAGAGTTTGTTTAGAGAAAGAGAGTTGTTTTGAGAAAAAGAGAGGGGGCTTGGATAAAAAAGTGTCTAGTATTACGAGTGAGCTCCATTCCTCCATGGAGACTCGAAAGAAACTTGAAGCCCTTGTAGCCCAACTTACTCATGATCTGAAGAGAGCACGGGAAATTAAGGTACAAATCGAGGACAGATCTGGGAAGATGGTAAAGATGCTCCTCGACCCCGCTTTAGGTTTTGGTGATAGGCTGGGAACAGGTTATGACGATGCTTCCACGTACCAAATTGCACCTGGACCAGTTCCTGAGTTTACTACAACTCCTTATGGCCATCGTCAAAAACCTCGAAGGAGAGTTCAACCAAGAAAATCAAGCCAAGGTCCGCCTTTGACATTGTTCTTTTGTACATATTGCAAAAGAAAAGGACACCTCAGGGCATTTTTCTATAGTATGGGTCGGATACGATGTACTACTACTCCACCACATCATACTGATGATTTTACCAGTCTGAGAGAACGAGTTGAGTTTTTAGCTGCCACAACTCAGAGTTTGATGGAGGAATTCCGATGGATGTCTTTGCCATCAGTGAATGCTTCTCGCATTCCAACTAAAACCAACAACAACAAAGGTAAACAAAAGGTCACCACTTCTTGGGTACCTAAGACAGATAAAAAGGCATTTGTTATTCATGTCACTCTCAAAGCACATAATACCTCACAGTGGTATTTTGATAGTGGGTGCTCCAGACATATGATAGGTGATGCCTCATTTTTTACTTATCTTGAGGATTATAAGGATGGTAGAGTCACCTTTGGAGATGGTAGAAAGTCTAGCATTGTAGGACGTGGTACTGTAGAGTTACCAGGATTTCTTAAGCTAAGTATGTTTTATACGTCAAAGGTTTGAAAGAAAACCTTCTCAGCATTAGCCAGTTGTGCGACGTTAAACTTTTAGTGAGAGGGTTGAGGACAGAGGATAATTGCTATGGGACTGAGCTCATGTCTTCACTTGTCTGCAACAGCGCCACGATCACTTCTATGGATCTGTGGTACCAACCTCTAGGTCACGTGAACGTTAGAGATTTAACTCGTTTAGCTAAAAAGGACCTAGTAAGTGGCTTACCATCACTTGGAAAGCCAACTTCGATGGTTTGTGGACCCTGTCAGTTGGGAAAACAAATTTGTTGCCCCCATAGGAAGTTGCATTCCATTACCACCTCTCGTGTACTTGAGCTTATTCACATGGATCTTATGAGTCCTACTTGTATTGAGAGTCTGCATGGTAAGAGGTATATCCTCGTGATGGTGGATGATTTCTCTAGATACTCGATTGTAGATTTTATGAGGGAGAAATCTGATGCTGTGGAGTTTTTAATGACCAAGTGGTGTGTCCTACAAAATTAACACGGAGTCACTATTAACAGGATACGTAGTGACAACGGCACTAAATTTAAGGAAGGAAAGGTAGATCTTTACTGTGATAGCATTGGGATCAAACATGATTTTTCTACTGTGAAGACTCCTCAGCAAAATGGGATTGTTGAGAGAAAGAATAGGATGATCCAAGAAATGGCTAGATCTATGCTTCTAGGTCATAACGTTTCTAGGAGATTTTGGGCAGAGGTAGTGTCTACTGCATGCCACACGGTGAATAAGGTTTACCTGCATCCACACACTCTTAAGACGCCTTATGAATTGTGGACTGGCAAGAAACCCAACCTTGCATATTTCTATGTTTTGGGGAGTAAATGCTACATCATACGGGATAGAGAGCAATTAGGAAAGTGTGACTCCCTAAAGGACGAGGGAATACTATTAGGCTATTCATCGAATAGTAGAGCGTACCAGGTTTTTAACCTGAGGATGGATAAGGTTATGGAGTCAATAAACGTTATCGTGCAAGATGACGAACCTTCGACATTTATTAATTCTAGCCTTCAGTGTTAGGATGAGGATGTTTCTGGCAGTAATTTACTTGTACCTTACCCACACTCTGTGGACCCTACTCATGTGTTAGGGGACACACCTGCTTAGGTTCGCAAGAGTCATGACCCTTCTGCCATTGTTGGTGATCCCGCTCTAGGGGTTAAGACTCGTGCTCAGCTAGAGAACGTGGTTAGCCATTTTTCTACACGTCCAAAATCGAGCCCAAGAATCACAAAAAATCACTCAAGGATGATCACTGGATATCTGCTATGCAGGATGAGTTGCTTCAGTTTAAAAAGAATAATGTATGGGAACTTGTTCCCCGACCTAGTGAGACTAATGTGATAGGTACCAGATGGATTTTCAAGAATAAAATGGATGAAAATGGTTCCATAATCAGAAACACGTCTAGGTTGGTCGTTTAAGGCTATACACAGATATAAGGTGTACACTCTTGGGATACATTTTCTCCTGTTATGAGGCTTGAGTACGTCCATTTACTACTCTCCATTGCATGTCATCTGCGCTTCAAGTTATATCAGATGGATGTCAAGAGTGCCTTTAGGAATGGCATTTTACACGAGGAGGTTTACGTGAAACAACCGAAAGGGTTTAAAGAACCTAAGCACTCGGAGTACGTCTACTATCTGAGGAAATACTTGTATGGTTTGAAGCAAGCACCCCGTGCTTGGTATAAGAGGCTTACTTCATATCTCTTAGCCCGTCGCTTCAGGAGAGGGGGAGTTGATATGGCATTGTTCATCAGGAGAGATGACGGTGCTATTTTAATTGCCCGGGGTCTATGTGGACGACATAGTCTTTAGATCCACGTGCTCCCAATATACTCATCACTTTGAGGAGGAGATGAAAAGTGAGTTTGAGATGAGCATGGTTGGTGAGCTTACTTTCTTCCTTAGTCTTCAGGTTCGTCAACTAGAGGATGGGATGTTCATCTCCCAATCCAAGCATGCTAGTGACCTAGTGAAGAAATTTGGTTTAGACTCCACTAATCATGAACGTACACCTATGATCACCTTTACCAAGATTAGTAAGGACACTTTTGGTATGTACATAGAGCAAACCTTGTATCGGAGTTTGATAGGTAGTCTTCTCTACTTGACTACCAGTCGTCCCGACATAGCCGTTAGTGTTGGAGTTTGTGCGCAATATCAAGCGACCCCAAAAGAGTCAGACTTACGTGCTCTAAAACTTATTATCAAATACGTGAGTGGGACTCTCTCATACGATATTTCGTATTCCCTTGATACCGATGACCGTTTGTCTGCCTATTCGGATGCCGATTGGATCGGGGATGTAGATGTTTGTAGGAGAACTTCTGGTGGGTGTTTCTATTTTTGTTCTCCTCTTGTCTCCTGGCTGAGAAAGAAGAAAAATTCCATCTCTTTGTCCATCGTGGAGGCTGAGTACATCACCTCCAGGAGTTGTTGCACGCAACTTTTGTGGATGAAGCAAATGTTGGAGGATTATGGGATTTCATAGTACACCATGACTATTTATTATGATAACACGAGTGCGATACACATATCCCAAAATCCAGTCCAACATTCACGCACAAAGCACATCAGGATACACAAGCCCTTTATACGTCAGTTAGTTGAGGAAAAA
This sequence comes from Sambucus nigra, assembly GCA_949130495.1. NCBI lineage: Eukaryota > Viridiplantae > Streptophyta > Magnoliopsida > Dipsacales > Adoxaceae > Sambucus > Sambucus nigra. Next base: position 61,890,345 of record OX422224.1, on the reverse strand, counting down.
TTCGTATCCCTGAGTTTCGTACCCACCGATCGTCAGTTAGCGGATATTTTCACGAAACCTTTAGATGCCCTTAGATTTGAGAGTCTTAGGAAGTCTTTGGGGATTTGCACAGTTGACTGAGGGGTTGTTGTGTGTCTAGGATATGATGTTTTTTCATGTTCATATCATATGCTTCCTATTGCTAGTTTGTTTTATATGTATTATTTCTTTGTTGTACATATATTTATTTTTTTGAAAAATCCAAAAACATTTTCTTTTATAAAATTTTTAGAAAAGCTCAAAAAGATTTTTGTATTTTATTTGCACCTTTTATGGTTGAGCATTTAAGATAGCCGAGTCACAATTTCATTCCATTTATCCATGTGACTTTTGATAGATATTATAGACTCTACATCATTCCATCCATGTGCTTTACATTGATTGGAGTCTTTGAGCTGTGATTAGTGATATCTTCCTACATCTTTGACTCCTATCTCCTTAATTGCACACATGCACGGATTTATTTTATTATTGTACTTGTCTATCACATATTGGCTTGAGTGTTTCCATCTCAATTATGTCTATACAACTAACCATATGCGATAAAACTTGACAAGATTGGAATGCATGTAAAAACCATTTGGTCAAACTGTGTGTTTATTTGAAAACGGGGAAGGGTTGCGAAAGGTTCATTTAGCCTTTGCGATTCTAAGCCACCATTAAAAAGGACCTAAAAATTGAGAAATTTTATTATCCGGGGTCCAAAGAGGTTAAAAGAGCCCAAAAAAAATTAAAGTCAATAAAAAGTAATACATGCCAAATATGGGCCATTAGCTTTCACCTTCAATTCTCCAAAGTTTGAGAATTTAGAACGCCTCTATTCAAAATATAAATCTGAGGGAGTTTGGTTGGAGAATATAAAAGGGTTTGAACTTCCTTGCAAATCCTGAAAGAGAATGAAATAGTTCTAGACGTTATTGGTGTGGAAATCACTTTGAGCTTTGATTTGTTGATTTGATTGAGTCAATGTCTCATATTACCACCTTTTTACACCAAAGGAAGTTTTTGAGTTCATTCGTTAGGAGTATCCGATATTCATCGTGCACATATGTCATGTTTGTATGCATTGATTTTCCTATCAAATTTTATCACACCCCTACATTTACGCTCTCATCAACTTGGTTGTTTTTGTGTTCTTTCATGGTGTGATTCTTTGTTGTATATTATGTGTAAAAAAAAATTAAAAATACAAAAATAACATTTTATTCCCGTGCGTCATTCTCCATGTGCATTCATTTATGCTTCTTATATCTGTCTATTTGGGGACATCATAAAAAGGGGGAGAAGAATTATGGGGGAGAATATTGTTGATTTATGAATGATTTTCTTAAGCTTAATTGATCATCAATTTTTTCATATCATTATATTTCAAACTGTTTCACGTCACGGGTATTTGCTTTTTCTCATGCATGTAGGTAAAACATTACTGATTAATTGATTACACACCCTGATGAGAAAAGCTTTGGAAGTTACTGAATAGCTGAAGATTTGGAAGATATGTCATTTAGTATTCTCAATTTGAGGGTTTAATGGGGATATTATCTTATATGTCATTTGATTGCATAATTCGGATTTTTTTATGTGTGTACCGGCATAAACATAGGGGGAGATTTGTAACGACATAATTTTATAAATGTCCGGTGTAGAATCTAGAAATTTTCTATTTTCTCCTAGATCACAGTTTGTATGTCTGATACCGTCACATTCGTCACAACAACACGATCATCCTCGACGGCCTTTATCCGAATTCAATGCATCCATTATCTTAACGTACATCCGACGTGCTGCTCAGCTCATTCCCACTACTCTACTACACTTTATCGGTAAAATGGTTTATTGGAGCTTTAATATTTGGGAAATGTTTTTTAAAATTGTTTTTGAAATCTGGATTAATTTTTTATCTAAAGCAGATTTTTTTTCTAAGTGTAGAAGCGAAGTGCCTTGAATGACGAGCTCGCTCAAACGACTTTGAATGTCGTTCGCGTGAGATAGGCATGTCACGGGATCTCGTTTGAATGATATTTGTCCTCCATTCGAGCGACATGGCTATCTCATTCGAACGATCCACCGCCTCGATTTTTGTATAAATACCTTTACACCTTCTACACGATTTTCAAGTCTTTCTGCAATCTCAAAATTCTGCGAAAACAGTCCAGAATAAGACTTCATCTTTTTAAGGTTTTCTAAACCGTTTTGATTCACAAATCCATTCCCATATATGTGTGTGAATCTTTAAAACTTCAAGAGGATCATTTACACATCTGGAGTAATTTGTGAGGAAGCCGTTCTCTTCTTCATTATTGCCCTACTGGAAAGGGATTGTTTTAGGTGACGACATTAGAACTGACACCCGAGGGTATTTTTGTGTCACATATTTTCATTGTAATCCGTGTTAGCCATTTTCTTACAAAATTAAAGTGAAAATAAAAGGTTTTTCCCCTTTGGGGGATTTTTCCTCAAATTGTGTGTGTTTGAATGTTCTTGCTTGATATTTATCATCATCAATCACACCTAGATGCATGTTTAGGACTTAATTGATAAAAATTGAGTTTAATTAAATAACTTACTTATTTAAACGCAAGCGCACTCTTCTCAATTAATGGTTCTAGTGTCCTTAGGATCTGTGTTTACGCTCATTACGTTCTACGGAACATGCCCTGATATAGAGCCTACATTTAGGACTCCTTGTATTCATACCATTAATATTGATTTGAATCTTATTTGATATCAAGTGGAAAATGGACGTAGGGGCCGACCCGGGAGAGTATCTCCACCAGTCGAGGAGGAAGAGGATCTCCTAGACTCACCTCAGCAACCTCAGCCTCCGCAAGCCCCAGAGTTGATTACTCCAGCAGAGATAGACATTTTAGTTTTTTAGGTAGTATCCACAGCAATGGCAGCCATGTTACAGCATTTTTTCTACCTCAGGCACCACAGTAGCCACCACAACAGGTGGCTATCCCAGCACAAGAATCGGGCTACGCATGAGACCGTGCGAGGGAGGTCTTTGTTAAAGGCCAGCCTATAGAGTTTGTAATAGGGTCTGATATTCTGATTACTAGTCGTTGGAAGAAAGATATTGAGAGGCACTTAAGGTTGGTGGAGTGTACGCTCGTTCAGAAATAGATGTTACCATCTCTTAGATTGGTGGGAGCCACCCTTTAGTGGCGGGAGATACTGACGATAGATTAAGAGAGGTATAGCCTCACGATAGATCAGCTCAGGGAGAGGTTTGAGGGAAAATACTTTCCCCTAGCTATGCAATATGAGATGAGGACTAGATTTATGAATATGAAGTAGGAAGGAAGTACAGTCACAGAGTACGAGGAGGAGTTCACCGCTCTCTCGTATTTTACAAAGGATGACGTTCGAACAGAGCAGATGAGGATGGATCATTTTATCAAGGGCTCAGCTTGGCATATTAGGAAGTAACTTTTGGGAAATCTAGCTTTTTTAACGTACAACCAGATGGTTAGCAATGCACTCCTTCATTGACAAGATCAAAGAGCATTTCTAAGGAGCAAAGGGGAAAAGTGCCGTGGAGGAGAGTCGTCTAGACAGTAAGGCAAGGCGAGTGGGAGTAGTGGGTCTGGGGCCCAGTATCATAGGGACACCCTAACCATTGATTAGAGTAAGAGATTCAAGGGTACAAATGACAGGCAGAGGGAGGGCCAGAGTTAGGCGGGTCATGTCCATTAGCATACGGGGCCTCAGGGCCATCAGTTCAGGGGCTAACAGGATAGAGGCAAGCAAGTCCACTGATTTTCATGGATGCCCTTTTAGGGAAATTTCTACACTTATGGGGAGAGGGGACATTCTTCGATGTTTTGTCCACGGGGGAATCAGGACGCTCATGGGTAAGGAGGTTTTAGGGGACAGCAAACGCCTCATGGATGGCGCCCACCCATTTCGTCTTAGGGAGCTGCTGCACCAGCTGTAGTATAGCCAGGTCTACCATGTAGCAGCAGCAGATGGACCCGCACCTCCATAGGGAAGTTGAGGGTATGTTTTCCATTTTTGGTCATATTGGTCGTATACTATTTGAAACGAGTGCATCGCACATTTTTGTTAGTACGAGTTTAGTACGGTAGTTGGGTATGATAGACCTTGCCACAGATGAAGTATTGCACATAGATTCGTCGATGGGTAGAGGGGCACCAATACGATCAGTGTGTCGAGGAATCGGCATAGAGATAGGTCGACTTACTTTTGTTACAAACTCACTAGTGCTATATGTGCATGAGTATGATGTCATTATGGGGATGGACTGCTTAGTCACGTATAGGTCATGTGTGGATTGCTTCAGAAGGTCCATCATCTTTACTATTCCAGGGTAGGAGATGTACCTAGTTGCTATGCTTAACCCCGGTGGTGGGTCGAGCACGAATATATATTATATTGAGGAGGATACGCCTTCGAAAGTATTGGTAACTCTAGATTCCATCCTAGTGGTTAGGTATTTTTCAGATGTTTTTGGAGAGACTCCGGGATTACCATCGATTCGGGAGATCAATTTTGTGATAAATCTAATTCTGGGCACCAAGCCTATTGCACGCACTCCATATAGGATGGATCGATTGGAAATAAGAGAGTTATGAGAGCAAAATTCAGCAGTTATTAGGGGGTTCATTAGGAGGAGTACTTCACCCTGGGGTGCTCCAGTGTTGTTCGTTAAGAAGAGGGACTTATCCTTACGACTTCGTGTCTACTACAGAGAGTTGAAAAAAGTCACGATTCAAAATAAATACCCGTTGCCGCGCGTAGAAGATTTATTTGATCAGTTGAGGGGTGTTGATTATTTTTCGATGATTGGCCTGAGGTCAAGATACCATAAGTTGAGAGTTATGGAGCAGGACATCTCAAACATAGCTTTTCTTACTCGTTTTGGGATATACGAGTTTTTGGTGATGCCATTCGGGCTAACCAATGCACCTGCGGTTTTTATGGATTTGATGAACCAAGTTTTCAGGGACTTTTTAGATCGGTTCTATATAGTGTTGATAGATAATATTCTGATATTTTCTCGAACTACGGAGGAGCATGCAAAGCATCTACGAGTGGTCTTACAAACACTTCGAGATCACCAGATGTATGCGAAGTTTAAAAGGTGTGGATTTTAGCTGAGGGAAGTACTGTTCTTGGGTCATATTGTTTCCAAGAGGGGGATATTCGTGGACCCACAGAAGGTTTCTGCTGTGATGGAATGGGGACAACCGACTACCCCCACCAAGGTGCGCAGCTTCTTAGGATTGGTCAGGTACTATCGTCAATTAATTCAGGGGTTCTCGAATATAGTCGGGAGTTTAACGATTTTGACGAGGAAGTGGTTACCTCTTGTTTAGGATGAGGCATGCTAGCAGGTGTTTGAGGACCTGAAGACGAGATTGACTACAACACCTGTTCTAGCGTTGCCTCATGCACACTACACCAAAAAGGCCAAATTGGCACCCTTTAGCCGTCTATACTTGTCACGGTCATTGACCGTGACAAAAAAACATGTGTTTGTTGTCACAGTCACTGACCGTGACAAGTCCGTGACAAAGTATTGTCACGCTCAATGACCGTGAGAAGTCCGTGATAAGAACAGTTGCCACGGACTTGTCACGGTCAATGACCATGACAATTCTTATAATATTATCACGATCAAAGATCGTGACATGTCCGTGACAAGTTTAACAGCAAAAAATCCTTTCCCCTCCTTTTTTCTCACTGCTTTGTTTCCCTCCACTTTCTCTCTCTCTCACTACACGCTTCTCTCTCTCTCTCTCTCTCTTCCATTTATATATATATATATATATATATATATATGTGTGTGTGTGTGTGTGTGTGTGTGTGTGTGTGTGTGTGTGTGTGTGTGTGCATGTATTTGTGGTGGGTGGGGGCTAGAGGGTGGGGAGGGGAGGGGAGGGGAGGTGGGTGTATGTGCGTGTGCGTGCGTATGTGGTGGGGCGTGGGGAGGGGGGTGGGGTTGTGTGTGTGTGTGTGGTAGGGAAGGGGGGTAGGGGGAAGGGGTGGGGGTGGTGTGGGGTAGGGGTGGGGCTTTGTGTGTGTGTGTGTGTGTGTGTATGTGAGCGTGCGTGTATATGTGTGTGTCGTGTGCATGTATGTGCGTGTTTATGCGTATGATAGGGAGGGGGAAATGATGCGGGGGTGTGATGGAGGGTGGGGCTGTGTGCACGTGTGTGTGTGTGTGTGTGTGTGTGCGTGTGTGTGGGGAGGGCGGAGGGGGTAAGGGGAAATGGGGAGGGGGTGGGGCTTATTAATTTTTTTTATTAAGTTTTGATTGGTTTATTAAATATTTTACCTTATGTGCAAGTAGTGTCCCTTGTAAAGGAATTGATTATTAATTTTTTTAGTACATTAATATATGAAAGTAGGATTGCCCCTCATTGTAAATTAGTAAATTAATAATTGTATGCTTTAATTGTTAGTTTAATTGATGAAAAGAATTAACTGAGTAGATGAATTAGAAGGAGTACGGGATACACATTTGTTGTTGCCATTGCGATCGAATTATAGTGGATCGATGTTTGGTTGGTTAATTTTAAAAGTGGCATTACCACTGAATTATTGTCCATATGGGGGTAGGATTTTTCAACTTTTTTTGAAAATTACTTTATATAACGAACAATATATATATATATATATATATATATATATATATATATATATATATATATATATATATATATATATATATATATATATATATATGTATACTTGAAATTACATATAGTGCGCATAGATACTAGCCTTCTAGTTCTTATGCGTACGAATTTTATAGCCCTTAGACCCGTTCGAGAGTCATTACCCCTATAATGAGATCTCTCGAATTGTCCCGTTTGGACAGTTTGGGACTGCATAATTTCTGTATAATAATATTCTTAGTGGCTTAAAGTTGTTACTTTTTTAGAAAGTTCTGCAGTCATATCCTAATGTTCTCAGGGTACATACTAGATTGACAACTGTGACTGTTATTTCAATTGATCAATTGAAATAACACTCACACTTGTCAATCTACGTCATATACTTGGAGAACTACGGGGTTATGCTGCCGAATTTTTCTCAAATCGTAACAATGTGCATGAGTTGTTAAGTATATTACATAAATATGCGGTCTTGAATGGGATAGGATCACCACCCTTTAGAGGAGATGGATGAAATAGGAATTTCTATTATAATTTGAATTTGAATTTGAAATTTAAGAATCGAATATAAATAAGACAATTAAATAAAACATACTGTAATTCTAAGTTTTGTTTATACTAATCCATGAATATACACTTCTTAACATTAATTGGTGATTAGTTGTGGTAGCTGTGATGGGATATCCGAACTACAAAGAGTGGATGGGTTAGACAAATAGAATGGGGGATGTGTTTCGTAGAGTTGCTAATGAATTTGTGAAATATGCAAAGAGATGTCATAATTATGAAGAGTTTTCGTGTTCGTGTGCTAGGTGTATGAATGGTAAGGTGTTTGAGTGGAAAACAGTTGAACTACATTTGTTAAAATGGGGTATGCAAGATAGTTATCGATTTTGGAGTTTTCACAGTGAATTGAAAGTTCCTTTTGTCCCCGAACAACCCTTACAACAACCTTAAACAAGTAGGATAGATGTAGAAGGGGACGATGTAGATCATAATATGTGAGAGGACTTAGTTGATGATGCGTACGGTGTTTATGAAACATAGGAGAATAAGGTTACTGATGATGTACAAGGTTCAAGTGCTCATGAAGATATCACGATAAACCTTGGTGATGACTACCAAAGTTTAAAATTTAAGGTGACCCAACCGTTATACTCTGGATGTGAGAAAGATAAAACAACTTTACATGCCATGGTTGGTTTGCACAGTTTAAAGACGCAGTACAATTTGTCTGGCAATAGCGTGACAGGAATTCTGAAATGGGTGATGGGGTTACTACCCAAGGAGAATACACTTCGAAATAGATATCCTGTTATGAAGAACAGTTTGAAAGGTTTGGGAATGAAGTATAAATTGATTCCTGCTTGTGTGTATGACTACATACTATACCGAAAGGAGTATGAAAATCTCGATCGTTGTCCGGTATGCGATGAACCTAGATATGTCCAATCTACTAGTAAGGAAGGCACAAGCTCAAAAGTGCCACAAAAAGTGTTGAAATATTTTCCCATTGGGCCTAGATTAAAGCGATTTTTCACAGTACCATGGATAGCAGAGGAAATGACTTGGCATGCTAGGACAGAAGTATGGGGTAATCTCATGCGTCATCCTATTGATTCTACTTCCTAGAGGAGGATGAATTATGAGTATTCTGATTTTACTTGAGAACAGTGCAGCATTCGTTTGGCTATATCAACATATGGTTTTAATCCATTTTGAAATCTAAGAATTAATCGGAGTGTATGGCCAGTGATCCTAGCCCCACTCAACATCCCTCCTTTACAGTGTATGAGACCTGAATTTTCGATGATGTCTTTATTGATACGTGGGCCAAAGGCACCAAGGGATGACATCGACGTCTACCTGGATCTCCTTTAGTAGAAGAATTAAATGATTTGTGGGAAGAGGGTTTGCAATCATTTGACTCTTTTAGAAAAGAAGAGTTTACGCTGAAAGCTATGTTGATGTGGGCAATTCATGATTTTCCATCTTATGGGACATTATCCGGTTGTGTAGTATATAGTTATTTGGAGTGTCCTATTTGTGGAGGGGAGACTGAATCTCTTCGTCTATCCTTTAGTTCAAAAAATATATACCATTTCCATAGGATGTTTTTACTCCCGACTCATAGTTTTAAATTTGAGAAAGGTTCCATTTTTTTATTGGGCGGGGTTGAACGTCGAGACAACTTTCAGGTTCAGAAATTAAAAGTAAATCTTTTGAATGTGACCCTAATATCCCAGGTAAGAATCCCAAATTTAATAATGTCAAGCATAAGAAGACCCCAACTGGGAATGAAACTAAGACAAGAAAGGCATGGTCTAGGAGGTAAATTTTATTTGACTTGCCTTATTGGAAGAATAACCCGATGTGCCATGTATTGGACGTGATGCATGCAGAGAAGAACTTCGCTGAACATATTGTGGTAACTTGCCTTGGGGGGTCATTCGAAGGATGGAGAAATTCACGAAACGACCTTAAATCGTTGAAACTTAGGCCACAACTACGGTTGAAAGAAGATAGTAGGGGAAGTACAATAATTCCCCCGGGTGTGTTTACTTTGACGAGTGGGGAAAGGAAGGTGCTTTTAGGCACAATATATAATTTGAAGGGCCCATCTAATTTTTCGTCCAACTTGCAAAGGATTGGGAATTATACAACTCATGATTTACATAAATGTAAGTCCCACGATTGGCATGTGATCACGCAATTGGTTCCTCTATTGTTTAAGCACTGTTTCTCCAAGCACAAGGGTTTGAGGAGGGATATTATGCAAATTAGTATTATCTTCTCACTCTTGTGTGAGAAGGTAGTCAATCGAGAACACATAGTGGTCGTAAAATTGGCAGTAACCGGAGAGATTTGTGTGTTGGAGAAGTACTTTCCCCCAGCATTCTTTGACATAAGTGTTCACTTGTTCGTACACCTATGCGATGAGGCACTTCTTTGTGGTCCAGTTAGATATCAGTGGATGTATCTGTTTGAAAGATTGATGAAAGTTTTTAAAGATTATGTCAAGAATACGTGATATATTGCAGGATCAATTGCAGAGGAATACATCACTGTGGAGTCATCAATATATACTCGGGAATATATGCCTGACTCGACCAACATTGATGACACTGATGAGTTCGTTGATGATCGTGGTCATGTGATGGGAAAACGAGTGAAATTAACGAGTTTGCAATATGAACAAGTAGCTCGTTATCTATTTAACACACATGAAGATGTCGAAGAATGGAAAAGGTAATTTTCAATTATTATAATGTTTAACATTATTTTAGATTATTTTATACATGATTAATTTTGTAATATGCAGAAAATATGAAGCCTCTGAGAACAATAAAAGACGAAAAACAATGGTACAATCAGATGGCGAATATAGGTCGTGGTTGACACAAGAGGTAATTAGAATGAAAATGGTAGTTATATAACGTTATATTACACTCAAATTTTACAACTAATATAAATAATTTATCTATATTCTCAGCTCTTAAAGATGGGTGATGCGACATCAAGGCTTGCTCGTCTAGCCACTGGACCTTTGTTTGTGGCACAAGAGTACAGAAAGAATCGATTGAACGGTTACGTTTTCGGCGCTAAAGTGTACAAGGAAAGTACAAATGTACAGAACTCGGGCATTTCATAAAAGGCTCTTACTTTCTTTCGAGCAAGCGCAAAAGATAAAAACCTCGTTGAAGCTGAAATGACTTACTATGGTGTAATCCGAAATATATTTGAATTGGATTATATAAGCTTCAAAGAGGTTGTATTTTACTGTGACTAGGTAACAGTTGAGGATAAAAATGCTTATAAAGTTGATCCTATCACCAATTTGACATGGTTGACTTGTCCAAGTTGAAGAGCAACGACCACGTGAGTGATGAGCCATTTGTTTGTGCATTTCAAAAGGTTAACCAAGTGTTTTACTCGGACTATATCAACAACGAGTCATGGTCAATTGTCCTACACGCAGTGACGCACCAAAGAATCTAAATAGTAGTGTGGATGACTTGGATGCTCCTACCGAATATCAATCCATTTTTTATGATAACTCAAATTTGAAACATTTTTTCAATTTGTAATAAATATTCCAATTTGTACCTTATCAATCCATTTTTAATGCTTTTAATTTATTTGCACTTTATCATTTTCACTCTTTTGTAGTGTGTGTGGGTGTGGACAGTAGGGGTGGGGATGGGGATGTTTCGGATTTTTAGTAATTGTACATATTATGAGCTAGATGTTGTTTTTTTTGGAATTCAGAATTGAGGTGTTAAACAGTAACAATTCATTTGGATTTGTAGTAATTGTACATATTTTCATGTCTTCTTCTAATTTATTTTCATTTGTACTAATAACAACATTTTTTACATCAAATGTCTCCTTCAGGTATTAAGGCGAGGATGATGATGCTGGTTATGATGATGTCGTCTGGGCTCGGTGGTAGCGGAGGCGACGAGGGCTTCTCGACCCCTAGGCTCCCCAAAAATGGCAAATTGGGAACTGCCATCGAGAACAAGACGGGGCTATTAGCGAGATCCCTCGATCTAGTAAAGACGATCATCGGCCCGGGGTACACTAGTTGTAGGGAGGTGCCAAATGAGCTCGAGTTAACTATTTGGGTGGCACTACAGGTAATACATTTATATTTATATTTATATGAATATTTCGATTTCGATTTCGATTTTGATTTATATTTATATTTATATTTATATATTATATTTATATTTATATTTATTCGTAACTAACATTGTATTTGTGTAATACCCCGTATTTTTATGGCTTTTAAATTTAGGGATTTATTAAATTTAATTGAGATAAATTAATTTAATTTAATCCGAAAACTTGTTTTAAATATTTACTAGCGTGACGAGAGTTAGTAATTATTGGAAATTGTTGAATGTTACTGGATGAGTATAGTAATATATGAGTTTTATTTTATAATATTTTCACGTGTGAATAAAATGACAATTGTGGAAATTTAAGTCGGGACACGCCTGTGTTGTGTCAGGACTAAATATTGATTAATAAAAGTGAATAAATTATAAGTTGCTCGTATGGTCGTTTTGAGTGCGTTTTTTAAAGTGTACGGAAGGGTCAAGATAGTCCGAAAAGTGTACTCGAGGGTTTAGTTTGGTCTCGGGGCGTTTTTCGGCTTAATTAGTACCCCGGGAGGGCGTTTTGGATATTTTGTAATTATGGGTAATTAAACCCACGAATTTGCAAGCGGTATATCAGATGTAAAATGTTATCTTCTAGGGTTAAAACAACCTAAAACTAATGACGGCCATTGGAGAGGAAGGGGAGGAGCTTTCCAAGGGTTCTAGGCCAAGAACACCTCCGATTTCACCGCCGTCACCGCTAAATCGTAGATCACAGGAAGGGGATCACAACCACACCTTTTTCTTCCAAAAATCAGAGACTAAATTTCCAGGCAAGTATCTATCTTTCTTTTATCAAGTTAATGCATCCTTTTATATTAGTTTAAGGTCGATTAGAATTAGTGTTCTTGAAGAAAAACGTTAATTGGAGACAAAAATATCATGTTGTAGAGATAGAGATCATATTTTCGAAAATCCATTTCACATGTAGAGGTTGAACCACGAATTTCCATGGTATTAGTGATAGAAAATCTGGCAAAAGAATGAAAGAAACTAAAATAAAGAAAATATTAGGGTTCATGAGAATTATATATAGTTTGGCCTTTTACCCTTTGCATTAAAGTTCCACTTTATGGGATTTCTCTTGACCCTACTGGTCCTTTTTATGTTCCAATATGTTCTAGCAATCCTAATCAAAGTTTACTACGCATAAAATCGAATTAAGCTAACACGAGAAAAAAATTCAGTTTTCCCAGGAGGGGTCGATCGATCGATGAAAGGGGGTCGATCGATCGAACCATCGATCGATCGATCAAACAGGTATGGCAAAATCTGCAGAATACCAGTTACGGGTTCTATCATACTTAAGAAATTATACGTGAAATGATTTAGAAATTAAACGGGGAGACTTTCATACTTAAGAAATTATACGTGCGATGATTAAATAATCAAAACATCTAATAAGTTGGATCAGAAGGCGAGAGAGGACCTACTGAAATTGTACTTAGATAAAGGAAATACTTCGAGAGGCGAGAAGTGAGTTTGGAATAAATTAATTACGAGAATAAAAGGAATGAATCCATTATACGATATAATTGAGTAAAAATGTGTAACAACGGATAATTATAACTATGGGTCATGAGCACACCTAATTTAATAATGTGGATGTGAATACATGTATATATATGACTGTGTGATTATGCATATATTATATCTGTGTGAAAATTGTGTCCGTGCTACTTGCCATCCCTGAGGTTACCGCGCTGGGACAGTCTTATCTCGATGGGACCTTTATGGGGGATATTGACTCGTACCCTAGAAGATAGAAATCCTTGGTACAGGCTATCGAATCGATAGTTCAGACGGTCCTAAGAGACGTGGGGGCATGTGCTATCCTCTTAGAGACTTGGAATCTATGCTTCGCCTAAATTTTTTTTATGTATGTGTTAATACAGTTCGAGAATGATTCCGAACTTGTATTTTCCTTAGTACGAGTGAGACGGGGATTGGATAGCATAGTATGCTAGCACCATAGTTTTTATGTGGGGTGCCATTAGTATATATATATAATTTATGTGTGATTGGTATATATATACTTATATATGGAAGTCTAGAACCATAGTTTTTATGTGGGGTGCTGTTTGTATATATATTATTCAAGTAATTAATATATATACGTATATCTATATGAGAACTTTCTACTGAGTGAAATAGTAGTTAAGTAAAGTATGAAATTTAATCAACTTCATTATATGTATTCGGAAACGTTATAACAATACGGAATTATTCTAAATAACGTAAGAAATTTTGAAGTGATAGATTTTCCTAATGTGAACATCATAACCTAAATGTCACGTGTTAAGTCTTATAGAGAATAAGTTAGAAAGGTATATGGGATTCATTAGTACGGTAGACGTTCACACTAGATGAGAGGTGACAATTCTCAAGAGAGTGTCGCATACTAATATGACTGTTGCATTAACCGGTAAGCATTTAAATATTTGCTAAACTATTTTTAAAACTGTTTTACATTCGGGCTCTGACCCGTTTGTTGTTATCTCTTCTCTTGTGTGTGTGTGTATATATATATATATATATATATATATATATGTATGTATGTATTACAGGTGCCCAGCCACAGGGGTGTCTTACTTAGGATTCTTTGGATGAAACGCGATGTAGCTTTTGTGGGAGTTGGAGGTCATTGCTTAGACGACCTCATTGTTGAATCTACTTCTAGTTCAACTTTATCCAGTGGGGGCATGTGTCGCCCTTTTCCATTATTTAGTTGGTATTGTTAGAGATTATAATTCTTTTAATTTTAGTATATTTATTTCGGGATTTGTTACTGTCAGGATGTTTTCCTTTAGTGTTTTAAATGTTGGGATTTATTATTGATGGTTAAACTTTAAATGTTCATTTTTATTCTCATACTTAATGTGTGAATCTAAACCCGTTAATGGTTAAAGGTGTTTATAACTGGATTTAAAAAAACTGTAAATAAGGTTTTTAAATGGTTTTTACACTTAGCTTAATTATTTAGGGTGTTTAAATTGGAAAAGTTATTTTGCGACAGTGATGCTAAGAATGAACCAACTGTTCACCTTGATTTTAATTTAATAAAGGAGTGATCGCCCGGCATTTAATTAGGCGGGGTGTCACAATTTGTTGGACAGGAACAATTCAGCCTGGATCCAAAGCTACGCAATTCCGTCTTGGAGCAGTTGAGGGAGCAACACAAGACGTGGAAGAAATATATGCGAACCCGATACTTTGGGAAGACACGAGAGTCCGTTATCCTAATGCATGAATCCGTCCCGCCAAAGGAGCCGATCTCATTAGCACAATGGCAAAAGTTCATTGACAATGAGATCGGGGAGTGACAATTGGGATCCCGCCAATTAGGGAGGAAAAATCGGGCAAAAAAGACAGACGTGCACTACTCCAGCGGAACAACTTACGCCGAGGTGGAGCATAGGATGATGGTAATATTTAATTTTTCTATAATTATAGAAATATATTATTTTGCATTATTTTACTTTGCGGGGCCGATACTAATTTTACTTTATTTTATTTCAAGGGACAGTAAGTGGCCCTGGGGGTAGGCCACATAGGCTCGATACATATGTGGATATTCGAATGAAGAAGGGGAAGGATAAGGAGGTGTCCCCAGTGGCGACCATGATTGTAAGTAATTCGACAGTTTACTTTTTGTTAATTATATGTTATAATTTTTTAATTTACTTATTTTACTAATCATGTGCTTTTTTTCCTTCCAGGAAAAGCTTAAGGAGGTGTATGAGTTGCAGTCTGATGCGGACAAGGCATCTTTGTCCATAGACGCACTCAGCCAAGTGCTTGGAACTGATCGCAAGGGGAGGATAATGGGGGTGAGCTCGCGGGTGGCCAAATCTTGGATCGTCAGATTGGAGATGAGCGACACTGGGTTGACTCAAACGGTGGACTCACATGATGCGAAGCTGTCCCATTTGGAGGCGACGGTCCAAGATATGTTCTCATTCATAAAGCGTTCATTGGGAGGATATCGTAAGGGGAAAGGGAAGGGGAAGGTGGTGGAGGAGAAGGTGCAGGAGGAGGAGGTGCATTATGACAAGGATGTGGATCTCGTTGCTTCATCGCCAACACGTGCAGACTATGATGATCCACTCCCATATTTGGCTCCCTGCGACCAACCAATGTCGACACTTGGTTGGTCAAGCGTTCTCATACTGGACATATTTGATGGCCAGCGGATAGGGCGAGGGTTGAGGGACCCGAATACCGTTCAGGGTATGCCAGTTCATGGACATTCGCTTCAAGACAACGCGTCCAAGGTGCTCGTCACGCATGTGATACCCGGGAAGGAAAACTTCCCATTGTGGTTGCGCGAACAATGCGGCACGATGTATATTGGTGGGTGTGTCAATTCATATATCATGTGGCCTACTCACCTCCTCATAGTTAACCTTACCCCATACATTTAGTGACATTATTTGAATTGAATTGTTTTAAGTTGTTACACTTGAATTATATTTGGATTATATCATGATGCATCTTGTCTCTATTTTGAATGTATATTTGCATTATATCTATTTTATTTGAATATATGATGTTTGAACAGGTACAACGTTGCTATAACAGGTACAAATATACTGTTGGGCAGTGGCAGTGGCCATACTACCCAGTAATTTTTTTTAATTCTGCCCAGAATTATCACGGTCATTGACCGTGACAAGTCCGTGACAAACAAACTTGTCAAGAACTTATCACGGTCAATGATCGTAATAATTTTTTAACCATCGTCACGGGCTTGTCATGGTCCTTAACCATGACAAACTTGTCAAGGACCGTGACAAGTCTAACGAACTTGTCCCGGTCATTGACCGTGACAACTCCGTGATAACAAAAGTTGTCACCCCTAGAATTGTCACTGTTATTGACCTTGACAAGTTAAATTTGTCAAGGTCAATGACCGTGATAATTTGACAGATTTGGTGTAGTGGCTTATGCTTATCGAAAGCTTAAGAGTCACGAGGGGCATTACTCCACCCACGACTTGGAGTTAGCAGCCATAGTTTTTGCCTTACGAATGTGGACACACTACCTTCTGGGGAAGAAGTTTCAAATTTTTAAACATCATAAGAGTTTACAGGATTTTTTCACGCAGAGAGTGATGAACATGCGATAGAGGAGGTGGCTCGAGTTTGTAAAGGATTACCAGTTCGACTTTCAGTACCACCCGGGGAAAGCGAATGTCGCAGCGGATGCGCTGAACTATAAGCCGTTTCTGGAGTTGGAAGTGGTGTGGAAGGAAAAGTGGATGTCACTTCGTGGAGATAATGATTTGACCCGAGCATTTATGTCATTCCTCACCATCAGCTCCAATATCATTATTCGGGTGGTGAAGGCATAGGCGGAAGATCAGCTCTCTCGGGAGTGGGTGAGATAGCTACTAGCCGAGGGGGTGGAGCACCTTTCTATCGGGTCTGATGGCGGTTTGAGATTCCAGGGGAGACTGATTATTTTGGATGATAGAGATGAGTCGTTATGTTAGAGGCTCACGGTTCATTATACACATTGCATCCTAGTGGGGATAAGATGTACCACAATATGCGTCATCAATATTGGTGGGCTCGTACGAAGAGAGATATCATTGAGTTTGTATCCAGATGTGCTACTTGTCACCTAGTCAAGGTTGATCATCAGCATCCCGTAGGCACTTTATAGACTGTGCAAATCCCGGTGTAGAAATAGGAAAGCATATCTATGGACTTTATCACGGGACTACATATTTCACAGAGGGGGCATAATTCGATCTGGGTGATTGTCGATAGATTGACAAAGGTGACTCATTTCTTATCGGTTGGGAAACACTTTAGCCCCGAGCAGTACTGTAACACCCCGTGTTTTTATTTATTATTTTAATTAATTAATTGGAATATTCGAGAAAAATAAATTTTTGGATTTTATAATTTTTATTGGCTAAATATGTTGTTTATAATTTGAGAAGAATAAAACATCAGCAGAATCGAAATCGGATTTAAAATGAAGTTTTTATGAGAGTTATAAGTCTAGGATTTAAAAAAATGGAAAAACATTTGTCACGGATTTAGTCCATGACTAATAAAAAAATTGATTTTTAGTTAAATGGTATTAAAAAAAATGAGAATACCACTGGCCGCGTACCTGTTCGATCGATCGACCCCAGTAGAAATCGTGCGCTGCAAGTTGTTTTGAATTAGAGTTTGTGTAGGATTAGGACTCCTAATCACTATAAAACCTTGTTAATCCGTAGGGGGACTTCTCATAACAACTTTTTCTTAAGTTTTTCACCAGAGAACACTTCCAAATATTTTTCCTCTCACTCATAATCATCAACCTTCTTCATAATCAAGCACAAGTTTTGGGAGGCTTATTTGGGGCTTAATCAATATTGATTCAATAACACTTATTTACTAATTTTTCAAGAGGAATCCAGATTTCTAATCAGGTTTTCAACACGATCTTCACAGGCATGAATACTTTATCATTTTCCTTTAGTATTATGCGTTTTAAGTGTCACCTAAACACTTAATTACCTGTTTTCTTAAAAATAATTAGTAACTTAATTAGAAAAAGTGGACACAAACTATGGGGTTGTTTTTATAAAATATTTTAATCTGAATAATATTCATAACCCTTTTGGTACGTAGGATTCGGGAGTGATTTTGGGTTCTATTTGTGTAGGTTCCATGTAGAAAAACCCTAGTTTTAAAATAAATAATTTTTAGATGTGTATAACTCATGTAATTTGTGTTGAAACAATGAAATTATAATTTTGATGTTTTAAATGATGACATAGTGATATATTTAATTTAAATAATTAAATGAGATTATTTGGGTATTTTTGACGTTGTCATAATTTAATTGAATTGGACTATCATGCGTAGTTGGAACATTGGTTTATTATACATATTAGTGTGACTTGTTAGTATTATTAAATATCATTGTGATGACGGGTTGTTGGGTATTATTTCTCTCCTTATATTTTAGAATCCCTTCTAGGAATGGGACTAGTGAGGGTAAAATTATCACGTTTTTATCATGTTGGGAGTGGGCTGGTTTTTATTACTTTATCTTCGTTACGCTAGTCTAGGTATGTGACTAGGTTGAGATTTATGTTAGAAAATCCTCCTATACATTGGGTATGGCGTACTGATAACTTAGGGACCCTTAGGTATGGTACTAAGGGGTATTTTTAGGATCTCAAATCGATAAAAGGGTGGGGTAATTTGAAATTGTGAATTGAGAAAATTGAGAATTAATACCCAAGATAATAAGACGGGTATTAAAATATATTGGCGACATAATCAGCAAGGGCTGACAATTTAAACGGGCCAGCTGGCGTTTTATGTCGTGTGGGGTGTGGAACCTCATCAATCAGTGAGGGCCGACAGTTTAGACGGTTCAGTCGGCGTTTTGACGAGGGGATGTGTATTTTGGTGGAGAAATCACTCGAGGCGGGAGGACCGCCATAATAAATTGAGGATATAAGAAAATCTAGTTAATTTAGTTAAATTAACATTGTGGGACTTGAGAATTTAAAATCATATTGGTGCGCCTTTATAAATGGGATTTTTGCGGGTAGTTAGTGGTTTATATTTATCGCGTTTAATTATCCCGTTTAATTTAAAAATATTCTATTGTGATATTTATTGCATATAATGCTATTGTCTGGATTCAAGGATCCTATTTGAGGGGAGTAGTGTGTATTCTTGCTTGGGGCTTTGGCTCTGACCCATGCGTTGACTAATCTTTTTCAGGATTAGAATTGGAGAAACTGCATAAGTTTATCGGAGTCATCATTTGGAGGTGCAGCTGGAGTTATTCTTTTTATCACATAGTTTAGTTAAACTTTCTTTTTCAGTCGTATTTAATTATGAGACTTCATTTGATTTTTATTGGGCCATTTGGTTCCAAAGTTGTTTAGAGGACTTATTTTTTTATTATTTCAGATTTTATTTAATCATAATTGGAGAATGAATTTTTGGAGTTAGCATGTGATGGATCTTTTATCGCTTAGTTGCTTATGATCATTTGAGTTTGATTCAATTATGTAATACCCCGTACTTTTATGGATATTTATTTATGGGATTAATTGAATTAAATGTGAATTAATTGGGAATTAATCCGGATAAAATACTAACAAGATGTGAGTTGGTATTTGATTATAATGTGTATATATGGCAGTATATGAATATTGAGAATATTGAAATTTGTCGCGAGATAGAAATACGGCAATTTGGAAATTTTGTTGGGACGCGCATGGCAGTCGCGTCAGGAATGTATTTATTTTAATTAAAAAGTGAATTTTATTTTTATCAACCGTATGGTCATTTTGAGTGCGCCAACGCGTCCGGAAGAGTCTAAATGGTCAGAAAACACTAGCCGGGGGTTTAGTTTGGGTCCCGGGGCATTTTTAGGCCATACCGGCAACTTAAAAGGGTATTTTGGTAATTTTGAAATTTTGGGATTTTTGACCAACGAATTTTGGGAGTTTAAAATAGGGAGTTTAATGACCCACTAACCCATTACCAGCAATTAACTGATTTGAGGGCAACGGGAGTTTTAGGAGAGGTTAGGAGAGGTTCCCAAGAGGAGAAAACCATAACCACCACCTTCAACCTTGGGAGAGATTGTAGAGGAAAAGAGAGCAACATCCAAGATTCAACAGCAAATTCAGAGAACAATCCGAGGCAAGTGGTTTAATTACGTTAATTTCAAGCGAATGCTTCTTCCATGCTTAGAAATTTATAAAATTCCATTGTTTTGGGACATTTATAAAAACCCATGGAATTGGAATTAGAAATTCATGTTTTGATAAAGAGATTGCACGTAGAATTGTGTTTGGGTGATTATACTGATAGAAATACATCTTTTATGTTACAAAAACGGATTTAATTATGGATATGGATGACTTTAATTTTCTAGGGTTCATACTCATAAGATTTGGGGGAAAATTGGGAGATTTGATAATTGGGTGTTGTTTAGGGAGATTTGACCCCATAAATATGTTAAAATACGACCTAAGTATGTTTAGGAATGATTAGAAACCTTGAACTACTGTTGAAATGATGTTTAGATGAGATTTGAGTGAAGAAAATTGGGAAAAACGAGATAGGAGAATTCTGGACTCGAAACTGTCACCTCATTAGAAGGCCTGCCCAGGTCGTTCGAACGAGCTTGTTCGAACGAGCTTCTAACGAGTTGATAGTTTGACTTCTAATGAGTTGGATGTTCGTTCGATGCCTTTCATTCGAACGAGATCTCGTTAGTTTAACTTTAATGTTATAATTCTCTTTATATTTGTTCATTTATTGAACATATAAAGTTTCACAATTATTCTCATAACAACATCATCACAATACATCAACATTCTCTTTTACTAGAATTTCATATATTCTAGTTATGCCCTCATTTGGCATGTAAACATATATATATATATATATGAGTTATTAGCATCAAGTGATAAGGACTAAACTTCTCCTGATTCTCAATACGGCACTACGTTTCGTGCGTGGGATGTCTCGCCGATGTGAAATCCAAACAAGGAACCCCTCCCCTCTCCGTTGCACTACTCCTGATCGTATTGATCCTCGAGGTTCATTATGCCCTCAATGCATGATGCATATAATCCAAATTATTATAACTCCATTTTAATTAATTAATATTCCCAATTCTCAACAGTACACGGCGTTTCATGCGTGAGACGTCTCACCGAAGTGAAATCCAAACAAGGAACCCCCCGTTACACTACTCCTAGCACTGTCGATTATCGGGATAGGTGATATATATAAGTATGAGCATTAAGGACTAACTTCTCCCTAATTAACATTACACTGCGGTTCGTGCGTTGGACGTCTCGCCGAGGCGAAATCCTAATAAGGAACCCCCCTGATACACTAATCCTGGCAATGTAGGTGGTTGAGGTCCATTATGCCCTCGATACCCAAGTACAAGCACAATCAATAATAACCATCCAACCGAGCTATAACTCGAGGACGCAGGCTCACATTGCTATCATCTTCTAGTTTCCCAAACTACATAGCAAAATTGGGAACCACCTGGTGGGGCTAAACGACAACCACCTCGTGATCAACTCATGCACACAACGTCCGGGAAGCGGTCATAGTTCCTAACCGACAAGTGAGAACGACACACACCCACGACTTCTCACCCCCAATAATAAATGTATATCACATAATAATCACCATGGACGACTATGACCTGGGGAATATCTACCCACTGCTCATCGAGCCAGAGTGCTCACCCTCAATGCACGCAACTTCCCAATGATAGCATGGAGGGGGTATGCTTCACTGTATATATATACCATCATATAAGGTATACATACATCATCACATCATATAAAGATATACCATCATATAAGGTATACCTACCACATCAATTACATATACATATTACGCACTTAGGCGTAGTTGAATTAATATCATTATTTAGTATATCTCTCTCTCTTGATATACTAATCGCCAATTCTCACACATCTTCTCCACTTAGTATAAACTATACTATTTCTCACTTGAAGTATTCGCGTCACTTCTACTTAAGAATTGCCTCTCAATTCTATTTATTTGTAAGGATATTTTCTATCCTAATGCACCTTAATTAGCATTTCTCATTTATGTGAGACATCTCCCAAATCAAACATCATTGAGGATATTTCTATATCCATATGCACATTTATTTGCATTTATAATTCTCAGTTCATAATATGGTTCAATTAATTATATGAACCTTGAAATTGTCTCATTTGGGATTTGATCCTAAGATCCAATATCTCTAAACTCATTCTCATTCTTTCATATGTTTTCATAATTATCTCCAATTAGAATTCACAATAAGGGTGGGCTTCCCCACTTAGAATACACCATAATCTCTAATCGGCATTCTTCAAAACTAGTCCCTAGGACTCCAATAGTTTCTTATAAGGGAAACTCTCTAAAAATATCCAAAACATACTCCACATATCTCCTATGGAATTTCCCAATTGATAACCTCGAACAAAACAGAATGAAATTCTCCCAAGAAAAACATCCCTCAAAAAGCCCTGTTTTCGAATCGATTCGGGCCAATTCCGAATCGTTTCGGCCAGTGAATCAATTCGGCCTCCTAGGCGAATCGATTCGGGTCATGAGACCTGGGATTCTATCTCAGGCCGAATCAATTCGACTGGAGTCTAAATCGATTCGATCACTCAGATTTAGGCAATTGCATATTTTCGAATCGATTCGGCCCTTCAGAACTCTAAAAAATGGCTACTTTTTGTAAGCCTAAAATACCCAAAAATTCATTTTAATCATTTTCTCTCCATTTCTCTTCAACCCAATCCCATATATATCATTAATATTCATCCTAGAATACATATAAACTAATTTCTATCCTCAAATCAAAGATATACATACCAAATCTAAGATTATACCCAAAAGTTAGGTTTTGATAAACTAAACCTAAAACTCAAAGATTTAATCCACAAATCATGCAATAAATGATACACAACAATTATTTTGCCAGTTTAATCACTTGCCTCGGGTTCGTAGGGTCTGAATCTGCCTTGAGATCGCGTATTGGCCGAAAAATCCACTTTCTCTCTCTTTTCTCCTTCTTTCTCTTCTTCTTTCTTCTTCTCTCTTTCTTTCTTTCTTTCTTTCTATTTCTCTCTCTCTAAGGAGAATAAATCTCCCATAGTGTTAATAAGCCTTTCTCCCAAATGTACACATCTTTAAATTATAATGCACACTTTAAATGACTCGGTAACTTTAATTCGAGTCAAACGTACCTAAATTATTTCGGAACACAAATTGACCCTAAGTACAATCATTTCGACTTTCTCAACCCTTCCGGAAACAATGGTACCCTCAGAATTGCCATTCGAAACACTTTTTAATGACTCCAAATTTTGACCTCAATTGCCAATTTAATTATTCTCCAATAAAATAATATTTATTTCTCCCAAAATAAATAAATCATCGCCTCTAAGACCTTGGGTTGTTACAAACGTTGGATACCAGTTGTTGATTAAAGTGTCTCCCATGAAAGGGGTGATGAGATTCAAGAAGAATGGAAAGTTCGCACCACGATATATGGGGCCATTCCCTATTTTAGAGAGGATTGGGCCCGTAGCATACCGGTTGGGATTACCGGAACACTTATAGAGGATGCATGATATCTTTCATATATCCTCACTGCAGAGATTCCTTATAGATGAGGTGGAGTACCAGCACATCGATTTCGAGGAGACTGAGCTCCAGCCAGATCCTACTTATGAGGAGAGACCGGTAGCCATTTTAGATAGACGGGAGCACCGACTGCAGTCCAAGATTGTTCATTTAGTTCAGGTGCAGCGGGGGCACCACCGGGAGGACGCGTCGACTTGGAAAAGGGAGGACGACAAGAGTGCAAAGTGTCTAGAAATATTCTAACCATGTACGTACTATCTTGATTCCGAGGACGGAATCATATTATTATGGGGGAAGAACAAAATACCCCACATTTTTTTCTCTTAAATAATTAGTGGAAAATTATTTTTTTCAAATAAATAATTATATATGGAAATTTGATCTAAATAAAAATTTTATTCGAATATGTTAAGTGGAAACTTTTTATTTAGTGTGCTTGTGTATAGTATTCATTTTTGTGCCTGAATATGTCATTTGCATATAATAAAAAGGAAATTATAAATATTTATGTGCGACAAAAATAAAAAGTAATAATCTTAGAATAAATAATTCGAAGCACGTTTTGGGACTTATATAGACTCGTCTAAGTGGTTTAAACCTTTAAAAATAGCCTTGGGTCAATAACTTGTGGGTTGAGAAAGTTTTGTGCTAATGGAATAATGGATTTCGGTCTCATTTAGGGTTCCAAAGGTTGGGCCCATAACCCAACTCGGGATTTAACACTTAATGAGGGGTTTAGTGGGGGTAAACCACTTCCCTATTACCACACTAATCAAACATTAACAGCAGCTATGGGAGAGAGGAGTTATGAACACCAAAGAAGAAAAGAGGAAGAACAAAAGGTAGACCAGTTGCTTTCAAGGGCTCTCCACTACGTATTCCAGACAAGAAGTTCTTGCATAACTTATGAATATAATTTATTTCTCAATGCTTAATGTGTATCTCCTTTAAATTTCTGGAAACTAGGGTTTATTTGATTTGAATCTTATAGTTTAATACCCAGATGTAGAGGAATTATAATTCAAAATTGATAATGATATGCTTGTAGAGGATTGATTTCATGTAGATAACATTTCCAGAAATAAGGAACCAAAATTTGAATATCTCGGGTTGGAATCCCATAACACAAATCGAACCCATAGGGATGAAAAAGACCCGACCCGGCGTAGATTGATTTTGCAGTAAAGACCAAATCGAACCGTTAGGCACTAAAACGAACCGATCCGGTGCAGGTTAAATTTTCTGTAAAGAATGAACCGAACCGATGGGAAATAAAATGAATCGATCCGGTTTGGTTCAAACATTCTGTAAAGGGCAAACCAAATCGATCCCTCTGGATCGGACCTGTTCAGCTAAGCAAAATTTGGGGCTTAATTGTATGGATATTGTGGAGGAAGTTGAGGTTGAATATTACGCCGTAATGTATATAAACTCCTTCCACATAAATTCGATTATGGGAATTAACTATGGGATATCATTAGGCATGTTGAAATTTATTTGGGACTTAAAAAGGTTAATGTTGGGATAATTAGAGTATGGAACAAAATTTTACCCTTATCCTAATAAATAATGATTACCTATGACTGAATGAATAAGTAATTATTTATATGATGATTAATGGTTGGATAACTGGGGGTATGGGATTTGATTTGGAATCTTATGGTAATTTAGAAATAATTACCTTACATAGTATAGGAAAAATAATATGTAGTATATAATATTATGTGTTCACATACCAGTGGACTTTCCTATCGGCACGGGGGTTTGTGCGTTCGGGCCAGTGACCACACGTTGGCACAGGTGGGCTTGACGTTATATAGGCATATAGATACTACGTAAAGGCTCCACCCTCCACAGTTAAGAGTGGCACTGTATGTTCCTATATCACCGCTAGGTATGGGCTGTATATAGGTATCCTACCTAGGGACCGCCCCCAACGTATATGTGTTTTGTGGTGTCCGTTTAGGATGTCAGGATTCCTTCGGACTCTTCGATTTGGATGTTAGGATTCCTTCATACTTGCCGATAGAGCGCAAACATGACACCAAGGGTAGATGCCCTTGTGTGTCACAGATATCGAAGGACATATATTATTAATTACCCCGATATTGTGGAAATAAGTTTAATTGTCTAAGGATATGGACACTGCCTATTATTTTATCTTATAATGCATAATAGATGCTTATGCTTATAATTGATAAAAAGGGGACACAATACTTAATGTAGGCGGGTAAATTTTAATAATGTAGGGATTACATTTAATTAAATAAATTTGGAAGGTATTTCCTCTAAAATTTAGTAAATTTCATAAATTTATAGTTGGGGGGATCTTTTGGGGGTGCGAACGATATTTCATTAAGATGAGGGGCGAGGTGTCATACGCATGTGAGTGTCGAAAAGGGAGAATATTTATTGTGCATCGACTGTATAATTACATTCATATTTTATTCAAGTCAATTCTTTCACACCTAGGGCTCTGACCCAAATTTAAATATCCCCCCCCCCCCCCCGTCATGTGCTCCTAGACATGGATAGTTGGATTGTACTGTGGCAATCCCGCGATCTCATTTACTCTCCAGATTTAGATCCATTTTCCTTCTAGCATAGGTGTTTTTCCTTTTGGATTTAGTCATTTATTATTTGGAATATTTGTAAGGGAATAAGCCTGACACTCCTCTATTTTATGTCAGTTGGGATTTATTATGCTAGCTGGATTTTATTATCATTATTATTATTATTATTATTATTATTATTATTATTATTATTATTATTATTATTATTACTATTATTATTATTATTATTATGGTGGATTGGAGTTTTGAATCTTTGTGTATGTGTTCTTCATTTATAAATGCCGAAGTTTAGGAATAATAATTTATTTATATTTACTATGGTGCTAAGAATGGTATTAACTGACACACAAGCCCTATCTTCAGCGTATCATGCCTGGCCAGCCTTTACGTGAAAAAATACGGGTTGTTACAGTCAACTATCATTTTTATGGTCCAAATTTCATGGGTCCCTTTTTTATCTTGGTTTTCATCCTTGGAGATGTTTTCCCCAGTAGCATAGGCAGAAATTTATTCGAGGTGGAGCACAAATCATTGTCGATGGTTTGGGAGTGGGAACCCTCGAAATTTTTTGGGGTGTTATTTTTACGCAAATATTTAATTGATAATTTATATTTTTAGACAATTACAACTCAAATGAAATGATATTGGATACAATAACACAAATTCAATACTTCGTCTGTGTTTAAGAGATTGTATTTGATTGAAACAAAATTAATATCATTAAAATTATGAAGGAGGGAAATGAAAAGTGAAATTGTCAAGCGGGTGAGAGTGTGTAAAATATGCAAGCGTTTTGAAAGTTTAAAATAAAAATTACATATTTTTATCCTCTACTTTAAAACTAAACATATTTACCGTCATATTTTTTGTGGGGAAATGTTGGGGTGGGAAATCACCAAGCAACTCCGCCACTAGTTCTCCTCCCAACTTTATTTTAGTTAACTGGAAAATAGATATTAATTCCCCAGTTACTTCATCTTCTTTCTCTTAAGGGAGCTTAATTATTCAATTGGGATGCACATTTATTGTTTGAATATCTAACAAGCTCATATTTTAGTAAAATAGTAGTTTTGAGCTCATATATGAAATTGAAATATAATGTTCGTAGTTAGTTGTTCAATAAAGTGATATTTGTTAAGGATTCTGATAATATATGCACTAAAGATAGACACTATGAACCCAAAAATAGTTAGGACAAAGTTTCGACACAAAATTAATATGGAACATATTCTTTGTATGAGTTAAATATATATTTTTTTGATTATTTAACAATTTTGTTGTATATTAATTTATATTGTAATTTTTGCTCTTCACAAAAATTACTGGCATTATCCATAAAAGAACCTAAATATAAGACATGATAAACTTGCTAACACATACATAATTCACTCAAACACTATCCAAATATCACAGTACAAGTGCATTATATATATATATTTGATTGTGAAGTTTTTGTAATATTTACACATTTTAATGATGAAGATTAATGACACCTCCTTATACATTTTTATAAAATGGAGGGTTGAGATGATCTCCCTCAATTATTTTTAAATTTTACATTTTCTTTTGTTTCCTCATACAATTTTTTGCTTTTTATTTCCCCCAATTTTTTACCTTAATGTTTTCTCTCACTTCACGGAGATAAACCCTCCCATTGTAACACCCCGCCCGCCCGAGGAGAGCGAACGGAGCGCTAATACGATAAAATAAATCCAAATCCACAAGTGACAAGGTATAGAGCATCTAAGTCCCACAACAACAAAAGATAAAACTACAAATCTCAATCTCTTCAAATTAAATACCAAATCTCTTGAATTACATACAACAACTAACTCGAAATAAAATAAATTCCAATGCTCTATACATAAAAATAAATAAATGCAAATCTTCTCAAATGGATTAAAAATTCTTCCCAAAATATCCAAGATAAAATCAATCTTCAATAATCCATAGCGCCCAAATCCACGCTAACCTGCCACTAAAAGAAATTATAGGGAAATACACAATACGACATGAAAGATGCTCAATAAATATATGGATTAGCATTGAATAAATCGTAACAACACGAGTACGAATATTCAAATCAAAATGCAAATCTCAAAGCATTTATCAATATAATTTCTCAACAACACATCAATGGGTCACCAGGCCTCACCCCATTCGCATATGCTTTATCAAGCCATAGCCGGGAATATGTATTTTGGCGGGTACTCAACATCCGTGCCATATTAAAATCTCATGACAACGTGCTCATCAACAATATAATGATACCGCATGAATCAAAATAATTTCAACAATTATTTTCCAGATTTCAATGAATTTATCAGTTAAAATATGAGTTCAATTAAACAAGAATTCAAAGAGAATGACACTCGCGAGATTTAAGGAGCATATTGTGTACAATCCCATACCTCAAACAATGATGAGAAACCAATGATCACATCCTCAAGATCAACACAAAAGATCTACAAAAGCTCCTCCAAGAACCTCCAACAAAATAGCCCCAAAAACACCTTTAATCTAAGGTTGGAACTCACAAATCTCAAGGGCCAATGTGTATATAAAAAGAAGAGGAATATAAAATATATTTGCTGCCAAAAATTTGTGCCAAAAGTATGTTAAAAGGATTGCCCATGACTTCCTTTTATAATTCAAAGAAATGAAGAGTTGGAATCCAAAAGACTCCTTTAATTAAGGCAAAGAAATGAAAAGTTGGAAGTCAAAACAACTCCAAGAGTTAAAAACATTTAAAGATCATTTTAAAATCCGTTTTAACTCCGTTTTCGAAACCGTTTCAAATTATCGCCTTTAAAAATAATATTCAACATATTGGAGCAATAAAAATAATTTTATCTAAAACTTTATTTTCCTCCATTTTCCAGAAATTAATTAAAATAGCCCAAAATTACGCGGGTTGTTACACTTCCCCACTAATAATGGAATTTCGTCCTCGAAATTCGCCAAATGCCTAACTCTCAAAATCAGGCCAACAATCTCCAAAATAATCTCGTCTCCAAAAATAAATTCCTCACATCTAATCTCGAAACCTAACACGAATATCACCTAAAATTTTCTATCTCCAAAAATTGCTAACCACGTAATGAACCCAAAATCCAAACCCGAGGGTTGCCGTATACCTAAGCTCTGATACCATTTGTAACACCTCGCCCGCCCGGGGAGAGCGAACGAAGCGCTAATACGATAAAATAGATTCAAATCCACAAGTGACAAGGTATAGAGCATCTAAGTCCCACAACAACAAAAGATAAAACTATAAATCTCAATCTCTTCAAATTAAATACCAATCTCTTCAATTACAACAAGTCTCTCGAATTAAAAATACAACAACTAACTCGAAAATAAAATACAAATCTCCAAAGCTCTATACATCAAAATAATACAAATCTTTCCCAAACAATCCTCGCTAAAATCAATCTCCATAGCGCCCCAAAATCCGCGCTAACCTGCCACTAAAAGAAAATATGGGGAAGTACACAATACGACATGAAAGATGCTTAATAAATATATGGATTAACATTGAATAAATCGTAACAACACGAGTACGAATATTCAAATCAAAATGCAAATCTCAAAGCATTTATCAATATAATTTCTCAACAACACATCAATGGGTCACCAGGCCTCACCCCATTCGCATATGCTTTATCAAGCCATAGTCGGGAATAGGTATTTTGGCGGGTACTCAACATCCGTACCATATTAAAATCTCATTACAACGTGATCATCAACAATATAATGATACCGCATGACTCAAAATAATTTCAACAATTATTTTCCAGA
This sequence comes from Sambucus nigra, assembly GCA_949130495.1. Taxonomy (NCBI): domain Eukaryota; kingdom Viridiplantae; phylum Streptophyta; class Magnoliopsida; order Dipsacales; family Adoxaceae; genus Sambucus; species Sambucus nigra. The sequence continues at coordinate 61,860,442 of OX422224.1, read as the reverse complement.
TTTTAATGAATTTATCAGTTAAAATATGTGTTCAATTAAACAAGAATTCAAAGAGAATGACACTCGCGAGATTTAAGGAGCATATTGTGTAAAACCCCATACCTCAAACAATGATGAGAAACCAATGATCACATCCTCAAGATCAATACAAAAGATCTACAAAAGCTCCTCCAAGAACCTCCAACAAAATAGCCCCAAGAACACCTTTAATCTAAGGTTGGAACTCACAAATCTCAAGGGCCAATATGTATATAAACAGAAGAGGAATATAAAATATATTTGCTGCCAAAAATTTGTGCCAAAAGTATGTTAAAAGGATTGCCCACGACTTCCTTTTATAATTCAAAGAAATGAAGAGTTGGAATCCAAAAGACTCCTTTAATTAAGGCAAAGAAATGAAAAGTTGGAAGTCAAAACAACTCCAAGAGTTAAAAACATTTAAAAATCATTTTAAAATCCGTTTTAACTCCGTTTTCGAAACCGTTTCAAATTATCGCCTTTAAAAATAATATTCAACATATTGGAGCAATAAAAATAATTTTATCTAAAACTTTATTTTCCTCCATTTTCCAGAAATTAATTAAAATAGCCCAAAATTACGCGGGTTGTTACACTTCCCCACTAATAATGGAATTTCGTCCTCGAAATTCGCCGAATGCCAAACTCTCAAAATTAGGCCAACAATCTCCAAAATAATCTCGTCTCCAAAAATAAATTCCTCACATCTAATCTCGAAACCTAACACGAATATCACCTAAAATTTTCTATCTCCAAAAATTGCTAACCACGCAATGAACCCAAAATCCAAACCCGAGGGTTGCCGTATACCTAAGCTCTGATACCATTTGTAACACCCCGCCCGCCCGGGGAGAGCGAACGGAGCGCTAATACGATAAAATAAATTCAAATCCACAAGTGACAAGGTATAGAGCATCTAAGTCCCACAACAACAAAAGATAAAACTATAAATCTCAATCTCTTCAAATTAAATACCAATCTCTTCAATTACAACAAGTCTCTCGAATTAAAAATACAACAACTAACTCGAAAATAAAATACAAATCTCCAAAGCTCTATACATCAAAATAATACAAATCTTTCCCAAAAAATCCTCGCTAAAATCAATCTCCATAGCGCCCCAAAATCCGCGCTAACCTGCCACTAAAATAAAATATGGGGAAGTACACAATACGACATGAAAGATGCTTAATAAATATATGGATTAACATTGAATAAATCGTAACAACACGAGTACGAATATTCAAATCAAAATGCAAATCTCAAAGCATTTATCAATATAATTTCTCAACAACACATCAATGGGTCACCAGGCCTCACCCCATTCGCATATGCTTTATCAAGCCATAGTCGGGAATAGGTATTTTGGCGGGTATTCAACATCCGTACCATATTAAAATCTCATTACAACGTGCTCATCAACAATATAATGATACCGCATGACTCAAAATAATTTCAACAATTATTTTCCAGATTTTAATGAATTTATCAGTTAAAATATGTGTTCAATTAAACAAGAATTCAAAGAGAATGACACTCGCGAGATTTAAGGAGCATATTGTGTAAAACCCCATACCTCAAACAATGATGAGAAACCAATGATCACATCCTCAAGATCAACACAAAATATCTACAAAAGCTCCTCCAAGAACCTCCAACAAAATAGCCCCAAGAACACCTTTAATCTAAGGTTGGTGATACGGCGGAAATATTGCGTATTTCACCCGTTAACCTACGCGTTATTAGCCCCCTCGGGTATCTTATTCCCTATATTTATGCTCGTTAACCAGACAACCCTCGGATTTCTATGATATCATGTTTCGCAGGTGTTAATTGAGCTTTTGTAGGTATTTGGATGCTAAGTGTGAAGTCCGGATGCGTTCCGCTCGATTTCCGTACACAACCGCACGCGCAAAGGCATTTTAGTCTTTTGACAGCTTGGGCACCTGGCCCGACATCTACACGGAAGTTGTAGCTCTCCTCGCTAGCTTTGCGTGGCCGTGAACGGTGCGCGATTCCGATGCATAACGACAAAGTTACGGCGATTGGAGCGACGTTGGATTGTATGCCAAAACAGGGAGGATTGCAGGCTGCCCTGCTTGGTCGATCTATCGACCATAAGGGTCGATCGATCGACTCTTATGATTTTTGCCACGAATTACACTGTCGATCGATCGACCCCTTTGGTCGATCGATCGATCCCCTGTTTTTCTGCAGATATTTTCTTTACTTTTCTTTCTTCTTTTCTTTTATTCTAACTTACTATATAAGCCAAATTTTGGCTTTGTAATAAGGGACCAGCCATATATACGATTTTAGGTTAGATTTAGCTTAGGTTTTTGGGTTTTTGCTTGGTTTCTCTTCAATTCATCTTGGTTTGACATCCATTTGGTTTGTATGATTGACTATTCATCTTCCCTCTCATTTAATATAGATTGTTTTCCCTTTATTCTTGCTTTCTAGATAACTTCCATGCTTTCATAATTAGTTTTATTGCTTTAATTCATGTTTTCTAGTTTAAATTAGTTTAATTTAGTTAATTTACCATGCATCCCTAGATAAATAGGGTCGGGATTGTCATTTCCGCCATTTTCGGGCCCCGAGCTCCGAAAACTAGGTTTCGTGTAAAATCGCGTTTAATTGAAACCGCGCGTATCAAAGTTGGATTGCTAAGCGTTTATCTTTCTTTGTCATGCAACGTTAGAGTTTATAGCGACAATCCGAATTTAATCCGCGCGCGATCATTTTTCAGTTAAATGTTTTATCTCGCAACTTTGGGTTAAATTCCTTCTTGCGTGATGTTTATGCTTAATTGTAAATGCTCGATTAGATTGCTTTCGAGCCTTAACTCTAGTTAGTAGTGGTTTCGATCCGTTTGGTTGAATGCGATCTCGATCCTTGCTTTACTTTATTTTAGCATAACTTCTCATTTTCTTTAGTCACCATAACCACACATCACCTTTTACACTTTTATTCTTGAAGTTTTAAAACAATTAACATCTAAAATTTAATAACTCCCTGTGGATTCTCGATACCCGACTTACCGCTGTGCTTGCTTGTCAAGTGTAGCTGTAGCTTAGGTTCTTTTGCATTGAGTCGCCGATCCGATAACAACGATTTGCGTATTACACGACGCACGGTCAGCGCTTAATCAAAATGGCGCCGTTGCCGGGGAGTGTGTTTTAGATAGTAATTGCTTTATTCTTTCGTAGTATTTTTCCTTTCCTATTTGTATTCTTTCTTTTAACCTTTCTTGCAGGATTTGCATACTTGAGCGCTAAGAAACTTTGATTCGTGGTTTCTCACTTTATTTCTTGGATTCTCCATCTTTCAACAACGAGGTAATCATGTCCTATTATTATAGTTATTACGGTCATTTTAATGATTCTTACTTTGGGGATAGTTTTCAAGTTTTCCATTTTCAAGATTTTCTTGAAAATGAAAGACTTGAAAACATTTATCGGAATGAAAATCGTTATTGGGAGCTTGAGTTGGATTCATTATTCGAATCCAATGACGATTCTCATTTCGTTACTTTCGAAGACGAGTTTCAACCAAATGAGGAGTCCGAGGCTCTTGAGCCGAGGAAGCCTACTTTGGAAGAAACTTTTCTTCTTTACTCCTAAGGTTTGGAAGGCTTAAATGATGCTGGAATGAGACTTGGTTCACTTTGCGATGAGATGAATTCTTATGCACAAAACAACGAGGAGGTGGAAACTTGTGTTTCACCTCACTTTTTCAGAGAATTTCTCATCGAGTGTGAATCTTTCTCCTCCGAAATTCAATCCCCTTCTGACGATGAGTCGATTGAGATTGAATTTGTTTCATCACCATATACGTTTTCCGTCATTGAACCATTAGAATTACCGTTTGATTCCTGTGAGTCGGTAGAAATTAAAACTTCTACACTTTTTGCCGACGAGGACTCTTTACCGTACTTGTTGTCAATGGTTGTTGTCCCGATGTGTGCACCATCTCCCATTCCACTTGAAAAATCTTTGGGAGATGAGTCAATTTTTCTTGGATCTCTAGTGTACCTTTCCCCCTTGTTATCCAAATCCCCCATCGTCCGCCCAAAATTTCAAATTGGCGATGGTTCATTTTTTTCACCACCCACATGCCTTCCGTTGTTCAAACGGAATTCATATCTTTCGGGAGGCATGTTCACTTTGGAGGGTCCACCGTTGATCTTTCAAAGTCAAATCCCTTTTTGGGTGGACCCTCAACTATTTAGACTTCTAGTGTATAGTTAGTGTGAAGCCTAAATAGTAGGTTGTAAATAGTTAGCTTTTTAATTTTCTTTCTTTACTATTTTTCTTTCCTTTTAATTTAGTCTAGTGTAATTAGTTAACTTTATGTTATTTGTTTTTGCTATGCTCGGTACTAACTTGTTTTGTAGATTCCTTTGGACTCGCGCTTATGGAGATCGCTCCAATTTTGGGTAATATCGTTCTTTTCCTCTCTTTGTGTTGTGTTCTTAATGCGCATTGAGGACAATGCAACATTTAAGTTAGGGGGTGTAGGATATTCTACCCATTTCATGTGTAGTCCATGGATTTGCTCACATTTAGTTACTAAGTATGCCTTTTTGTAAAAAAAATTGAAAAATTTCAAAAATATTTTCTTTCTTTTTTCTCCTTTATTGGGCATTTTGCCTTGTTTCCAATGATAAATTTCAATAATTGCCCGATCCAATAGACAATTCAACTATGCATGTTCTCGATTTTAGAAGTTATTAGATTCTAGTCCCTAAATCATTAATATTATGAATAACTTCATGAATTAAACTTTATCCGTGAACATATGCACCATTCTTGTTATATTGAATTGGTTTAAGATTTTTATAACTCGGTATGCTTTTGCTGCATTGTATATACTTACACCGAGTGAGATTAGAGACTTATCTTCATTTGTGAGTGTATACACTATTCTTTTCTCATTGAAAACGTTACAGTCGTTGGTAATCTCTTTATTCTTTCATTGACCGTTCATTAATTGAGTTCATCATTGAAATGTGTTACTTGAGCATGATTTTCATATGTTGTTTTGACTCGCGAATTGCGTATACTTTGTGAAATGATCATAGGCCCTCTTTGATATATCACCCATATGACCTTGACCTCACCTTTATATGTTCCCTAGTCAACCCCTTTGAGCCTATATACTAGCCTTTCGTTTCATTACCCAAAAATCCCATAACCAACTCCAAATTGGAGTTTTAAGCCATATATATTACCTTACATACCCTTGTTTGGATTGTTGCTTGGAATTAAATGTTATTAATGTTGTGTGGTTGCAATTTGAGTATGAAAAGAGTAAGAAGTGTCAGAAAAGAAAGTAGTGAAAAAGAGAAAGCAAAAAGCAAAGAAAACAAAAGAAAAAGTGAGAAAAAGGAAGAAAAGAAAAAGAAAGAGAAAGTTGTAAATATTGTTTGTAGTGTTTCAATAAGCTTTGATTACTTTCACAATTGTTATATCTATGCTCGTTTGGACATCTTTGTCCAACTTTTGATATTGCCCACTTTTTACATTATTCCGAGTTTTCATCCCCAAACACTTTGAATCCTTATATACCTCCCTTTCATTTCGTACCTTAACCTAGCCATACATTACAACCCTATTGCAAGTCCTATGTGATCTTAAGTAGATGTAATTCAAAAGTTTAAATAGTTTTGATAATCTGTGAAAATGCATTTCGCCTCTTTCAGTGTGCGGTATCCTTTCACTGAGATTGCAATTTTTATTTCCTATATAGCGTTCCTCATTCGTGACATGTGCGCGGCCTAGTTTCCATTTACATTTACTCTTTATGCCCGCATGTCCCGTGTATTACCTCCCTTTTCATAGTGAATTCCTTTGTTGAGCGTAATGCCCGTGAGGATTGAATGTATGCATGCTTTGATGTTTAGTATCCGAATTATTTAAGTTTTTTGCCAAATCATATTTTGCATTTGCTCTCCCCCCTCCCACTTTTAAAGTTTCAATTCTATGAGGTGCATTCAACTTGTTAATAGCAACGGACTTTAGGTTGAATTCGTTCAATATGCTAATAACATGTTTGAAATCTTTTTCGTTATTGTTGAGTTTGTCGCACGTTTGGTTGGGCATATTTTGAGGAAACCATGTGATGTTTGTGGGTACCATCCCTGAAAACCCTCACGAGACAACACTCGTCCACTAGGGTAACCTAGGGGTTTAACGGCTTATTGCATATGCTAAATGCAATCGAATCGCCCGCGAAAGTGGCCTTATATTTTTATTACTTTTATACCATACTTTTGTACTCTCTCCTGTGTTGGTTTACTAGTTCTTCTTGTTGCATCTTATTTCATTGCTAGGGACTAGCAATGTGTAAGTTAGGGGATGTGATACGGCGGAAATATTGCGTATTTCACCCGTTAACCTACGCGTTATTAGCCCCCTCGGGTATCTTATTCCCTATATTTATGCTCGTTAACCAGACAACCCTCGGATTTCTATGATATCATGTTTCGCAGGTGTTAATTGAGCTTTTGTAGGTATTTGGATGCTAAGTGTGAAGTCCGGATGCGTTCCGCTCGATTTCCGTACACAACCGCACGCGCAAGGGCATTTTAGTCTTTTGACAGCTTGGGCACCTGGCCCGACATCTACACGGAAGTTGTAGCTCTCCTCACTAGCTTCGCGTGGCCGCGAACGGTGCGCGATTCCGATGCATAACGACAAAGTTACGGCGATTGGAGCGACGTTGGATTGTATGCCAAAACAGGGAGGATTGCAGGCTGCCCTGCTTGGTCGATCTATCGACCATAAGGGTCGATCGATCGACTCTTATGATTTTTGCCACGAATTACACTGTCGATCGATTGACCAAAGGGGTCGATCGATCGATCCCCTGTTTTTCTGCAGATATTTTCTTTACTTTTCTTTCTTCTTTTCTTTTATTCTAACTTACTATATAAGCCAAATTTTGGCTTTGTAATAAGGGACCAGCCATATATCCGATTTTAGGTTAGATTTAGCTTAGGTTTTTGGGGTTTTGCTTGGTTTCTCTTCAATTCATCTTGGTTTGACATCCATTTGGTTTGTATGATTGACTATTCATCTTCCCTCTCATTTAATATAGATTGTTTTCCCTTTATTCTTGCTTTCTAGATAACTTCCATGCTTTCATAATTAGTTTTATTGCTTTAATTCATGTTTTCTAGTTTAAATTAGTTTAATTTAGTTAATTTACCATGCATCCCTAGATAAATAGGGTCGGGATTGTCATTTCCGCCATTTTCGGGCCCCGAGCTCCGAAAACTAGGTTTCGTGTAAAATCGCGTTTAATTGAAACCGCGCGTATCAAAGTTGGATTGCTAAGCGTTTATCTTCCTTTGTCATGCAACGTTAGAGTTTATAGCGACAATCCGAATTTAATCCGCGCGCGATCATTTTTCAGTTAAATGTTTTATCTCGCAACTTTGGGTTAAATTCCTTCTTGCGTGATGTTTATGCTTAATTGTAAATGCTCGATTAGATTGCTTTCGAGCCTTAACTCTAGTTAGTAGTGGTTTCGATCCGTTTGGTTGAATGCGATCTCGATCCTTGCTTTACTTTACTTTAGCATAACTTCTCATTTTCTTTAGTCACCATAACCACACATCACCTTTTACACTTTTATTCTTGAAGTTTTAAAACAATTAACATCTAAAATTTAATAACTCTCTGTGGATTCTCGATACCCGACTTACCGCTGTGCTTGCTTGTCAAGTGTAGTAGTATATTAGGTTTTCTTTGTATCGCGGCGGTGAAACACACGACGACTGTGTCCTCACACGAACACACTTTCAACGCCCGATCAGTTGGAACTCACAAATCTCAAGGGCCAATATGTATATAAACAAAAGAGGAATATAAAATATATTTGCTGCCAAAAATTTGTGCCAAAAGTATGTTAAAAGGATTGCCCACGACTTCCTTTTATAATTCAAAGAAATGAAGAGTTGGAATCCAAAAGACTCCTTTAATTAAGGCAAAGAAATAAAAAGTTGGAAGTCAAAACAACTCTAAGAGTTAAAAACATTTAAAAATCATTTTAAAATCCGTTTTAACTTCGTTTTCGAAACCGTTTCAAATTATCGCCTTTAAAAATAATATTCAACATATTGGAGCAATAAAAATAATTTTATCTAAAACTTTATTTTCCTCCATTTTCCAAAAATTAATTAAAATAGCCCAAAATTACGCGGGTTGTTACACTTCCCCACTAATAATGGAATTTCGTCCTCGAAATTCGCCGAATGCCTAACTCTCAAAATTAGGCCAACAATCTCCAAAATAATCTCGTCTCCAAAAATAAATTCCTCACATCTAATCTCGAAACCTAACACGAATATCACCTAAAATTTTATATCTCCAAAAATTGCTAACCACGCAATGAACCCAAAATCCAAACCCGAGGGTTGCCGTATACCTAAGCTCTGATACCATTTGTAACACCCCGCCCGCCCGGGGAGAGCGAACGGAGCGCTAATACGATAAAATAAATTCAAATCCACAAGTGACAAGGTATAGAGCATCTAAGTCCCACAACAACAAAAGATAAAACTATAAATCTCAATCTCTTCAAATTAAATACCAATCTCTTCAATTACAACAAGTCTCTCGAATTAAAAATACAACAACTAACTCGAAAATAAAATACAAATCTCCAAAGCTCTATACATCAAAATAATACATATCTTTCCCAAACAATCCTCGCTAAAATCAATCTCCATAGCGCCCCAAAATCCGCGCTAACCTGCCACTAAAATAAAATATGGGGAAGTACACAATACGACATGAAAGATGCTTAATAAATATATGGATTAACATTGAATAAATCGTAACAACACGAGTACGAATATTCAAATCAAAATGCAAATCTCAAAGCATTTATCAATATAATTTCTCAACAACACATCAATGGGTCACCAGGCCTCACCCCATTCGCATATGCTTTATCAAGCCATAGTCGGGAATAGGTATTTTGGCGGGTATTCAACATCCGTACCATATTAAAATCTCATTACAACGTGCTCATCAACAATATAATGATACCGCATGACTCAAAATAATTTCGACAATTATTTTCCAGATTTTAATGAATTTATCAGTTAAAATATGTGTTCAATTAAACAAGAATTCAAAGAGAATGACACTCGTGAGATTTAAGGAGCATATTGTGTAAAACCCCATACCTCAAACAATGATGAGAAACCAATGATCACATCCTCAAGATCAACACAAAAGATCTACAAAAGCTCCTCCAAGAACCTCCAACAAAATAGCCCCAAGAACACCTTTAATCTAAGGTTGGAACTCACAAATCTCAAGGGCCAATATGTATATAAACAAAAGAGGAATATAAAATATATTTGCTGCCAAAAATTTGTGCCAAAAGTATGTTAAAAGGATTGCCCACGACTTCCTTTTATAATGCAAAGAAATGAAGAGTTGGAATCCAAAAGACTCCTTTAATTAAGGCAAAGAAATGAAAAGTTGGAAGTCAAAACAACTCCAAGAGTTAAAAACATTTTCAAATCATTTTAAAATCCGTTTTCGAAACCGTTTCAAATTATCGCCTTTAAAAATAATATTCAACATATTTGAGTAATAAAAATAATTTTATCTAAAACTTTATTTTCCTCCGTTTTCTAAAAATTAATTAAAATAGCCCAAAATTACGCGGGTTGTTACACCCATCTCACAAACCCTCCCATTATTTTTCTTTCTCGGTGCTCATATTTCACAAGCAAATAAAGGTATGTCTTGATGTCAAGGTTAGGATTTAGATATTTTGGGGTTTAGTTGGTTTGGAAAGGTTTTGTGGGTTAGTAATTAAAGTTGGTAGAATTTTTTATTTATTTCAAACTCAGATTGAAACCTACGAATTAAGAAACTTATTGGTCATAGACTTTAGCATATATTTTGTTCATATATATATATATATATATATATATATATATATATATATACATGTATTTTTGGTTCATATATATATATATATATATATATATATATATATATATCTGTGTGTGTGTGTGTGTGTGTGTGTGTGTGTGTGTGTGTGTAGAATAAAGCCTTTATATATATGTAGAGCATGTCTTTAAATGTAGCTACGAATTAAATAAACTTATTTTGGTTTCAAACTCAGTTTGTTCACTTATACATGCTCAATGTGTACATTTAGCATTTTATCTTTCTTTCGTTTTATTGGTTGCAAAATCAGGTATTCCATTCCCACACCAAAATTGGGGGTCTGTTTCTCTGTTGTGTATTGAAAGGTACATTATTTTTTATGCTTCTTTTATGTATTGAATGTACTCCGTTTCTTCGTCTATATTAAATTAATGTTGTTTTCAAGCTCAGTTTGTTCTTTTATATATGTTTAACGTATATTTTTTTCATATATCTTAATGTTTATTTGGTTCTTTCATACGAACTATATATACATAACTAGAGTAGATACATATATAGCTATAGTAGTGAGAAGTACGTATGGTTCATATAGTTTTCAGTTTATAACCAACATGTTTGTTTCGTTGTTGTGTATCAAACTCATTTTGTATGAATTAAAGATACTAATTTTGGTTCCAAGCTCAGTTTACATATATAGCTACCATACATATCAGTTTGTACGAATTAAAGACACTAAATTTGGTTTCAAACTTAGTTTGTTATTTTATATAAGTTTAGTTTGTGAATTTGGTTTTTTACCTACATATATAGGTAAAGAAATACATACATTACATGAAACCTAGATTTGTAACCTACATATATAGCTAGAGTAGTATAGATGGTTTCAAACATAATTTGTTTGAATTAAAGAAACTGATTTTAATACATAATTGGTTTATATATATTTTAATGTATATTTGGTTTATTTATCTCTATGTTATGCTAATGTGAAAGGGAAGCACTGGAGAGATTTAATGTTTTGTATGATGTATTGTGAGTTTCTGTTAATAGATAAACTCCAATATTAGACCTGATATATAAAAGAGAATTGTGTGATTAGATATATATTTTCAAGGGTGTTATTTTTCATATTGTAATAAATGTGTATGAGGGTGTTGGTTTTAAGTCATGTGTTATCTTTGGTTCATCTTACTTACAATTTGTTAATACCAACGCAGTTGAATATTGTCCAATAATAGGGGATATGGATCTCGTCCCATAGCTTTGTCTAATGGTCTACGGGTCATGTTGTATTCCTTAATACCAAGTGCATTCAATTTAGGTATATGAGTATTGGATTATGAGCCATGGTTCCTTTGATTAATTTTTCCATCTAGTACTATTTTTATTAAATTTTCAACTATGTTATGTGTAGTACCCTATTACCGTTTGCTTCTTATTTCCTCTCTCAGTCATGGTCCTACTAGAATACAACTACCATAATATACCAGTTGCCATTTGCCTCTCTTTAAAAAAAGTTTAAACATTACTCTTAATGTGAGGTGTTCGTGTTTCAATCTATATACATGTATGGTTTTTTTCATTGTTTAATGTTAGACAATAATCTTTATACATATGTGATTTTTTTTGCATTGCAGGAAATAAGTACTGGGATCATAAAATTAATGTTTACATTGATTCAATTACTCGGAATCTAGAGGTGTATGGATTATATCTATTGGATCATATTAATTATGTGGATCTGATGACTTGTTTAATTTTGTATCGCACGTGACTTAAATGTGCATGAAGGTTTTACATGGGATTCATTGATTTTTGATGATTTTAGCTAGGTATATTTAATTTGGTTGGGACCGAGAGAGTATCCATGAATTGATATCGTTGTTTAATAGTTGTTATGTTACTATTATAGTTATCAGACTTCATTTGAATGTTTATGTTTTAGGTTTTTAGGAAACTGTGCTATTTGGGGAATCAAGATGATCAAAGATGGTCATGTGATGCTTAGGTTTTCACTGATCATTCTACATATGATACTTATCAGATTTGAAAATTTTGTTTTTGTGCCGATGCGTCCTGAACAGTGATCGCACACAACCACAAGAATTATTATCAATTATGTTTTTACATTCCAGATGGGCGATTTGAATGGATTTATAAGTGTGTGTTACTTTAATTCATGCTTTATTATAGTGTCCGTAATAAAGTACTTACCTACTTTCAAGCAATTTTTTATGAAAAATGTAATACCCCATACTTTATGGATAATTAAATTACATTAGTGGGTGTAATTTAATAATTTTTGAATTTAAAATGAAAGAAATTTTGAAGTGTGGGTTAAATATTAATTGGCGAGTTTTGGATTATTATCCATATGTGTTATATTTACTTACGATAATAAGTAAATGAAGTTGGATTGTTTTATATCATGTCGCGGTTGGGCAAAGAGACAAGTAATAATATTTTATTCGAAAAACACGTGCGTAGTTGTGTTGGACTTGTAAAGGTGAATTTTTTATAAGTGACTCGTATGGGGATATTGAGTGCATAGTTGGTCTTGGAAGGGCCGAAATAGTCATAATAGAGTACCCGAGATAGTGTTTGGGTTCCGGAGACTTTTTGGACTAGTAGGAACTCGCATGTGTGTATACGAGTCAATTTTGAGTTTAATAAGGGGATAGCCCTTATTTCTTCTCTTATGAGCCAAGAGAAAGAGAGAAGAAAGAAAGGAAAGAAATAAAAGAGAGAAGAAGAGAGAGGAAGAAGAAAAGGGAGAAAGAGGAGATTTTCGGCCAAGCTCCGACGGATTCTGGCACGATATCGTCGAATTTATCCAACGATACAAGTGTTTAACTGGCTTTAATTATTTAAGTGTGTGTATAATTGATATTATAGTTGGTGTAAATAATATGAATTTTGGGTTTGGTATTCTTGTATAAAATGGAATTTTTGGGAATGTTTCTACATAGAATAGATGAAATAATAATCCCATATGAGATCTTAGCTTAAAACCATATTAATAGTGTAAATTTGGATGAGAAAATTTAAGGGTTTGATTATTGAATAAATTGATGGATCCCATGGTTTTATTTTGGTGTTGGGTAAATCTAAGTGTGTAGATGTTAAATTGATGGTTGGTAGTGATGGAAACCATAAACCTTAGATGGTATGAGTGTTGGAATGACAAGAAAGTTAGAGAAGATGATGAATAGTAACACAGTGCGATTTCCAAATCGATTCAGAATTAGGCGAATCGATTCGTCTTAGGCAAATCGATTTGGTAGAGGGCGAATAGATTCAACCTTGTCAATTTCAAAAAAATTCTTGGTTTTAAAAGGCTTTATGGATAATTATTTTTTGAGATAAATATTGGGGTATCCTAAATACAGTGTGAGGACCTCTAAATGATTAAATAATTGATGTGTGGCCCTTTAAATTAGTGGGAACAAAATCCGAGGTATGAATTTTAGGAATGTTTTGGACGAACAACTTTCAAGGAATTATTCGGCGGGCTCATATATATATATATATATATATATATATATATATATATATATAGACAAATAAATCCTAAGGTGCGAGTAGGATGATTTAAGAATACTAGCCAGACGTGATAAGCTACTATTCAGAAATAATGAATGTGATAATTATATCATAAGTGAGTGAATACTTATGGGATTAAAATAAGTTGTGTTTATACTTATGAACTAATACGGATTTGTATATTCAGACTTTTAGGCTAATGCCCTGAGAGATAGGCATGATAGTCGTATTTGATGTGATATATATATATATATAAGGAGTAAAAGTTTTTACACTATTCAATAAAGAGATAACACATGTAGAGGCTAGGATTGAATCATCAAAATCATCCATAACTAGATGAAAGGTTGGATTGTCACTCACACACTAATAAATTATAGTGTAGCACACCCCAAATTTATTTCACCTTTAATTTGAAATTCTACCCACTTTTGTCATAACCGTCCATCACTCACATCTCTCTCTCTCTCATCTCCTCAAATGCATTCTAAAACTCCATCTCGGCTCCAATGGTAAGAAATTGATCTCTCTCTCTCTCTCTCGATCGATCGATCGATCGATCGATCGATCGAGTTTTTCTTTATTTTTATGCTCACCCTTTTCTATTTGAGTTTGGAGTTTTTTTGGAGTTTTTGTACGAATATTTCTGATGCCGACTTACAGATATGGAACTTTCCGGCTCATTTTGCGCCCGATTTTCCAACTTTTCGGGCGCCCAACTCACAAAATAAGTTGCAGGTTCGTTTCACCTTTTTTCCATATGGTTTTGAGGATTTTGATGTTTTATGTACAAAAATATACGATGCACTTTTTGTTTTGCAAAAATAGTGGTTCAAAATTTAGGGCTTGGGTTGCATTTTTGTTCGTTAGGTGGTTTGGTTCCATTCAGTTTCCATTTCAGTTACTTTTTGTTGATGTAGACCATTTTTGTTTGTTAGGTGGTTTGGTTCCATTTGGTTTGCAAGTTAAAGTTAAACTTCACACTTCATGGTGCTATGTTCATCTATTTTGAATGAAACCTCCATTTTTTTTTTTTGCATTAATTATTTTTGTTCTAATTTGTTCTATTTTATTTATTTATTATTATTTTGCAGTATTCACCTATGTTCTCTCTTAAATCTTTCCCTCATTGCCAACTATTGCATTCATGACTTAGGTTGTCTTTCCTTTTAATACTTTGTTAGTTTGTGTCCAATTCAAGAGGACTATAATTCAAGAGGACTATGTAAGTGTGAGTATACTTCAATTTCCTTTTCCATTTTTATTTCCTTTTAATAATAGGTGTATCATGTTAGGTTTACTGAAAAGTTACAGATATTATAGAGAAGTTATTTGTAACATGTTCTATGCACATGGAGGTTTGTGCCGAAAACCTCAAGAATTGACGGGGTCTTATTGCAAAATATATGCATATATACCATAGTAACATGCATTTTTTATGTAGTTTTAGTTCGTTGATTATGGGGCCTTACTTAGCCATTGTTCTCTGATGTTGGTAATTGATAGAACACAATTTTCCATTTCTCATTGACTGCAAATTGTTCCACATGTTCCTTGAATATGATGGAGAGTTAAGTAATCCAAATTCCCATTTTGAACCACTAAAATGCATTTAGTTTTGAGTTGAGGTTTGTAGAAACCTGCATTTTTTGTTTATTCCAATTTCATATATAATTTATATCGAATAGTCAACGTTTAGTTAAAGGTGCATTTTAACTAAAGGATAAAAACAAAATTTCGTAGTGTGCCATCACCACAGCCATCAATAAAGGAATCTACGTCAATCGGTGACATCGGCACCCATATTTTGTATATTAATATGGATGCATATTTAGTATGTTAATATGGATGAGGTTGGAAATTACTTACTAATATATGTTATGTTCGAGTAATAAAAGAAGGTTTATCCTAATGTGTAAGATTTGTTTGATCATATTACTTAAATGTTTTGGTAATATTTTTTTTTAGTTTGTTGGAGAGTTAAGCTGTGTGGGATCATGCGCATATTTGGTTTGCTACATAGTTGTGACCGTTGCAACAAAAGTTTTAGGGACCGTAAAGCTTTAGAAGACCATACGAGAGAACACTCAAAGAAGATGAAGAGCGTCATTGTTTATGTTTCGTCTGAGGTGCAAGAAAGATGACACGTTTGACCTCATGTATGCCAAACGATCTTTTGTGCATTGGTATGAATTCAATGAAAGTTAAAAACAGAATCATGGAGCTTATGTGTGATTATATTTCTTTTGTATGAATGGTGAGTTTTTTTAAGATCTAACTCTTCAAATCCATGTTAAGGTATACTATATGTTCAATTTAAAGTTTTATTTTCTTCTATGTTGGTTTTATTTTTCATAATTTTCATTCTTCAAAGTTGTGTGATTATATTTGTTTTGTTTGTTTTGTTTTTAGGTTCTAGAGCATTCTTCAGTTTGCTTGAATCGGAATGTAAAGGCGTTTGTAGATAAACTGGATGAACTATGCAATCATGGACTGTATTACAGATTGCTGAAAAATGCTGAAAAATATTAGGATACCTATATTCAATTAGACATATATTTTTCCTACTTATATTCAGTTAGACATATATTCAACTTTTAAGCAACCCGGCCATTGATAATCTATTCTAGAAGTGTTCCAATGCTCTCATTTGTATTGTTTTGAAACAACTTCCTTCACCAACTGATAATGATATCTATTTGAATCATCCAATGAGCTCCTTTCAGTTGTTGGTAGCCACGTTCTCTATTTGAATTTCTTGCACTGCTGATAATCACTATCTTTGCTTCATATTTGATAACTGCCTCGGTGCAACCATTTTTCAACTAGCACCTTTTGAATCAGATATGGAGTAAATAATTCTAGAAGGCATTTTGTGAACTTTAGTAGTCACAAGATGGTAGTAATAGTCCTAGCCTCAGCCTACGGTTACATGATCGAAAAATCATAGTTGACTGTTCTCAATTGTTATTTCCTCACTAATAGTTGTATTATTATGAGCTACTTTAATTGAATAAAGGAGTGGTAGATCACAAAGGTATGGTGGTCAAGGAGCCCAGCTAGAGGAATGTGCTTGGTCAGAACAGAACATAACTTCAAAGATAAAATCTTCTGGACTTATATCCAACTGGTACAATCTTCTGGATAACAGCCAATTTGAGGTTATTTTCAAAGGAAACCTATGTTTTCTCAGAAGTGACACTGCCTCTAGAATTCTACTGTACTTGACTCTAAATAGATACGCCATTAGTATATTTTAATTTTTGTTTGCACCCTGTTTGTTTGTAGGATATACTATTTTTAGTAGTATGAGCTAATAAAATTTTTAGTGCCTAAAGTCCTTAAGCTTTGGAAGTATATTTAGATTATAGACATTAAAAAAATTATCTTGAACCCGTGTTACATTAACTAGCACATCAGATATAGTACTAAGAATGTACTACTAATGATATCTCTCTACATATGCTTACCAAATGTATTAGGTGGGGTTCTTAGAAGAGGGGACTAAGTTATTTTAAGCAGTGGCAAATGACCTTTTCAATTTACCTTCAACTGAAGAATCACCGGGCCCCATTGTCAAGTTGCCTGCAGCAACTACACTATTTAATTTACCTTCAAGTGAAATAGTCTGCTGCTGAATTCGCCGAAGTAATCTGCTGTTGAATTAAGAATTTTACATTGTCATTAGTCAGCTACTGAAGCTACTGAATAAACTACTGCTGAATTTAATGAAGAATCCATGCAAGGGGAACATCAAGACCGAAAGAAAAAGCTCAAGACAAGAAGACCATCTTTTAAATAGAATTTCTAGATTAAATGCTAATGGCAATAGTAACTTATCTCCTAAACATTCTCAATGATTAGTATATTATGTGTAATTTCTAGATTGGATGATATATAAATAAGTTCATGTGAAGCTAACAGTAGGCAAACGATGCGGTTATTTCAAGTTTGATCCGTCAATTGTGGGTGTTATTGTTATAATGTTTTGAAGTCGAGCATGGCCCGTGGAAGATTCACTCACATTTTTTTTGTATACAGTACTTCTGCCGAGATCAACCCAGAGTATAGTAGTCTGTTAAACTTTAATGAGAAGAGATCGGATGCGAAAACCTTATCACTATTCATGACCGGATGGTCCCTCACCTTCAAATATTGGTGCCTGATGAGGTACCTAAGTCCAACTCACTGTCTTTAATTCATTCTGAAATGCAATGAAGCATTTAAACAACACTGACATCCTTCAAGACCTCATATTCTGTAATAGGTTTTTGATGACGGTGAATTCAAGAGAGAATAAAAGAATTAAGTATTTAGTTTTTACTGAAACACAAGAGGTAGCTACTTCAGTATTTTGTTCATTACTGAAACACATGAGGTAGTTTTTACTGAAACCTAGAATTTAAGGGATAATTTGGTTCATTATTTTGTTCATATCATTCTGAAACACAGGAGGTAGCTACTTCAGTACATCCATTTTGTTCGCTATTTCAATACATCTAATATTTGATGTATAATTCTGCTTTTAATTATTCATTCGGTGATTCAAATTTTGTATACTTTAGTTCTTATTTCAATGCCTAATTTTCAGGTGTGGTAATTATACGACTCTCATTAACGTGGACGCTGCAAACTTGGCACATATGGTGCCTCATTTAACATACGAGTTGTGTATCTATTTTTTGTGTTTCTCCACATTTTTGTTCATATTTGTTTCAGCAAATAAAAGAGGATAGAAGAAGATAGTTTATGTTTCCAATTGGTGCGACTTCAGGTAATTTATCTTTGGTGCGACTTGAGCCGATGATTGTAGATTGACAAGGACCAATTTCACTACGATGATAATGAGATTTGAAGGCCACTAAGTAGGCATTTTTACTTTGTATTTGCATTCTTTGAATTCCCATATTTTTTACATGATATTTCTCAGTAGAAGTTAAAGGATGGGTCATGCATCAAATGATATTCACATCGTTTACGAGTTTGGATTGTGAATATTAGTTGTTTAATACAAGTCCTAAACTAGATAAAGACTCAAATGTTAGTTTTTCTTCACCACACATTAATTATAGAGTTTTAGCGATAAACTGTTCTTGTGCAAGAATGATGTCTCTATTTTGTTAGTTGTTGAAACGGTATTCAGTATTGTACTAATGTTTACTTATTGGACTATTTTATACACAGTCTATTTGTTTCATTTTATTTAACCACATGTTCACAGCCTACGAGAAGCTTAAATCTGCTCATGTTTAACTTCATGTTCTAATACCCATAAATTAGATTGAGATCTCATTATATAAATTTTATAATTGGTCATGAATTTACGTGGGACTTGGTGATAAATGACTCGATAACATTCTGTTTGGTCAAAACATATTTAACATTTTTACTCTTTCTTTAACAAAACAGAATAGGATCTAAAGTTATGCTAAAAAAGAAATAAAAGTTTTATTCATGATCTCCACTTTCTGCAGAGGTGTCTAACTGAATTTCGTTTTCAGGAGCCACCAAAAGGCCTGAAGTCTTTTGTTCATCAAACCTACAACTTCCTATATCTACATATGAGTCAACACCAATCATAGATGGCATCCCTAAAGAACTCGGAGTGTCCTCACTGTCGAGGTAAGAGTAAGACTTGAGACCAGGAAATTAATAAATCCTTTCCAAAGATTTTAGATTACTTAGATCAGGTGATTCATTGCACGATGTTGCTCTTCTCATGCCTCATGACTGATCACTTCCACAACTACTTCTAAGGTTGTATTTACTCCATATCTCCACCACAGATGGCTTCTGCAAATCAACAGTCCACTATTTCGCTTCCTTAGAGAAATTACGACCATATGGGACTTCGTGAAGAACGGAGTCCATTTAAATTCATGCCTCTCTTTTCTTCTCTCTCTGATGGCATGTTTAATCTTTTGTCTAAAATTCTTAAAACTCTTAGTCACCCGTTTATTTCCACCATTATTCTTCAAGACCAGAGGCAAATTGGAGAAAAAGGTTTCTCGAAATACTCAGTCTTTGATAAGACTGGTTTTAAAATTTCATATCTCCTGCATTCTTCTGTTAATGTGAACGAATGCTCATCCATATTTTCTGTAGGCCCAGTCATCTCCTTGTTTTTACTACTACTTGCCTCTATAACTCCTTTGGATATTGAGCCACACAAGGCGAACGAGACAGATTTTGTCAATCCTGTCTTTAGGTTGAATTCCCGAAGACTATGCAAGTAATGTGACACATCAGAACTTGGGTCTTGAAGAATTTCAGGAATAGCTTCATCCTAGTGTTAAAAATATCCAGGGCATCCAGAAACTGCTCTAACAAACATGGTTTCGTATCCTCTAAATTATCCTCAACTAATTCCATTCTATCCTCAAACGCGTTTTTTTCAAATCAATCACGTAGGAAAGAGTATATACCTATTTCAAACAGGCATATACCCTCTCATCTATTTGGACTGTATATATTTACCTAATTTAGACTTTATATATTATTTTTTCTGGTTCAAGATACTTGAGGTACAACCTATCATCTGTTTTATCTTTCTCTGTTTTTAGTGTGTGTGTGGTTTACTTTTCTAATATTGGTTCTAGAGGATGTCATATATTTTACCTGGCCTCATAAAAAAGGAAATATGATAATGTTTTGTATTCATGAATGCGTATTGTGAAAAATCTGCATTTTCTCTTGCCTTCTAATATTATGACAATTGCAATATAATTGTTTGCTCACTATCTAGCATTATTATCGTCATCAAACTACTTTGGTTGAAACGTTCCAACATGTACTACGTTGGTTAAAATACCAATGCTACTCTATTTTACATTAGCGGTGAGCTAATTCCTATAATATAATCTTTAATATGTATCCACTATTGGATAACTCATTGAATGTACTATTTTTGTTTGAGACCTATATTGTTACTGTGTGAGGATTACAAAGTATTTGTGTTTGGTTAAAACACCACTGTACTATTTTTGTTCGAAATTCTCTAATCCATAGTTCAGAAACATTATATTGAGTTCATTCATATGATTCTAGGTGATCCTGGGCCTTACGCTACAATTCATATTATTCATACAACAAGAAGATACGCATCCAGCGCTGCAATTCATATGATCCATATGACAAGAAGGTACGAAGACAGCACTGCAATTCATATAATTCATAATACTGTATATCATAATATTATAAAAGTTACCAGATTCTGTATTGTACAGGTATAACATTTACTAATTAGTTTGTGTCAATTGTGTTGTCATCGCAGAAAAAGGTGTACGTTTAAAAGTTGAGTTCGGCTTCTTAATGTGTTTTAAACGGTAAGGTTCGACTCCCATTGTGTTTTATGTTTGGATTGTGTCTTATGTTTGGAATGTAATATAGTGCTACTGTTTTCACCCCCCCCCCCTCCCCTATTATCACAAGTGTTGTAGTACATGTTCTTGCATATATGCAAGCTGCATATATGCAATCATATATGCATATATCTGTAAGCGTATATGAAAATTTTCAAGACATCGTTGGCGCTCGGAGCCTCATTAAACACTCCCACCCCAAACATTGACCCATCCACCTTAATATTCCCCATTCATCCCAAACCGAGGATGAGTACGCACTCACACTTTTAAACAGTACCCCCTATACATGTCATCACCTGCCATAAAAATCATCGCTGAAACTATGACCACCATTGATGACATGACATTATTCGTCATGGCCATACATTGCATATATGCACAGATATGCATATATCTGCATATATGCAAGCATATATGCAGCATATATGATTGATATATGCAGCATATATGGGTATATCTGCATATATGCTACATATATGCAGATATATACATATATGCATATATGCAAGTTGTCCGAGAATTCCTCATATCATGCAAATCCCAACTTATTTTTTTTTCAAACGCCAAAGAGAAGAATTGCTTGGGGCGTGGTATAGCAGATTGAGTTTTTCAACTTCTAATCAACATCATGGAATCTGATTTTCCAAAATATTGTCAAAGCCAGTATACAATAATATCTTACTTTGATTTTGTATTTATTTTATGTTCTTTCTTTATTGATTCTCTGGTTTCTATATCCAAAATAATGTCAAATGTCAAAATACCAGTATACTAATTCTCTCGAGCTGCTATATACTCTAAAATTTTAGCTCAAGTTGAACTACCTATGACTACGAGAAGAAATTATACAACGACCATCTTGAATCTCTTCAGGTGATGGAGAAGAACTATATGCCCATGGCACATTGACAAAAGGACTGGTATATTATTTCAATTTTGGAAGTGATGTCTTTGTCTTTTGTATGGATATTTTATGTAATTGATGTTCTATTAATTAGGCTGAAATTATTTTTTTATTAGCATTATTATTTAGAGGTGGTTTTTCTTGCAGTCTGACGAGCCCATAACAGTTGCAACAATGAAAATAGACCAATATCCATTCATCTCTTTTGCATGAGCGTACACAGAAATGGCTCGCCTCTTCCACCAAGCTTCACAAGGTAGCTCAGATCCATCATATTTATCTTTGTCAACAAGCATCGCCATATCTGAGGAATCTAAATATAAGCCTCGGATAGAATATTCAGTTGGCTTAGGAACAACTCTCTTCTCCTCAGTTGTAGTCGATCCACCCATGGTTCCTTCACTATTGAAGGAACCAAATTCGGCAATACTGTAAATACTCTGCTCTCTCTATCAAATTTAAACCTTGAAAATTTGTACCTTCAAGAAATTGGATTTCATTAAAGTCATTTGACATAGTTAAAGCTTTAATATTCCAATTTTCATCATCCTTACTATCCGATCGTCCCCCACTAACCAATTCAGGAATAATGTCTTTATCCCCTATTCATTATGAATCTCAATATTTTCATGTTCTAATGACGAATTCTCATGCTGACTTGGTGGAACGACAAAGTGACCAGACATAAACATCGCCTGAGAAGTTTCCCCTTGATTCTCGACATCCGATATAGACTAGAGATATTCAATTTATAATATTGAGCGAGTCAATGCAGCCTGATTACAATTTATAATATTGAGTGAGAACTAATATATCAATGATATAAACTAGAGATATTCATGTTACACATAATAACCTGTTGTACTGTAGATGTAATTTACCTATTATTTTAACTTATAGTTTTGTTTTTAATTGACAAAAAAATTTGTATTTTGTTGTTTACAGAGGGCACCATTGGTTGAGGCCAAGCTCCCAGCATAGTAGACCTTATGTGATGAATGTCACCCATTTTCCAAGTAAGCCACCAATGTCATTTGTGTTTTCTTGAAAATTTGAAATGAGATTTTAGTTTTTTGCAGTTTTGAAATCGATAGAAATTTGTAAGACTTGGTATTTACTATATGGTTTTACTCTTTTACTTATATGGTATCCATGAACGACTTGAAGGTATGAAGCATGTATTTTACTTTAAGGTATCCACTAAATTGTTTCCTAAGCTGATTTCAATTTCTAATCACAACATTGTAATAATCTTCAATCACCTGTTTTGAATTAAAAGAAATTATTTATAAGATTTTGGGTTGAGTTTTAATAAAGATGTGTGTTAAGTAAAAATAATAAGATTGAGTGTTGTAGAATTTTTTTGGAGTCGGAATAGCTTTACCCTATACCTATCTAATATTTGACTAGCTATTTTAATTGACTAACTATATTTTTTGTTTTGTATCAGCTCACATTTTGAAAACTATGGACAATTATTAAACTGGAAGAAGCGGGACGACTTCAGTTGATATAAATGTGATTTTTTAATGAAGCTTGTTTCATTATAATATTTGTTAGATTTTACTTTGGAGGTCATTGAATATTGTTGGATTGGTTGTTATCCCTTAAAAGGGTGGATATTCCAATAAACAAAGGAGACTATGTCCATTTTTTTTTAAATGGATACTCTGTTTATTTGAGTCTCAATGTGAATTTAGTTGATGAATATTTTTTATTTCATGTTATATGTGAATTTAGACTATTTGAATGTTGTTGGACAATTTGTTATATACTAAACATGGTGGATAGTCCTATAAACAAAGGAGGTTATGACAAAATTTTTAAAAATTACACTTTGTTTTGTAGAGGAATAATATTTTTGCCGTTTTGCAATTACGTATTTTGGAAATTTCTGTCGTTTCGCGATTACATACTTTAGAAATTTTCACCGTGCCTTCAGGCACGGGCATTTCGCTAGTGTATATATATATATATATATACGGGTATAGAGACGGTATATATATGATGTGATTATGAATATATCTGTGCGTGAATGACATATTCTTGTGAAGCATACCCCTTTAGTGTTTTCATGGGAAGTTGCGCGATGTGGGTGAGGCCAGTGGCTTGAGGAGCAGGGAGCGGATAATCGCCCGGTCATAGCGTCCATTTTTATATTGTGTGGCATTTATCTGGGGTAAGACGTCTTGGGTATGATTGGTCTTATTTCCAGTGAGGAACTATGACTGCTTCCCATACGTTGTGATTTGGTTTTTACCAATTCGGTGTAAGAGTCCGGACGCTGGTACCCAGGATGATGTGTGAGTAATTCCTTGGAAGATGATAGCATTGAGAGACTGCATCCATTGAGTTATAGCTCTGAGGGGTGGTTATTATACTTATATAGCGTGTGATATATAAGTATGGATGTACTTGATGTGTATAGTATATTGTATATATTTATGAGATGTGTAAATATATATACGGATATAATAAAGAATGAATTGTGAAATAATTTATGGATCATTCGGGAGTATAAAATATGTGATATACGTATATAAAGATGAGAATATTATGTACGATATAATAACATTAAAATGTGAATAGTGAAATAACTAATGAAGGTTATTCATAATGAATGGACATATGATAAGCGAGAAATTATAAGGTATAAGCTCGCGTGAAAGCTTGGAGTAATATACGTGGGATATGAGATAGTGTTTGGTTGTTTAGAAGTTTAGGTGAGATTCTAGTTAGGCTGAGTACCATAACTATGGTGTTTAAAATATATACATTAGGTGTGCACTGTTAAATGAGAGGTGAGGGGTATCTCATGTGAGTGCGACACCAGTTTAAATATGGAGAATATCATATTTAAAATATTAAAGTAATTTAAGAATTTGTTAATTATGTTTTAAAAACTCTTTGGGTTCTGACCCGCTTGCAACTATTTTTATTTTAATTTTACTTTAAAATCCTTTTAGGTGTCCAGACACTGGGGCGCCTTGATGATTATTCTTCGGAGTTAGACGTTGCTGCCGCAGCTGTGGATGTTGGCAGGAAATTGTACAAACTCTTCTCTCCTTGTGATCTAGATAGGAGGTATTGTGAGTTATATTCGGGCATGTTACCCAACTATTATTTTTTCTTTTATTTGTCTTATTTTCATATTACGCCTATTCGATATGGTTAGATAAATGTTTTACCGAGAGTTATCAGTTATTATTTATTCATTTCAGTAGTTGTTCATATCTTTGTATGGATGGATTTATTTATGCGTTTAAGTTAAAAAGATTAGAAATTTTAAAATTTGACACCGGACCTAATAGGTTATTAGTAATTAAATGGTTTTCTATAATGATGCTGAGAATGAAGCCATATGAGATTCCTCTTTAATTTGATATAGGACTGATCACCCGGTATTTTATTAGGCGGGGTGTCACAAAAAACTTTTAAATATATTTTATATTAATTATGTTTTTAGAAAATGTGATTTTCTTATGTTGATATAGGTTAGCTAATGCAACTTTAATGTTTTTGTACAGTTGAACTACTATTGCTAATGGAAGGTCCTCATATATGCTTGGGTATTGTTCACAGTTCCTAAAATGTAAGATGTTTATACTTTTCTCCACATTGATATAATTTAACCCTATAAGGTTATCTCTTAAATATTTTTAGTTCTAAGTCATTCATGAGTTTTCACATGTATGCACCAGTATTGTCGATATAGCTTTCGAACATTGGTCAGATGTAAGGTTACATCTTCATTAGGTTATCTCCTAGATGAACCAGACATTGTTAGTACGTTATTTTGAGTCAACATTTTCATTTGATTTTTTTAATTACAATGTAAGGGCAAATAATTAAGTATGATTCTTACATTTTGTCGTTATTATTGATTCTTACCTTTTGTCTTTAGTGTTCAATTGTTTAATGGTAAACATTTATATTATTTTCAACCGCGGTTTGATTATTTTGCATTCAAGATCACCATTGAGGGTTATTCTCCCAACAAAAATTTCATCTAATGTGGTTACTAAAATATAAAAAGTTAGTGTGAAATCATTCTTTAAACCAAGCATCTTAGTTTCTTTATAAATGTGAAATCAATCTTTAAACCAAGTGCCTTAGTTTGTCGAGTTTGTCTTAAATGTTTCCACTGGATAGTATAAAATGATACGCATCCCTAAACATTTCCTAACACATACCAAAAATGCATAAGATCATTGTGATGTAAGCTGACGCCTTTGTCGGTGAAGGAATGGCGAAGGTAGATTGAGTGCCAGAGGGAAGTGGTGGAGTATCATTATTCGGGATTCAGTGTTAGAATTTTCAACCATTTATGCACCAAGTCATTGAATGTAATAATCGCGTGGAAGATTCCCTAGCTATGTAACTTCCAATCTTGACCTTACAAGGTTTTGGATACTGTGTGAATGAAAATGTTCTCATTATTATTAGCTTGATTTAGTTATGTCATTCAGCAGTAGGCATACACCCATATTTTGCTGGAAAAATAATCACAGGAAAGCATACACATTCGATGGTATATGTGACATCCCGCCTATTTTAATCATGGGAGATCAATCTTTACTAAGGCAAACGTCAATCTCATTTGGTTCATTCTTAGCATCACTGTCGAAAACTTTTTAAATTCCTAACCACCGATGTTAAATTAAGTCGGTGCCAAATTTTATCTTTCATTAACATATAGCAATATACGAAAATAAAATAATATAACCCATCCACACAATTATAGAAATCTGAAACATCACCAGATAAAATAGATAAATGTTAAATACCGTATAAATCATCGATTTCAAAACTAACATCCAAATCATAAGTCTAATTGAAATGAAATGAATCTAAATATAAAGTTTGATAAATAAATCTGAATAAATGTATAAACTAAACGGGCTACATGGCTAAATGAAATAACTAAACATGAATTATAATCTAGGAATGGAATAACCAAAGCATATACTCAAGTCCTGCAAGCCTCCACAAGTGCTGCAGATACACATCCCAGGAATGAATCATCATTCTTGGCATCCATGTGGCTATACACCTAAAAGTTTTTGGAAAATATATTTGATACGGGTCAGATCCCAAAACATTTAAAAACCATTTAGCGAGCATTAAATTGCAGTTAAAAGCGGTTATTATATACACACGTTAGTTTCACACACACTCCCTTGAGTTTCTCACCTCTCAACTATAGTGCACACCTAACGTCTCCCGTCAAATACACCTAGTTATGTTACCCACCTTAACAAGACATAATAAGTATCTAACTAATCGTAACAAGTTTAGCTCACATGTACCGCCGATACGATATGCTACAATAAAACCAATAATTAATATTAACCGAATATTATTATTGAACTCTTTTTTAAGTTTCTCCTTCTTAAGTTTCTTTTAAATATACACTATCTATATTTTCTACCATCACCTAAAAATAGAATAATCACACTTATATATATATATATATATATATATATATATATATATATATATATATATATATATATATATATATATATATATATATATCCCCGGAATGGCTATTGCGATGCATGCATACTCTACTATCAAGTCCATGTACCTCTCGTACCAAATCAAGGACTATCGGTTCGGAATGGAACCTCAAACCATAAATCAAATAACACATAATGGAGGTGAACATATTTCTAAGACTTTAGGCTACACACATAGCTAAAGTACCCAAATGGCCAGCCAATCCCACTACTGGGCTCTCAAATAGTGACTTGCTCAAAGTTCTATGTTCTGGGGCACACATCCAAACCTTGCTAGCATCGCCAAAGTAGGATCGCCCACTGCACAAAACCTCCCGTGATAGTAGCCAACGTAGGTATGTTTACATATGTAACAAAGCACATAATAGGTATACACACAACCTATAAATATCTCCAGTATATCTATACACAAAACCCATAATATATCTAGTACATAGAATATATATATTGAATACCCAACGTAATGACGATTCATACATAATGTTTTTTCTTATTTTCCGAATATCACTCACTACCCGAAGGGTCCTAATTATCCCTTATATAATTTTAGTAGTTAAACCATCAGTAACTCACTTGTATAAACTTTGAGTTATCATCAATGCTTCCCGTAACCCATTTGTAAATCCCCAAAACTTAACATATTTGTTTAATCCCTTAATCCCTAGTCTCATTTTACACTCATTAGGACTTAGCTGAAGCTTAAATTATAGGTCTACTGACATTCTCTGAGTCCTACTATAGTTAATACACCATCACCAAAGTCCCCTCAAATTATTCGTAAAGAAATCCTCTTATATAAACAAAATTTCATTTATCAGCACTAGTCGATCAATCGATCCATTGATTGATTGACATTCATAGACCGATCGATTGGTACCCGCTATTGACTTCTTCTTCGAAAACGATAATTCTCCATTTTGACCCACAAAACCTACAAGTAATCATCCAAAACTCCCATACAAATAAATTAAACACTAAATACATGTATGTGGACAAATTTTAACGTAAGTTTGTCATCAAATCTTCAAAGAAAACAAAAAGAATCAGATAAAATCTCCCATCATTAATATAAACCCTAATATGATTCGTTTTAGGTTTATTCATTGAAAAAAATAGATTTCTCTCATGTATATAATCACTTGTTCTTAGATTTTTTACCACAATCATATAAGAATTATATCTAGCATTATTTCTACCCCAAAAAATGAATTTATTATATATGCAAATCTTAAAACCTTATATTTTCATGCAATTTCAACCCTACACTATCATGGCTATTATAATTAATCAAAAGATTCAAAGATAAATAATTTCCTTATGTTTGTAGGTTTGATTCTCTTTATTTGATCATGGAGTTATGCTTTTCTTACTTCGATCTTGATTCTTGTAGTGTCGATGATGAAAAATGGTGTGGAATGGCCTAGGAATCCTCTTTTCTTCCTCTCTTGTGTCTTCCCTTCTCTCCCAAGTATTGTAACCTTAGCCTTTATCACAAATTAGATGATATAACACTTAGAATTTTGGTGCTTTTCAAACCCTAAACTCCCCAATGACCTTACGTAGTGTCGGATTGGTCTAAAAATGCCTAGGACCCAATTAATACATCCGGGTACTCTATTCCGCCTATTTTAACCCATTTGGAATCATTTGATGATATCAAAATCTTCATCCGAGTTACTCTACATAAATATCTTATCTCGACCTTATTATAGCCTACACACGACTCCCAGTTGAGATATTTGAGATATAACCTAGTCCGGCCGATATTACTCTCTATGATGGACAATCATTATCACATGTTATTTACTACACACTTAGTAAATTTATCCCATAAATATTAATCATACTCTCTCCCGATTAATATTTAACAAACACATAATATTTTGTTCAAATTAAATTACTACACACATGTAAATTAAAAATATACGAATTAATAAAATTCTAAATGTTCAGAAATACGGGGTGTTACATGCTTCTCCCCTTATAAAGGAATTTTTTCCTTGAAGTTTGGATGTACCTGCGGTGAATAACTACGGATACTACCCTCTCATATCATCCTCCCGCTCCCATGTCAAATCGTCTAGATTATGGTTCCCCCACTGAACCCGAATCAAGGATATCAACTTAGACTGCACCTTATGCTCCCTATAATCGAGTATAGCAACCGGTCTCTTCTCAAAAGAGAGATGGATGTAAGTCTAACTCCTCTAGTGGAACATGCCAAAAATCCATCTCGATCCCTTGGCACCTCTTTAGTGACGACATGTGGCACACATCGTGAATTCGTTGTAAGAGATCTAGTAATCCCAGCTTATACGGAACTGGTCCCACCCACTCGATAATTAGAAAAGGTCCCATATACCTCGGTGTTAAATTACATTTATTTCCAAACCGCATGAATCCCTTCATAGGAAACACCCGTACCAAGACCCGGTCACCAATCCCTAACTCTATATGCCTCTTATCTACGTCGGCATAACTCTTTAGCATGTCTTGAGCTATCCAGATGCGCCCTCGAATTAGCTCAATCTTCGCAGTCATATCCTAAATCATCTTTGGCCCTAATAGTTTTTTATCCCCTCCCTCTAACCAGCAAGCGGGCAAATGGCAAGTCCATCCATAGTGACTCTAATGTTTCCATGTCATTAGTGAATTGGTAGGAGTTATTATAAGCAAACTCCACCAATGGAAGGTACTGCTCCTATCCTACCCTGAAGTCGAGTATACACATCCTCGGTATATACTCTAACATGTGAATAACTCGCTATTTCGGCCCATTCGTTTATGGATGATAAGCTGTACTCAAACATAAATCCATGCCCATATCCACCAGAAAACTCTGCTAGAAGTGGGGCACAAAAATCTTGTCCCGATCCAACACGATATTAATCGGAACCCTATTTAGCCTCACTATCTTTGTAATAAATAACTACGCATATTGCCTCATCTCATAATCTATGAGAACTAGTAGAAAATGGTCCACCTTAGCTAAATAATCCACTATCACTCATATGGAGTCGTGACCTCTCTGTGATATTGGTAACCCAATAATGAAATCTATAAAGATACTCTCCCATAACCACACTGGGATCTCTAGTGGCTACAATATCCCTATCTATCTCTGGTGGTCTACCTTCACTAGTTGGCAGGTAATATAATACAAGACAAACTCCTCTATGTCCTGCTTCATCCCCAACCACCAGTACTTTCTACGTATATCCTGATACATCTTATCCCCACCAGAATGTATCATAAACCTCAAACTTTGAGACTCTGTCATCACCGCGTGTCTAAAATTCTCATCTTCCGGAACAACGAGTCTTCCATTGAAGTGTAAGCTTCCATCGAAACTAATTGAATAGCACTCTGCCACCTCTGCTAATAATTGGCATACTCTACTCTGGAAGGACTTATTCCCCTTCCTCAGCTTTCATCATTTTCATAGAAATCTCGAGAGTGATATCCAACATAGACATACAATCTTTGGCGACCTCATTATCATGTGTAATCTCCCTCCACTTCACCTTCCAAACCTATATTATCTCCACAGAAGGCTATCAACTCAACGTGTCTACCACCACGTTAGCCTTCTCAGGATGATACTGAATATCAAAATTGTAATCCTTCATGAACTTTAACCATCTCCTCTTACTCATACTTATATCCTTATGCGTGAACATATACTGAAGTAATTTATGGGCCGTGAATAAGGTAAATGCTCACACAGAAGGTAATGCCTCTAAATCCTGAAGGCAAACACAACTGCTACTAACTCAAAGTCATGTGTGGGGTAATTCTTCTCGTGAGGCTTAATCTTGCAAGGTTCATAAGTTATATCCTTCTCCTCCTGTTATAGTGCACTCCTAAGTCCCTACAAGGATGCATATATATAAACATGGTACTCCAATCCTCTCCTAGCCAATGCTA
Source organism: Sambucus nigra (assembly GCA_949130495.1). NCBI lineage: Eukaryota > Viridiplantae > Streptophyta > Magnoliopsida > Dipsacales > Adoxaceae > Sambucus > Sambucus nigra. The sequence goes on along the minus strand of OX422224.1, from coordinate 61,829,241 downwards.
GCACGGGTGAAAAAGTCAACTTGTCCTTTAGTTCATCCAAAGCTAACTAATAGTAGTCATCCCAAATAAATGGCACTCCTTTCCATGTCTTCCTTATTTAGTAAAAAAATCTACCCACTTATGTAAGGTATTCGCTGCACTTGATAGAGAAGAGATCCGGTCTACATCCCAAAACTTTTGGATCAAACTTTAGATAGAGAATTCCCTTGTATATATCTTTATAGTCTTTAAATCCTTATCTTATGCGATAGCTCTTCTTGATGCACATATATTCAGACTATATTTCTCTTTAACAAGATTCAATCCATCTTACAATTCAAAATCCTTTTCTAACTTACCCATACGCGTACATTCACATATACACTCCCATATCTTTTTTATTACAGATGATACTAAAAATCCACTAACTAGTGCACCGATAGACCCTATATCTTGTGAATATTTGCAAAATCTTACCAAACGTAACATATTTATATCCAATTAGGCCTTAGATACTTGTTGTGACTATATAGTAAGGGTATACTTAATTACCCTTCCATCAACAATATAAATGTTCTCGAGATTGCCCCACCGACTCACTGGTGGTGTAAACGTTCCACCATGCTTCCTACATAATACTACCCGACTCTACTGACCTTAAATCGTAATAGCTCCCAACTCAAAGTGTTTTATATATACTCGTGTAGTAACTAAAGTGTTAACCCATGCCCTATCTCCAAATATATCTCTCAACGCTTGACATTCACTTGGGTAAATGCGTGGTACATCTCCCAAGTGCAATCCAAACAACTTATATAACTAAAACACCCAAAATCCTGTCCCCGATATATAATTATCGTTCGCAACTTGTTACAGTGTAGGAACACCATCACCTCCTTTGTTGCTCGCCAAATTATAGTTTCACCCTCTTCTTTAATCAACCTTGGCCAAGACCCCATCTCCACATCTTCTGCCACTGTATCTGGCAGTGGTGAACCTGCTGTTGTTTTCTCTTCTCTAGATTCAGACTTACCTCTTGCTACTTCCATGGGGAAGAGGAAGTTTCCCAATATTTTGGGTGACATAACTACTACTGGCTCCTCAAAACAAGCTACTGATAGGGCTAAAAATAAAAAGGATGCTGGGAAGAAGCCCCCATCTATCAAGGAGGACCTTGGTAAGAAGCCCCCATCCAATAAGGGGGATGTTGGGAAGAAGCTCCCTAATGTGAAAGCTAATGAAAGCCACCTCATGAGGCTGAAAAGAGGACTCCCTTCTAGGCTAGCAGAAGGGTCTTCATCCAACACCGACCAACAAGAGTTGGTTAATTTATATGTTTCTAGCTCACCAGTTACTCTTGGTCTTAGTTTGGCCAGACAATTAATAAAGTCTGGTAATTTTACAGACCATAGGGGTGCTACAGTTGCACTCCCTCGATCAAAAAGTTCTGATAGGGCTGCTCAAAGCCTAGCTCTGCTAATTTCCTTTGCCTTCTTTATTTCTTTGTTTGATATTTTATATATTAATTTGCCTTATTTTCTTTTTGGCAGTTTCTAGTTGACTACAACATGTTGGAGAAGGATGATGCTCATGAGGTTGAAGAAGATTTTGATGAGCTTAAGAATTTAGTGCTTGACTCCCAATAGGACCTGGCTAATGAGAAAAAAAAATGGGACCAAAAAATAAAAGTTGCAGAAGAAGATGCATTGTTTTCTCGGGGCCAAGTTGTTGATCTAGAAAAAGACTTGGATGCTAAAAAAGCTAAGAACACCATGCTGTAAAAGGATTTGGACACTGAGAAGGCTCTGTTCGTTGCTGAGAGGGCCAAAATAGATAAGGCCGGGGAGGATGGCTTCAACAAGGGCTGGGACAAAGACATTGGGGATGATTCTTTGCAAATTGAATTTGCGACAAAGAAATGCTTCAAGGATGGTTGGTCGGTGGCCTTAGTGGAGGTCGACACCCCTCAAGATTCTGAACTCTTCCTCAGACATGATTTAGGAGCTCCTCCCAACATAGATGAGGATATTAAAGATGATGGGGGTACAAGTGAATCCCTTATGGTGTTAGATTATACCGACTAACACCAAGATGTTGACTCCTCTGCTCCTCCATCGGACATCTATCTACCTCTGACTGCTCCTGCTTTCACTTCTATTGAACCTACCCCAGACGTGAAGAAGGTGTAGATCTGTCTGAGCAGACTTTAATTTTTCTTTTCTTTTTGCTGATCTGTATGTACTTGATAATTTACCAATCAAAAGAAATCTTCTTTCTTTTTTTCTTATCTTTTTTCCATACTTTATACTCTGTTGTTGATTAGATATTCTTCTTGCTTTTAATAGTTTATGGATAAACTGGAACACTTTTCTTATACTGACTCCGAGTTACTCAAGAGATGCAACGAAATTTTAAAAAATGGTCATTTATCTCTGATCGAGGATGATCTACTGAAGTTTCTCGGGGAAGGTGTATCTGAGAACGCCAAGGAAGCTTATCTTCATCTGAAATGCCTTCTTGATCGGGCAATGTCCAATAATGTTTCCTACTACGAAATGATTGAAGAGTTAAAGGAGGACCATACGAAGGTCAAGGATCTTTTACATGCTGACAATGAAAATAAGTACAAGGCCTTAAGTGAAGGTTGGGGCTTTGAATAGAAGTTGGAAAAATTTGATTCTCACTTTCGAAGACAGGATGTTTTGCTCAAATGCGAAGTAGAGGAAGCCAGAGTCATTGCCATGCTGCTGGAGGAGAATAATAATAATTTAAGATATGATATAAATGCCTTAAAGTCTTGTTCTATTGATATTGCTACTACCTACAGAGGTCATTATTTCTTGGAGGCTGAAAATGCCAAGTTATGGAAGAATTAGAGGCACTGAAAAAGATTAAGTTTACATCTTCTTCCCGAGTAAGAATTAGACCTGGTTGAGGTACCAAAGATGAGGCTAGGACTAAACAAACTCTTGCTAATGAATCTACCCAACTGAAGGCCAAAAATGAATCCCTTACTGAAATGTCCCAGAAGTTTCAAACTCAATCCGAGAAACTTGCCACTCGGTCTTCTTAGCTGTAAGTTACGAATGGAGTGCTGAAGAAATTACAGTATTAATTTTAGAGGTTGAGCTTCTAGTTTTACAAGAAACCTAGATAGATATGGATGGAAGAGCATAATGAAGCTTTGGGTCATTTTGATGCTAGGTTTAAGCAGGCTCGGAATGAAGGCTACAAATAGGGTTAGACTAATTATCAGACAGTACTGAAGGTAGAACAAAATAGTCCTTTGTGAAAATGATATGATCCTGGGTTCTTAGGCCTTGAATACCCTCCCTTTAGACTATATGTTAATTGGATTCATGCCAACACAATTCCCCAGGGCCTAATTTCTAAATATCAGGGAGACTATGGGTTGTACGATGACCTAGAAATCGTCCGACCTCCTCATCTGCTAGATCGGCCAAGCAATAGCAATAGGAGAATGCTTAAAGACTTGAATATCATCAATTCTCCTTATACTTTAGATGATCCTCCACTGGCATGGATCCAGTTTTCAAAGCTAAGGGGAAACGCCTTTAAGAATAATATCATGTATTTCTTTTGTAAACACATTTATGTAATCATTATTCAAATTAATGAAAAAGAATTTTATTAACTTATCTTATTGATCTCTGAATGTGACTCTTTTCAGGATGTGAATGATTTCTTTTTTTTCATTACTTCTATTGACGCACTTAGATTAAAATCTAAATTTAGTATCAATTACCAATGAATTGATAGGTTCTACTAGCATTCATAGATTAGAATCTTAATTTGGAGATATTTACCCATGTGTCTCCAAAGGTTTTACTGACACACCTTAAGTGCTTAGATTTCCTATATTCGTTACCAATGGTGTGACCAGGCGTATGTGGAATATGTGCCTACATTCCTCTTTAGGAATCTTTGCAACGTTCTTCCTCCATTTTACCTAGTAGGATAAAGATCTTATTTTATCATTATACTTGTTGACCATCTTGAGGTCGTAATAAACTGTATGGTATGTTGTCCATCAAGTTTTGCTTATGCCGAGTAACTTATTGCTTATGTCGACCAACCTGAGGCCTATTTTTTGGAGATGACTCTTGCACTGAGCAATATTTTGAAGTTTTTCTGGCTACTTTTGGCAACTTTTAAGCTTATTCAAGATCAAGTATATAGGTAGGTAGTGCATAGCACTTGTACTCCCAAAAAATTTGGAAAAATAAAAATTGGGGGAAAGATCATTTAATTGATACTAAAAATTGATATTGAACTGACTACATTTGATTACATCACTGGTACTATTTTCTAAGATGCTCAGTATGCGAAGGATTCTTGAATTCTTCCCCCTATAATGTTTCAATTCGGTAAGTTCCAGGTCGGATGACTACGGAAATATGATATGGCCCATGCCAATTATCTTCAAGCTTATTGTTTTTCTGGAGCACCTTATTTAGCACATAATCTCCTTCCTTTAAGGTGGTCGAATTCATCCTTTTATTATAAAATCGAGTTGTTCGTTGCTGGTAAGATGCATTTCTCAGAGCAGCATCTTCTCAAACCTCGTCTAGCATATCCATATCCAAACTTCACACTAGATCACTCACATGAGAGTTAAAATTTAAAACTCTATGGGATGGAAGACCCAACTCAACAGGTATGACTACTTCAGTCCCAAATTGTAGCATGTATGGGGATTCTCTAATTGTAGTCCTCGGGTTATTCGGAATTCCCATGAAACAAAGTGTAGCTCGTTGATCCAGTTTCCTTTTGCATCATCAAGCCGTTTCTTCAACCCATTTAGCAGAGTTTTATTTATAACTTTAGTTTGCCCTTACTCTGAGGGTGACCTGGAGCAGAGTGTAATTTTTTTATATTGGATTGAGCATAATAAGCTGCGAATTTCTCGTTGTCAAACTACATTCCATGGTCGGTGATGAAGGCATAAGGTAGCCCATATCTATAAATGATGTTCTTCCAAATGAATTGGTAGACCTTCTCATATGTCATGTCTATCAATGGCTCTGCCTCAACCCACTTTGTAAAGTAGTCCACTACAACGACTAAGTACTTGAATCTTCCTTGGGTGCTTGGCAATGGCCCGACCAAGTCCATTCCCCACATGGAAAATGGCCAAGGTGAAGTGATTGGGATAAGAGAAGCCTGGGGAGTCTTGCGAATGTTGGAATACCTTTGGAATTTGTCACACTTTTTAGCAAAAGTTGCACAATCCACTAGCACAGTTGGCTAGTAGTATCCTTGCGCACTTATTCGTTGCAGAAGTGTTCTTCCTGCTATGTGAGCTCCACAATATCCTTCGTGTACTTCTTGAATTAGTTCTGGAACCTCTGATGGATGAACGGAATGCTACAAATTGACTGTCAATCCTCTCCTATACAAAATTCCTTTATCAAGCACATATTTGGCAGCTTTATACTTCAACTTTTTGGCTTCAACTATATCTATTGGCAAAGTTCCTTCTTCAATATATGCTCTGATGGGATCCATCCAAGATGGCCCCATGTCTACAACGATAAAATTGATCATCAAATCCTCATCTATACTGGCCAAAATCTTAATAGAAATAGTTCATCAGAGTTACACTCTAGTAGTTGAAGCTAGCCAAGCAAGAGCATCTACTCGGGCATTTTCCACTCTTGGAATTCTATTCATCCGAATAGCTGGTAATTTTTCTATTACCTCCATTGCTTTGAACAAGTATATTGTTGTCAATTCACCTTTAGCTCCATACATGCTCAAGATTTGATTTACTACCAACTCGGAATCACTATGTGCCACAACTTGCTCGCCATTCAGTGATTGGGCTAGACTTAAGCCCATAATAAGAGCTTCATATTCTGCTTTGTTATTTGAGTCTTGGAATAAAAATCGCATAGCAGATTCAATATCAATATTATCAGGAGTGTTCAGTATTATACCTGCTCCACTGCCCATTGCACAAGATGACCCATCAACATACAAGTTTCATATTGGGAGATCGTTGTCAAATGCTTAGTCTATCAAAATACCATAGTGGAATATTTTTCTCCTTGCTTCCTCACACTTATATGACATCTCCTATGTTCGGGAAGACAAATATGGTAGGTCGACAATGGCCTCTTCTGGTAAAAGTTCCACGGGAGATTGACTCTCAACAACCTCTTTCACTTTATTTTCTCTAGATCCTTACTCGGCTTGCTGATTTTGTTGCTTGAGAATCTTAGGTTAAGTGAATTCAACTATGAAATTTAGTACTTCTTGGCCTTTTAGAGAAGACCTTGGTTCATAGATAATTCCATACTCCCCCAATTCCACTGCCTAATACATTAATCTGCTAAACCTCTCTAGCTTTTGTAAAGCCTGCCTTAATGGCATATCGGTGTATACTATTATCGCATGGGCTTAAAAATAGGGCTTCATGCATCTAGATACTTCAATCAACGCCAGTGCCAACTTTTCTAAATGAGGGTACCTGATTTTTGCAACTGGTGTAGTAAACAGGTTTTTGAACTTCTTTCTCCTCTCTGATCAAAGCCGAGCTCACGGCTAATTCAAAAACAACTAGTACAGGTACAATTTTCCCCCCATAATTGGTCTGGAAAGCAGTGGAGGTGACCCCAAGTACTTCTTCAACTCTAGAAAAGCTTTCTCACATTCCTCATTCCATTCAAAACTCTTTCTGAGTACTTTGATAAATGGTAGGCACCTATTTTAAGAGCTTCTACTCGCTAGGTTAGCCTTTGCACATCCTTGTTTCAAGTCGGGGACTGTATCTTAAGTAAGGCCTTAATTTTGTCTGGATTTTCTTCAATTCCCCGCTGATTTACTATATACCCGAGGAAGATTTCTTCATGTACTCCAAAGACACATTTGGTCGGGCTTAAACTCATCTGGTGCTTCTTAAGTTGATCAAAAGTCTTGATGAGGTCGACAATATGGTCAAACGCTTTTTTTCTTTTTGTAAGCATATCATCCACATATACTTCCATATTTTTTGCCTATTTTCTCCTTAAAGACCTTGTTCACCAGCCTTTGATACGTAGCACCTGTATTTTTTAAACCAAATGGCATGACATTATAACAGTAAGATCCTCGGGGAGTACTGAAAGAAGTGTTCTCCCTATCTTCAGGCTTCATTTTAATCTGATTATAACCAAAATAATCATCCATAAAACTAAGTAACTCATGAACTGAGGTAGTATCCATAAGTTGATCTACTCAGAGCAAAGGAAAGTAGTCCTTTGGGCATGCTTTGTTAAGATCAGTGAAGTCTAAGCACATCCTCCACTTGTTATTTTTCTTCTTGACTATAACTACATTGGCCAACCAATCTGGATACTTCACCTCATCAATGAAGGCTACTTTCTGAAGCTTTTCAACTTCCTCCTGTATGGCTTGGTTCTTCTCGAGGCTGAACGCTCTTCGCGTTTGCTTTACTGGCTTAATTTCTTTATTAACATTGAGCTCATGGAAAAGGAAGCTAGGATCAATTCTTATTATATCTTCGTGACTCCATGTGGTCATGTGTTTTCTTTGTCTAAGGACGATCACTAGTTCCTATTTAAGAATAGGATCCAGCATTATTCCATATTGGGTAGTGCGTTCTTGTTTGTCATCATCTAACACAATGCTTTCTGTTACCTCTACAATCTGACCATTTACCATCTCTATCTCCTCCCTTTAATCTAAGGTTTCAACCTCATATTCTTCATCAGAGGTATCCATTTGGTAAGTGGTGGTTTTTCTCTTTATTTCTTCCAGATCTTCCTGCTCGAGGATGAGTAATAGCATTCTCGATCTACTTTTTAATCATCCTTCATAACTCCTACTCCAAATTTGGTTGGTAATTTCAAGCATTGATGAATATTATAAGGCACTCCCTCAAACTTCTTTAGCCTAACACTTCCCATAATTATATAGTACGCTGAATGGACGTTTTTATCCATTACAAAGAAATGAATTTTCTCTATTCGGCTGGCTGGACATGTACTGATCATCACTTCCATCTTGATGGTTCCCAAAGGGAAAAAAATTTCACCTGCAAAACCTATTATTGGTCGATGATAGGGCTCTAACTGGCTGAGCTTAAAGTTCAAGCAGTTTAAACAAGGATAGAACATTATATCTTCCGAGCTGCCATTATCTACTAACACTCTATAGACAATTATATTTTCCTTTCTGATTTTAATTACCAGAGGATCGTCGTGGGGGTACAGTACTCCTGATAGATTATTTTAGAAAAGCCTATTACCAACTTGTCTTTACTGACCTTCCTTAGTCGATCTTCCTCGATAAGATTAATCCTCTGTATGTACGATCAAGCTTGAGCCTCATTGATGTAAGATTTTCACTCCGCGGTATGATATCCTCCTCATGCATGCCTACCTGTAATCATTTGTCAATCAAAAGAAAACAAAATTGAACGTGAATACCTCACATTTCGATTGACGGAGCTTTTTGGGTAAGTCAGGATCATTATCCTGGTCATCTTCATGAGCCCTCTTCTTCTCCTCCTCTCTAGGTCTGCAAGGAGATTTTGATATATATCGAGCTCCTTCATTATTCTGATGATCAACAAATATATTTAATTTTCCTCTTCGAATGAGAGTTTTAATCTCATTTTAAAGGGAAATGCAACAATCCATCGTGTGACCATGGTCTCTGTGGAACTCACAATACTTTGTTTTGTCCCTCTTGGTAGGGGAACTCCCGAACTTATCAGGGCAACGCACAACTTTGTTGTGTTTGGTCTCCTCCAAGATATGATGAATGCCCATGGTTAGTGGAGTGTAGCTGTGATACTTCATGAAATTTTCTATAATTCCTTTCTGTTTTGACTCTTTGTGCTCCTTGGAATCTTTGTGATCCTTCTTATCATTTTTTCCCTCAACTTTTACTCCCGAGCTCCTCTAGGCAGCCACTACTTCCTCGATATTCATGATTTTGGCTGCTTTGACCATCAAATCTACCATGGTCTTTGGGGGATCTTTAGAAAGTGTATAATAGAGATTCTCAGGGAGCAATCGACTCATACGGACTTTTATAATAGTTTTATCTTCATAATCCATGACCTTCTACTTCTCATTATTTGAACGAGTGATGTATTCCCTTGTGCTCTCTCCTTCTTTATTTAGTACACTAAGTAACTGCGCCACCCTTTTTACAGGCTTGTCCCCAAAATAAAAGTTGCTAATAAATAGCTTGACCAACTGGTGGAAGGTGGAAATTTGTCCCTGAGGAAGACTATTGTACCAGATTTGGGCAGATCCAGTAATTATTCCAAAGAATGCTCTACACCTCATTTTGTCAGAAATTGCATAAATATCGACAGCTTCTTAGTATTATTCTATATGGAGAACTAGGTCAATTTTCCCATCATATTTGGGTGTAACCGTTGGAGCTTTGAACTTCGCCGGAGTGGGGAAATCCATGATTGCTTGTATGAAGGGAGATCCTTTTACAAAGCTTCTTTGTAGTGCTTTTTGTCCTTAGCCATCTCTCCTAGTTTGTCCTCCAATCTTTGGATAGAACCTTTCCAAGTGTTGCTATTAGCATCAGACCTATGCATTACTATTTTTTTGTTTGCTGAACTCTCCTCTTGGGATTGTTGCTCGTCCCGAGCAGTACGTCGGGCGTCTTATCTAGACTGGGCAGAGCCTTCCCTACGATCAGTTGGTCGTCGAGTGTTTCCTAACATTGCCCTATGAATATTTATGTTCTCCCTGGGTCCTAAATGATCGAAGGTAGAAGCCTAACTTATCCTTTCTAAATAAATTTGCCTCTCTATAGAGTAGGACTGTGTGTTGAAGGATTTTGACGCCCTGGATAGGGAATTTAACCCTGGACGATAGGATGTATCCCTGTAGTTCTTGACTGACTTCCCCTGCCACCTCTTGGTGGTGGTGGTGGTGGTGGTTGTGGTGGTGGTGGCATATTTCCACAAGAAAATAAAGCAGTTGCTCCTTCTTTAAGAGTTTGCATGAGTTGCCTGATAGTGCCCTATATAGCCTCTTGGCCTCTTACAAGACTAGCCAAACTTCCAGTTAATTCATTCGATGTTGGCGGGGCAGAAGGGACAGGCGGAATGCCCTCATTCCTTAGACTTGATTCAGGAATATCAGTCATTTAGGTGTTTGAATGACTAAGAAGGATTAGAAATATGTTCCTGCAGATGGCGCCAATCTGTGGATGCAAAAAACTAGACTAGACTAATTAATTGATCATATCTAAAAATGAGTAAAAGATATAAATAATTTTTAAAGTGGTTAGGCTAAAAGAAAAGCCTACATCAACTGGTGTGTATTGCCATGAGCTAGTTCAATTACCTCTTGTCTCGTTATTCATGTCCCTTGGGTGTAGGCTTTACAATGTATTTATAGCCCCTTGAGGGTGTTCCAGATTCGGAATACTAAAGGATGGAATGCCTTTATAACATAGGCATTTATATATGTACAATGTTAATAATGTATACAACTATTGGATATTTATTGTCATTATTCGTCGGCCTGCCTGGTGTTTGTCGAGCTTCTTTAACCTATTGGTCGGCATTCCTTCAGTTGGTCGGTGACTCGCCCTTGCTGACTTGGATTAATGCCCAGATGGATAACACGTGTTCATACATGAATGGTCCACATAGGAGGATAATTTGTGGTACCAATAATGATATTAATTGACAGACAAGCCCCATCTTTGGTGTATCATACCTGGCCAGCCTTTACATGAGAAAATGGGGGTTATTACAGTTGGTATTAGAGAAGGGTTCAAGTGTTCTTAGGATCTGTGTTACGTTCATTACGTTTTGCGTTGTGTTCTTTGATTTGTACAGTCAATGCTTAGGGTTCATTGTATTCTTACGTTGGTACTAATTCGAACCTTGTTTGCTTTCAGATAGTAAATGGACAGAGCGGTAGGTCGAGTCATGTAGTCTCACCGACAGCTTAGGAGGATCCTCACCGAGAGCGACGACCGCAGCCACAGGCCCCACCGGGCCCATAACTGATTACACATGCTGAGATAGCCACCATCGTGTCTCAGGTGATCTCTACGGCTATGGCAGCTATGCTCCAGCACTTCCCACCACCACAGTTACATCAACAGCCACCACCACTACAAAAGGTGTTTATGCCAGCTTAGGCACCGGCTAATATGTGAGACAGAGCGAGGGAGGCCTTTGTTAATGGCCATACTCCAGAGTTCGTAGGTTATTCAAATATATTGGTGGTGAGAAGGTAGAAAAAGGATATTGAGAGGAATTTACAGATGGTCGAGTGCACAACAGTGCAGAAACAGATTCCAGCCTCATTCCGATTAGTGGGGGTCGCGCTTCAGTGGTGGGATGCAGTTATGATAGTTTCTGAGAGGGACAACCTCACTATGGTTGAGTTTTAGGAGAGGTTTGAGGAGAAATACTTTCCCCTATCCATGTAGTCAGAGATGAGGAGTAGGTTCATGGAGCTTAAGTAGGAGGGGCGTACTGTATCCGATAACGAAGAGGAGTTCACATCCATCTCATACTTCACAAAGGACAATATTAACACAATGCAGAAACGGATGGACAGGTTCATTTCAGGATCATCCTGGCACATCAAGAAGGCTCTTTTGGTCAATCTAGCAGATAACTTTAATTTTTGTGTGTAGTCGTTGTTTAAGCCGAGTTAACCAACCTTTATCACCTACATAAAAATATAACAAACTAGAATAGAGGTAAGTAAGGATTTCAATCCATATCAAGGGGGTAAAGAGAGGGGAAAACAATTTGAATTCACTTTTATTTTATTTTTTTTGTTTTGTTTTCTACTTTTTTTATGCCTTTTTTTATATTAAAATTTTTTTAGGAGTGATTGGTGAAATAACACTAAACTAAAAACAAAGATCAAAGGACAAACTAAAAAGCAATGATGAAAATGAAATGAAATCTAACTAAATGAACATGTAAAATATGAGATGACTTAAAAAATCAAAGTGAGAGCTAACAAGAGATGGGATTACACCATAAATTCTAGTTAATTTAATTAATTTGTTCATTCAAATTAAATATCCCAAGCTAGTATCAAAGTCACAAATCAACTCTCGTTGCAAATGTAATCTTAATAATAACATTTTAGAAAATTAAATTTACACTCCTAGAACTCTTGAAAATATAGATCCGAACATCATCTAACAAATCACCCGCTGGGTTCGATTTGCTAAATTAGTTTAAATCATAAAAATAAGGTAGAGTTGAATTTCAAATAAATAATTTCGCATTTTAAAAAAACCTATCTCTAGTTCGATTCTAAAAGGAAAATTAAGACTAGAAATTCGATTTTCTCTCGAAAATCATTTACCCTCTCTCGAGGCGTAAATCAAAAGTAAGAGTGCAAAGTTAATTATCAAAGAAAAATTTAATTTAATTAAACTAAATAAATTCAATTAACATCAAATTAATAGGTAATCCCACCCCTTGAAAGGGGTTTTCTAGACTAACATAATATAATGCATGATAATCAAATTAACAAGGCAATGAAATAAAAGTAGAGAAAAGAACAATCAAAAAAATTTCTTTGAGAATAATTGAACTCCAATCTTCCAATTTGAAGCATACACCACTCTAATTGAGTATCCAATTGATTTGAAATAAACTCAATTAAATATGTCACAAAAATTATCCTCACAAATCTCTAATAAAAAAATAAAAAAAACAAAATAAAACTATTTACAAAATGTTGTTTATCCTAATTTATTTTCTACACTAAACTATCTCCCTTATTCTCCAAGTCTCTTGATAGGTCTTCAAATGGTCTTGAGTCTTCATTTATAACACATGGAGCTAAGGGGTTAAATTGAGAAATAGACATGGGTGTGTATGTGGTTTGGGTGGGTGTCATGGATTGTGTGAGGTAATGAGAGTGTGAGGGCATAAAAATTAGATTTGCAATTGAGGGTATTTTGGGCATTGGGGTAAAAGATGGTAGTTGGGGCTAAAAAAGGAAAAGGGGTTAACTAGTTAAATGGGTTTTAAGAAAGTGGTTTAATTGTTTGGCTTGGTTTTGTTTTGGTTTGTAGCAGGTAAGGAAATCGTGGCTTTGAAAAAACAGAAATGGGTTTAGGTGAAATGGGTCTTGGTTGTGTTAAATGGGATTTGGGAAGATTTGGGTTTTGATTTGTTGGTGTCTACATATAGGTTCACTGGCGTTACGGATTGAAGATGATCTCGGGTCTAGGTCGAAGTCTAGGGAGATGGTGGCAATCGAGTCTAGGAGGATTTTGAACCGGGTATGGGTGTAAGGTGATGCTGGGTTTAGAGGTTTTATTTGGGTAGATGACAAAATGGGTATAAGGGTGTGGGGGTTTTTCGTATTGGACATCGTCGACGAAGGGGTCGTGGGTAGAATCGGATTGTGGGTTTCGGGTTTTGTATCTGCACGGGTAGGTTGATACCGCTGCTAGTTAGGAGGTCATCGGAGGAAATGGTTTGGGGTGCCAACGACGGGTATGGTCGATTTGGTTCGAGGATGGGATGGTTGGTCTCGGAGATCACGACTGGGTTAATTCCCGAGTATGATAGGCGACGAGTCTCGCCCGGATTTGGCAGGTGGTGGTGGTGTTTGGTTTAGTTATTAACAAGTAGGGGTTAGTGGAATGGTATAGAGATGGTTTTTTGAGTTATTAATGGAGGTAGAACAGAGAGAAAAGGGTGGTGGGTGATGAGGGAAGAATATAAAGGTGAGGGTTATCTAGTTTGGTGATGGTGTATGGTGATTAGGTGAGGGTGTCGGTGAGATTGGGTGTAGATGAGTGTAGGGGTTTAGGGTGTGTGTGTTTAATTTCGATACCTAAAAATAAGACTAACTAACTTAAAAAAATAAAATTAATAAAATTAAAAATCTAAAACTAAAATCATAATCTAAAAAAGGAAACTAAAAATAAAAATCTATTAAAACTAAAACAAAAATCCTAAAAAGAAAATGTAAAATCTAATAAAATTAAAAATAAATGAATTCCTAAAAAAAATAAGGCTAATAAAATAAGACTAAGAACTAAAAACTAATAAAAATCAAAATCAAAACAAAATCACACTAATAAAAAAGAAAAATAGAAAATAAAATCTAGAAAATTCTAAATAAATCTAAAATAAATCCTAAAAATAAAACGACTCAAACTAAAAATCTAAGAAAAACCTCAAAAAACACAAACTAAACACACAGGCTCAAGTGAAGATTTGGGTTAAGTTTAGGCTCGGTTTGGGGTAGGCTAGGGTTACGAGACAAGGTATTTAGCTCAATTCTTGATGAAATTTGCCTTAAAATAACACTTTTGACACCGTAATTGCAATCAAGCCTCCATATTAAATAATTATGTAAGACCCATATTACCGAGAATTAGCAACTAAAATACGTTTATTCGGAGTATAAAATATGCGCTTTTGGGTTCTTATCACACCACCCCCAAACAGAGCGTTGCTAGTCCTCAAGCAATAAGATGGAGAGAAAGAGAAAGATACGAAACCAAAAGTAAACCACTTTAGCGGGAACTTACGATTGCATTTAGCATGTGCAATAAGCCTTTAAAACTATAGGTTGCCCTACTGGACGAGTTGTGTCTCGTGAGAGTTTGCAGGGAATATTCCCACAAAATTCTTTATTTTTAAAAGGCGGTCAACTCTTATTAGACATAGAAGAATCACACAATTCATCTCATGAGATAAATATTTTGAGACATACAAGCTAGAATTATAAAAAGCGTAGCTAAGTATATACTCAAGGCACATCCTTCCTAAAACTCAACGTGTGTGGTGTGAATCAGTCAAAATGGGTCGAGTATCATAAGAGTAATTCCTAGATTAACTTTTCAAAATCAACGGTTCAACTTCAAAATCTCACGGATATATCTCTCTCAAACGAACTCTCGATATTTGGGTTAGTGTATCACTCTTGTGTGTGAGGTGTGTAAATGTAATCAAATTCAAACTTCTCACACACACATAAGAAAGAACGAAAATTTTGAAGGAAAAGTGATCTCATGAAAGAATGCTAATCATTATAGTGAGAACGTCGAGTTATTCACCACGTTAACTTTCATTTGCCCGAACACCTAGGGGATAACATGGATGATTGGGTGAGGGGAAATGAGATGGGAAGGATATAATGATATGAGGTAGCATGGTATGGATGATGGATGAGTGATGGATGTGTAATGCGTGAGAAGAGTGTATTATACATGAAGAACAAATGTTTTTATTTCAGAAAAACTAACTACTAACAACAAACTCTCTTTTTATTTTCTCTCTTTTCTCTTTTTTTTTCTTTTCTTTTCTTTTTTCTATTCTTTTTTTTCTATTTTTTTTATTTTTTTCTTTTGTTTTTCTCTTTTTTTCTCTTTCTTTATACTCTCAATCACTGAAGACATTTTACATTTGGGAAAAGAACTCTTTTCTCAAAATGATGATGGATGATATATGAACAGAGTGGGGAATGTGTATGGGTGATGAGGGGAATATATGTGAATATGGGAAAGTAATGGGTGAAATGAATGGAAATGGGATATGGAAGAAAATCTAGTGATCGGGACAAATTTCAAGACACGTGTTTCTTACAACTCGAAAAAGTCATTCTCAATTATTAATCCAAATATTTAGTGAAGAATAATGAGATCATACAACGATTTAAAGTGCGGACCCAAAAGAAGTTGAGTTAACTTGTGACTTAGAGATTGCGTAAAACACTCTGAAAGGGTGAAAGGCACAAATCTCACAAGCTAAAGTCTCTACTAGTGATCCTTAAGGTTTTCTTGAGAATTGTAGTACTCCTCAACTCTAAACCATAGTGACATGATGGCAAATTTTATTGAGCGTAGAAATTCATAGTGCAACATGCCTTGTTATGTATTACATACGCTATTTATAAAAAGATAAACCCTCTAGCTTGATTCCTAGACATAAAAATATGGATGAACGAAAATTCACGTCAATGAATGAGATGAAAGGAACTGCACGAAATTTTAAAAATTGAGTTCAAAAATCAAAATTTTTCAAAAGAGGTACGATTTTGATAAAATTCCCCACCCCCAAACAAAAAGGAACATCTTCCTCGATGTTAAGTGAAATGATTTTTAAAATTGAGAGAAGAAGGAGGGAAAATATTACCAAAATCAACCGCTAATGAAGTAGACAGATGAATCCAAGATGAAACCTGAATGAGTGATAAAAAAGTGTAAAAGTCTATAAGCTGTGATAGAGCATTGGGTGATGTGAAACACCGCCCCCAAACAGGATGATAGTCATACAATAAATCACGGGCTGCCTCCCGGTAACGCTAAGTTTAATATCTTCAGCCAGGACGAAGAGATCTCACCCTAAAGATAAAATCTATGAAAGCGCGGGGTGGCAGAAAAATTGGGTGATGAAAATCACCCCCAAACAAGACTGAATCATCAGCCTTGTTGGATGAAAGCTGAAAGGGTCGATGCACTTGTATGGAAAAGTGCATCACACGATGCAAAACATCGGTGGACCATGGGCGGGTGGGGATTAGGGTAAGGGAGAGGGTGAATAGGCACCAGTCATGGGCCTTATTGAGCTTAAAAGTGAGGGAAATTAGGGCCCTATAAGCATGGTGCTCAAGTTGATGAGGAAGGCGAAAAGGTATAGCAAGTGGAATGGGGTGGGTCTCATAAAAATCACACGACCGTTCTATGAATGGTGAATGATAATGGAAGCACCGTGAGAAGCCAGGGAGCTGTCGAGAAAAAAAAAACACCACAAGGAAGTGGTGGGCATGGGGTAACAAGCTCGGTGTCACGAAAGTGGAGAGTAGCATCACAAATACTCTCATGGATGGTGGATGATGGTTTAAGGTGAGGATCTAAAAATGTAGATGAAAACTTGAAATGTGTAAAATCATGATCCAAACCAGGTGATGGGAGGAATGTACAATGGGTTAGTAGGGTTGGATAAATGGTGGATCAGGTGGGATAAATGGTGGAGAAAGATGATCTAACTCAAGAGTAAGAGACATACACTCCTCATATGGCACGGAGTGATCCTCAAGGGCACTCACAAGAGAAGGTGTGGGTTCTAAAGATGGAGTGGTAAACTTCTCCATAAGAGTAGCATCGGTGAATGTGTTGGGTGGGTAAGACGAGGAACCAAGATTGGAGATAGAGGAATCATTAAAAATACTGGCCTCAAGATGATCCAAGCATGGTGGAACATGATCCATATCTAGAGAGGTAGAAACCATCTCAGATTCAATCTCAGGAAAATAGTGAGCAGGCATGTCAGTGACATATGCAAATGGGGCATAAGGTAAAAGCACGGACATTATTTTGGATTCAGCGTGAAAGGGAATGTGAACCGCAATGATGGATTCATGTGGACATGGTTGGATTTGATCAAGCTCACTATAGATGGATAAATCAACACAAGTGTAAACTTGAGGCCCTGACCATGGAATGGTCTCAATGTCGAGATTCTCGGGGTGGTAGGGTTGGTCATAATCAAAGTCCGTGTCACAAGACGACACATCATAATCACACTCAGGTGCAAAAATGGGTTGACTTGGGTGAGACACCCCGACTAATTCAATACCGGGTAGCTACTCCTTTACTAAATTAATTCAAAATGCCAAGTTGGCTCAGTTAATAGCATCACTGTCGAAAACATTTTAATATTACTAACCACCTAGTATTTAAAAAGCAAGTTGCCAAATTTTAATTTAAGTCTAATTAACATGCAACAAATGTAATGAAGAAATAAATAACACCATTCACCATACTGAAGTAAAATGAATAACCATCACAATAGAGTAAATAAAGTCTGGAGTAAAACTCCTCACTACAATCCCATAACTGAAATGAATAAACTGAAACAATACATGCTAAAGTCTGAAAACTGAAATGTAAAAGATGTCTCTAAGGAAATGGGCAACATGCCCTACAACTGATAGATGGTGACTCTGGAATCCAAAAGATAGAAGCGTCTACATGCAAATCCCTGTAGCTTCCACAAGCAGCTACATCTCGTCACCTGAATGAGTATCCTATGCTTGGTGTACTTGTGGCTGGGCACCTAAAAATGGTTTTACAAGAAAAAGATTTGAAAAGCAAACGGGTCAGAGCCCGAATGTGGAGTTATATTTTAAAAACCTGCAAGTGCTTTAAAAACATTTAAAACATTAAATGCAAAGTACATGTTAGGACGTACACTCGCATGATATTCTCACCTCTCGTCTAACTGTGCACTCCTAACGTAAGTAACCATCTATAACGACCCATACTACTAGCTAACCGACAACATAACTAGCTAGACTGCCAAAGGTTCTACCCATATTACTCGGTTCCATTTAACATAACAACGCTCGTAATTAAATAGGGGTTTAACATAAACTCAGTTACTAAATATGCCATATATATAAGTATTAGTTAACTCCTTATATAACTCGAAACAATACCGTAATATGTTCACAATATTAACAGGAGGATTTCCATTAATTAAATGTATATTATTCACATCATAAATATACGATACAAGCACCCCGCAATCTAAGCTATGGTGCACACATACTCTGCTATCCATCCCGGTACATCACGTACATAAGGATCACACATTCCGAATCTCTCAGGAATAGTTCAGATAACACAAATCACAAATAGTGGAGGCGAACACAGTCACCATCACGTGGGTCACGCACATACCTACGCTCCCATGGTCAGCGGACTTATTAATATCACAATAAGTCTTTCTATGACCTATGTTCATCAAGGTACCAGTCTATATCCCCCCCGTAGGCACACAAGGATTAGAGGGTCCTAAGCGAACGCAAACCTCCCGTGATAGCAAGTATGGTAGGTATGTCATACACACAACCCATATACTAAGTAAACACACATCTTAGTCATACCGTATTTTAATCGTAGTACGTATCGCATTCTCGTACTAACTATAATTATAATAATTTATACTAATCCGATTTGTGATTATACGCGCTATAATTTCTCACGTCGTAATAGACACTCGCGTCTCATCCCAAACCGTCCATGTAATACAACTCTCGCATATAATTTACTTCTCATAATTGCCCAAAAGTCCCAATTCTATCACTATATCATCAAAGGAATGCTAACTCTACCCTTGAACCAGTTTCTGGGACTCCAAAAGTCAAAACAGTTCTAAAAGGACCAAACTGTCAACTCGTTAGAAGTTTCATTCGAACGAGGAGGTTCGAACGAGATCCTTCTGTCAACTCGTTCGAACGAGGCTGTTCGAACGAGATCCCAGTTCGTTCGAACGAACTATTCCTTCTAACGATATCTCGTTCGAACGAGATATCGAACGAGATCCCTTCTCGTTAGTAACGACTGTTGAACTCGTTAGAAGCTCATTCGAACGAGTTCGTTCGAACGACCTGGGGGATGCTTCTAACGAGCTACCAGTTTCGGCCCAGATTTTTCCCATCTCGTTTTTCACCATTTTTATCACTTCAATCCTTCTCCAAAGTTCGTTCTAACAATGATTTAAGTCCTCTAATCATACTAAAACATGCTTAGGTCATAAACTAACGTCTTTTAAGGCAATAAGGCATCCTAAACATCATTAAATCCCAAGATTTTATACTTTTCCCCAATATTATCAAGAACATGAACCCTAGATATATATCAACATCAAATTCCAGAATTTAATTCGTTTTTCTTTCACCCAATCATGTATTAACATCAGATTAATTGTCTCCAAACTATTCTACATGCAATTCTCTTCACAATTTCTCAAGTTCTATGATCTAAACTACATGGGTTTTCATATTTATCAAGAACAAACCATAAATCCGAATTTTCTAACATGGAAAGAACATTTGCTGAAATTAAACATAATTAAACCACTTGCCTTGGTTTTATTTCTGATTTGGTGTATGTTTGGTGAAGATTCTGCAGAGTTTTCTCTCTCTCTAAGTTCCTTCTCCAATGGTGGCTCAAGGTGGCTAGGGTTTGATTTTGGGGAAGATTGTAAACCTAATGTTAGCCTCCGTAGCTTAAAGGGTTAATATGGGTTGGTTATGGGCTTAGTGGGTCAATATCTACATCAGATTTAATTAACCAATTTTCGTCACTTTTAATTCCTCAAAATGTAAAATTACCAAAATACCCCTTTAAGTTACTGGTATGGCCTAAAAATACCCCGGGACCCAAACTATACCCCCGGCTAGTGTTTTCTGACTATCTCGACCCTTCCGGACGCGTTGGCGCACTCAAAACGACCATTTGGATTATAGATTTTAAATTCACTTTTATCATCCAAATATTATACCGTGACGCGGCGGTCCCACGCGTCTCAACAAAATTTCTAAAATGGCGTATATAAATCCCACGACAAATTTTATAATACCAAGTTCATATATAATCATATATGCACATAATCAAATACTAACTCGCATCACATTAGTATTTTTAACCCGGATTAATTTCCAATTAATACGCAATTTAATTAATTAATCCTAATAATAAATATAGACAAAAGTACGGGGTATTACATACTCCCCCCCTAATAACTGAATTTCGTCCCGAAATTCGAAACTAGAAAGTACCTGCTAAAAATAGCTCTGGATAACGTTCGCGCATCTCATCCTTGCGCTCCCATGTGGACTCCTCGACATTGTGATGTCGCCACTGAACACGCACTAACGGGACTATCTTTGACCGCAGTTTCCTCTCGCTTCGGTCCAAAATAGAAATTGGACCCTCCTCGTAGGAGCTATCCGGCTGGAGATCGATGTCCTCCACAGCAATGTGAGAATGAGCCAAATTATCTCTAAGGTATTTCCTCAGCGAGGAAATATGGAACACATCGTGAATCAAATGCAAGTGCTCCGGTAGTCCGAGTCTATACGCAACCGGTCCGATTCGCACAATAATAGGAAACGGCCCCACATATCTTGGTGCCAACTTCCCCTTCTTCCCGAATCGCATAATCCCTTTCATAGGAGATACCCTGAGCAAAACCTGGTCCCCCACTTGGAACTCTCTGAAAAACCTCTTCGCATCAGCATAACTCTTCTGCCTGTCTTGAGCTACCCGAATGCGACTCCGAATCATCTCAATCCTTGGAGAAGTATCCTGAATCACTTCCGGCCCAAGTAGTTTGTTATCCCCCACCTCCAACCAACATGATGGGGAACGACAAGGCCTACCGTACAATGCCTCAAACGGAGCCATGCCAATCGTGAACTGATAGGAGTTGTTGTAAGCAAACTCCACCAGTGGAAGGTACTGCTCCCATCCACCCCCGAAGTCAATAATGCACATGCGTAGCATGTCCTCCAACATCTGATTGGTGCGCTCTGTATGCCCATCGGTTTGCGGATGATAAGCCGTACTCAACCGCAATTCCGTGCCCATTGCCTCCTGGAAACTCTCCCAAAACCTCGAAACAAATATCTTGCCTCTGTCAGACACCATATTTAGGGGCACACCGTGAAGTCTCACAATCTCTGAAATGAAGAGCTGGGCATACTGTCCCGTAGTGTAGTCAGTCCTTACGGGTAAGAAGTGAGCGACCTTGGACAACCTGTCCACAATTACCCATACGGAGTCGTGACCCCTCTGCGACGTAGGCAACCCCGTGACAAAATCCATGGATATGCTCTCCCACATCCACACAGGAACCTCCAATGGCTGTAGCAATCCTGCTGGTCTCTGATGATCCACTTTTACAAGCTGACAAGTGGCGCATTTCGAGACAAACTCAGCGATATCTCTCTTCATACCGCTCCACCAATATTGTCGTCTCGTATCTTGGTATATTTTGTCCCCTCCGGGATGTACCGCAAACCGTGAGCCGTGCGACTCTGCCATCACATCGTGCCGCAATTCTTCCCCTTCCGGAACTACCAATCTCCCATTGAAGCGTAATCTCCCGTCTAAGCTAATGGTATAGGACTCGGCTCCCTCTGCAAGTAATCGAACTATGTGCTCCTGACAGAACGAGTCATTAGCCTGTGCCCGTACTACTTTCGTGACAATCTGCAGTGTAACGGTCATCACAGACATGAAAGATCGGGCCACTGCATCCTGGTGTCCCAATTCCTTCCACTTAGCTTTCCACACCTCTGCCACCTCATCTGCTGGTCTGCGGCTCAACGCGTCTGCTACCACGTTAGCCTTACCCGGGTGGTACTGGATGTCGAACTGGTAGTCCTTCACAAATTCAAGCCACCTACGCTGTCGCATATTCAATTCCTTCTGCGTGAACAGATATTATAGTGACTTGTGGTCCGTGAACAGCTGAAACTTCTCCCCCAAAAGATAGTGCCTCCAAATCCGTAAGGCAAATACTACTGCTGCCAACTCCAAATCATGTGTGGGGTAATTCTTCTCATGAGGCTTAAGCTTGCGGGAAGCATAAGCTATGGCCTGTCTCTCCTGCTGCAATACACCTCCAATCCCTTGCAAAGACGCGTCGGTGTAAACCAAATACTCAACTCCCGGTCTCGGCAATGCTAACACAGGTGCTGAGGTCAACTTGTCCTTCAATTCATCGAACGCCAACTGACAGGCATCACTCCAAATGAACGGCACACCTTTACGAGTAAGATGTGTCAAAGGACCTGCTATCTCTGAGAAACCCCGAATAAACCTCATGTAGTATCCTGCTAAACCCAAGAAACTACGAATCTCCGTTGGTGTCGTGGGCTGTCCCCACTCCCTCACCGCTGATACCTTCCCCGGATCAACAGATATTCCCTGGTCGAAAATGATATGTCCCAAAAATTGGACTTCCTTCAGCCAAAACCCGCACTTCTCATATTTTGCATACAGCTCGTTCTGACGAAGTGTCTGCAAAACCTGCCTCAAATGCTCGGCGTGCTCCTCCTCCGTCTGAGAGTAAACCAGAATGTCATCAATGAAGACAATGACAAAATGATCTAGGAAATCCCTGAACACTCTGTTCATCAAGTCCATAAACACTGCTGGAGCATTGGTCAAGCCGAAAGGCATAACCCGAAACTCATAAGAACCATATCTCGATAAGAACGAGGTCTTCGAGACATCCTCCTCCCTGATACGTAACTGATGGTATCCCGACCTCAAGTCAATCTTCGAGAAGAAAGAAGCTCCTCTCAACTGGTCGAACAAGTCATCGATTCGAGGCAACGGATACTTATTCCGTATCGTGACCTTATTCAACTCTCGGTAGTCTACGCACAATCTCAGTGAACCATCCCTCTTCTTCATAAACAAAACTGGAGCGCCCCAAGGTGAGGTACTCCTGCGAATAAAGCCCTGCCCTAACAGCTGCTCTATCTGATCCCGTAGCTCTCGCATCTCCGCTGGAGCCATATGGTATGGTGCACGTGCTATAGGTCTCGTACCCGGTAGTAAATCTATAACGAAGTCTATCTCCCGACTGGGTGGTAAGCCTGGTATCTCCTAAAACATATCTGAATACTCCCTGACAACCGGGATCGAATCTAAAGGAATCACAACCTCCTTAGAGGTATCCTCCTCAATGTAATACAGATGAGCGGTCGATCCTCCTTCTGGGCGAGGCATCGCCACTATAAACATCTCTTGCCCCGGAATGGCAAAAACAATGCTCCCGCTGAAGCAATCAATCATGGCCCTATATGCTACGAGCCAATCAATACCGATGATCACATCATGAACATGCATATCTAACACTAACATGTCTGCAGGCAATACCAAACCACCAATCTCTACCCCCACTCCCCGGCATATAAAGAAAATAAGTGACCCACTCCCTAATGGTGAGTCGACACACGCCACTGTGCTCTCTGCCGTAGCTAACAATCCTAAAGCTTTCCCGAAGTGTGTAGCTATAAAACAGTGTGCAGCACCCGTATCAAATAACACCCGACCCATAGTGCCGTGGATAGGAAACGTACCCTCGATCGCGGGCGGTGCCTGTGGAACTGCAGCCTGGTGAATGTTGTAGACACGTCCATACTGTAGCTGCCCCTGCTAGGCTAGAACTGCTGGAATGGGTGGCAAAGCTGCCATCTGTGGCGGTGCGGGAAGAGCGGCGGGAAACATAGGTCTCTGTGGCTCCTGGCGAGCACCCTGCTGCTGCTGCTGTTGTGGGGCCCTGCCCCTATCAGGACAATCCTGCTTCTTATGGCCAGTCTTGCCACAAGTAAAGCACTTCCCTGTGAAGTTCCCTCCCCTCTGCCCCTGCTGTCCCCGGCCCTGGTGGCAGTTACCGTTCCTCCCTTGGCCCTGCTGGCCCTGATGGAACTGCTGCCCATTCTGCCCCTGTTGGCCCTGATGGCCGTTTGGACCCTGATGGCCCTGACGGAAACCTCCCTGACCTTGCCTGTAGTTCCCTGACCGGAACCTCTTATTATCGCCCTGCTGGGTACCCTGCTCATTCTGTCTCTGCCCCTGACCGGTTTGTGCCCCGCTGGCACCATGTCCTCCAGTCCTGCCCTGATGGCTAGACTCCCCCGACCGCTTGCCCTCGGCCATATGAAAACGGTGGTCCTGGCAGTGCAATAATGCAGCGTTAACCACATTAGAATACGTGGCCAATGATAGGTTCCCTAGCAGATGCTGACGGATCCTCCAATTAAACCCATCGGTGAACTTCTCTATCTTCTTCTTCTCTGTTGGTATCTCTTCTGGAACGATGTTCAATAGATTAGTGAACTCGGCCTCATACTCGGCCACTGTCTTGCCCTCCTTCCTTAGACTCATCAGCTTCCTCCTCATTTCCGTATGAACAGCCGACGGAAAGTACTTGCGGTCAAACCGCACCCAGAACTCCTGAATCGTGAGAGTATCCCTCTCCTCCGCGGTGGTAATAGACTCCCACCACTGTATTGCAGATCCCACTAGCTTGAAAGTAGCTAGCACCTGTTTCTGAACATCAGTGCACTCATGCATCCTCAAATGCCTCTGTATGTCCTTCCTCCATTAGCTCGAGACTACTACGTCTGAGCTACCTACAAACTCTGGCGGATGCGCTTTCTGAAAAGCGTCTCGTACACGCTCCCAAGCAGACGGGAATGCATTAACCTGTGCTGGCGCGGGAACCGGCGCCTGAGGCGGTGCCTGCTGAATCACGGCAATCGCGGCATTTACCGCTTGGGCTACTATAGCAGCAACCTCAGCGGCGTTCATCATGCCCTGAACTGGAGCGGGCTGGGGTTCGGGCATTGCATTCCTGGGAACTCGTCGTGCACGTCGTGGAGGCATCTAAAATAAGAACAAAGTTTATAAGTTCACGGTTGTAAACTTAATATAACTGAAGAACGAAGCATACACAAAAAGAGTACAACAGTCCTAAAATATAGGGCTCTATATCAAAGAAACGTAGCGGAAACATAATATCCGTACAGATCCTAAAGGACACTCGAACCTAATGCTCTGATACCACCTGAGACACCCCGACTAATTAAATACCTGGTAGCTACTCCTTTATTAAATTAATTCAAAATGCCAAGTTGGCTCAGTTAATAGCATCACTGTCGAAAACATTTTAATATTACTTACCACCTAGTATTTAAAAAGCAAGTTGCCAAATTTTAATTTAAGTCTGATTAACATGCAACAAATGTAATGAAGAAATAAATAACACCATTCACCATACTGAAGTAAAATGAATAACCATCACAATAGAGTAAATAAAGTCTGGAGTAAAACTCCTCACTACAATCCCATAACTGAAATGAATAAACTGAAACAATACATGCTAAAGTCTGAAAACTGAAATGTAAAAGATGTCTCTAAGGAAATGGGCAACATGCCCTACAACTGATAGATGGTGACTCTGGAATCCAAAAGATAGAAGCGTCTACATGCAAATCCCTGTAGCTTCCACAAGCAGCTACAGCTCGTCACCTGAATGAGTATCCTATGCTTGGTGTCCTTGTGGCTGGGCACCTAAAAATGGTTTTACAAGAAAAAGATTTGAAAAGCAAACGGGTCAGAGCCCGAATGTGGAGTTATATTTTAAAAACCTACAAGTGCTTTAAAAACATTTAAAACATTAAATGCAAAGTACATGTTAGGACGTACACTCGCATGATATTCTCACCTCTCGTCTAACTGTGCACTCCTAACGTAAGTAACCATCTATAACGACCCATACTACTAGCTAACCGACAACATAACTAGCTAGACTGCCAAAGGTTCTACCCATATTACTCGGTTCCATTTAACATAACAACGCTCGTAATTAAATAGGGGTTTAACATAAACTCAGTTACTAAATATGCCATATATATAAGTATTAGTTAACTCCTTATATAACTCGAAACAATACCGTAATATGTTCACAATAGTAACAGGAGGATTTCCATTAATTAAATGTATATTATTCACATCATAAATATACGATACAAGCACCCCGCAATCTAAGCTATGGTGCACACATACTCTGCTATCCATCCCGGTACATCACGTACATAAGGATCACATATTCTGAATCTCTCAGGAATAGTTCAGATAACACAAATCACAAATAGTGGAGGCGAACACAGTCACCATCACGTGGGTCACGCACATACCTACGCTCCCACGGTCAGCGGACTTATTAATATCACAATAAGTCTTTCTATGACCTATGTTCATCAAGGTACCAGTCTATATCCCCCCCATAGGCACACAAGGATTAGAGGGTCCTAAGCGAACGCAAACCTCCCGTGATAGCAAGTATGGTAGGTATGTCATACACACAACCCATATACTAAGTAAACACACATCTTAGTCATACCGTATTTTAATCGTAGTACGTATCGCATTCTCGTACTAACTATAATTATAATAATTTATACTAATCTGATTTGTGATTATACGCGCTATAATTTCTCACGTCGTAATAGACACTCGCGTCTCATCCCAAACCGTCCATGTAATACAACTCTCGCATATAATTTACTTCTCATAATTGCCCAAAAGTCCCAATTCTATCACTATATCATCAAAGGAATGCTAACTCTACCCTTGAACCAGTTTCCGGGACTCCAAAAGTCAAAACAGTTCTAAAAGGACCAAACTGTCAACTCGTTAGAAGTTTCGTTCGAACGAGGAGGTTCGAACGAGATCCTTCTGTCAACTCGTTCGAACGAGGCTGTTCGAACGAGATCCCAGTTCGTTCGAACGAACTGTTCCTTCTAACGATATCTCGTTCGAACGAGATATCGAACGAGATCCCTTCTCGTTAGTAACGACTGGTCAACTCGTTAGAATCTCATTTGAACGAGTTTGTTCGAACGACCTGGGGGCTGCTTCTAACGAGCTACCAGTTTCGGCCCAGATTTTTCCCATCTCGTTTTTCACCATTTTTATCACTTCAATCCTTCTCCAAAGTTCGTTCTAACAATTATTGAAGTCCTCTAATCATACTAAAACATGCTTAGGTCATAAACTAACGTCTTTTAAGGCAATAAGGCATCCTAAACATCATTAAATCCCAAGATTTTATACTTTTCCCCAATATTATCAAGAACATGAACCCTAGATATATATCAACATCAAATTCCAGAATTTAATTCGTTTTTCTTTCACCCAATCATGTATTAACATCAGATTAATTGTCTCCAAACTACTCTACATGCAATTCTCTTCACAATTTCTCAAGTTCTATGATCTAAACTACATGGGTTTTCATATTTATCAAGAACAAACCATAAATCCGAATTTTCTAATATGGAAAGAACATTTGCTGAAATTAAACATAATTAAACCACTTGCCTTGGTTTGATTTCTGATTTGGTGTATGTTTGGTGAAGATTCTGCAGAGTTTTCTCTCTCTCTAAGTTCCTTCTCCAATGGTGGCTCAAGGTGGCTAGGGTTTGATTTTGGGGAAGATTGTAAATCTAATGTTAGCCTCCGTAGCTTAAAGGGTTAATATGGGTTGGTTATGGGCTTAGTGGGTCAATATCCACATCAGATTTAATTAACCAATTTTCGTCACTTTTAATTTCTCAAAATGTAAAATTACCAAAATACCCCTTTAAGTTACCGGTATGGCCTAAAAATACCCCGGGACCCAAACTATACCCCCGGCTAGTGTTTTCTGACTATCTCGACCCTTCCGGACGCGTTGGCGCACTCAAAACGACCATATGGATTACAGATTTTAAATTCACTTTTATCATCCAAATATTATACCGTGACGCGGCGGTCCCACGCGTCTCAACAAAATTTCTAAAATGGCCTATATAAATCCCACGACAAATTTTATAATACCAAGTTCATATATAATCATATATGCACATAATCAAATACTAACTCGCATCACATTAGTATTTTTAACCCGGATTAATTTCCAATTAATACGCAATTTAATTAATTAATCCTAAAAATAAATATAGCCAAAAGTACGGGGTATGACATTGGGGTGAAATCCAACTCTCGATCACACTCAATTTCATTTAATATTTGTTCAAGACGTTAAATAGCTGCACTTTGAAGTTGAGTGGCTTGCTCTTGCTCAAGTATGAACTTGTGCAAGAGGCTTTTAGAGAGGGAAGGTGGATGATGGTGGTGGAGTGATGGGTAGTGGTGGTGGTTAAGGTGGAAACAACTCGCTACTATCATGAGTGTACGAAGAATACTCAACTGAAGTGTGTGGAGTGGGGCCAAGTTCATCATACACGAAAGGATCGCTTTCGTGATGGACAAATGGTCGGTACTCATGTGATGCGTAGTGAGGGAATTTATCTTGAACGGGTGCACAAGGTTGCCAAGACGATTGTTGGAATGTGTGAGGATCTGCAACATCGGGTTGGGAGTCGTATTGAATGAAAGGGTGATCATGCTTGCACGAATAACTAGGGTACTCACACCACTCGTGATTAGATACATCGGGATAGTAGGCCGAGGTTGGTTCCAAAATAGTGTCATATGGATACACATATTCCATAGTGGGTTCGTATGGATATGAAAAGTATGGGCACTCATGGGACAAGTGATCGGCATAAGAACAATGGGTGCATAACAAAGTATGCGACACGTCGACACTTGACACCGAGGGTGATGGAATTTGAGGTGCGAGCATAGATGAGTCAAGAGTATCAACGGTACTCGTGAGAGGGTTGAAACCACTAAGAATATCAGAAAGAGACGACTCGGGATAACTCTCACACGTGTCGCGTGTCAATGGAAATGACCAAAGTAGTCCCGTAAAGAATGTTCTTCGACCATAATGGGAAAAAAAATGGATTTTTTTTTTCAAAAGGAAAGAAAATATTTTTGGATTTTTATAAAAATTAGGGGAAAATATATTTTTGGATTTTTGTAAAAATAAAGGAAGAAAATATTTTTTGATTTTTTATAAAAATAAAGAAAGAAAATATTTTTGGATTTTTTTTAAAGAAAAGAGCGGGAAAAATATTTGGACTCTTTGAATGGACGAACTAACTAAAATCGGCTACCGAAAAATGAATTGGACATACATACAAGTAAATGAGAATTCCTAACTTGCACATAGCCAATTTGTATCTTCAAAATTTAGTGAAAGGGGTAGTCAAATTTTAATTAAGTCCGCGGGTGATAAAAAATCACGGAAATATCTTTGTGATCGCCTTTACAAAAATGTTCTCCTATTGGGCTACCTAGTTTATGGCTAGGGTAGCACACAATGGTAAGCGAGTGACTCGGGTGATGAAATCTTTTCTCGTGAATGACCGGGTGTAGGTCTTAGTAATTTAATTCATCACACCATTCAAAAAATAAATGCGAGAAATAAAATCACATAAGAGCACACAAGTACACATAATAATTGACTCGCTAACAGGAGAGGCGGAAGGGTTTAGAAATGTACCTCCCATGGTTTTTACACCGTCGGCTGCTAAAAATTTTGAGTACACCAGGGGATATCACGCCTATCCCAGTCGGTCCCGGGAGTCCTACCGACCCAAGGTAGAGAGGCTTCTTTTCCTCTCCTTGGACGCCCTCTCACTACCTTATCCTATTTCCCTATCACACTTGTCTTCTTTTTATTACAAATTTAAATGAAAAATAAATGGTGTCTCTATGCACCGCAATACAAGCCAAAAATAAAAATCCTAATACAAGCCTTCTAAAAAAAATGGTACTAAAAATAATAAAAAGTGCAAAAAATAAATGAACTACAAGATGAAATCCACTCCAAGTGCTTCACGCTCCCAAGAATGGCAACGGCGCCATTTGATAACTTTTTTATCTCCCCGGCAAAGGCGCCATTTGATAACTAGACTTTTGTGTGTGGTCGTTGTTTAAGCGAAGTTAATCAAAACCTTTATCATCTACACAAAAATATAACAAACTAGAATAGACGTAAGTAAGGATGTCAATCCATATCAAGGTGGTAAAGCGAGGGAAAAACAATTGTAATTCACTTCTATTTTCTTTTTGTTTTTTTTATTTTGGTTTTTCTACTTTTTTTATGCCTTTTTTAATATTGAAACAATTTTTAGGAGTGATTGGTGAAATAACACTAAACTAGAAACAAAGATCAAAGGACAAACTACAAATCAATGATGAAAATGAAATCAAATCTAACTAAAAGAACATGTAAAATATGAGATGAGTTTGAAAATCAAAGTGAGAGATAACAAGAGATGGGATTACACCATAAATTCTAGTTAATTTAATTAATTAGTTCATTTAAATTACATATCCCACGATAGTATCAAAGTTACAAATCAACTCTCATTGCAAATGTAATTTTAACAATAACATTTTAGAAAATAAAATTTAAACTCCTAAAACTCTTGAAAATATAGATCCAAACATCATCTAACAAATCACCTGCTAGGATCGATTTGTTAAATTAGTTTAAATCATAAAAATAAGGTAGAGTTGAATTTCAAAGAAATAATTCCACATTTTAGAAAAACCTATCTCTAGTTCGATTCTAAAATATTAAGACTAGAAATTCGATTTTCTCTCGAAAATCATTTACCCTCTCTCGAGGAGTAAATCAAAAGTAAGAGTGCAAAGTTAATTATCAAAGAAAAACTCAATTTAATTAAACTAAATAAATTCAATTAACATCAAATTAACAGGTACTCCCACCCCTTGAAAGGGTTTTTCTAGCCTAACATAATATAAAGCATGATAATTAAATTAACAAGGCAGTGAAATAAAAGTAGAGAAAACAACAATCAAACCAAATTTCTTTGAGAATAATTGAACTCAAATCTTTCAATTTGAAGCATACACCACTCTAATTGAGCATCTAATTGATTTGTAATAAAATACCCACTCAATTAAATCTCTCACCAAAATTATCCTCACAAATATCTAACAAAAAAAAAACAATAATAAAATAAAACTATTTATAAAATGTTGTTTATCCTAATTTATTTTCTATACTAAACTATCTATCTTCTTCTCAAAGTCTCCTTATAGGTCTTCAAATGGTCTTGAGTCTTCATTTATAGCACATGGAGCTAAGGGGTTAAATTGGAAAATATACTTGGGTGTGCATGTGGTTTGGGTGTGTGTCATGGATTGTGTGAGGTAATGAGAGTGTAAGGGAATAAAAATCAAATTTGCAATTGAGGCTATTTTGGGCATTAGGGTAAAAGATGGTAGTTGGGGGTAAAAAGGGAAAAGGGTTTAAAGACTTAAATGGGTTTTAAGCATGTGGTTTAATTGTTTGGCTTGGTTTTGTTTTAGTTTGTAGTAGGTAAGGAAATTGTGGCTTTGAAAAAATAGAAATGGGTTTAGGTGAAATGGGTCTTGGTTGTGTTGAATGGGATTTGGTTAGATTTGGGTTTTGATTTGTTGGTGTATGGATATAGGTTCGCTGGGATTTCGGGTTGAAGATGATCGTGGGTCTGGGTCGAAGTCTTGTGAGGTGGTGGTACTCGGGTCTAGGAGGATTTTGAACCGGGTATGGGCGTAAGGTGTTGTTGGGTTTAAAGCTTCTATTTGGGTAGGTGATGAAATGGGTATAAAGGTGAGGGGGACGTTCGGATTGAACATCGCCAGCGAGGGGGTCGCGGGAAGAATTAAATTGTGGGTTTGGGTTTTGTATCTGCACAGGTAGGTTGATATCGCTGCTAGTTAGGAGGTCGCCGGAGGAAATGGTTTGGGGCACCGGCGACGGGTATGGTCAATTTGGTTCGGGGATGGGATGGTTGGTCTCGGAGATCACGACTGGGTTTATACCCGGGTATGATAGGCGGCGGGTCTCACCGGATTTGTAAGGTGGTGGTGGTGTGTGGTTTAGGTATTAACAGGTAGGGGGTTAGTTGAATGGTATAGAGATGGTTGTTTGAGTTATTAATGGAGGTGGAAGAGAGAGAAAAGGGTGGTGGGTGATGAGGGAAGAAGATGAAGGTGAGGGTTATCTAGTGTGGTGAGGGTGTATGATAGTTAGGTGAGGGTGTGGGTGAGATTGGGTGTAGGTGAGTGTATGGGTTTAGGGTGTGTGTGTTTAATATGGACGCCTAAAAATAACACTAACTAATTAAAAAAAATTAATAAAATTAAAAATCTAAAAATAAAATAAAGAATCAAATAAAAAAGGAAACAAAAAATAAAAATCTATTAAAACTAAAACTAAAATCCTAAAAAGAAAATGTAAAATCTAATAAAAATAAAAATAAATGAATTCCTAAAAAAACTAATCCTAATAAAATAAGAATAAGAACTAAAAACTAATAAAAAACAAAATCAAATTAAAATCACACTAATAAAAATGAAAAATAGGAAATAAAATCTAGAAAATTCTAAATAAATCTAAAATAAATTCGAAAAATGAAACGACTCAAACTAAAAATCTAAGAAAAATTTTAAAAAACACAAACTAAACGCACGGGCTCGGGTGAAGATTTGGGCTAAGTTTAGGCTCGGTTTGGGGTAGGCTAGGGCTACGAGAAAAGGTATTTAGCTCCATTCTTGATGCAATTTGCCTTAAAATAACACTTTTGACACCACAATTGCAATCAAGCATGCATATTAAATAATTAAGTATATGAGACCCATATTGCCGAGAATTAGCAATTAAAATACGTCTATTCGGGGTATAACATGTGCACTTTGGGGTGCTTATCATCAGCCTTCACATCATATAATCAACTAGTGCATGTCGCACTCCTCCACTGCCAGAATCACAGAGCATTTCAGAGGAGCAAGGGTGAGAAACACCACGAAGTGGAGCCATCAATCCAGCATGGCAAGGTGAGTGGGGGGGAGCGGATTTGGGACCCAGCAGCATAGGGGCACCCCATCTGCTAACCAGAATAAGAAGGTTAGAGGTGTAGATGACCGGCACAAATAGAGCTAGTAGGGCTAAAGACAGTCGAGGCAGGCCATCAGGGCCAGCAATATAGAGGCCATCTGGGCCACAGACATCAAGGCTACGATTTGAGCAGCGCCCATTCCAGGGGAATTATTATACGTGTGGAGAGAAAGGTAATACTTCTAAGTAGTGTTCTTGGGGTAACCAGGTGGACCAAGAGCAGTGAGGTTATAGGGGACAGCAGGCGCCATAGGGACAACGCCCACCATTTTCAGATTAGGAAGTCGTAGCACCAACCGCTCTAGTACCCATCACCCCCACCTCAGGGACAACAACCATTACAGTATGCGTGGGCCTATCATGTTACAACCGGAGAGGCGCCATCACCAGCACAGGAAGTTGAGGGTATATTTCCCATCTTTGGTCACATTGGCCAAATTTTATTCAATATGGGTGCATCTCATTCTTTTGTTATCACAGAGTTTGCACGGGAGGCGGGTTTGATAGATTTTTCATCTGACATTATTTTACCCAAAGATTCACCAGTGGATAGAGGGGAACCCATACGATCAGTGTGTCGGGGTATCGGTATTGAGATAGGATGACTCACCTTTATAGTTGAAGGACAACTCACATTTGTAGTTGATTTATTGGTGCTTGATATACATGAGTACGACGTTATTCTGGAGATGGACTCGCTAGCTACGTATAGGGCATGTGTGGATTGTTATGGGACGTCCATCATCTTCTCTATTCTGGGGCAAGAGATGTACCTAGTTACGATGTCGGACCCCAGGGGCGTGTCGAGCACACATTTGTACTACATCGAGGAGGATACTTCTTCGGAGTTTGTGGTGAGGATAGATTCCATCCCGGTGGTGAGTAAGTTTTCTAATATTTTTGGGGAGATACCGAGGTTACCACCTAGTCAGTAGATCGACTTATTTCCAGGCACGAGACCTATTGCTCGTACTCCATATCGGATGGCTCCTTTAGATATGAAGGAACTACGAGAGCATATTGAGCAGTTATTAGGCAGTGATTTATCAGGAGGAGTACTTCACCCTGGAGTGCTCCAGTGTTATTCGTCCAGAAGAAGGACAGATCTATGAGGCTTTGTATCGACTACCAGGAGTTGAAAAAAATCATTATTCGTAATAAATACCCGTGTCACTTATTGGCGATTTATTTGACTAGCTGAGGGGTGCTGCGTATTTTTCAAAGATTGATTTGAGTTCGGGTTACCACCAGTTGAGAGTACCAGAGCAGGACATCTCGAAGACGGCTTTCCTTATAAGATATGGGTCGTATGAGTTTTTGGTGATGCCATTTGGGTTAACCAATGCACCGAAAATATTTATGGACTTGATGAACCGAGTGTTCAGGGATTACTTGGATCAGTTTGTTATCATATTTATAGATGACATCCTGATTTATTCTCGGACTGAGGAGAGTACGCAGAGCATATACGAGGGGTCTTTCAGATGCTTGGAGATCATCATTTGTATATAAAGTATAAGAAATACGGGTTTTGGCTGAGAGAGGAACATTTCTTGGGTCACATTGTGTCCGAGAAGAGGATATCCGTAGATTCAGGGAATGTTTCTACCGTGATGAAGTGGGGACAACCCACTACACCCACCGAAGTGTGTAGATTTTTAGGACTGACCAAGTACTACCATCGATTCATACAAGTGTTCTTCAAGATAGCTGGGCCCTTAAAAAATTTGACAAGTAGCGATTGTGTAGGTCATATAGGTACTACGTAGAGGCTCCATCTACGAGAGGTAGGTATTTACACTAATATCCTTTACCACCGTTGGGTATAGGCCGTGAAGTGGTATCGTGCATAGGGATTGCCGCTAACTTATGTGTGTTTTATGATGTCCGCTTAGGATAAGATATTACTCTGGACTTACCGATAGAGTACAAACTAGACACCAACTTTAGATGCCTTGTGTGCTAAATATATAACCGGACATATATGTAAAATCACTTGGAATTTAATGAGATAAATTGAATTGTCTAAGAACGTGGACATCAACTACAAACCCTTACTCTGTGATGCATAATAGATGTTTTTGCCGATATGTGTGACTTATAAGATGGGATGTTATGGGTATTGACAAATAAATATAGACGGTTCACTTAAGAATTTAATTATCGCCAAATCCATTATTATTAAATTGGCGCGTAGTCATATTTACTATTTTGGACTTTTGGGGATTCGGACAATATCACACTTAGATGAGGGGTGAGGTGTTAAACACATGCGAGTGACGAGGGGGAATATTTATTTTACATCAGCTGTATTATAACATCTTAAATTAATTAAGTTAATTCTTGCAAACCTAGGGCTTTAACCCAAATTTAAATGTTTTCTCCCCTAGGTGCCCCTAGACAGGGATAGCTGGATTGTCATTGTAGCAGTCTTGCAGTCTCTCTTGCTCACCAGTTTTTAGGCTTATTTATTCTACCATAGGCACTTTTCTGCTGTAGTTATTTATTCTACTTCAAACAATTGTAAGGGCATAAGCCCGAGATTTCTTGATATTTAGTTGGTTGCGATATTGATACTCTTGTTGGATTGATTATTTAGTTGGTAATGTTTTGAATTTATTTAGTATTATTGAAATATTCATGAAACTCAATCATGGGCCTTTAATATAGTTATTTATATTTACGGTTGTGATGATAATGGTATTAATTGACCTGCAATCCCCATCTTCGGCGTATCGTGCCTGGCCAGCCTTTACGTGGAAAAATGGGGGTTGTTACAACGGGGATCAAATAGCTAGACAACTATGTTCTCCGAAGTATCTTTTACAATATAATGTGTACACATGACTGACCCTATTTCAGATGGTACCTTTCAAAATAATACATATTATCCTGGAATATCGAATATGATAGTCTTATTATAACAGTCCTTTATCGCTCAAACCTTCGGGAACTAATCAATACTCAGAATAACAATATATTTTACCCTCATAACTCTCAAAAGGTGAATGAAAACTATCGCATGATATAAATATCCCTTGAGTTCCCTTATCCACTCCCCTGCAGGTGGCACCCAAGGACCTTATTACCCAAAGGTAAATAAATGCATAATAATAAGGTTGATACTGCCAACGCATCCAATAAATCTGACTCACCTGCGAATTTTAGTGTTAATAGTTATATAAAGCGACGTACATATGTCAACCAAAAATTACTCCCTTTATCCCCAAGGATACAATAAAAAAATATCATACCTTCAACCGTTGGTGGAGCCTGCGATGCCCGTGACATGATTTCATATCAGACGTTATAAGAACGTCCATATTGTAGTTTCCCTTATTGCTATATGGCTGGTGGAACTGGTGCTACAGAGGTTAACTGCACGTGTTGTCCCTGCTGGGCATCCTAATATGGTACCTTACCTTGTTGTGGGCCATCTCTCCTTATATAACCCATTTGTCCACAAGTAAAGCAACGACCCAAAAAGTCTCCCAACCCCCCTAATGGTCCTGTCGAGGCTACTCCTTAGATTTCTTTGGACAAGCTTGATGCTTATGGCCTTACTTTCCACATCTAAAGCATCTCTTTGGGAAAACTCCCTGCTTCTGGCTCTGTTGGCCCCGGTGGCCTTGGTTCTGCTGGCTATTTCCATTGCTCATTTGGCCCTGACGGCCTCGAGGAATATGTCATGGCTGCTTCGATGTTCCACCACTACCGTTCCTTCCTGATCTACCTGACGTACTAAATTCCCTTGAACTTTTTCTCCCTATCAGCTAGAAATAACAATCTTGGTAGTGCAATAATGTTGCAGTAACTGCTTGTGCTACAATACCAGCCACATTTGTGGCTGTCACCATACCCTATAATACTTGAGGTACCTGTTGAACCTGTCCAGCATTAAATCTTTCGATGATACTAGCCTGTCGTTCCCTACTAGGTGGCATATGGAACAAGGTCAAATTATATGAGTTCAGATTCAATACAAAAATAATAGTAGAAGAACGAATTCTCAAATATGTAGACATGAATGCAACAGTACTAATAATAAGGCTTTATATTAAAGAACGCTACTCTGAAATCGCAGTAAGCCTCACATATCCCATGGACACTAGAACTGATGCTCTGATACCATCCATAACACCTTGTATATTTTAATCATGGGTGATCAATCCTTTACGAAAACAAACAGGAATCTCACTTGGTTCATTCTTAGCATTACTATCAAAGATCTTTTAAATTACTAACCACCTATGTTAAATTAAGTCGGTGCCAAATTTTATCTTTCATTAACATATAGCAATATGCAGAAATAAAATAACATAACCCATCCACACAATAATAGAAGTCTGAAACATCGTAAAATAAAATAGATAAATGATATATACTGAATAAACCATCGGTTCTAAAACCAACATCCAAATCATAAGTCGAAATGAAATGAATCTAAATATAGAGGCCAATAAATAAATCTGAATAAATATAAAAACTTAATGGTCAACATGCCCAAATGAAATAAATGAATATGCATCCTAATTAATGAATGGAACAACTAAAGCATCTACTCATGTACTGCATGCTTCCAAAAGTGTTGCAACTACGTATCCCTAGAATGAATCATCATACTTGGCATCCCTGTGGCTGGACAACTAAAAGTTTTGGGAAAATATATTTGATACGGGTCAGAGCCAAAACCTTTAAAAAAATATTTAAATTGCAGTTAAAAGTAGTTATTAGCAAGGTTCTAAAAAACGCAGGGCGTGATCGTGGCATGGAGGCCAAGCCTTAAGCCTTAGAAGCCTAGGCGGGCCTAGGCGTAAAAAGGCGTGAAAAGGCGTTTAGGCCTTTTTAATATATTTTAATATTTTTTAGCCATAACAAGGCTATTAAAATACTAAAATTGTACATATCATAAATATATGTCTGAATATTTGCAAATAAAAATACTATTTGATTATTTTGGGTGAGATAATGGTCCGGTTTGTAAAAAAATCTTTAAAAGGCGATATCGTTTCACTAAAGCATTGTTGTTTTTAGAGAAAAAGTACGCCTTAATGGTTTTACCAAGCATAAGGCGTCAAAATCTTAAGGCGGGGCGTTTCTCCCAAGCCTCAAGCCTAAGCGTGCCTAGGCGGAGCCTAGGCGGGTTTTTTAGAACAATGGCTATTAGATACACTTGTTGGTTTCATGCCACTACACCAAAATGGTCAAATTGGCACCCGTTAAGCGACTAGCCTTGTCACGATCATTGACCTGACAAAAAAGCACGCATTTTTTGTCACGGGCATTTACCGTGACAAATGGTTGTCACGATCATTAACCGTGACAAAGATGTAAAGTTGTCACGATCAATGACCGTGGCATGTCTGTGACAATTCTGTTAGTAAAAAAACCTCCCCCTTATTTTTTTCCCAGTGATTCTATTCCCTACATTTCTCTCTCTCTCTCTCTCTCTCTCTCTCTCTCTCTAGCAACTGATCACTATCTCTCTCTACAACTTTGGTGTGTTTTCTCTCTCTATTTCTCCTCCATTTATGTATATGTGCGTGTGTATAAATGTACGTGCGTGTGTGTGTGTGTGTGTATATGCGTGTGGGGGGGAGGGGGCAGGGATGGGGGGTGTATATGCGTGTGTGTGTGAGTGTGTGTATATATATATGCATGTGTGTGTGTGTGTGTGTGTTTATATGTGCGTGTGTGTGTATATATGCATGTGCATATATGTGTGTGTGTGTGTGTGGTGGGCAGTGGCAGCGGGGGGAGGGGGTAGGGCAGGGGGTAGGGGGCGGGGCAGGGGGTGGGGGTGGGGGTGTATATATGCGTGTGTGTGTATTTTTTAATTAAATTTTTATTGGTTTATTAGACATTTTCCCTCATATTGTAAAAGAACTGATTGATTTAAATTGATTGGTTGTTTATTTTTTTTGTAAATTAATAATTAGTGCCCCTTCCATATCCAAGTAGGATTGCCCCTCATTGTAAATTAGTAAATTAGTAATTGTATACTTTAATTGTTAGTTTAATTGATGAAAATAATTAATTGAGTATATGAATTAGAAGGAGTACGGGATACACATTTATTGTTGCCATTGCAGTTGGATTATAGTGGATCGATGTTGGGTTGGTTAATTTTAAAAGTGGCATTATCACTGGATTATTGTCCATATGGGGGTGGGATTTTTCAACTTTTTTTGAAAATTACTTTGTATAACAAACAATATATATAAAGTATGATAATTAAATGAAACATACTTAAAATTACATACAGTGCGCATAGATACTAGCCTTCTAGTTCTTATGTGTACGCATTCAATAGCCCTTAGACTCATTCGAGTGTCATTACTCCTGTAATGAGATCTCTCGAATTGTCCCATTTGGACAGTTTGGGATTGCATAATTTATGTATAATAATATTCTTAGTGACTTAAAGTTGTTACTTTTGGAGGAAGTTCTGCAGTCGTATCCTAATGTTCTCTGGGTACATACTAGATTGACAAGTGTGACTGTTATTTCAATTGATCAATTTAAATAACACTCACACTTGTCAATCTGCTCATGTACTTGGAGAACTATGAGGATATGCTGTAGAATTTTTCTCAAATCGTAACAATGTGCATGAGCTGTTAAGTATATTACAGAAAAATGCGGTCTTGAATGGGATAGGACCCCTCACC
The DNA here is from genome assembly GCA_949130495.1 of Sambucus nigra. Taxonomy (NCBI): domain Eukaryota; kingdom Viridiplantae; phylum Streptophyta; class Magnoliopsida; order Dipsacales; family Adoxaceae; genus Sambucus; species Sambucus nigra. Next base: position 61,789,404 of record OX422224.1, on the reverse strand, counting down.
CTTTAGAGGAGATGGAGGAAATAGAAATTTCTACTATAAATTGAATTTGAATTTGAAATTTAAAAATCGAATATAAATAAGACAAAATTAAATGAAACATACTTTAAATCTGAGTTTTGTTTATAATAATCCATGAATGTACGCTTCTTACCTTTAATAGGTGATTAGTTGTGGTAGTTGTGATGGGATATCTGAAATACAAAGAGGGGATGGGTGAGACAAATAGAATGGGGGATGTGTTTTGCAGAGGTGCTAATGAATTTGTGAAATACGCATAGAGATGTCATAATGATGAAGAGTTTCCGTGTCCATGTGCTAGGTGTAAGAATGGTAAGGTGTTTGAGTGGAAAATAGTTGAACTACATTTGTTAATATGGGGTATGCAAGATAGTTATCGATTTTGGAGTTTTCACGGTGAATTAAAAGTTCCTTTTGTCCCCGAACAACCTTCACAACAGCCTTCAACAAGTAGGATAAATGTATAAAGGGACGACGTAGATCATAATATGTTAGAGGATTTAGTTGATGATGCGTTCGGAGTTTATGAAGCTGAGGAGAATGAGATTATTGGTGATGTATAAGGTTTAAGTGCTCATGAAGATATCACGATAAACCTTGACGATGACTACCAAAGTTTAAAATTTAAGGTGACCCAACCGTTATACTCTGGCTATGAGAAAGGGCAAACAACTTTACATGTCATGGTGGTTTGCACAATTTGAAGACGCAGTACGGTTTGTCTAGCAATAGCATGACAAGAATTCTGAAATGGGTGAAGGGCGTACCACACAAGGAGAATACACTTCCAAATAGATATCCTGTTATGAAGAACAGTTTGAAAGGTTTGGGAATGAAGTATAGATCGATTCATGCTTGTGTGTATGACTGCATACTATACTGATAAGGAGTATGAAAATCTCGATCGTTGTACGATATGCGATGAACCTAGATATGTCCAATCTACTAGTAAAGAAGGCACAAGCTCAAAAGTGCCTCAAAAAGTGTTGAAATATTTTCCTATTTGTCCTATATTACAGAAATTTTTCACAGTACCATGGATAGCGAAGGCAATGACTTGGCATGATAGGGCAGAATTATGGGGTAATCTTATGCGTCATCCTATTGATTCTATAGTTTGGAGGAGGACTGTAAGGACATTTTTCACATGTCCGAAATGTTTCATTTATTTATGTCGTACGCCGCTACATTTGGCACGTCTCCTCATGATCTCACATGACGGCCTCTATCCGAATTCCGGGAATCAAGCATGCATTATCTCCACTAATATGTCCCACATCTTCCTCAACGACTTCACGTTCCAAGATTTTAGGGACTTAATGCAAGTGGTACGCAAGGGAAGTCAAAACAGTGAAAAAAAGGCACGATAGGAGAGTTCAAGGGCATTTTTGTAATTTCACATCAATATTTCAGAGGTCTGGTAAACTAGAAAGTTGAAGAGGTCGCCGCAGTGAAGATACTGGAAAAAACGGCACCTCAATCCGAGCTACGGTGAAGGAGTTATGACCTTTTGAAGATAGAGAAAATTCCTTAAAGAATGCTGTTTTTTTTGTACGCTGGATAGAATTTTAGAGTTTTAAGAACGTGGGGCTCTTCATATTTTTTCTTATAAATACCAACTTTGGGGGAGTTGTTTTGCAAGACTTTAGGAGACGAATTTGAGAGTCCAAATACACCTAGTCTTCATATTCTTGAGTCCCAAGACTCATGTTTTGATTCACACATCATTGCCAAACCTTTGTGAATCCTTTAAGCAACCCAAGAACACAACTTTGGTTTGTTCAACCCTTGTGGAGGAGACCGTTCTTCTTCTTCATTGCAGCCCTACTGGAAAAGGATAATTCCAGCCGCGACTACAGAATCCGATACCCGAGGGTAATTCTTAGTCAACTTGTATTTTCATTGTAATCCGATTGTAAGCCGTTCTCTTATAAATTATAGTGAAAATAAATGGTTTTGCCACTGAGGGGGATTTTTCCTTAATTGCATGTGTTTGAATGTTCTTGCATAGATTATCAATTTATTCAATCACATACTGCTGCATGTTTAGGGTTTGTTTGTGTTAAAAGGGTTTTATATATAACTTGATCATTTGAACGCGAGCACACACGTTTCTCAAATTGGTATCAGAGCAGGTTACGCTAATCTATCGCGTATTCCTTTTTTTTTCGCAAATTTTTTCTAAGATATCAATTTTCTGAAAAAATTGATTTTTGAAAAAGTGCGTGTTCAAATGGAGAAGTCATATTATAAAATGCCTATTTTTGACGGGACAAATTATGCTTATTGGAAAGCCCGTATGAGGTCGGCTTTAAAAGCCATTGATGAACGTGTCTGGATTTTGGTTGAACGAGGGTGGACTCCTCCCACCGTGACTGTTGATAATGTGACCAACTTGAAACCTGACATTTCTTGGTCTGATGAAGAAATTAAATGGTCATCTTTTAATTCTAAGGGTCTAAGTGCTATTTCTGGGTCTGTCACACCTGATGAGTTCAAACGCATAATGACGTGTACCACGTCAAAAGAGGCATGGGATGTTTTACAACTCACCCATGAAGGAACTAATGCTGTGAAAGAGTCTAAGTTGCAAAACTTGACAACTCAATTTGAAACAATCACCATGCATGATTCTGAATGCTTTGATGAATTTTATGCTAGACTTTCTGACATTGTGAATACTAGTTTTAATCTTGGTGAACAAATTCCGAATGCTAGAGTTGTTAAAAAGATTCTTCGTTCTTTACCTAAGCATTTTATCCCTAAAGTCATTGTGCTAAATTTTATGGGTAATTTAAATACGCAAAAATTGGAAGAACTTGTAGGAGATTTGCAAACTTATGAAATTGATATGTTCCCTAAAAATGCTAAATCTAAAGATAAGGGAATTGCTCTTAAAGCCCAAGAGAGAAGGAGTGAGGGGTCAGCTAGAAAGAGGGTAGAGTTATCTAGAAAGAGAGAGACTGACACGTCAGATTCGGAGTGCGATTTTGACTTAGATGATTTGGCTCTTTTCGCAAAAAATTTCAAGAGGATTCTCAAATTTAAGAAAAATGGCAATTTTAAAGATAAAAAGAAATTTGAGAAAAATAAGTTTGAAAAGAAAAATGAAAAAGTTTCCAAAAATCCTTCTCTGAAAGAAAGTGAGAGATGTTTTGAGTGTGATGGTAGGGGTCATAGATCTTTTGAGTGTGCCAATCGTCTGAATAGAGAGAAAGGGAAAGCTGTCCTTAATGCTACCCTTAGTGACGACAGTGAGGTCGAGACGGTGGATTCTGGAGATGAGCCACCGCATGAGTGTAACTTCACCGCATTCATGGCCAGCCAAGTGAGCACTCCTAGTTCTCCTCACGACGATGAGGATGATGCTTCACAGGGACACCTCGACAGTGAGATCGATGTGAGTGAGGGGGGGATGACACAAGTGAGAGCGAGAGTGATATACAACGCGCCTACGCTGAGTTATATTCTGAGTCTTTTAAAACTAAAAAGCGTAACAGAGCGTTAGTTCTTAAGATCACTTGCCTAGAGGAAGATTTAAGGAAAGCGAGAGAAAGAGAGTTCTCCACCTGCACCGCCCTGAGAGAGAGAGAATCTACCTGTGTCGAGAATGAGAATTTATTTAGAGAGAGAGAGAGTACTCTAGAGAAAGAGAGAGGGGACTTGATCAAGCAAGTGGCTAGTCTTACCAGTCAGCTCCATTCTTTCGTGGAGACTCGGAAGAAACTTGAAGCCCTTGTTGCCCAGCTGACTCATGATCTTGAGAAAGCACGGGAAGTCAAGGTACAAATCGAGGACAGATCTGGGAAGATGGAAAAGATGCTCATCGGCCCCGCTTTAGGTTTTGGTGATCGTCAAGGAATTGGATATGATGGTGCCTCCACGTCCCAAATTGCACCTGGACCAGTTCCTGAGTTTACTACAACTCCTTATGGTTACCGTAAAAAACCTCGAAGGAGAGTTCGACCAAGAAAAGCAAACCAAGGTCTGCCTTTGACTGAGCTCTTTTGTACTTATTGCAAAAGAAAAGGCCACCTTAGGGAAACTTGCTATAGCATGGGTCGGACACGACGTACTACTGCTCCACCACGACATACTGATGAGTTTTCTAGTCTGAGAGAGCGAGTTGAGTTCTTAGCTTCCACGACTCAGAGTTTGATGAAAGAATTCCGACGGATGTCTTCGCCATTAGTGAATGCTTCTTACATTCCAGCTAAAACCAACAAAGGCAAACAAAAGGTCATCTCTGCTTGGGTGCCTAAGAAAGATAAAAAGGCCTTTGTTGTTCATGTTGCTCTCAAAGCACATAATACCTCACAGTGGTATTTTGATAGTGGGTGCTTCAGACACATGACAGGTGATGCCTCATTTTTTACTACTCTTGAGGATTATCAAGATGGCAGAGTCACCTTTGGAGATGGGAGTAAGTCTAGCATTATAGGACGAGGTACTATCGAGTTACCTGGTTTTCCTAAGCTAGAAAATATTTTGTACGTCAAAGGTTTGAAAGCAAACCTTCTCAGCATTAGCCAGCTGTGCGACACTAACTTTGCAGTAAAGTTTGACCGGGACGCGTGTAAAGTCTACAATCAAGCCGGTAAACTTTTGATGCAAGGGGTGAGGACCGAGGATAATTGATATGGGACTGAGCCCACATCCTCACTTGTCTGCAACAGCGCCACGATCACTCCTATGGATCTGTGGCACCAATGTCTAGGTCACGTGAACGTTAGAGATCTCAATCGTTTATCTAAAAAGGACCTAGTGCGTGGCTTACCATCTCTTGGAAAGTCAACTTCGACTGTTTGTGGACCCTGTCAGTTGGGAAAACAAATTCGTAGTCCTCATAGGAAGTTACATTCCATTACCACCTCTCGTGTTCTGGAGTTGATTCACATGGATCTTATGGGTCCCACTCATACTGAGAGTCTAGGTGGTAAGAGGTACATCCTCGTGATGGTAGATGATTTCTCCAGATACTCCATTGTAGGTTTTCTGAGAGAGAAATCCGATGCTGTAGATTTCTTAACGACCAAGTGTCGTGTCCTGCAAAATCAACACGGTGTCACTATTAACAGAATACGTAGTGACAACGGCACTGAATTCAAGGAAGCAAAGGTGGATTTATACTGTGATAGCCTTGGGATCAAACATGAGTTTTCTGCTGTGAGAACTCCTCAGCAAAATGGGATTGTTGAGAGAAAGAATAGAACGATCCAAGAGATGGCTAGATCTATGCTTCTAGGTCGTAAAGTTTCTAGGAGATTTTGGGCAGAGGCAGTGTCTACTGCATGCCACACGGTGAATAGGGTGTATCTGCGTCCACACACACTTCACACTCCTTATGAGTTGTGGACTGGCAAGAAGCCCAACCTAGCATATTTCCATGTCTTTGGGAGTAAATGCTACATCCTACGGGATAGAGAGCAATTAGGAAAGTTCGACTCCCGAAGCGACGAGAGAATATTTCTAGGATATTCATCGAATAGCAGAGCGTACCGGGTTTTTAACCTGAAGAGCTCTAAGATTATGGAATTAATAAACGTCACCGTGCAAGATGACGAACCTCCGACGGTTATTGATCCCAACCTTCAGTGTGAGGATGAGGATTGTTCTGACAGTGATTTACCTGTTCCTCTCTCACACTCTGTGGACCCTACTCTTGTGTTAGGGGACACACCTGCTTGGGTTCGCAAGAGTCATGACCCTTCTGCCATTGTTGGTGATCCCACTCTAGGGGTCAAGACTCGTGCTCAGCTAGAGAACGTTGTTAGCCATCTTTGCTACACGTCCAAAGTCGAGCCCAAGAACCATAAAGAAGCACTCAAGGATGAACACTGGATATCTGCTATGCAGGATGAGTTGCTTCAGTTTAAAAAGAATGATGTCTACTTGTCCCCCGACCTATTGAGATTAATGTGATAGGTACCCGGTGGATTTTTAAGAACAAAATGGATGAAAATGGTACCATAATCCGAAATAAGGCTAGGTTGGTCGCTCAAGGCTACACACAGATAGAGGGTGTAGACTTTGGGGAGACATTTGCTCCTGTTGCGAGGCTTGAGTCCGTCCTTCTTCTGCTCGCCATCGCATGTCATCTGCGCTTCAAGGTGTATCAAATGGATGTCAAGAGTGCCTTTTTGAATGGCATTCTACAGGAGGAGGTTTATGTGGAACAACCAAAAGGGTTTGAAGACCCTCAGCACCCTGAGCACGTCTACTATCTGAGGAAAGCCTTGTATGGTTTGAAGCAAGCACCCCGTGCTTGGTACGAGAGGCTTACTTCCTATCTCTTAGCTCGTGGCTTCAAGAGAGGGGGAGTAGATATGACGTTGTTTGTCAGGAGAGATGACGGTGCTATTTTGGTTGCCCAGGTCTATGTGGATGACATAGTCTTTGGATCCACATGCTCCCAGCATGCTCACCACTTTGAGGAGGAGATGAAAAGTGAGTTTGAGATGAGCATGGTTGGTGAGCTTACATTCTTCCTTGGTCTCCAGGTTCGTCAGCTAGAGGATGGGATGTTCATCTCCCAATCCAAGTATGCTAGAGACCTAGTGAAGAAATTTGGTTTAGACTCCGCTAAGCATGCACGTACACCTATGAGTACCACTACCAAGCTTAGTAAGGACACTTCAGGCAAGGACGTAGAGCAAACCTTATATCGGAGTATGATAGGTAGTATCCTCTACTTGACTGCCAGTCGTCCCGACATCGCCTTTAGTGTTGGAGTCTGTGCGCGTTATCAGGCATCCCCAAAAGAGTCACATTGACTTGCTCTAAAACGTATTATTAAATACGTAAGTGGGACTCTCTCATACGGGATTTGGTATTCCTTTGATACCGATGACCGTCTGTCCGCCTACTCGGATGCCGATTGGGCTGGGGATGTAGATGGATGTAGGAGCACTTCTGGTGTGTGTTTTTATTTTGGTTCTGCTCTTGTCTCCTGGCTGAGCAAGAAGCAAAATTCCATCTCTTTGTCCACTGCGGAGGCTGAGTACATAGCCGCCGGGAGTTGTTGCACACAACTCTTGTGGATGAAGCAAATGCTGGAGGATTATGGGATATCACAGGACACCATGACCATTTCCTGTGACAACACGAGCGCGATACACATATCCCGCAATCCAGTTCAGCATTCGCGCACAAAACACATCAGGATACGTGAGCACTTTATTCGTCAGTTAGTTGAAGAGAAAGTCGTATCCCTGAGTTTTGTTCCTACCGACCGTCAGTTAGCCGATATTTTAACGAAACCTTTAGATGCCCTTAGATTTGAGAGTCTTAGGAAATCTTTAGGGATTTGTACAGTTGACTGAGGGGTTGGTCTATGTCTAGAATAGGATGCTTCTTCATGTTCATATCATATGCTTCCTATTGCTAGTCTGTTTTATATGTACCATTACTTTGTTGTACAGCTTTGTTTTATTCTTTTTGCCTTTTATATTTCTTTTAAAAAAAAATACAAAAAGATTTTCCTTTAAGAAAAATTTTGAGAAAAGCACAAAAAGATTTTATTTTTCCAAATTTTTGAAAAAATCCAAAAAGATTTTTGTATTTTGCTTCTTTTATGGATGAGCATGTAAGATAGCCAAGTCACAACTTCATTCCATTTATCCATGTGACTGTTTGATAGAGATTTGAGAGGCTACATCATTTCATCCATGTGCTTTACATTGATTGGAGTCTTTGAGATGTAATTAGTGATATCTTCCTACATGTTTGACTCCTATATCCTTTATTGCACACATGCACGGTTATATTTGATTATTTCACTTATCTATCTCATGTTGGCTTGCGTGTTTTCATCTCAATCCTGTCTATACAATGTACAATATGCGATAAAACTTGACAAGATTGGAATGCATGTAAAAACCATTTTGGTGAGACTGTGTGTTTTTATATAACGGGGAGGGGCTGCGAAAGGTAATCATCTATCCTTTGCGCAAAAGCCACCGTTAAAAAGGACCTAAAAAATGGAGGAATTTTAATATCCGAGGTCCAAAGAGGTTAAAAGAGCCCGAAAAAATTTAAAGGCAATAAAAAGCAATTCATGCCAAATATGGGCCACTTAGGTTTCACCATCAATTCTCCAAAGTTTGAGAATTTATAATGCCTCTATTCAATACAATATCTGAGGGACTTTGGTTGGAGAATCTAAACGGGTTTGCACTTCCTTGAAAGTCCTGAAAAAGCATAAAATCATTTTGGACGTTATTGGTGTGAAAATCATTTTGAGCTTTGATTTGTTGATTTGATTGAGTCAATATCTTATATTGTCACTCTTTTACACCAAAGGAAGCATTTGAGTTCATTCGCTAGGAATATCCAATATTCATCGTGCACATATGTCATGTTTATATGCATTGATTTTCCTATCGAATTTGATCACACCACTTCATTTACGCTATCATTGACTTGGTTGCTTTCTGTTTATTCGTGGTGTGTTTTTATCCTATTGACACCCCGCACTTGCTTATTTGATTTATTTCTCTAATTTGTCCATTTGGGGACATCATAAAAAGGGGGAGAAAGAATTATCATATTATGGGGGAGTTTGAATTATGGGGGAATTTTTGAGATGTTGCTTATGTTTTTATCATATATTAATATCCATGTTATCTCATTTCAAACTCGATATGTCACGTGGTATTTGCTTTGTCTCATGTGTGTAGGTATGAAGATTGCAGATCTATATGTTGCACACCCTGATGAGAAAAGTTTTGAGATTCCTGAAGAATTAAAGAACAAACGATGAAGACTATTCATTTGTACCTTTTCCAGTTTTGGGTTCATGGGAGGGTAGATTTGTATAGGCAATTTCATATTTGATAATTCGGATTTTTTATGTATGTACCGGCATAGACATAGGGGGAGATTTCTAAGGACATTTTTCACATGTCCGAAATGTTTCATTTATTTATGTCGTACACCGCTACATTTGGCACGTCTCCTCATGATCTCACATGACGGCCTCTATCCGAATTCCGGGAATCCAGCATGCATTATCTCCACTAATATGTCCCACGTCTGCCTCAACGACTTCACGTTCCAAGATTTTAGGGACTTAATGCAAGTGGTACGCAAGGGAAGTCAAAACAGTGAAAAAAAGGCACGATAGGAGAGTTTAAGAGCATTTTCGTAATTTCACATCCATAGTTTAGAGGTCTGGTCAACTAGAAAGTTGAATAGCTCGCCGTAACGAAGATACTGGAAAAAACGGCACCTCAATCCGAGCTACGGTGAAGGAGTTATGACCTTTTGAAGATAGAGAAAATTCCTTAAAGATTGCTGTTTTTTTTGTACGCTGGATAGAATTTTAGAGTTTTAAGAACGTGGGACTCTTCATATTTTTTCCTATAAATACCAACTTCGGGGGAGTTGTTTTGCAAGACTTTAGGAGACGAATTTGAGAGTCCAAATACACCTAGTCTTCATATTCTTGAGTCCCAAGACTCATGTTTTGATTCACACATCATTGCCAAACCTTTATGAATCCTTTAAGCAACCCAAGAACACAACTTTGGTTTGTTCAACCCTTGTGGAGGAGACCGTTCTTCTTCTTCATTGCAGCCCTACTGGAAAGGGATAATTCCAGTCGCGACTACAGAATCCGATACCCGAGGGTAATTCTTAGTCAACTTGTATTTTCATTGTAATCCGATTGTAAGCCGTTCTCTTACAAATTATAGTGAAAATAAATGGTTTTGCCCCTGAGGGGGATTTTTCCTTAATTGCATGTGTTTGAATGTTCTTGCGTAGATTATCAATTTATTCAATCACATACTGCTGCATGTTTAGGGTTTGTTTGTGTTAAAAGGGTTTTATATATAACTTGACCATTTGAACGTGAGCACACACGTTTCTCAAGGATGAATTAGGAGTATCCCGATTTTTCTTGAGAACAGCGCAACATTCATTTGGCTATATCAACATATGGTTTCAATTCATTTGGAAATCTAAGCACCAATCAGAGTGTATGGCCAGTGATCCTAACCAGACTCAACCTCCCCCTTTCACAGTGTATAAGACCTGAATTTTCGATGATGTCTTTGTTGATACCTGGGCCAAAGGCACCAAGTGATGACATCGAAGTCTAATTAGCTCCTTTGGTAGAAGAATTAAATGAGTTGTGGTAAGAGGGAGTGAAATAATTTGACTTTTTTAGAAAATAAGAGTTTACGCTGAAAGCTATGTTGATGTGGGTAATTCATAATTTTCCAGCTTATGGGACATTATCCGGTTGTGTAGGACATGATTATTTGGGGTGTCCTATTTGTGGAGAGGAGACTAAATCTCTTCGTCTATCATTTAGCTCAAAAAATTTATACTATTTCCATAGGAGGTTTTTATTCCCGGCTCATAGTTTCAGATTTGAGAAGGGTTCCAATTTTTTATTGGGAGGGGTTGAACATAGGCTATCGCCGAGACAACTTTCAGGTTCAGAAATTGAAAGTAAATCTTCTGAATGTGGCCCTAAATGTCAGTTAAGAATCCCAAGTTTAAGAATGTCAAGCATAAGAAGACCCCAACTAGGAATGAAACTGATCATGGTTGACTTGCCCAAGTTGAAGAGCAACGACCACGTGAGCGATGAGTCGTTTGTTTGTGCCTTTCAAAAGGTTAACCAAGTGTTTTATTCGGAGTATATCAACAACGAGCCGTGATAAATTTTTCTACATGCGCCAAAGTGTCTAAATAGTAGTGTGGATGACTTGGCTACTCCTACCGAATATCAATCCATTTTTTATGATAACCCGAATTTGAAATAATTTTTCAATTTGTAATAAATATTCCAATTTCTTCTTTATCAATCCATTTTTAATGATTTTAATTGATTTGAACTTTATCACTTTTACTCTTGTGTAGTGTTCGTGTGTGTGGGCAGGAGGGGTGGGGGTAGGGATGTTCTCATTCATAAAGTATTCGTTGGGCGGAAACCGTAAGGGGAAAGGGAAGGAGAAGGTGGAGGAGGAGGAGGAGGTGCAGGATGACGAGGATGTGGACCTCACAGCTTCATCGCCGACACGTGCGGACTTTAATGATCCACTCCCCTATTTGGCTCCCTTCGACCGATCGATATCACCACTTGGTTGGCCGAGCATGTTTGTACTGGAAATATTTGATGGCCAGGGATAGGGAGGGGGTTGAGGTACCCGAATACCGTCCAGGGTATGCCATTTTATGTACGTTCACTTCAAGACATCGAGTCCAAGGTGCTCATCACACATATGATACCCGGGAAGGAGAAATCCCCATTGTGGTTTCCTAAACAATGCTGCACGATATATATTGGTGGGTGTGCCAATTCGTATATCTTGTGGCCTACTCACCTCCTCAGAGCTAACCTTACCCCCAGACATTTAGTGACATCATTTAAATTGAATTATTTTAAGTTTTTATATTTGAATTAGATTTGTATTCTATTGTGATGCATATTGTCTCTATTTTGAATGTATATTTGCATTATCTCTATTATATTTGGATATATGATGTTTGAACTTGTACAATATTGCTATAACAGGTACAAATATACTGTTGGGCAGTGGCAGTGGCCATACTGCCCAGCAGATTTTTTTTTCATTCTGCCTAGAATTGTCACGGTCAATGACCGTGGCAAGCCCATGACAAATGATAAATGTCACGGACTTGTCACGGTCATTAACCATGACAATTATTTAAATATTGTCATGGGTTTGTCACGGTCCTTAACCGTGATAAAATTTGTCAACATCAAGGACCGTGACAAGTCTAATGAACTTGTCACGGTCAATGACAATGATAAGTCCGTGATAATAAAAGTTATCACCCCCATAATTGTCACGATCATTGACCTTGAGAAGTTGAACTTGTTAAGGTCAATGACCGTGACAATTCGACAGATTTGGTGTAGTGTGCACACTCCCTTGAGTTCCTCACCTCTCCTTATAATGCACACCTAGTGTCTCCTATGAAATCCACCTTGTTATGCTACCCAGTCGAACTAAACATAATAAGTATCTAACTAACCACAACAATTTCAGCTCACTGTATCGCCCATACGATATGCTACCATAAAAAATAATAATTAATATTAACCGAATATTATTATTGAACTATTAATTAAGTTTCTCTTACTTAAGTTACTTTTTGATATACATTATCTATCTTTTCTACCATCAGTCAAAAGTACAATAATCACACTTATATATATATATATATATATATATATATATATATATATATATATATATAGCATCCCCGGAATGGCCATCGCGATGCATGCATACTCTGTTATCAAGTCCATGTACCTCTTATACCTAATCAAGGACTATCGGTTTAGAATGGAAACTCAAACCATAAATCAAATAACACATAATGGAGGTGAACATAGTTTTAAGACTTTGGGCTATGCACATACTTAAAGTACCCAATTGACCTGTCAATCCCACTATTGCACTCTCAAATAGTGAGATGCCCTAAGTTCTATGTTCTGGGGCACACATCATGACCTTATTCGCATCGCCAAGGTGGGATCGCCCACTTCACGAAACCTCCCGTGATAATAGGCAGCGCATGTATATTCATACATGCATGTATATTCACACATAGCTAAAGTACCCGAATGGCCAGCCAATCCCACTACTGGGCTCTCAAATAGTGACTTGCTCAAAGTTCTATGTTCTGGGGAACACATCCAAACCTTTCTAGCATCGCCAAGGTGGGATCGCCCACTGTACAAAACCTCCCGTGATAGTAGCCAACGTAGGTATGTTAACATATGTAACAAAGCACATAATAGGTATACTCACAACCTATAAATAGCTCCAGTATAACTATACACACAATCCATAATATATCTAGTACATAGTATATATCTCGCGAATAACCAACGTACAAATGATTCATACTTATTATTCTTTTCTTATTTTGCGAGTATCACTCACTACCCGAAGGGTCCTAGTTTTCCTTTAAATAATTTCTATAGTTAAACCATCACTAACCTACTCGTATAAACTTTGGGTTATCATCTACGCTTCCCGTAACCCATTTCTGAATCCTCGGAACTTAACATATCCATTTAACCCCTTATGACCTAGTCTCATTTTACACTCAATGGGACTAAACCGAGGCTTAAATTATAGGTATATTAACATTCTCTAAGTACTACTATAGTTAATAAATCATCACCAAAGTCACCCGTAATTATTGGTAAAGAAATCCTCCTATATAAAGAAAACTTTATTTCTCAGTATTGGTCGATTGATCGATGGATTTGATTGATCCATCGATCGGTCGACATTCATGGATCGATCGATTGACACCTGTTGTTGATAGTTCCTTCGAAAATGATAATTCTCCATTTTTAACCCACAAAACCTCCAAGAAATCATCTGAAACTCCCATACAAAGAGACCAAACATCAAATACATGTATATGGACAATTTCTAACGTAAGTTTATCATAAAATCTTTAAAAAATTCAACAAGAATAATATTAAATCTCCCATCTTTATTCTTTTTAGTTTTATTCATAGAAAAATCAAGATTTCTCTCGTGTATATAATCATTTGTTCTCAAATTTCATACCACAATCTTATAGGAATTAAATATAGCATGATTCCTACCCCAAAACATGAACTGATTCTACATGAAAATCTCAAAACCACATACTTTCATGCAATTTCAACCCTACACTATCATGGGTATTATAACTACTCGAAAGATTGGAAGATAAATACGTGCCTTATGTTTGTAGGTCTGATTTTCATTATTTGATGGTGGAGTGGCTCTTTTCTTGCTCTGATCTTAATTCTGTCAACGTCGGCGAAGAAATATGGCGTGAAATGGCCTAAGAATTCTCTTTTCTTCCTAACCTATGGGCTCCCTTATCTCCCAAGCATTGTAACCCCAACCTATATCACAAAGTGGATGATATAGTAGTTACAATTTCGAAACTTTTTCAACCATAAACTCTCAAATGACCAAAATGCCCTTACATGGTGTTGGGTTGGTCAAAAAATGCCCCGAGACCCAATTAATACATCAGGGAACTCTATTCCGCCTATTTAGTCCCATTCGGCATCCTCCATGACCTCTAAATCGTTATTTGAGTCACTCTACAAAAATTTCCTATCTCGACCTTAATATAGCCTACACATGACTTTCGATTGATATATTTGTGATATAACCTAGTCTCGTCGATATTACTTGCTACTACTTATAATCATTATCAGGTGTTATTTACTACACACTTAGTAAATTTATTCCATAAATATTAATCACTCTCTCCCGGTCAATATTTAATAAATATACAATATTTTATTTTAATTAAATTACTGCATACGTGTAATTTAAAAATATTCAAATTAATTAAATTCTATATGTTTAAAAATACAGGGTGTTACAATATATTATATGTTTATGTGATTTATCTTAGTTATATAGTAATCCCAGTTTATTGTCGAGGAGATAGAGTGTGGGACTGGGAGAAATGGATATGAGAGCAATTGGGCAAATGTTGTTTTGTAGATATCAATTTGAATGAAGGTAATTTTGTTTAATATATATTTCTCTTCTATCTCAATATCTTAGATCATGTTTCAATTTGTTTATCATAATTTTAGTAAATTATTCTACATATTTGTTTTCATAATTTTAGTTTCACTTGAATTTAGCACCTATTGAGAATTTCGAGTAACACATGTGGTTGACAATTTATTATTGTTTTACAGAATATCAAGGGAACAACTAAAGCTGGAAATGGTAAATAATGATGAAGTTGTCCAAAGTAACTAATTGGGATGATTTAGAATTCTCTTATCTTCAATTAATGTTGCTCAAAACACGTGTGTGTTTTAATGGAGGTTTTCTTACACATCCTCTCAACATGGTCTTGTTTTGGCATATAAAGGTGGGCAGCTAGAGATAATAGAGTTTCCTTTATGGAAATTCTAAATAAAGATCTTTTGCGGGAAATCTATTGCCCAGTGGTCGTAATAGATCAGTGTTGCGGATAAACAACATATTCAGATATTCATTTTTCCTCTTCTCAAAGTCATATTATTTTTAACAAATGTCTGCGTTGGTTTGACTTGGTTTTGTTCTATTAATTATTTTACACGTGTGTTTGTATCTTTCGATAAAACATTATGATTTAAAGGCTAAAAACAATTTGTATTTGTTTTGAAAAATTAAGAGTTAAATACTATATCTTAGTTTCGTGACCCATTTATGTGCATAACTTTCAAAAATTTATGTGTATAATTAAATAATTAATTACAATTTTTACTTGATGAGGGTTTTTAATCCCCCACTATTAACTATTTACATTCTTTTTTCTCTGTTTCATGTACTTTCGTTCCATTACACATGCATTTTTTCACTTTTTGGTATAAAATATTATGGTGCTTACTTTTGGTTTAGTTCCAATTGCATGTTTGGATTGGGGTTTTAATTTCGAATAACATGGGGCATTTTACAAGTTAAAAGGTCTTAGGTCTTATCTCAAATAACATGGGGTATGTTGGAGCCACTGATGGGGAGTGTTGATGTAAAAAATTAGATTATATCTAATTATTCAATCACACATAAATAAATGAGACAAAGAATTTTTAAAGTGGTTCAGCCTTATAAGAATGGCATACGTCCACTGTTATGTTATTGCTGATTGTTTGGGAATTCTCGATTACAAGTTATCTCAAGAAATTCCGATCCCCTTACAATGAGGATTGTACAATGTATTTATAGCCCTGGGGCTGTAATGTGAAAGGGTAATACATTAAATGATGTACATATCAAAGGGTGATACATTCAATGTTTCTTAAGCGTATGCGTCTGAATGATAAGCATTTAATGAACAGTCAAACTATTGGTTATCCCGCTATTAATGATTTGTTTGAGGTGCAGCTCGGACCGCCTGAGTTGCTTGGACCGCCTAATCTTCTCGGTGCTCAAGAGTTCCTCGGAGAATTCTCGTTCCTCGGAGCGTATGAGTTCCTCGGGGAAACAGTGTACCTCATTGTAGTATAGTTACTCGGAGCGTGTGAGTTCCTCGGAAGTGTTTGTTGTTGCCACGTAGACTGCCACGTGTCTTCACTTTATTGATCCATGTCAACAGACTAAATTTGGTATCAACAGAAGCCCCAATGTTTCATAGTTCAAAATTTGAGGAGTGTGGAACATTCTTTCTCGGAATATGATAGCTTTAAATAATCCTCCTAATTTTTAGGAGTGTTTCCCTTGTATTTTTTTCTCTTTCTAAATTCGTAGAATCAGGCTTTTTTGAATTTTCACAACCGCCTCGATCTCTGCATACTTTTTGTCCTTTTAGCCGCCGGTAGCGTAATCGTTTCTTCTCGCTTCGATTGTCGCTCCCTTTTTGTTCCTCTAGCCGCCGGTAGCGTAATTATTTCTTTTTGTAATCATTACTTTACCATTTCCCAAGGCAAGGTATTTAAACTTCACAGACACTCCCATCGTCTTCTACCTTTTCAAATTTGTATTTTCGAGTTTTCCATCGTCTCTTTCTCTCCTGTGTATTCATCTCTTCCATCGTTCGTTGTCATCAGATCCACTCTTTTTCTGTAAGATTTTCTTACTTCTTCTTCATTTCTTTTATTCATCATGGTTTACCCTGTTGAATCTCTTGATAAGTTTCGTTCTGATTTTTCTATTCCCTCCTGGGTTGTTCTGGAAGAGCTTTCTGAGCCTTCGGATTATTTTCGTTTGGCTGAGGGACATTGGTTCCCCAGTCTCTTTATTGCTGAGTGTGGATTTTCTTTTCCACCCAATCCCTTATGTCTGGAATTTTGTCAATACTTTGACGTTGTTCCTGCAAGAATAGCCCCCAATACATGAAGAATAGTTAATGGGGTGCATAGGTTAAATCAAATCCATGGAACTCGCATAGGGATTCCAGAAATCATGTTTTTCTATAGATGGGCAGTTGGTGATAACATATTTTATTTAAAAACTAGATTTTTGAATAGGGACTTAGTAGCCAATCTCCCGAATGCTAATAGGGATTATTTTGAGCACGGGGTTGTCATAAAAAATTGGCAACATGCTCCTTTATCTGGAGATGAAATTTATCAGGGTCCCAGATGCCCTCCCTATGGCAATGGGATAGGTTATTTTTATTTCATTTTATTTATTTTGAAATCATGCTTCTTTTGTGTTTGAAAAAATGTGCTACTGATATTTTAATTTTTATTTATTTGCAGTTGATAGCAAAAGAAAGTGTCCAAAGGAAGCAGACGTAAATATAAGGCACTTAAAACTTATCTGGAGTTTGCATCAGAGTGTTGCCGACGAGCACATTAGGTCAGCTTCGTATCTGCTACGGTACAAGAGCTATACCACTTCTTTCACTGCTCGTTCGGTGATAAGTGACGCAGAGCCAGTACCAGCTTCCACCAGCTCCTCGCCTGAATCACACATTCCTTTAAGTGAAAGGATGAAGAAGAGAAGACCTTCCACCCTTTTTGAGAAAACTTCCTCTGGTGCTGGAGAGGCAAAAAGAAACAAGATTGATGTCCCGGGGGAGGGGACAAAGAAAAATGATGGACCTTCCTCGGCTGCCCTTATTGTGAAGGTTGTCGAGAAGCCCCCAGTGGCTCCGAACAAGTCTGCTGCTCCAAGAGAGGTGATTTTAATATCACCGACCAAGAGTTCCTCCTTGGTTGAATATATTCCTGCTCCCCCGAGGAAGCTGAAGAAAAGCTCCTCGGTCAATTTGGCTGACACCATCACTCAGCCCCCAGCTACTGGAACTGGTGTTCCAACTTTTGTTCCCCTGAGCTCTGCCAAGAGCTCAGTAAAGTCTTGAATCATTCCCGAGGTCCAAGGTACTGAGGAAAACCTTTCTCGGGACATGGTTACCTCATTGGCTGCTCGCCACCTTGCTTTTTTAAGTCTTCTTACTTTGAACTTTTCATATTTCCCTTGTCATTTCTGTTTCTGACTTGCTTTCATTTTCTTTTCACAGTTGACGAGCTGCTTCAATATAATTCTGAAGAATGATGAAGCAATTAAAACTTTAAGCTCCTCATATGGTGTGGAGGATGCTCTGGCGGGCCTAACGAAGTCTTTGGAAGATTCTCGCCAAAAATATGCTACTGGCAAGGTAATCTGGAAGAATAAACTTGCCTCCACCGAGCAGGAAAAATCTCAGGTTGTTGAGGTCTCCAAGGAGTTGGAGAAGAGAATAAAGGACTTTAAGTGGAAAAATAAAGAGCTCGAAGGGAAGCTCAAGAATGCTGAGGAGTTTGAAAATAAACTCAAGGTTGCTGAGGAGGAGTTAAGTCGACTTCAGGAAGTAAGTCGTCAAAAGGAGGAGGCTGAGAGAAAATTGAAAGCTGCTGATAACCTGCTGTCCGAGAAGCTTTCCTCGGAGAAGTTGAAGAGGAAAACGGTTGTGAAGAAGTCCTTCAGTGTTGGCTGGGACAAGGGGTGGAACAAGGGGTTGGCTTCCATGATGTCACAACTAGAATATGGCAGCCTCGAGTACTTCAGGGATGGATGGGTCGCTGCTCTGTAGGAGATGAAAGTGGATGAAAATTCTGAGCTCTTCCAGGGACACATCCTGGGTCCCCCTCCAACTCCTGAAGAAGAAGAGGAGGATGAAGCTGCCTCCGAAGAGTCTTCTATGGTGATGGGAGATCATCCCCCAGCCATCCAGCCTGCCCCCGAGGAACCTCAGCAAATCATTACTTCTTCCGAGCAACTGCTGGCGCTCCTCGAGAAGCTTTTTATTCCCTCCGAGCAACCTACTTCCTCGTCCCAGCCTCCAGAGAAGGTTTTGGGAGATAAGGAAAAGGTGTAGAGTTGTTTGGGTTTCTCTTTATATTTTTCTTTTGTCAATTGTAACCATGAATATGTAACCCTGATCCTTGATTTAATAAACTTGAATTTTTGTTCTCGCATACTGTTGTCTCTTCTTCATACTCTGTCTTGATTCTTATTGATTATTGTTTTTCTTCCTCTGTTAATTTCTGGCCAGGATGGAATTATTATCTGCTCACGATACTGTGCTGTTGAGGCAATGCAATGATTATTTTAAGGCTGGTCACACAGATCTGAGTGCAGCAAAAGTCGTCGACATCCTCGGCCAAGATGCTTCTGAACAAGCAGTTGAAGCATACCAATATCTGAAGTGTCTACTTGATCGATCAGTGCCCAATAATGTGGCTTATTACAACATGATCGAGGATCTCCAAGGCACCCTCGAAGATCTTCAGCAACAATACAAAGAGTCCACTGCCCTGTTGCATGAGGGGTACGAGAAGAAGTACCAACAACTCAATGCTGACAAGGGGTACGAGAAGCGTTTTGCTGGCTACGAGGTGAGGGAGAGAACTCTGAGGGGCAAAGTCGAGGAGTGCAGACAAATAGTTGAACTATTAGAGCAAGAAAATAACAACTTACAGAAAGAGTTGTCTCAGTTGAAGTCTGCAGCTTCAACTTCAAATGACTTGATCCCAGTGAATGATGAGGGATTTTCGTTCTTGGAAGTCGAGAATGCCAACTTGAGGGACGAGTTCGAAACCTTAAAGAGGTCTGGCCCATCTTCATCTTCTCGTGGTCGAGCAAGAGCTCCTCGGGGACGAGCAAGAGCAGCTCGAATTCCTGTCGAGGAACAGAGGAATCAGTCTGCCTTAGAAAACCAGGCCTTCCAATTAATGGCGAAGAACCAGGCTTTGGCTGAAATGTTAAAGAAGATCAGGGACCTGGAAGAGCAGCTCTCAGCGCAAAAATCAGTTTTGGATAATAAGGAGCTATTCATCCAAAATCTCCACGAGCAGCTGGAAAGACTAACATATCAATTCCACAAACAACCCAGGGAGTTCTGGATGGCTGGATACAACGAAGCTCTCTATCACTTGGACGATCGTATCCAGAATGCCAATAATAAGGGCTACAAGCAAGGCTAGTTGAATGCCTTAGGTGTGCTGCAACTCACCTGTGGGACTATCATGATCCTGGGCTGCTTGACCTACCTGTTCCACCATACAAACTGGATATGAGTTGGATCCCTACTCGGGCCATTCCTCGATGCTTGATTTCCAAATATCTCGGTGACTACAATCTCCATTCAAATGCCGAGGTATCTCATCCCGAGCACCTCTTAGATCGACCATCCGTGATGAATATCAGGATGTTAAAGGATCTCAACTTCATAAATTCTCTCCTGGCTTTAAATGATCCGCCTGCTGGTGAGGAACCTGTGTCAAAAGCAGAGGGGAAAAGACCAGTAGAGTAGGAATTTTGATGTAATAATTAGTATACATTTCAATACCAATGTAACTTGTTTTTTCATTATCAATGTAAATTTTTTTTGGATTTAATGAAAGACTTTCATTTCTGTTCGCAATCTTAATTGTTATTGTCTTGTAAAACACTTTATATTTGTGCATGTGTATCTGATAAAAAGATAACAATATTGTGTAGTTTGTCGATCAACTTATTGTCGAGTAGTTTGAACTTGTGGTAGTCATTTGGCAAAAATAATATTTTATTTCTCGACCAACTTAGTAATAATTAAAAAGTTACGAGTATCAAAAATGTTGCTCGATCACTTTAAATTTTACTTGTCGACCAACTATAGTTAGTGGGTTTTTATCCCGACCAACTCAAGTTGGTAGATTTTTCTCTTAAATGTTTCCGACTAACCAAGGTCGGTAAATTTTCCTTGTTGACCAACTACAGTTGGTGGGTTTCTATCCCCGACCAGCCATAGTTAGTATTTTTGAAATAATTTTACCTCCCGACCAACTCAAGTTGGCATTTTCGAGAATATATTTACTTCCTAACCGACATAAGTTGACATTTTTAGGAATACTTTTATTTCCCGAGAAACATATAGTTTTATTTCCCTTAGGAATACAAATTTTACTTCCCGGAGTAATACAAGTAGCTTTACTTCCCAGAGGAATACAGGTAGCTTTACTTTTCGAAGGAATACAGGTAGCTTTACTTCCCGGAGGAATATAGGTAGCTTTACTTCCCGGAGGAATATTGGTAGCTTTACTTCCCGGAGGAATATAGGTTTCTCGACCAACCTTAGTTCGCATTTTCGAGAAAAAATTTAAGTAGCCTGAGCTTTGCCGTGTAGTGTGTAGCACTAGTATTCCCCGAAAAACTTTCAATAAAAAGAAAGAATTCGGCAAAATATCTTCATTTTATTCATCACTTATAATACTTGCGTAGGTGCTCTGCGTTCCATGCGTTCTTAAACTCCTCCCCTTCTAAAGTTGGTATTCGTTAAGTTCCTGGTCGAACAACTTCGGTAACTCGTCATGGTCCATGCCAGTTTGCCTCCAGCTTATTGTGCTTTTAAACTACTTTCTTCATCACATAGTCTCCTTCTTTCAGGTCGCACTTCTTCACTCTCTTGTTGTAGAACAAAGTTGTTCGCTGCTGGTAAGTAGCATTTCTAATGACTGCTTCTTCTCTAACTTCCTCGAGCATGTCTAAATCCAAACTTCTCATTAAGTCGCTGACAGGGGAAGTGAAATTCAGTACCCTGTGTGTTGGGAGGCCCAACTCGGCAGGTATAACAGCTTCACTTCCAAACACTAGCATATATGGAGATTCTCCAGTTGCTACTCGGGGAGTTGTTCGGTAAGCCCACAGTACTGACTGTAACTCGTGGATCCAATTTGCTTTCGCATCATCCAGTCTTTTCTTCAAACCATTCAGTAGTGTTCTGTTTGTCACTTCAGTTTGTCCATTGCTTTGAGGATGTCCTGGTGCTGAGTGGATCTTTAACACATTTGATTGATGACAATAGGCAGCGAACTCCTCGTTATCAAATTGTGTTCCATGGTCTGTGATGAAAGCATGAGGAAGACCATATCGACAAATGATGTTCTTCCAAATAAATTGGTACACCTTCTCGTACGTCATATCGATGAGAGGCTCAGCTTCCACCCATTTAGTAAAATAATCCACTACGACAACGAGGTATTTGAACCTTCCTCTAGTCGTTGGCAGTAGTCCAACCAAATCTATTCCCCACATGGCAAATGGCCAAGGGGAAGTGATGGGTGTCAACAATGCTTATGGAGTTATTCGGATGGAGGAAAAGCGCTGGCACTTGCCACATTTCTTGGCATAGGCTACACAATCAGCCCTCATCGTCGGCCAGTAATATTCCTGCGTCATCATCCTTTGCAAAAGCGTCCGACCTGCTACATGGGCTCCACAGGACCCTTCATGGATATCTTCAATCAATTCTTTCACCTCGGAGGTATGTACACATCTCTGCAAACCTACCGTTAGTTAATACATACCGAGCAGCTTTAAACTTCAATTTCTTGGTTGCGATCTTGTCAATTGGTAATTCTCCCTCCTCAATATATGCCCTGATGGGATCCATCCAAGATGGTCCTAAACCAAGGGTGATAAAGTTCATCGTCAAATCTTCATCTATACTCCGACCAGCCAAAACTTCAATTGGGATTATTCTTCGTAGCTCGGTACGAGTAGATGATGCTAATCGAGCTAAGGCATCTGCTCTTGCATTCTCCATTCTTGGTATTCTGACCAGCTGAATAGCAGCAAATTCTGATACCAACTCCATCACCTTTGCATGGTATTTGATCATTAATTCTCCTTTGGCTGCATATATTCCCAACATTTGATTTACGATTAATTGAGAATCACTGAAGACAATTATCTGCGGCGCCTCCATAATTTTTGCCAAATTAAGACCTGCAATCATAGCCTCAAACTCAGCCTCATTATTGGAAGCTTTGAATTGGAAACGTAGGGCGTATTCCATGTCGACCTCGTCCGGAGTGCTTAAAACTATTCCTGCCCCACTGCCTGTTGTGCAAGATGAGCCATCTACATATAGCCTCCATATAGGTAACTCGTCTTCAAACTTCTGATCTGACAGAGTTCCTCAGTGAAATATTTGTTGCTTCCTTTGATCTTCCCCTGATACTTCTCGCTCTTCGTCAACCATCTTTTCTTGCCCTTTTACCAACCGGAGTTGGTCTGAGCTCGAGTTTGATGATCCTGTAACATCTACTTTCCCTTTGATCAACCGGAGTTGGTCTGAGCTTGTGTTTGATGATCCTGTAACATCCACAGGTTGATCAACGAGCAACTTTTTCTCCTCGGAGGTATCAGGATAGGTGAACTCTGTTATGAAATCTGCTACAGCATGCCCTTTTAGCGATGATCTGGGTTCATAAACTATATCATATTAACCGAGCTCTATTGCCCAGTACATCAATCTCCCTAATTTTTTTGGTTTATGAAGGGCTTGCCTCAATGGCATATCAGTATATACGACTATAGTATGAGCCTGGAAGTATGGCCTCATTCTCCTACTTGCCTCAGTGCTAACTTTTTCAGCCTTGGATATCTGATCTCTTCTCCTCCGAAGGCTTTACTTGTGTAATAGATTGGTTTTTGTACTCCATTCTCCACTCTTATCAATGCCGAGCTAACTGCATTCTTCGATACAGCTAGGTACAAGTACAATTTTTCTCCCATCACCGGCCTGGACAACAGTGGAGGTGCTCCCAAGTATTTCTTCAAGTCTTGAAAAGCATTCTCACATTCATCATTCCACTCAAAAGTCTTTCGGAGTGTCTTGAAGAATGGGAGACATCGATCAGTTGCTCGTGATATAAATCTGTTGAGTGCTGCTACTCATCCTGTAAGACTTTGCACCTCTTTCTTCGTCGTTGGAGATCGCAGCCCTAGTAGAGCTTTGATCTTTTCAGGATTCGCCTCAATGCTTCGTTGGTTGACAATGTATCCGATAAACATGCCTTCTCTTAGTCCAAATATGCACTTTGTCGGGTTCATCTTCATTTGGTATTTATCTAATTGATCAAAAGTTTGACTTAAGTCAACTAGATGATCAGCAGCTTTTTTGCTCTTCGTCAGCATATCGTCAACATAGACTTCCATATTGCAACTGATTTGTTCAGCAAAGTCTTTGTTCATCAGCCTCTGATATGTCGCACCTGCATTTTTTTAACCAAAAGGCATAACATTATAACAATAAGTTCCCCTAGGGGTAATGAAAGAAGTACTCTCACTGTCTTCAGGTTTCATTTTAATCTGATTGTAGCCAGAATAAGCATCCATGAAGCTTAGCAGCTCGTGTCCCGAGGTAGCATCGACTAGTTGATCAATTCAGGGCAATGGAAAGTGATCCTTTAGGCATGCTTTGTTGAGGCCGGTGAAGTCTACACACATCCTCCATTTGTTGTTCTTCTTTTTCACCATCACTACATTGGCTAACCAGTCTGGATATTTAACATCTTCAATAAAACAAGCCTTCTAGAGCTTCTCGACTTCCTCCTGTATAGCATGATTCTTCTCGGGACTGAATACTCTTCTTCTCTGCTTCACAGGCTTGATCTCCTTATTCACAATTAGTTCGTGACATAAGAAATTTGGGTCTATCCCAGGCATATCCTCATGACTCCACACAAAATCTTGTTTCTGCTTCTTAGGAAAGTTATCAATTCCTGTTTTAGTGAGGCTTCCAACGATGAACCTACTTGAGTAATTCGCTCAGGGTGCTCGTCGTCCAGAATGATGTTTTCAGTAGCTTCCACCACTTGACCCTTCATGAGTTGCGACTCATCTCTAGGATCCAATGTTTCAATTTCGGCACCTTCATCCACCTGATAGGTAGTAGTCTTTTTCCTTGATTCCTCCATTTCTTCTTGCTCGACGGATGAATAATAGCATTCCCGAGCTACTTTCTGATCACCTTTAACAACTCCTACTCCAAAATTTATTGGAAATTTCAAGCATTGATGCACCGTAGATGGTACAGCCTCGAACTTCTTCAATCCTACTCTTCCCATGATGATATTGTATGATGACTGAACATTCTTATCCATCACGAAGAAGCGTATTCTTTCTGTTCGACAAGTAGGCGACGTACCAATGAATATATCCAACTTGATTGTCCCAAGTGGAAAAACTTTCTCTCCAGGAAAACCGAGGAGGGGTCTATGATAAGGCTCCAGTTGAGATAGTTTTAGATTTAAACTATCGAAGCACGAGTAGAACATGATGTCTGCCGAGCTACCATTGTCGACCAGTACTCTTGAAATTATAACCTCCTTCATTCTCATCTTGATCACCAGTGGGTCATCATGAGGATATAGAACACCTGCAAGGTCATTCTTTGAGAAACCAATGACCAATTTCTCTTTATTCACCTTTCTCGGGCGATCCTCCTCAGCTAGATTTATTCGTTGAATGTACGAGCAAGATTGAGCCTCACAGAGGTAAGCTTTTCTCTCGGCAGTAAGGTCTCCTCCTCCTGCATCTCCACCTATTATAACATTACAGTCAAATGACCCAAAGCGTATTGAAAATACCTCACGTTCTTGCTGCCTTGGTCTCTTGGGAAGATCGAGGTCGTCTTCGGGATCAACTTCATGGTTTCTTTTCTTGTTCTCCTCTGCTCGACGAGGAGATGTAGACCTCTCTCTTGTTCGGTCGTTGTTCCTTCTTTTGTTTTCACGATCAACATACTTTGATAGCTTTCCTCGTCTAATGAGTGTTTCAATCTAATTCTGAAGAGCTATGCAATTTTTGGTCATATGGACATGATCTTTATGAAACTCGCAATACTTCGCCTTATTCCTCTTGTCAGGGTCTGCTTTCATTTTCTCTGGCCAGTTTAGTTCCTCGTTGTTCTTGATTTCCTCTAGAACATGGTTGATATCCTTCTTCAAAGGAGTATAATTATCATATTTCTTCATCACGTCCCATACCGACCTATTTTTTGAATGTTTGTCATTACCATTGTTCTTATGCTATTTCTTCTTAGCTTTATCACCTTCCACCTTGGTTTCTTTAGCATCCATGTTCTTCTTCGCAGCCATAGCCTCCTCGGCATTCACAATCTTGGACGCTTTTACCATCAGGTCTGACATGGTTCTAGGTGGATCTTTGGCCAAAGTGTAGTACAACTTGTTGGGCAGTAGTCAACTCATCAAAGCGGTAATCGCTGTCTTCTCCTCATAATCAATGACTTCAAGTTTCTCGTTATTAAAACGAGTTATATAATCTCTGGTACTCTCACCAGCTTTTTGTCTAATACTTAACAAATGTGCTACTCGTTTAACTGGCTTTGCCCCAAAATAGAAATTCCCAATAAATAACTCGGCCAGTTGAAGAAAAGTTGAAATCTTACCCCGAGAAAGATTATTATACCATATTTGAGCAGATCCGGTAAGAGTTCTCGAGAATGCCCTACATCTCATCTCATCTGGAACAACATAGATGTCGGCTGCAGCTTGGTATTGTTCTATATGAAGGACAGGGTCTGTCTTTCCATCATATTTAGGGGTCACAATAGGTGCTTTGAATTTTGATGGTGTTGGAAAATCTACAATAGCCTGGACAAAAGGTGTTCCTCGAACAAAGGTTCGTTGTAGAGGATTCTTGGATTTAACCATTTCCCCTAATCTATCCTCCAGCCTCTAAATAGAGCCTTTCCATGCATCATTTCCTTCCTCGGGCCTGTTGGTTCGAGCAGCTGATCGCGTTGAAGTGGCTTCCTGGGATCTCTCTTGACGAGTAGCTGGTCGCGACTGGGCAGATCCTTCCCTTAAATCTGATGGTCGTCGAAAACTCCTCGATGGGGCTCTAGGAGGACTTTTGCTCCTCCTAGGACCTAATCGATCGAAAGGTTATACTCTGCTTAATCTTTCTAGCGCACTGATCCTTTTCTGGGGAGAGAGTGATACGTTGTTCAGTATCTGTGCCTCACACTGACGAAGTTCGTCCAGGTTGATAAGAAAAATCTTCAGACTCCTAATTGTGATATGAATTAGTACGCCTAGTACGTGAAGAAGATGCACGGGTATTTCATTGAATACTTCGTGGTCTTGAATGGGTTGGTGCACCGCCATGGAGGGTTTGTATGAGTTGACACATAGTTTCTTGCATGACGGTCTGGCCCTGAGCCAGATTTGTCATTATTCCAGCCAGATCTAGAATATTTGGCGGAACAGGTGGATTTGGAGGGCTTCCAGTGTTTCAATTGCTTGATTCTGGAATATCAGCCATTTGTGATGGATTATTTTTTATGAAAAACGATATTACCAGTCGTTCCCACAGACGGCGCCAATCTGTTGATGTAAAAAATTAGATTATATCTAATTATTCAATCACAGCTAAATAAATGAGACAAAGAATTTTTAAAGTGGTTCAGCCTTATAAGAATGACCTACTTCCACTGTTATGTTATTGCCGATTGTTTGGGAATTCTCGATTACAAGTTATATCAAGAAATTCCGGTCCCCTTACAATGAGGATTGTACAATGTATTTATAGCCCTGGGGCTGTAATGTGAAAGGGTTATACATTAAATGATGTACATATCAAAGGGTGATACATTCAATACTTCTTAAGCGTATGCGTCTGAATGATAAGCATTTAATGAACAGTCAAACTGTTGGTTATCCCGCTATTAATGCTTTGTTCGAGGTGCAGCTCGGACCGCCTGAGTTACTCGGACCGCCTAAGCTTCTCGGTGCTCAAGAGTTCCTCGGAGAATTCTCGTTCCTCGGAGCGTATGAGTTCCTCGGGGAAACAGTATACCTCGTTGTAGTATGGTTCCTCGGGGCATGTGAGTTCCTCGGAAGTGTTTTTTGTTGCCACGTAGACTGCCACGTGTCTTCACTTTATTGATCCATGTCAGCAGACTAAATTTGGTATCAACAAGGAGCATTGTGAGAACCTCTACCTCAAGCCACCACCGGACAAGAAGCAACGGTGGTCAATGACATCCTGAAGCCACCACTAGGAAAGCCTTGAAATGGTAAGAATAGTGAGTTTATATTCCGTTCCCATTTTTCAATTCACAAGTGCACATTTTTTGCTTTTCGTCTATAATTTTTATCTCGTTAATTATTTGATGCATGGTTTGGACACCACATTTGAAACAATTAGACACTTTCTTAATATCATGTTAACATAATCAAAAAAGAAAAATAAATGATTATATACTAAAAAGCACAATGAACTTTACGTGTTTTTAGGCATAAAATTGAACAGTTCTTTTCAGTTCAGAAAATAGTATTGAACAATATTCTTGCATATCTATACACTAATTCTTTATTGTGCTTTGTTGTTTCATGTTACGGGACCATTGAATTTCAAGGAGAGAGAAAGTGATGAAGAGATTATAATTTTCATAGTAAAATTTTGTACTTGATTGTGTTTATGTTCAGATTTGAAAATTTTGTATACTAAATAAGATTTTGTGGAATCGATTATGTTGTTTATACAAGGTCCAGAACGGACTATTAATATTGCAATCGAGTTTTTTTTATTTCTTAAAAATGGTCGGCATTCATATAAATAAAGGAAACTCTGCCTAAATTTCTAAATTGTTTACACTTAGTTGTATTGTAAAAAAACTATTTGACTTAAACTATTCATGATTCAATACTTTAGAAAATTTTCTGCATGCCTTCCAGCACAGACATTTCGCTATTGTGTGTGTGTGTGTGTGTGTGTGTGTGTGTGTGTGTATATATATATATATACAGAAAGAGAGAGAGAGAGAGAGAAATTCTCATGCATTCCTCAGTTCATTTTTGATAAAATCGTAAAAAATATTTTTGGACTAATTTTTTTTATAGCTTTTAAACATTTCAGTAAGACAATAAAAAGAATTCAGCTCAAAATGAATTTTTTTGTTATTTTTAAAAAATTGATCATTCTTTGTGAGTTTTTAAACAACTTAAAACTGACAAATCAAAAGAGGATGGGTAGAGAGAGAAGCTCTTTCTTCTCCCAACCATTCTACACTTTCTCATGGGAAATCCATTATCTAATGTGTCCAAGATTTTGCCAACAAAGTCCTACAAACCTACTGCATGTTCAAACGCTGACATTGATTGAACAGTGGTACGGCCTTTACTGCATTCTGAAAATGTAGGTAGCTTGATTATGGACAGTAGCTCGACAAAGGATAAGGAAGGAAATAGTTCAACAAAAAGTTCGGAAGGATTGGTGTTGGAAGAATACTCAGTGTGTGGAAGTAAAAAAAATCGGAGAAGCAACTGGTTGTATATTCTGGAACGGCTGATAAATATGGTGTTGATCAAATTGTTGGCAATCCAAATAAAAAACACAAAGCTATGTTCATAACTTAATCCAACGAGATTCTATCGTATTAATCGAAGGTAAACTTATTTTGTGTAATGATGTATTTAAGAATTCAACTTCTCATGAAGACACTAAAAGTGATGAAGATATGACTAATTTAGAGAATATTAATATAAGTAACGAGTTATGCCAAGTTAATCCCACTAGTGTTCAAATTCACGATGATCGCGGCATTGATTTATTCGTGGATATCTCCAAACTTGATTCAGCATCTGCTGTGGATTCCAATTTTATCAAATGACATAAATTCTACTTCAAAAAATGATTGGAATGTCGTCCGCAAGCGAACGCGTTCAAGAAATCGTAGAACTTAAATGTTTTTAATTGTCTTTATATTATTGTTTCTTTTTTTTGCAAGAGTATTGCTTTAGCGCTTGAAAATGTCCTTGGCGAATCTTTTTATCTATCTATTAATAAAATATTTTTCTTTTGAAAAAAAATTTGACAAAGTTTGACCGATTTTTTTAAAATAGTAAAACAATTCATTTTGAGCTGAATTTTTTTATAGTCCTATTGAAATGTTTAAAAATCATATAAAAAATCAGTCAAAAAATATTTCTTTTTTGCTAGTTTAAAAAAATGATCCGCACAAAGAGTATGCAAATTGAATATGCATAAAATCATTTTTGTATATATATAACAGTACTCCCGTGCATACCTCCCGTATTATAACATTTGCGGACCAAATGCGTGGCGCAATATAGAATAGTAATGTTGTGTTTTACGCCAAAAAATCAGGAGATTTCTCTCTCCTCTCTCCACTCTCCACTCTCCTATCCTCTCACGTAACTTCTCTCATGGCCCTTTATTGTTCTTTCATTATTTCCTATTAACCTACAAATCTAAGAACAATTCATATACTACTAAATTGAGAACACTAGTTTTCAAGGCACAGCTAGTTTCCAAGGCATCTAAAGGTTTATAGATGTTTATAAATCAGTATTTTTTTTTCCTTTTTCCTTTTTAATTTGAAACTTATTTTCTACTTATTGGAAGATTTTTTATTAATTAAAATTATGTTTTTTTAATTTCATCGGATCATTGTTTTTTTCATTAATTAAAATTATGTTTTTTTTATTTCACCGGATCACTATTTTCTACTTATTGGAAGATTTTTTATTAATTAAATTTATGTTCTTCTGTATAATTATTCAATATCTGTGTTTTTTTAATATGTTTTTTTTATTCGTAATCTATTTTTAATTGATTGAAATCTGGTTTTTTAAGTTGATATTTTTTTCTAATTACAAATCTGTGTTTTACTTACTGAAAGTTTGTTTTTTTAATTGGTAAAAAATATCGCGATCAATTAGTATCGCTGACGCGAACTCACATTCAACAAATGATATGGCTTCGGGAATCTGAGTCCGCGTCAGCGGCACTAATTAATCGCGATATTTTTTCAATAAAATATCGCAATTAATCAGTGCCGCTGGTGCATACCCACATGCAACAAATGTTGGTCCGCGCCAACTGCACTAATTAATCGCGATATTTTTTTAATAAAATATCGCGATTAATTAGTGCAGTTGGCGCGCATTCCCGGATTCACATAATTTGTTAAATGTGGGTCCGCGCCAGCGACACTAATCAATCGTGAATCTAAGACATAAAATTAAACTTTTTTTTATTAAAATTGAAAAAATATTTTTTTAAATCTTGTTTTTAATTAAAAAAACTGTTTTATAGCTTTTTTTTATAAATAAATATTGATTTTTTATTTATGATTTTTTTTAATTTTAAGAAAAACTGTTTAATTTTA
Organism: Sambucus nigra; assembly: GCA_949130495.1. Classification (NCBI taxonomy): domain Eukaryota; kingdom Viridiplantae; phylum Streptophyta; class Magnoliopsida; order Dipsacales; family Adoxaceae; genus Sambucus; species Sambucus nigra. Next base: position 61,758,471 of record OX422224.1, on the reverse strand, counting down.
ATAAAAAGAAAGGTTGCTTAATTTTAATACAAAAACTGTATTTTTTTTATATAAAAAAACTTAAAAGAATAAGAAACTTAATAAAAAAAATGCCAAATGCAAAAAACATACTAAATGACTGTGTAGACTTTATGTTTGGTGAAAGATGGAGGTAGATGAACTGTTTTGGCAGCACCTCCCAAAAAATGATGACTGCTGATGTACTTTTTTGATTGGTAATTGATGGCTTTAACTATTTTTGCGGTATTAAAATTTGAGGAGAGAGAATGCGTGATGTTGTTTTGCATTTTAATACGTGAACTATTTTTACGGAACTATTTTTACAAAGGAAAATGTTATATATACCGGGTGTTAGCACCGGGTTAGTACTGATTGTGTTTTATTTGTTGGTACTATGGTGTGGGTCCCGCCAGGGAATGCTGTGGGTCCTACCAATGTACAATCAATTAAAGCGCATTTGGTACTAAACCGGTACTAAGTACCGGTAAGAGTATCATTACCCTTTTACAAAAGTAACACACATGTCAGTCCGCAAGTTATATAATCCGGGAGGTATGCACCGGATCACTATTGTGTGTGTGTATATATATATATATACAGTTTTGTTCTTGTGCGGACTAGTCCGCATTTTAAGAATGCGGACCGGACATGTGTCACCTGGCGGTGAGTCCAGAAAAGAGAGAGAGTGTGCCTATAATTTAGGCGATAATTTCTAGGCGCACCGTTAGGTGACACATGTCCGGTCCGCATTCTTAAAATGCGGACTAGTCCGCACAGGAGCATTATTATATATATATATATATAGTTCTGTTTTTATGCGGATTAATCCGCATTTTAAGAATACGGATCGGACATGTATCACCTGACGGTGAGCCCAAAAAAGAGAGAGAGTGTGCCTATAATTTAGTCGATAATTTCTAGGTGCACCGTTAGGTGACACATGTCCGGTCCGTATTCTTAAAATGCGGACTAGTCCGCACAGGAGCATTATTATATATATATATATATATATATATAGGGAAAGGATCAAGTGAGGTCCCAGTTTGAGGATCCCGAATGAGGACCATTTTTTAAAATAGTAAAAAAAATATTTTTGCGCTGATTTTTTCTTTTATGATTTTTAAACATTTCAATAGGACTATAAAAAAATAATCAGCTCAAAATGATTTTTTTTGCTATTTTAAAAAAATCAGTCAAACTTTGTGAGTTTTTAAGTTGTTAAAAACTCACAAAGTTTGACTGATTTTTTTAAAATAATAAAAAAATTTATTTTGACCTGATTTTTTTTATATGCCCCTACTGAAATGTT